>OX377206.1:3355439-3612531 GCA_947396885.1 Heligmosomoides polygyrus polygyrus | reverse complement strand
TTTTTTTTCAGACGTGTCTACGACAATGTAGTGACTCACCTTCGTTTCATGAAGTCACTGAATTGAATATTTAAAAAAAGTGTTAAATTTCTTTCCAAAGTTTCTTTACTATGTGGTGAGGAGCAGTCACGGAGGCGCAGGTTTCGCGTGCATCACAATCTCGTTCAAAATTCATGTCCGGGCCAGATGATCTGAAGTCTTGCGAAGCTAGCTCACGAAGCTTGAATGAAAAGTAAAGCAGCATAAGAGTTAGTGCCTTTCCAGATACGTCTATGTCATTATGTAATCGCATTTTCAACATACTCAGCAATTTCCGCAAGAAAAACCCTAATTTTCCCAATCTTAAAAAGTCTCGAATTTCTCAAAAAAATCCGGTTTCACCGTCTGTATGTAACCCAGACCGGATTTTCGTCGCCGGCTGCTACTGCGGTATTCACCTGGCAACAGGTCAAGATGGCAGTAGTAGTCAGCCAGCGCTAAGGTCATGAATAAATAGATAACGGGATTATCATCAGACTTTGCTTCAAATTTGAGAAAAAAATAGGTCCGTAAGTAATGCAGCGGTAAGCACCTACAGACGGGCAGGCCTTAGAGTGCCCGTCTGTAGGTGAAGGCGACAAAAATGTTTTCCGCTTAATTTTGGGAAACATCTAGTAGTAAAATCATAGCACAGAGGAGCAAATCCAACTGGTATCCACAGATACAGATTGCGCCATGCACTCCGCAAGGTTACCGCCTCGTGTATACTGATTGATTGTGAACTGACTGACTGATTGTGAATGCGCATACAGAAGTTGCCTACAAAAAGTTACATACAATTGGATAATGAAGTCCTTCAAATTTCGCCCTCCTCAACTACGCAAGATAATGTCGTTTTACAAATACATAAGTTAGAGACCTTCTGGCTGGACCCTTGGCCAAGAGCTTCATAGCAATCCATATCCTCCTGGCTATGGCTTAGACTCGTTTACTCCCTGTGAAGCCAGCTCATACAAACCAGCTCATCATACCATACCACATTAAAAGGCTATTTCTTGACAAAAACGGATTGGATTACTTCAATCGATATTTTCTCAAGCAAAGTTGTTTACTCGCTCTGAGGTCCGTCGGTCAGCAACCACAGGCGCGCAATGATCAAACTGCCGCTCCAGACAAGAATCGATAAGGTCGATCAATAGTAAATAACCGGTCGATGCTAGTATTTGTAGTGCAGCTCGTTTATCTCCCATCATAATCACGCAGTTCCTAATTCAGATGGATTACTCTTATCAAAGATCGATAATGATGATCAAGATGTGATCAACAGACTGTTGTTGAGAAGGATGGATGCACATACAGACGGACGGACTACGTTTTGTACGGCATTTCAGTCATTCAATTGTAACCAGACCAGAGGGTCAGGAGAAACTCAGAAAAGGTAGCAATTCTGCACTGCTGGTAGGCAGCAACCAATCAATTAGGTGGGCATTGTAGTATAGCGAACCAGAACACGGCGCAATCTTTCCATGCATCAACAAGGAAAATGAGGATTTTCTGATCTTTAGAGTGGGCCTATCCACTGCATTTCAGTCAACAAGTGTGGGGAGAATCAATGACGGCTCCAACAGCTAGCGCTTGTTCGGGACACAGCTTTCACGAACTCGGGTTGTTGTGATGCCTTATATAATAATTATTTTTGAATAAATACGAATGGAAGACCTTATATTCAATGGTTTTTGTCCTTGCCGACTGCCAACTTGGTCGACTACTTGATTCCAAGTAGGAGACGCACTTGGAGCCGATGACGACCGCCTTCCCTAGTATTATGATGGCAGTGAAACGGGATTTTTTTTTGGAAGTGTTCAATTTCGGAATGTTGATTCACCAAGCATTCGCACGGTATATGCTGCTGAGATGTGAAAAATAAACATTTTCGACGTTAAATAAATATATTGACGGGTGGAAAAGGAGACTCTCCGCCCATGGGAGAGTCGAACCCGCACCTCTCGCTTCCTTCAGCTATTCTTCGCCATTACCGACCAGCGCTGCTCATTTAGTTCAGGAGATTCTTCGCAACGTGTCCGTGGAGATCGAAATGCTGCGGCGTTCATACCACTACATACAAGAGCAAATGGTAATACCTTCAGTCTCAATGAGCTTCAATAAATTCAGAAATCCCTTTTTTCAACAATTTCTTCAATTTCGGAAACACATGCTTCAATATCCAGTTTATAATTGGCGATTTACCGAAGGATCTTGAACCTAAGCCACATACATATACACAGGCGGGACAATGGTTGAATCATCAACAACTTTTCAGAGCAGCACATTGTCTCGAAGATGTGGGAGTTACTGTATAGAAAGTAAGGGCATCTGGAGGCATTTCACCGGGTTCTTCCTACAACGTTCACAGGTTCAGCATTTAAACTCGAATGGAAACGAACTCTGTTCTTCTGGTGCACCGCGTTTTTCAAATTTTCAGCTAATCTCACCAGAAGACTCGGTTTTTCCCTCCATTCGTTCCTGTCGCGTGGCAGAGTTCCCCAATGGATCCTTCTCGTCCGGGAGACGAATAGCGTCATATCGTTCGTTCAGGGATTCCACGAAGAAGCTCTACCAACTCGTTGGCTGGCGACCTGGTGTCTTGATGACATCTGGCGAAACCCTGTCTGTCACGGCTCTTATCCAGCACGTTACTGAGAAGCGCATTACATGGCCGGTCCACCTAATTTTCGGCTACTTGGAAGATTCGACTGCATCTCTGATTTTCGAAAGTTGACTTCGACGAAGCTCGGAGCTCCGGAGGCATTCTCTCACTTGCGTGAATCTTGCCATTTCCCTTCGTAGAGCTCAACGCTCTCGGTGTAGGTTACCGCAGGAAGAATGGTGTTGTCCGATAGGTGGGCACGAAGCCGTACACTCTTCGTCTTCTTCACAACTTCTACGACGCTCTTGAAAGCTTCCCAAGTCGCCCGTTTCCTCTTGCCCAGCTCTGCATTTCCCATCCCAGCTCTCGCATGACCCTTCTGCTCCCAAAGTACGGTGGCTTCTGTCTAGATCGAGACTCAACCCTCGACGGTACAATTTACGATGATTTTAGCGCATGCAGGCTCATTCTGTTCTACGTGCTTGTTGCCAAGTAAGTATCACAGGACGAGCCGACGCCAGAAATTCGCCCCAGCTATATACGAACGGTGAAACGTGAATCACTTGAGAAATTCGAGATATCTATTAATGGGAAAATTGGATAGTAAGGCTTCGTACGAATGCCTGAAATACGATAACACACACCCTCCCAAAAACCCACTCATACGCACACCGCTATTGCTTCACACATCGGCAACAGATCTAGTATATCTCCATCTATAATACATCGTGTCGCAAAGCTGCTTACCCGCAGCACATGCCCCACCTGCTTGTGGCCAACTCAAAAATACGTGCAGATTTGATTCCCCACATTTCTATATATGCTTGAAAACCATAAAGAAACTCCTGTCCTCTGAATGTATCTTCTCGCGTTGGCTACGGGAAAATTCAAATCTTGCGCGCTAGAGCTATATGGTTTTTGTGCCAACATCGCGTGTGTTCGACGCTCGCAACCTAGAATTCAAAAATTCCCGAGCCGGAATTCGAAACTTCCGCGCTAGTGCGGGAGGTTTTGAATTCGAATTTTGCGCGCCGAAGTTCAAAATTTTCGCGCTAGTGCGGGAGGTTTTGAATTCGAATTTTGCGCGCCAAAATTCGAAATTTTCGCGCTAGTGCGGGAGGTTTCGAATTCGAATTTTTCGCGCCAAAATTCAAAATTTTCGCGCTAGTGCGGGAGGTTTCGAATTCGAATTTTGCGCGCCAAAATTCAAAATTTTCGCGCTAGTGCGGAAGGTTTTGAATTCGAATTTTGCGCGCCGAAATTCAAAATTTTCGCGCTAGTGCGGGAGATTTCGAATTCGAATTTTGCGCGCCAAAATTCAAAATTTTCGCGCTAGTGCGGGAGGTTTCGAATTCGAATTTTGCGCGCGAAAATTCAAAATTATCGCGCTAGTGCGGGAGGTTTCGAATTCGAATTTTTCGCGCCAAAATTCAAAATTTTCGCGCTAGTGCGGGAGGTTTCGAATTCGAATTTTGCGCGCCAAAATTCAAAATTTTCGCGCTAGTGCGGAAGGTTTTGAATTCGAATTTTGCGCGCCGAAATTCAAAATTTTCGCGCTAGTGCGGGAGATTTCGAATTCGAATTTTGCGCGCCAAAATTCAAAATTTTCGCGCTAGTGCGGGAGGTTTCGAATTCGAATTTTGCGCGCGAAAATTCAAAATTATCGCGCTAGTGCGGGAGGTTTCGAATTCGAATTTAGCGCGCCGAAATTCAAAATTTTCGCGCTAGTGCGGGAGGTTTCGAATTCGAATTTTGCGCGCCAAAATTCAAAATTATCGCGCTAGTGCGGGAGGTTTCGTATTCGAAGTTTGCGCGCCAAAATTCAAAATTTTCGCACTGTCTTCGCCAAGATTTCAAATTTAAGGCGCCGAAGTTTGAATTTTTCGCTCCAGAGTTTAATTCTTTGCTCTATTCTCGTAAGGATCCAGATTTGGCACGCCACTGTTGCAGAATTTAAAACTTTTTGGAAGGTAAGCGCGCAAAATTTCCGGCGCACAGAATTTGAACTTTTGCGATAATAGCACACGACATCTAAACTCTTGCGAAGCTAGCTCACACATTTTGGATGAAAAGTAAATAGCAGAATAGTTAGAAATTTTCCAGATACGTATAGGTCATTGTGTAATCGCGCATTCAATGTATTTAGCAACTCCCACGAGAAAAATTTAATTTTCCCAGTCTTAAAAGGTCTCGAATTCCACGAAAAATTCCGGTTTCACCGTCTGTGCATAATTCAGACCGGGCTTTCCACGTCGGCTGCTGCTGTACTATTAACTTGGCAACAAGTTATTAGATCAGTAGTAGTCAGCCAGCGCTAACGTCATCATAAATAAACAGATAGTGGGATTTTCGTTAGGTTTTGCTTCGAATTTGAAAAAAAAATTGTTTGTACACAGTGCAGCGGTGAGCACTTATAGAATAATTGTTTTTCGCTTAATTGTGAGAAGTTTCTAGTCTCGAAATCGTAGCACAGAAAAGCAAATTGAATTGGTGTCCATAAATGCAGATTGCGCCATGCACTCTGCAAGGCTCTCGCCTCGTGCATACGACTGATTGTGAATACGCGTACAGAAGTTGCGTACAAAAAGTTACATTAAACAAATAGATAAATTCGATCGATATTTTGCCAAACAACGCTGATTACGTGCTTTGAAATCCGTCGATCGGTAACCACAATCATGCGATTATTAAACTGCCACCCCAGACAAGAATTGATAGGGTCGACCGATAGTAAATAACCGGTCGATGCTACCAACTGTAGTGGAGCCCGTTTATCGCCCATCATGTGCTGTACGGCATTTCAGTCACTCATTTGTAACCAGACCAGAGGGTAGGAGCAGGGATGAGCGGATAACAGAATTTTAAAACCCGGATAACGGACAACGAATAATTTTGCCCAAAAATCGCCGGACAACGGGAAAACGGATAAGGAACAAACAACGAGAATAAAACTGGGCTTTAGCTGCTCTGCTTTCAACAGCAGACATGGAGCGCAACTGCTCTCAAATTATAAGCCTTTTCCAACGACCTTAATGGGGTTTTTTGAAGCCTAGTGCAGTCACTTTAACAAGGCCCTATGGGATTCTCACGGAACTTCAGTAAAAAGAAACGCTTCTTCATTGCCATCAAAACCGATGCCCAAGTCGATTTGTGAACCACAATTACTTCACCAGGTTCCGCAAACAAGACCACCAAACTATGAAACTAAAACTGTTTTGCAAGCTCTACTCTGCTGACGTTTCGCCATGATCACCTTAACAAAGTCTGGAAAAGTCAAGGAGAGGTTGGGAATTTGTTAATCAAAGCACATTTCCATAGTACAATATACAATTTTTCATATTTTTGTCGTTTAATACGAATGGGAAGAACGAGAGAAAGGATGCGTAAAACAGCCCAACTAACAGTATGGAAACATTCATAAGACGCCCTTGGAGGGAGAGAATGTGAGACCCATTCACCTCTAATTCACTCACTTTTCCTTCATTGAACAGCAACTTGCCGGCATTTTGTCAATTTCCATTGTTCAGTTGATTTACTGATCAATCGTCAGGTTTTCGTTTTGAATTAAGGCTGTGACCAAACAGAATGATCCTTGGATGAATGGCTCCTCCGACGCCTCTTGACTTTTCTATGCTAGGCCGACTCAGCCGAATAAAGTCTCCATAACAATCTTGGTTTCGCAGCTTCACACGGACCGATACTCTTGTTCGACAGTATCCCAAGATCTAAGAAGAACGTGGAATGAGATGGACGAAATACCAGCTTTCTACAGGCTAGCCACTACAAGCCATTGTGCTGTCCAAATACAAATGCAGAGAGACATGAAAACTAGGAAAGCGGAAGTATGGTAGAATGTCCCTGAAAGGCAATCTTAAGCAAGAATGAAGCTCCAACATGCGCAGCGGGGAAGCAGTTTAGTACAGTTCAATTGCACTATTTTGATGTTTAATAGAGAGGACCAATTCCTTAACATTGTGGAGGTACCACCAGTACCAGCGTACAGAAAATGCCTTCAGAAAACCGTTTCTATGAACATACCTCAACAATTTCTGGGAGCGTAGCTTTCTCCACTCATTTAGATTGAAACTGTGCCCATTTTGCTTGTATTCATTACTGCTCAGCGGTATGTGTTTAATGCGTTACAACAGTCTATCAGTAAAAACTAAAATACCTTTGCCGCATGCTACCTACACATTGCAATCGTGGAAAAGAACGCTAAATTCGGCACTGAACAATCCACCTTGGGATGTGCCAGGCGCTCCACTTGTGACCGTCAGTAATATTGTCAAGGCAGCTTGAACGCATTCTTGGTCTGCATATGGCTTGTGGTGAAGAGCTCATGAAGAAGTCAGCCCATAGTAGGTTTCATAGATGTATGGTATAAATGAACGACCCTGGAAGGATGGAAGTTAGACGTCTTTCCAACTACGTCACCAGTGCCTGAAGTCACCCACTTTCTAGATTTAAATGCCCTCTATTGTTGCTCGCGAACACTCCTATGATTATGAAGCTTACACAGCTATGCAATACCACGCCCAAACCTAGGTATCAGCCGATTTGTTGTTCGTTATCCGGCCCAAAATTGCCGGATAACGAACAACAAAACGGATAGGCCAAAACCCCCTGGAAACCGGATAACGGATAACGGATAATCCGCTCATCCCTGGTCCCAACACCGAGTTGTAAGCTTAAACGAACTTAGGGCAAGTAAATGCGTTGGGCACGTCCTGGGGGGGATATCACTGTAAAGGCGGATAAAACATGATGGATAGCGTTGAAAAGGTGGAAAATTGCAAGACACTGTCCTCTCACAAAGGAATGGTCTGAAACGTATGCTTGAAACGGGGAGAGCGTGTCACATAAGAAGCGCCCCCACCCTTTCAATTAGTATAGAAAGGTGCTTCGTTTTAGCCAAGTCAAGCGTTCAGGAGGAGCCCACTTGTATGCCAGCAATGGCCGTCAGGGCAAGGGGATCGGGTCGCAGTGGGTAGTGGCGTTGCTTCATGAGATGGAGCTCGGAGGTTCGGTTCTCGTGACTTGAAGTATTTTAGCATTTCCACTGATCTGTTGCGATTTGTGGGGTTCCGATGTCCGCACAGTTCTGTAAATGTAATTGTAAGTCTAGAGGGGCTAATCCAAGGCAGATAGTTATATGAGTGATGCAGTGCAAAACTGTAAGGTTGGTGACCATTTGTTACGAAATGCAAAGTGCGCAAAAGTTTTTGGCTGATTAGGGCAATCCTTTTTTTAATGAGCAGAGAATTTCCAAGCTTTTGGTAACAACAATATTTTTGAGTTCATTCTTAGATGCCCTGAGACAACAAGTCTTGTCAACTTAAAGGTACGGTTGAATGACATATTTAAGCATGCTTAGAATCCTAGTCCAATTTTTCAACAGGCATTGAAATTTCAGACCAAACTTTTTAGTCATTGGTTTATTGATTCCCCTGCCCCTCGAAATCGCACTGAGACCTATATGTACATAGTCTCGTTCCCTTGTGTCTGTATGTCCAAAAGTTGAGGGAAATCTAGAAGAATGTGAATGTGACCGAAAACCAACAACCGCAGAAGGAAAAGAGGTCGATGATACCAGTTGAAGTAATTCTCTTGATAACGTCTATGCCTAAGAAGCTTGTTGGAGCCAGTTCGTAATTCGAATTGACATCCAGAGAAGATGTTAGTTGGATTACTACTGCATGCAATTTCTAAGAATTTGTCAAACCTAGTCCAGACCGTGAGCCCTTATCTACGCCTTAATTTTACGACAACAATACGGTCCTTTTCATCGTCTACACACTCTCTAATATACGATTTCAAGTCAGAGAGAGGCGATACAGAAACGCTGGGCGGATAGAGCCTGCCTCTTTCAATGTTTTTGGGTGAACTTCTATGCGAAAATTGGGGAAAATTTGTGGATTTTCCACAAAGCATTGAATAGTGCGTTCTAGACCGCGCTCTACAAAAAATGTTCGAAACATAATGACAATCCAATAACGAGTATGATTATGAAAAATAGAAGTTTACTGAGGTATGGCAATGATCTACGGTACGGTGACTAAATGCAGGGTACAGCATATTCGTCGGCAGTACTGTAGTATCCAGAAAATCATTTCATACCGCCGATTACGTTAATCATCAAAATCTTCGGATGTCAATAAATTCTGAGACAATGACATCTGCACACATTAAGGAACCATAGGCAATAGCTATTACTATTCAATTTTATGCGCAAGTGCACAGCGGGAGGGAATCCATTTTCCTCCTCCTTTAACGTGTATAACGTCAACATAATTCTTACTAAAAACTCTTAAAGCAAAACGGTTAAACACGACTGTGCGTAGATTTTAACCGAAGAGGGATACCTAGCCCTGTCGAGACTATGGTAAAACTACTAATTGTGGAGAACATACAGGGTGAAACCTCTCAAGACCTGCACCAAAATTTAACTTGAAAAGCAGCAGTGCAGAAACGTTGGAAGGTCGGTGCGGCGATTTTTCATGTTTGGGAAGATCCCAAGTAAATTAGGAGGAAAACTTGTGAATTTCAGAACAACCTTTTCCGGTTCACCCTTCACTGGTCCCCATCCCCCTTCGTCGATTTTTGTTTGGTTATAGCTGATGAGAGACATACTTTTCACTAATCTGTCACTCAGTTTTCACATCTATTGCGCTTGTTAGCGATATTCGTTACTTCTTTTCATCATTTTTCATTACGCCCATGGTCCACGTTAACGTCTTCTTTCATGTTATTCCCGAATAATCGTTACTATATTATAGTGGGTACACCAATTGTAACAAGCGTTTAAGTTATAAGAATAGCCATTTGTAGATCATACGAGTAAGCAGAAGAACCGGCAACGCTAGTGAGTGAACCCCTCAATCTATCCTAGTCGGGAGGGTTCATCTAACTCGGTCTGTTCGATAGTAAGGACAGGATTGAAGGTAAAGTATTTACTCAAAGACGACACACTACGCTATCCTATGAGAAGACACTGTTTTACAATATCCTGTCACCCCCCCCCCCCCCCCCGCTCACACTAGGATAGGCTTCTCCCCTTCAAGTAGCCACCCATATAGGTTAACATACCCAGCCCCAACGGCTCATGACTTGTTTAACTTCAGAAATAGGAGTGCAAATATAGCACTTAAATAGTGGTAGAAAATAGCACAACTTCATAGGACTAAGAAACTCACCTTTGAGAATGATGAGGGTGGGGAATTGTTGATTCGATGAAGCGTCCACGAGGCGGTTCTTAGAACAAGCCCAACAACACTAATTAGTCATTGATTCTTAAATAAAAGAGATTTTGGAAAAACCCGCCTCCACTATATACTGCGCTTCACCTCAAAGAAGGCATACTGGGCTTTCATTCTTCCTGAACCTCCTTCAAGTTACTTCACAGTGTAATACGTTTGGGAAACAGTTGATGAGTTCCACACGCATCAATTCTTGAAGTACTTCGGCACATTCAAAGTACGTCAAATAAGGAAGTATTCAAGAAACACATCAAGATGTTTATTGAACCATAGCTGAATACATCTTGGACATTACGTAAGCATGTACTCCATGTGAATATCTACTCCAATTTACGCATGTCGTCTGTTCCTTCCGCGAAGGTAGATTAGAATCCGTGTCGGCAGCTGAAAAGTGAAAAATAACTTCTATCAGTACTAGTACGTGAACAGATTAACCAACAGCTTATACCAGACTTGATACTACAATTGCAACGAAGCGCAGCGGCCATGATGACAACGATAAAAAGCGATTAGACAGTCCGAATGATCGATATCGATTGTAAAAGGTGGGATCCATACTTCAGTCACCGGGCGGCGCGGCGCTACGAAGGCGATCATTATCGATCGTCCATAGCGGCAGCCTTCATAGCCGCTAAGCGAGTGATGTGTAAGGCCCCTGTTATACTCCCGCGGGAGCTTCCGCGGATGGGCGGAAATCGCGTCGGGACCCCGCGCCGGGTCACTCATCGCGCCTCGCCACGCCCGCCTCCGCCGTGCACCACTGGTCCGCGGACGTTCCGCGGATGCTCCCGCGGGAGTATAACAGAGGCCTAAATCCCGCCTAACTGCCGTCAGGCAGCGCGCGGTTGAAGTAAAGAAATGTCCTACGCTTCTTGGACGTCGAGGAAAAAAGGTGGCAATTCAGGAACTACACTTGAAATTGCAGGTCATTGTTTGAACCAATGGATTCTTGTCAATTACATATTTTTAATCCCTGTATAAGGACATATTCATTGCATCATTATTAAAGACGCTTATCAGACGGTTGTATATGAGCATTAAGGCCGATATGTTATCGATATTTCATCCGTTAGTGCGTTTTAGCGCAGTTAGGGGGGAGGCGGCTTCAACAAGGTATACTTCGCCTCAAAGTTCATGGTTTGAATTTCCCGCCCAGGCCAACCAAATCAAACCTTCCATCACTACGGGATGTGTGAGTTGGTACTGGGCTTGTCTGGGAAAGATAACATACTAACTTGTCCACCTGCTCACCATCGCAAGTCACTGTAGAGGCCAATTACGCACTCGAATAGCCTTCACGGTATACCGTAGCAGTCAGTTGCGTGGCGCATCCCTAAGTCATTGTTTAGTGCGCACGCGTCGCGCGACGCGAAGCATGCGCCAAATTGATCGAACGACGCGATTGATCAATTCGGCCACTACATATGGCATCGCGCCGCGCGTCGCGCGCATACTAAACAAGGCCTAAGGAAATGGCCTGGTGCCGACATTTACCCTCATTTGCCCTTACAGCTGTCTATGTCAACACCGACCCTGAACTAGCATGAAAGAAGCCAAATGGAATGATATAAGGCTGATGGAACAATAAAAGGCAGAAATCTGCTCAAAAATGATTGAAGATGAGTCGGAAGGAAGTATAAAATACTGATGACCCCATTGACTGTCCTACATGGAAGCGGAACATTGAATTTGTAGCTGGGTCTTTACCGCTACGCAGCAACGCCACCTTCGTTGAACTTGTCCGAGATCCCTCAACGTCACGGATAAACTAAAGAAGCTCTCGAAGAAATTTCGAGGAGGAAATGGTTAAGCAAGACAGCCTATACCCACTTCCGATTAGGATAGGTCCACACATCAGGGTTCTCAATGAAAAAGAAGATAGAAACATAGACTTCGAGTCCATGTGGTAGTGCACATAACAGGCTCGCATGAAATAAGCCTGTTTTTAGGGCAACGATATCAGTAATGGAATAGAATCAGAAGGAAATTCCAACAATTAAAGGACAACATACCATTCAACGGTGGAGCAGAACGTGGAAGAGTGTCTCCTGAATTTCTTAGCAGGTACGTTCAGCTTGCCAACGTGTTCGACTTTCCATGTGAAACACTAAAATTACAGGAAATGAACAGAGATACTGAAAGACGGGTTTGGTAGGACTGTCTCAACTCGCAGTTAGGAGTTAGGTGACTCCTGAGGTGAAGGAGTTACCCCTTTACCGCATTCACGGGAAGATTACTCCACAGTCACTCTGTTAGAACGGTGACAAAATTGAAAGCAAACTAGTTCAGAAAGACATCACTGTAAACCGATCCACACCCACAAGAGCACATTTCTTTGCTGTTTCCCAGCGGCGAGAGGCCACATTTTTTACAGTTGTTTCGCCTTTCTAGCGGTGCATCCCCGTCCCCTCCCCCTCACTAGGATGGATCTATCCAGGAAACTACCTCAACGGTAGGTCGGAATGGCCCAAGTGTTGTATATGGGCGGAATCGCCTCCCTCTGGGAAACAACAAAATACAGATGTCTCGACCCCAATACAACTCTGTGCAGAGTTAGGGACAACAGAAGTTGGGCCGTTGGCGGCGTTAGCCCTATACCTGCACGTGGATGGTGAGTTCAAGTTGGCTGGAAACAGCGATTAACAGCGGGAATTACGCCGCCACTCTACCCACTGCGCCACCATCGCTCGCTCGTCATCGCTGTTTCCAGCCAACTTGAGCCCGCCCTTCGCCTCCAGGCATAGGGCTAACGCCGCCAACGGCCCAACTTCCGTCGTCCCCAACTCTGCGCAGAATTGTATTGGGGTCGAAATACTTGCATTTTGTTGTTTCCCAGAGAGAGGCGATTCTGCCCATATACAACAGTTGGGCCGTTCCGACCTACCGTTGAGATAGTTTCCTGGTAAGACTACTTCAGAACCAATCCTAATCGGGATGGGGGAGCCGAAGAGTGACTGTAGCATCCATTCTCCTGTACCAGATCACCTCCTACTCTGAATTTGTTCGAGAGGCATCATCAGGCTATCTCGAAAGACGGGATGGTTAGGGCAAAACATTACACATACCTCCGCTATTGACTGGAATTCATTCAACACCTGGTGTAGGAAGGTATTTCATTTAACGTTGGAATGGAATAACGTTGCAGGATCTCCGCTAAGTATGTACAGTCCTAGAATCAATCTCTCTTTCTTTCTCTGGGGATTACGCCCGATTCTCGACGGCGACCAATCCCGGAGTCTGTTCTTCACATATCTTCCCGGAAAGTACCGCGTAAAAATGCTAAGGCGTTGGATGAGTACAAACTTAAAAGCTTAAGTTCCTACAAATAACAAAATTTAAACGACAATTTATATTCTGCGTTACGAGGCTTACGCTGAGAGCAGGAACTAAATAGGTCCAGACTGCTGTGACTGCTAGTGACCATAAACACACTGCTTGTTCATAATTAGATCAGCTTGAACGCTCTGCTCTAAAATTTCTGCTTGAAACGCTTCTCAAGGGCTTCTGGTGGGGTACCCTTGTGGTCTCAAATAGGGAATTCTTGAGTCAGCTTCGAATTTTGGGGAAGATTTGCCTATGAGGTTTCCTGCCTTTGAACAGTTGTAGTACCCTTTCATTCGGCTACTAAACCAGGTCACTGAAGAGCAAAGGCGGTACTTATGGGGAAGCGGGCCTGTGCACGTAAATTAAATTTTTGGTTGCGTTCTTATGCTCTCCTACACCAAGCAAGGAAAGGAACTGCAAGAGGGGGTGACTTCGGGACAGGAGTTATACATAGATGGGCCACATAAATCATAACAAATCAAAATCATTTCATACCACTAACTACGCTGGGTAGTAAAATTGCTCGATGACACTGATTTGACAGAGAATCGCACACATTGTGGTGTACCCACATAACCAGGCAGTGCTTACCATACAATTTTAGGCGGAGGGCTAGAGCGGTGTGGGAGGGGGGGGGGGGGGTCCGCTTTGGTCTTCCTTTATAGCGTCATCAGAATTCGTACAAAGCCTCTTAAAACGAACCTGATGAGCACGGTTGCGTGCGCATTATCACTGAAGAAGGTCATCTTTGTAGGCGTGGCGAGGCTAGGGTAAAGCTAACAGCTATGAAGAACATACAGGGTGGACCCTCTGCTCTAGAATTGCATCAAAATTCAAACTGAAAAGAGCAGTGCAGAAACTTTGGATGGTCAATGCGGTCATTTTTCATGTTTTGGGGAGAATTCTAAGTGAAAATTGCAAGAAAACCTGGGAATTTCAGAAGAACCCGTGATTTTAGGTTAACTGGAGTTGATGAGGGACTTACTTCTCACTAATCTTTCTGTAAGTTTTCACATCTATAACGTTGTGGGAGATATTTTTCATTACGCTCATAGTTTTGACGTCTTCTTTCATGTTATAATACTATATTATTGTGGCTACCCCAGTTATAATAAGCTTCTAAGTGATAAGAATGGCCAGTTGTAGATCAAACGAGTAAGGAAAAAGGACAAAATGGTCGACAACGGTGGTAAGTGAACCCCTACCTCTATCCTAGTGGGGAGGGTGCAACTAACTCAGTCTATTCGATAGTGGCGACGAGATTGAAGGTGAAGTATTTACTCAAAGACACCTCTTTACGCTATCCTATGAGAAGTCATTGTTTTACAGTTTCCTAACCGGAAAAAAGCCACCCTGTTTGTATTCGTTTGGGGCTCTAGCGGTGCTCACTCCCCCCCCCCCCCTCCCCCCACTAGGATAGCTTGAATCCCCTCAAAGTAGCAATCCATATGGGTTAGAATACCTAGCCCGAACGGCTCATCATTTCTTTAACTATCGAAGCAGGGGTGCAACCATATAATAGCTTTGTTAAATACTGCTAGAAAATAACAAAATGCTTACGACTAAGGGACCGACCTTTGAGAATGATGAAGTTGGGGAATTGTTAAGCTGATGAAGCGTGCTCGAGACAGTTCTTAAGGCAGGGGCACTAAATAGACATTGGTTCCAGAACAGAAGAGATTCCGAAAGAACCCGCCTATGCTATATACTGCGCCTTCACTTTAAAGAAGCGATAGTGTGCTCCTATTCCTCCTGAAGTGAATTCAAGTTACGCCACAGTGTTGAATAGTAGTACGTTCGGGAAACAGTTGATGAATTCCGCACGCATCAATTCTTGAAGTACTTCGGCACACTCATAGCGCTTCAAATAAGGAAATAGCTGAGAAGCCCATCAAGAGGTTTATTGAACCATAACTGAATACATTTTGAACATCACGTAGGTATGTACTTCATCTGTATCTGCAATTTGCTCATGTCGTCTGTTGCTTCCGCACAAGTAGATCAGAATCTGTGTCGGCGACTGAAAAGTGAAAAATAACTTCTATGAGTACAAGTGCGTGAACAGATTAATCATCTTCTTAAACCGTACTTGGTACTGCAATCGCGAAGTAGCACAGCGCTCACGATGAGACCGATCAGCAGCGATTAGACATCGTGAATGATCGATATCGATTGTAAACGGCGGGATCCATACTTCAGTCGCCGGGCGGCGCGGCGCTACGAAGGCTATCAATATCAATCGTAAAAGACAGAAATCTGCTCAAAAATGATGGAAGATGAGTCGAAAAGAAGTATAAGATGCTGATGGCCCCATTTAATGTCCTACGTGGTAGGGTAACATTAAATGGGTAGCTGGGTCTCTACCGCTATGCAGCAGTATGTTGAAAAACTAGCACATATGAAGGCTCAAAAGCACCCCGGTGTGCACCTATGAGGCGGCACTCTTACCAACTGTGCCGCCGAGGCACATATCGTGGAGCGTCATAAGGGTTCATGATTGATGCGAACACGTTTTTACTGCTCTTTTCAGGTCTTTAAATAAGCGTTCAGCAAAAACTAACTGTGATTTTGGATTCTGCTCACACGGCCCTACATCCTGACAGAATTGCATCGCAAATGCTCACCATGAGTTGGAAACCTTTCCTTGTAAAGCTAAAAATTCTGTGATGCAGCAGCATTTTTCATGTTGTAGCACACCATGTAAAAAACGAGTGCCTTCCATCCACTATTTTCGTTCGTTTAATGCTTCTATTTCTAAGTTGGTTCAACGTGAACCGCTTCAAAAGTGTAGATCTCAAAAACGTTCTGGAAGACCTCACCTTTGCAGAGAAGCAAGTGCGGGTCGAAGGTAAAGTAGTCTGAGCAAATGCGATGACGTTCGCTACGAGACGCCACCAGGCACAACTGAGGACAGTCGGACAGCTCGTAGGTCCATGGATTTTAATCTGAAGGTGAAGACCGTTCTCAAAAACACTAAAAGAGCGCTGTGGTGTATCTCGACATAAACTTTTGAGCAAAAAACGAGACTCACCACTTGTCGCCCGGCCGTGGTGTATCAACAGAACATTCTATGAATAGTTACTACATCTCTGTCGTTATGGAATCCAAAAGTATTGTGCTTGCAATAGGAGTAATACAGTCTGTGATTGAAATGAAAGAGCAGATTTGGACTGTGATCCGTTCCGCAACACATTAGTTGGCGAGACACCCCTGAAACACGACAAGGATAGACAGGTACTGTGGCCATTGAGGGCTTTCAGGTCGGTGCTTCACGGGAATACCGAGGCACCGTCGCGCCAGCTGATAACCGCGCGGGATAGAGACGCAGGCGATGCGCTGTAGTAACGAACGCGCTGCAGACGTTAGACTAAAGTCATTTCAGTTGTCAGGCTTCTGTAAGTAGAGCTGTAGCGCCGTTCTGTTTGGCGAACGAGGTTATAGCTCTTCTTACAAGGGAAGTCCGTGAACTTAAGGCTGTTCATACTTCGCGACTGGAGCGTCGTGAAGTATTGGTCGGCCGGACAAATCATGCGTACCGATTCTCGTCGAGTGATCGCCCAGCAAAAATCGACACGTACAAGCTAAACGGCATCGATACACTCTTTCCCTCACCTTTGCCAATCACCTGGAAATCAGAGTCTGCTGAAGGCTTTGTTACCTGGTCGAGCAATCGCTCCCGTCGCTGCTAACTAACTGAGGGTCCGAAAATGGCAAAAATTTGCCACCTGGTAACGAATGTACCGGAGGTCGGGGTACGTATCCTCCTCCATACAACTAGTGGTTTGCCGCACTGAATTCGTCTAAGCTTTTCAGTTTTAATCCAAATGTGGGAAAGGGGAGAGACTTCATGCTGTTTTTGCGATTTTAAGAGGAGTAAGTGCGACGGCGCGTTCGTTAAAACTGCGCTGCGCCTGCGTTCCTAGCCCGCGTGGCGTTCAACTGACGCGATGATGCCTCAGTCTTCCCGTGTAGTTCCCTCAAACCTCACCATCAAGCCTCGACGCGAAAATGCTGTTCGTGAAATCGCTGGACTCCGTCCAGTAGAGCAGCTCTTTCCGGAAATCTATGGCAAGCGAGCGAACCGACGTAAGGTCTCCCAGGATGTCCACACCTCCGAAGGCGTCGCCACTGAGCGGCATGCGCTGAAAATGACTCAGCTTAGGCATTAATTACTAGCTGTAACCGTCAAACCATACCCGAATAGTCACGTTGGCATTCTGGTTGACATAGAAGACAGCACCGACCAGGGGGTGAACAACCAGCGAAGTCGGACGAATCGAGTGCGACGCTATGGTTCTTCGGTACTTTCCTGTATGATCGCACACCTCGATACGTCCTCGCACTGGGTTCGACCTGCACAAGAGAATTAGGAACGCCAGATTTGTTCACAGGAACTGTAGAGGTGGCGACGTTTCTTACCAGTATATGTTCCTCGAGATCCAGTCCACAGAGAGTGAGTGCATTCCTACCAAGCTTGAATCACTGATGATTGTCTCGGAAAGCACACCGGTGAAGGAGACTCTTCTGATGTAGCCGTACTTCGCTGAGGAATAGCCGAAACAATGTAGCTCCCTCTCTGAAAACGAAAAGCTTCAAATGGTTTATACTTCGATTAGCGCTGCAACACCAAAGCCAACGATATTGATTTTCCGCGCTGTTCAATCGAACTCAGCAAAGTTCATATTGTTTCGGATAAAAACTATGCATTGCAGCAGAGCTGACTAACTTGATACCAACCTGGTCGATGTCAACTGTTGTTGGTGATTCCGTGACATTTAGAATATCGAGAGAGTAAAAGTTGACAGGCCTGAAGCACGAAAATCAGAATATACGGGATGAAGGAGAAACCCTGGGCGCACTTCTCTAGGGACGCTCTGGAAATATCGGAGACGTTGTTTTGAACCAGCACGAGGTATGCTGACGACTTTCTGCACGTCCTACCATCGCTCATCAGCTCATAGCCCGTTGAGCACATACATTTTGGTACGCCATGAGCACTGAAAAGAGGACACGATCGAAATACTGGGACTTCAGCGGGTTTTGAAGCAATCAGGGCAAGATATGGAGACTACCCGGTACTCAATTCAGTGGAAGTCGAACTGATCTGCCAAAAATCGAAAACTGACAGCGACTGCGTACGCGCAGCAGTGGCTTGGTGCACAGTCTGTTCATACTTCGCGAAGACAGCGTCGAGAGTTTAATGAGCGTGGGTGTCTATACCGAGATCAACTCTCGCTTGCCTTCAGTTTCATGCCTGTACTTCCGGTTTTGCTTGGGACGTCATCTACCTGCCGCAAATTTTCCTCTGGGATTTCTGAACTTGTTGCATAAGTCGTCTATGTAGATAAAACCTTGATTCTCTGGAAGGTGGCAGGGGCTCCTTCGAGACCCATCCTTCGAGACGTATTGAAGCGATTCTATAGAAGCAGGCAAATGTCGAGCGTGGGTCTCTTCAAGCGGGATCTGATCACAGACACAATTGAAGTTGAAAAAAGCATATGATTTCATGATAGTAGCAGAGATGCAAAACCACTGCAGCAATTTGCATAGGTCTGGATTCGAACCTCCGACCTCGTGCACACGAGTCCTCAACACTCCCACTCGGTCAACTCGGCACTGCTGTGGGCAGCATCCCGGCAGTCACATGGGGTTGCCTTGCGACAGTTTTTTTGCCATTTTCGGACGACCCAGTGGACCGTAGCAGAAACAAGAAACACCTGTACACTCCTCGTCTCATGACCTACAACATCATATAGGTCTCGTTGAGAACCTTTGAGGAAAGTTATTGACTTCCCTTCCTAACTAAATTCATATTTCTTTTGCGTCTTCCAGTCTTTTTATACAAGTAAATTATGTTGACCGATGGATGTTTTGACAGCAATGCATTGCCCATCTTATAAAAACCTATTCTCCTTTATTAGTATTCTTTCAAGCATTATAAGCTTCCTCAACTAACAAACGAGACATTGTCGACATGTCGGCCACGATAAGCTATTCGTTTAGCAAACGTTGAAGGCGTGGAAGGAACATCCATGGGCTGCAACTATGGCGATCTTCAAATTACCCGAACAGGACATCTTACAAAATTTTGAATTCTAGCGCGCCCAATTCTTGCGAAACTGGCGGGAGAAGTTGACGTGAAAGCCCTAGTTCGTTACTGTACTTCACAAAAATCTCCGGTTTGATCGGATGAGAATTAGACTTCGGGTCCAAGAGCTCAGGATTAACTAGTGTGACGATGATCAATAACAATTGTTGGCTACTTCCAAAACTACGGGACTCCAAGTCTATATGAAGGTTAGAAGAACTCCAATTATAACAATTATCGTGTTTTAGGAACCTAACAGGGAGCCAGACAGCTTTTACCTAACAATTAGGATAATTAGTTGGAGCAGATGACTTCTAAAACTAGCTGGAGGTAGCTGTGCAAGTTAGGGTCTGTCCATACCTCGTGACAGCAGAGGCGGGAGCGACAGAGCGAAGAATACGTATCGATCAGTGCCGAGCCGTGGCCTAGGAAAAATCGATAGGTATGCTTTGTCGCCCCTGCTGCTGAGCATGAACAGGCCCTAAGCGGCATATGAGGCGCATACTACTTGGGAGGGGGGCTCTTCGCACTGTCTATTCACTAGCCAATGAGAAAACAGTGGTTTGTGATTTCTCAGCTATCTGGGACATGCCTTTCAAGCGATGCCCCTACTAGAATAGACATCCATATATACCTATTCTGGAGGGCAAGGATTCTCAGTCCACGAGTTCATGGAACACTGACCATGGCCAGTCGTTGAGGAATACGAAGTGATGATGGAAGATGAATGTCCGGGTTCAATGTATATTCTATTCAGTATATGATTTTTTCATTCATTTGTTCCTTATGTAGGCATATTGTTCAGCAATGTAATACAGTCGAGCCTGTCGAGGCTTCAAACTAGCCGAACAGGACATCATTCAATATTTTGAATTCCAAATGGGATCAGGGGGGGGGGGGGGTGGGGAGGGGCTTCTGATGGGCAGAAAATCCCGTAGAGCGTCGTTAATGTCCCTCATCCCTGGTTCCAATGTATAGACTGTAGTAAGGGCGCCTATGGCTAATAAAAACCAGGTTTGAATCGCGCGGCAGCGGGCGTTGCGCCTCTGTCAACTCGGACGGTTTTCTTCCGGTTCTAAGTGTATCGGCGAGTCTTCCTTCCAACACAGAACATAAACAGAAGAAAAGAAATCGTCCAGAAATTCATGCCTAAGGATGAAACTGATGTAATCTGACATCCACGTGCCTTCCTGCAAAGGCGAAAATCCGATGAAAACATGACGACCCCCTCCGAAGAAAAGTGGGCGAAAAACACCTCTTCAATCCCGAATACATGGATAGTTTTGGTATTTTAAATTTATGCACTAGTTTGGTTCTGCAGTACACCCCACTGTGTCACAAACTTCGTCCTGAACGTGACTCCCCACCCCACAACCATATTGTGCCGTAGGAAAAGTGAAATAAGAACTGAATGACACCCGTTTCCTCACAGTTTTTGTGGAACGTCCATCATTAACTTCCAAGAAACCCCGCAGTCCTGTTTGCACGCAACTATAAATTCAGGCAGGGGGCCAATAACAACGAAAGCTATAAAGGATGTCATTGCTTCCACTTGGGGGCACACCGGTCTTCTTTCAGTTTACACCCATTGAATAACTTTCGCACGAAAATAACCAAATCAGTAAAGCCTAAACTTCAACTAAATCTCAATCAAAATCTTCGCGTCATTGGACAGCAGCTGAATATCTCGTAGAAACTCAAAGGAGGGAATGGAGGCGTAAATCATTATATGCCCCCTCCGATCACGACAGGCCTAAAAAAAGCAACTTGTGCAGAAAACGACCTACCTTCAGTGTTCGCTTCAATCCACGGAAGAACATCACCGACACCGACACGTACCTAAGAAATTTCTGTTCCAATATCATGTTGGGGTTTAAAGTATCTATTCTGATAGTTCTTAAATTGTTGAATAAATCCTGGAGAACTCATGATGAATAACAAACTGCTGCCATTTACACCGTTCAAGCCCAATTAGATGCTGCAGCGTTGAAGAGCTTGGGCTTCAGCTCTACTCGTTTATTCAAAAACATCGTTGGCTCGTTCGTCTACTTAGCAGAAATTCTCTGTTAGACCTAGCTAAAAGCAGCTTTCAGTGCAATCCTAGTTGGTGGTGGCCGCTGTAGAACGATCTACCAACATAACGAAACAGATTAGATCGCGAACAACATGTAAGTTGCCCAGATAGACTCATGTTAATAGTTCCTAGTCATGTGGGGGAACTTGAAAATGACCGCGTTCGGTGAAAACCTTGTAAAAGAGGACCCCCTTACTACATTTTCACTGAGGATGGATCATTTTCTAGCAGATAAAACACGTAACATCAGTAAAACAAAGGAAATTGGTCAAGACACTAGCAACCCAAGCTTCGCACGAAAACAATCAAATCAGTGAAGCATCCAGCGCACCTGCACAGTGTCGTCTCAGTTGGATCGAATCCGACGGAGCTGGTGCAGAAGAGATGCTTGAAAGTAATGTCGCGTCTGGATATCTCGAGGAGGTGGTGAAATGGTATATAGACGAGGGCAAGGCGTCGAAACCCAGATCGAACCTCATCAGCGAAACCATGTATAGATGCATCTGAAATGTGAGGACGCGACGCCATCGACGGAAAGGAGAAGAAATGTCTGGGGGTTTTAAGCGCCTTTTGACGAGCAGGATACAACAGAAGGAACTCGTTGTCAAGCTCGCGGAAGCAACGGCGTTGGAGCACCAGGGTACTTCGAAAAGCAAAAACGATAATCTCTCCAGCCTACCGTTGAATTCAGAACGAGTGCTTCAGAGAGACCGATTCGACCAATTATTCGGAGCGCAGTCGCGTTCGCTACAATCAGCACCGACACCTAAATGACTCAAGAATTACCCCCAAAACGATGATCGAGCGAGAACTAGGAAGATCCTGACAAGCCAGAGGGAACTCCAGCCGTCAAGATGAGGGAGGAGCCAATTGCCGAGGTAGCAACCACGTCGCTTACCTTCGGAATCGTCGGCCGCCTTTCCGTCGCGGCTTATATAGCATCAATGGTCCACAACCAGACACAAAGCCGCACTGGTTGTCGGAGAGCTTGACGATTTCACGGATTCTTCTATCGAGGATTCGCTCGAAGATCTTCATGCTATGCGAAAGCAAGCGAATCGGACGGTAATTGAAGCAGTCCGCAGAACTACCCTTCTTCTTCCAGATCGGAATCGTCGTACTGTTGTGCCAACACTCCGGTACTTTCTTCTCCTTTACTACCTGGTTGAAGAACTCAGTCAACCACTCAGCAGGATACCAGAGCTTCGACCTCCAAACATCGGCTGCCAGATCATCCGGTCCTGTCGCCTTGCATGGCTTCATCTTCTTCAGAGCCGCTTCCGTTTCTTCCACGGTGATCTTGTGAACGGGACCGTGAACAGAAGCCACAGAAGGGATGGCCGGATGAGGAAATCCCATAGTGGAAATTTCCTCAAAGTAATCACGCCATCGCTTCAGCGCCTTTTTGCGGTCTGTCAGAAGGTGGCCGCTCTCATCATTGATGCCAACAAACTTTTCAATGTCCTCGGTTTGGCGATGGCGGGTCACAGCAAGTCGGTACAAATACCGCTCACCATCGCGCGATTCGAGCTTTCGGTAGACATCACCATAATGAGTGGCCTTCGCAACAGCCACGGCTTTCTTTGCAGCCTTCTTCGCCTTCTGATACTCCTGCCAGTTGTCGGCTGCTCTGTCGCCATGGTGTATGACATGAGAACATCGGACGCATTATTAGCGTCGGAGCACAGTGTATTAATAGAGGTACGGGCAGTGTTGAGCATTTAACGACTATTGAATTACCGATTTAACGAATTTATGAGCATTTTCGTTAAACTTCTTTATCGGAGTTTAGCAAAGGCCTTTTGCATTAAATCACACTGAAATTAAATTTGCTCAGAATTTTCGAGATTCACAGGAAAATTTAACTCTTAATTAATGTAGATTGTATTTTGAAAAAGTTCTTCGTAGAGGTTTGCAGCGTAATATCAGAAAGCGAGGAAAACTACTTAGTTGAATCAGTTTCTCTACCGCCGTTTCGTATTTGTGCTTCAAAGCCGTCTTTCATATTTTGGCTGCTCCGTATCAGTTTTTCGCAACTCCTCACCGTTCTCTTCCCTTTTCAGTTTTCTTCACAGTTTTACTTTGTGTTACTTGCTCTGCAGGAAAACGAAAATGCCTAGAAAAGGCGAGTAAAACGGGTGAGAAGGACAGGAGAGCAAAGAAGGTGACGAAGCGAAGGGAACGTAAGGATTAGGCTCCACTCCCTCCCCAAACACTCAGAAACTGTTCATACTTCGCGACAAGAGCGACTGGAGCGACTGGGGTGACGGATGTAGTGTCATGTACGTAAATAGTTACGCATTTCACACTACATTCGTCGCGGACCGAGTGTGGAGTACGCAATTATTTACGCACACCACACTACATCCGTCGCCCCAGTCGCTCCAGTCGCTCTTGTCGCAAAGTATGAACAAGCCCTCAGTGTTCCATCAAGACGAACGGATTTTCGTACAGCATCAGGCAATGGTTATGAGTCTAGCAATAAATGAACGTTGAGAGTAAAGATGGTACTATTGGTGTCCGCAAGACGGGCATTTTTGCACTTCTCGGTTTCATAATTCGAGGTTTGTGGCGATGATGGCAGTGCCGGGAACGAAGAGCCAACCCACAGTCAAAATACTCCATCGGAGCCATTTTCTGCCACCTTTGGATATAGCACATATGAAAACTAGAAATCAAAGAGAAAAAAGGGCAAAAAACGAACAAAGTCGTCAATCATTATCCTACGCCAGAAAGTCTGCTCCACGGCGCATGTTGTTCTCTCATCATGCGCTGCACCTCGTCCTAGGCGGGCTCAGTAACCCAGCACGCTATCGTAGTCGGGAGCGGTGGCGGGCGGACGTAGGAACCCGTACTTTATCCAATATCGTGGGGAGTGGGGGAGGGGGATCAAGGAGAATGACTAAGGGATTCGGAGGAGTATTATTGCCGTCGGACCGTAAACGGTCGACTAATACCGACTAATTGGCTGTTATTACGCTGAAGGTTTGGTGGCCGCTAGTACTCTGAACGTCTGGTTTTATGATAGGCAGGTAGATGATTACCGTAGATTGGCGGAAATTTTGAAGAAAAAAAAACAGAAAACTAAGTTTTGAGAATGTTTATAACACCAATGCCGGAAAATTCACTCAGATGTGTTCACCTTTCAATGATTATATCAGTGATCATACAACCTATTCTAATCATTACAGTTCTGCCAACAAAGCTCGTTGTAATTGTTTTCCAGCCGCGAATATCATCCAAAGTGTTGCAAGGCATTTTCAACCCCACATTGTCGGCTCTAGTCGCGAATGTGGCCCGAATTGGGAGGTAAGAACGGGTTGGCACGCCAGACATAGGTCATGTACGATATACGACAAACTCACCTAAACGGCATCCAGTGCTCCAGGGCGGCCGCAGGTGTGAGCCTTCGCTCCGTGGGGAAGCTCGGGCTCATATGTTACTAAACAGACAAGAGCTTTACTATCACCTCACTAGGACGAGCATCGTAGAACTTTAACTGAATTTACCTGCGTATCAGTAAGTCAAGCTAGAGTGCGCCATGCTGTCTGTTTCCATATGCGCGCCGACACCTTGTGGAGGACGGAAATTCTTTCTGTGGGGGCTTCGTTAAGCTATGCTGAAAGTGGGGTAGCGTGTTAATTGGTGCGGACACATCATTTATGTCCTCGTCTTTTTCTTCCAATGAAAGCCAGTGAACCATGAAATGAAGTGACTTCTCTAGAGAACCCTTTGCCAGCTAACGATATGCATGAGCAGCTGCTCATGTTGCTCATCTACCTGGATATTTCCCGGGCTTGCAGAAGATGCAAAACCACTGCAGCAATTTGTATAGTTCTGGATCCGAACCACCGACCTCGTGCTTATGAGTCCTCAACATTCCCACTCGGCCAACTCGGCACTACTGTGGGCCCTCCTCTCTTTCCTCCCCCCCCCCCCCCCCCCCACCCCTTCTCTAGACTTGCACTCAAAACTGTAATGTTAGTGGTCATTTGTTGCAATGCCCTGTGTGCAAAGGTTTTCGGCTGAGTAATACACCATAGGTTTATCCGCGTTTCCAATCTAGGGCTTAGGAAAAATATAGTAATCGCTTTTTTAATGAGCAGAGAATTTCCATGCTTTTGTTAGAGACAATAGTTTTACGTTCATTCTTAGATGCTCTGATACAACATTTCTAGTCAACGTGAAGGTGCGCTTGAATGACTATACAAGCATACTGGGGATCCTAGTCCAATTTTTTAAACAGGGTTTGAAGTTTCGCACCAGATTTTCTTATCGTTAATTTACTGTTTCCCCCTACCTTCTAACTGCAGAGAACCCATATGTAGTCTTGTTCCCGTGTGTCTGCATGCCCACAACTTGAGGGGAAATCTAAAAGAAAGTGTCTGTGACCCAAAACCAACGTGTTTGAGACGGTTCTTAAAGCAATAAGCACTGGAACAAAGCGGATTCCGAAAGAACCCGCTTATACTACATATATACTGCTCTTTCACATTGAAGAAGCCATAGTGAGCTTCGATTTCTCCTCAAGTCAATTCAAGTTCCGTCACAGTGTTGAATACCAACACGTTTGGGAAACAGTTGATAAATTCCACACGCATCAATTCTTGAAGTACTTCGGCACATTCAAAGTGCGTCAAATAAAGAAATATCCGAGAAACACATCAACAACTTCATTGAACCATAACTAAATACTGTAGTAAGTATGTACTCCATGTGATTATCTACTCCAGTTTACGCATGTCTTCTGCTTCTTCCGCATAGGTAGATCAGAATCTGTGTCGGCGACTGAAAAATGGAAAATGACTTCTATGAGTACTAGTACGTGAACAGATTAATCAACTTCTTAAACCATACTTGGTACTGCAATCGCGACGCAGCGCAGTAATCATTATGAGACCGATCAGCAGCGATTAGACATCGTGAATGATCGATATCGATTGTAAACGGCGGGATCCATGCTTCAGCCGCAGGGCGGCGCGGCGCTGCGAAGGCTATCAATATCCGTCATAAAAGACAGAAATCAGTCCAAATGTGATTGAAAATGAGCCGGAAGGAAGTACTTATAGGATACTGATCACCACATTGACTGTCCTACATGGGAGAGCAACATCAAATCGGTAGTTGGGTCTCTACCGCTATGCAGCAGTACCACCTTCTTCGAACTTGTCCGAGATCTCTCAAGTAACGAGGAAACTAAAGAAGCTTTCGAAGAAATTCCGAGGAGTAGATGATTAAGCAGGACAGCCTATACCGACCTCCGATTAGGATAGGCTCACATAACCGCGTAAAAAACTAATTACTAATACTTTGAATGAGACGCGACATTCTGTTTTTGGTACGACGTTAGATATGACCGAGGATGAAATTGTAAGGTTACGGACACAACGGATGAAGTAGACACGCCTACATTTAGCTTGCGCTTCTTGAGAGGTCTGGAAGTGGTTTAAACTCAAATACAGCATTACGAGGCTTACAATGAGAACAAGGAATGAATATGTCCTGACTGCTGTGGCTGTCGTGTCGTTGCTTCAAAGTAGTGGAACAGGACATCATGCAAAATTTTGAATTGCAGCGCGCGAAATTTGGATTCTGGCGAAACTGGCGGGACAAGTTGACGTGATAGCCCTTGCTCGTTACTGTTCTTCACAAAAATCCTCGGCTGGTCCGGCGCAGAATTAGATTTCGGGTGATAAAGGCCAGGACAAACTAGTGTGATGATGAACAATGACATTTGTCCTTACTCTGAAAACTCTACTCTGAAAACCACGGGACTCTGACTACATGATTCCTCCTTGTGGGTATTCTCATGATCCAGGTACTTGACAGACAACCAGACGGCTTCAATTGAGCAACTGTGTTAATTAGTTAGAGCAGATAACTGCACAAACTAGCTGGAAGTAGCTGTAAACAAGTAAATGACAAAGTGGGTATATCCTAGTTGGGGGGGGGGGGGACTTCGCTGTGTCTATTCGCTAGCCTTTGAGAGGACAATGTTAACATGAGGTGGCTATTTTGAACGTGCTTTTCTAGTGATGCTCCCCCTCCTCTTCCCTTCACAGCATAGCCGCCTACATATGTCTTTTCTTAACGAAAAGTCTTCGCGGTGGAATTCTATTGATTTCATTTGTAGCAAATTCATGGAATATTGGTCATGAGCAGTCGCTGTGGGAGAGAAATGATGACAAATCAGGTGCACTGAGGTTCGAATCCCGATATAAACCATTTTAACATCAAACTGGACACTCGGGCAGGTGAATCAAAAATTTTAAGAGAAAGTCGTACCAAAATTCTCTTGAACAAAAGGTTGCTTTAACCCATCTTAAGAGTCTATAGTTTAACCATTAAGAAGCTCGTTGTGATGTTGAAAATCGTTCACCTTAATTTCAGAAGCATGTCCAACTTGACGTGGAAGTGGTATAGATACATATATTGGTGCTTGTTCCATATATCTCGCTCGGCATGTCATTCAGCTATACCTTGCTGATACGATCAAGATGAACCAAGATTGTTAAGAAGTCGGGAATATTCACAGCTCAGCACTTCATTTCCTAAAACACATAGAGGGCATTAACGCGTCCCTTTAAGATGAACTCTTACGACGACCTAAATAGATAACACAGTGGCGAATATAAAGGGTCACCTTTAGTTCATTCGGCTGTTGGATCTCCCTCCACGTGTGCGTTGTGGTCCTTTGAGGTACATACATACACAGATTACACTGAAAGCGTTTGAATTTAGTGTGGTTTCAAGTGCACTACCGATCAAGCTCCCACTGCAAGCCTGTAGTGGATAAGTATGCCGTGTGTGTTTTTCCATGCGATTTGATCGTAGTATCATTGAGAACCCTGTTTGTGTAGTGATGGACAAAAACGAGCATGACGGTCGAGATAGAGGTACGTTAAAGGACACGCCATCTTCTTGGAATTTCAGCAGATAACATGGTAAGACTTGCTCTACTCTAGGCAGAATAAAAGGAGATCCAGGAAATGCACCTATGATTCGCAACTATTGCTTCGACCAATTAACTCTTACGTTGTTCAAAAGATGCATGTACCTTGCGCCAGAATTGGTGTATATGCTTCTTTTGAAGAAGATGTCAGGCCCTCTGTTCGTAAAGTCAAATATCAGTTCGATTTTGTCAGATACTGATGAAGGTCCCAACCAGGGATGAGCGGATAACAAAATTTTCAAACCCGGATAACGGATAACGGATAATTTTGCCCAAAAATCGCCGGATAACGGAAAAACGGATAACGAACAAACAACAAATGTAAAACTGTACTTAAACTGCTCTAGTTTCAACATCAGACATGGAACGCAACTGCTGTCAAATTATAAGTCCTTTCTAAGGACTTTAATGGAGTTTTTTTAAACATAGTGCAGTCACCTTAACAAAGCCCTATGGGATTCTCACGAAACTTCAGTAAAAGAAACGCTTCTTCATTGCCATCCAAACCGATGCCCAAGTCGATTTGTGAACCACAATTCCTTCACCAGGTTCCGCGAACAAGACCACCAAGCTGTGAAACTAAAACTGTTTTGCAAGCTCGACTCTGCTGATGTTTCGCCATGATCACCTTAACAAAGTCTGGAAAAGTCAAGGAGAGGTTGGGAATTTGCTCATCCAAGCACACTTCCATAGTACAATTTGCAATTTTTCATATCTTTGCCGTTTAATACGAATGGGAAGAACGAGAGAAAGGATGCGTAAAACAGCCCAACTAACAGTATGGAAACATTCATAAGTTGCCCTTGGAGGGAGAGAACGTGAGACCCATTCACCTCTAATTCACTCACTTTTCCTTCATTGAACAGCAACTTGCCGGCATTTTGTCAATTTCCATTGTTCAGTTGATTTACTGATCAATCGTCAGGTTTTCGTTTTGAATTAAGGCTGTGACCAAACAGAATGATCCTTGGATGAATGGCTCCTCCGACGCCTCTTGACTTTCTATGCTAGGCCGACTCAGCCGAATAAAGTCTCCATAACAATCTTGGTTTCGCAGCTTCACACGGACCGATACTCTTGTTCGACAGTATCCCAAGATCTAAGAAGAACGTGGAATGAGATGGACGAAATACCAGCTTTCTACAGGCTAGCCACTACAAGCCATTGTGCAGTCCAAATACAAATGCAGAGAGAGATGAAAACTAGAAAAGCGGAGGTAGAATGTCCCTGAAAGGCAATCTTAAGCAAGAATGAAGCTCTAACATGCGCAGCGGGTAAGCAGTTTAGTACAGTTCAATTGCACTATTTTGATTTTTAATAGAGAGGACCAATTCCTTAACATTGTGGAGGTACCACCAGTACCAGCGTACAGAAAATGCCTTCAGAAAACCGTTTCTATGAACATACCTCAACAATTTCTGGGAGCGTAGCTTTCTCCACTCATTTAGATTGAAACTGTGCCCATTTTGCTTGTATTCATTACTGCTCAGCGGTATGTGTTTGATGCGTTACAACAGTCTATCATTAAAAACTGAAATGCCTTTGCCGTATGCTACCTACACACTGCAATCGTGGAAGAGGACGCTAAATTCGGCACTGAACAATCCACCTTGGGATGTGCCAGGCGCTCCACTTGTGACCGTCAGTAATATTGTCAAGGCAGCATGAACGCATTCTTGGTCTGCATATGGCTTGTGGTGACAAGGTCAGGAAGAAATCAGCCCATAGTAGGTTTCATAGATGACCGGCCAACCCACATCTTCGCCGCTATTTATACGCTTCGGCCTGGGGGCGTGGCCTTCCAGATGAATGATTCCTGATCAATAACTGCAGCTGTGACAGCATTTGCGGATTTTTGTAATAAACTGGGGAAGCATTTCGAACCAATAATAAATTTGTGCAACATAGATGGACACGGAGCATCGTAAAATTTTGCTTACAGAGGCGAGAAGCCTTCCTTGTTTTTAAAAAAATCCAAAAGCTCTCGCGTTCTAGTTGAGCATATTACAATGCCCACCTAATTGATTGCGGATTTGCTGTCTACCATGCAGGTAAGCAGTTTTGCGGCACGATGTATTATAGATGGAGATCTACGAGATCTGTTGCCGATGTGTGAAGCAATAACAGTGTGCGTATGAGTGGGTTTTTGGGAGGCTGTGTGTTATCGTGTTTCTGGCATTCTTACGAGGCCCTACCATCCGATTTTCCCATTTTTTAGATTTCTCGAATTCCTCAACTAATTCCCGTTTCACCATTCGTATATAGCTGGGACGAATCTGCTGCGTCGGCTCGTTCTGTGATACTTACTTGGCAACAAGTATGTAGAACAGAATGAGCCTGCATGCGCTGAAATCATCGTAAATAGTTCCGTCGAGGGTTCAGTCTCGATCTCGACAGAAAACACCATGCTTAGGGGGGGGGAGGGGCGGATGGTGATCATGAAAGAGCTGGGCAGAAGGAAACGGGCGACTTGGGAAGCTTTCAAGAGCGTCGTAGAAGTTGTGAAGAAGACGAAGAGCGTCCGGCTTCCTGCCCTTCTATCGGACACCAGCGTTCTTCCGGCGGCAGCCTACAATACCGCCCACGACGCACGGTCAAAACTGCGATTTGCGACGGGAAAATTCCGTCGCAAACCCTCGCATGCTCATGACTCCTTCAGTTTTGGATTTTTTGAGAAAGGTTGGCACCGTTCGATTCGCCTCTTCGAGTTCTACACAAACAGGTATGACATTACAATAACATAACACGTACAGAGCATCCATATTTTCGCCGTGGCTGGCCCAAAAAGTGGCTGGGGCATGCCTTTGTGATTAGAGCAGCGTATTCCACAGGACATGCGTGCTTTTGGAGTATCTCAAGCATGGTGTACGTTGCCAGTGCTCTTTCATTCTAGAAATGCTACGAGAGTGCGCCGTGCACAATGCACACAGAATCGAAGCTATCAATCGAGTGGGCGTGACAGCTTGTAGACTGAGCGTTTGTAGAGTTTTATCACAAATTTTCGGCCGCCTTACTCAGGCATTGCTGTACTCCAGGGGGACTTTAGACTACGCTGTGAACAATGCATATAGAATCGAACCTATCAGTCGAGTGGAGCAACTACTCGCAAATCCACGCGCGGGCTAGTTCGTAGCGCAATATCTCTGTCAAGTTCGAATCCTTCCGGCTGCAACCCTACGTACGCAGCTCAAGGCTCTTGACGTCCTCTGAAGCACAACAGTGTAGCTTGTGAGTGGACTAACCAGGGAACGGTCTCAGGCGTAGGTCTGAATGGGGGAAATGGATAGTACTGCGAGAATCTCCACCCTTAATGTAGTAGAAAAACATGTTTCGTTTTTGCTGAGTCCTTGAACCCAAAGAGCTACGGGCCCTCGAAATTGGGGTACAGGATTGCACCGTCACTCGTACCCACCTTAACCTACCGTAGTCGGCCGAAATTTGAAAAACGGATGTCAGATTCGTGATCAGCACCCCAAATAACCCCCTGGGCGAGGTTTGGGCGGAAAATTTTTCGACCTTTCCTCGACCTCTGGAGTCGTGAAATTAGTGTCGTGAAAGTGCCTTATGGCATTCTAAGTCAGCTTACTTTTTCTTCTTAGTTCTTCTTCTTACTACACATCTCCTACACATTTATTTCACTCTAAATTGTCAAATAAGGGTTTGCTGTGAGCTGTGCCTCACTCATTTTTCTCAGTTCTGAATTATACATTGTTTTGTGTTTTTCAGCGAACGTTAAACAGTGACCTTACAAGAGGTTACAGCAGGTACGGGTGACTAGGGCTGTCGAGGTCATAATCACCGACTTCGCCCAAACCTTGCCCAGGGAGGTTATCTGGGATGGGGATCACGAATCTGACATCCGTTTTCCATATTACCCAAGAGTATGTTAAATTACAGTAGGTAATGGTGATTAATGGTAGGTCATGGTCACCGTTTTTGCCCAAACTTCGTATTAAGTACGAATCTGATCCTTATTTGACAATTTAGAGTGAAATAAACATGTAGGAGATGTGTAGGAAGCAAATTGGTAAAGAAGGCGGCAATCATGAAAAATGCAAAAATACTGCATAGCGCGGGTTCGAACACCTGACCTAGCACCTGCGAAGCAACCCCGTGCCCTGTTGAGCCACCGACTCGCTCGGCGCTGGCCCTTTCGCCGCGTCCCGTACAGCAGCGCGCGCACAAGCATGCACGTGGCCACGTGCTGACGGTGCGCTACTGTACCCCCCCCCCCCCCTTGGAGGGCCCGTAGCTCTTTTGATTCAAGGACTCAGCAAAAACGAAGCAGGTTTTTCTACTATATGAAGGGTGGAGATTCTCGCAGTCCTATCCATTTCCCCCGTTTAGACCTACGCCTGAGACCCTTCCCTGGTAAGTTACACCGTTGCGAAAATGCAGGTTAGCCTTGTGTGACGCATTTTTTCCGATTTCGGTGGACCACTGCGGGAAGACGCGGCGAGCTAACGCCCCTAAAATGCGTGAGCAAGCAGAACACCAAAGGCACATTACGATGTTGTGCTCACACCTACCCAGTTTCCTAAGCTGCCTTAGCCCCAGCTGCCATTTTAGGGCGGCGGAAGGGAGTGGTAAAGTTTCTTCGGCCCTTACTCGCCCACTTTGCATTTTCGACACTCTCAATGCAACCATTCAGTTCAGCTCGAAAAGCTCTATCGAACGATGACAATCTCGGCCAGTTTCAGAAAAATCGATTTTTTGACAATTTCCGGAGCACGAGGCTGCTCAAGGCCGTGGTATTTTCGAAAGTGGCCGAATTTCCTCGTTCAAAGTCATCTAGAGGTTGTCTGCTGCGCTGATTACGGATTATACGTCCGTTTTTGAAAATTCCACTGATCTTGGTAGTTTTTGGATTTTCTCCTGGATAATTGAGGGTGGTCGGGTCAGGATCACCGATTGTGCTCAAACTTCATATAGGGGCGGGGGCTTATTCGGGGTGCCGAACACGATGACGAAGTCCGCTTGGACGATTACGGCAGGAGACCACCCATAACGATAACTGGGGGTGATCGGTGATCCTGACCCGACCACCTTTAAACGGGAATTAGCCTAGGTTTCGAAAAAAAATATTTTTGAGGATTCCGCATTTCTCAGTAAGGGAGGATAGAAGCGCAGTGGACATGCGCTCGCCCACTCGATTGATAGGTTCGATTCTGTATGCTTTGTTCACCGCTCACTCTCGGAGCATTGCTGGCATGACAGAGCACTGGCAACGTACACCATGCTTGAGATAATCCGAAAGCAAGCATCTGCTGGGAAATAAGCTGCTCTAACCGCAAAAACCCGCTCCAGTCAATCTTGGGCCACTCACCGTGAAAATATGGGTGTTCTGTACATGTTATGAAATTCCGCACATCCCTGATGATCACAATCCGCCCATCCTCCATAAGCGTGGTGATTTCTGTCGAGATGGAGACTGAACCCTCGACGGTACAATTTAGGATGATTTTAGCGCATGCAGGCCCATTCTGCGCTACGTACTTGTTGCCAAGTAAGTATCACAGGATGAGCCGAGGCCAGAAATTCGTCCCAACTATATACGAACGGTGAAACGGGAATCACTTGAGAAATTCGAGAAATCTAAAAAAATAAGAAAATCGGATAATAAGGCCTCGTACGAATGTTAGAAATACGATAACACACACCCTCCCAAAAACTCACTCATACGCATGCTGTTAAAGCTTTACACCAGGGGTGCACATTTAACGGTTACCGATTTAACGAATTTAAGGAATTTACGGCATTTTTCGTTAAAACCTGGCTTAACGACTTAACGGAAACTTTAAGAAATTTAACGGAATTTTTAACGGACGTTTTTCTCAGGAAGTTTATCACTTCTTCCTAGTCCTCACCAATATTGTAGGCTTCATCCTCCCTTTCAGGACTGTTCCTGAAAAACTGTTGAAATCAGCAACAATATTTCAATGTTTTCATGATATTTTCACACCTTCTATTTGCATTTTTGGACATAATGTATTTTGGAGCTAGAAAAGTTCTTCGCTGAGACTCCAAGCACGTCAGCAAAGCCACAAACATACCGGTCTAACCCTCACGTAAGACACCCCTATCCTCAAATGGCGCTGCTTATCCCCAATTACCTTTGCTCGCCACCTGAAACAGTCGAGGAGAGAATGTTTTCTATGGGGAACGTATTCTAAATGATTTGATAAAGACGATATCTACAAAAATTTTGGAAAGCTCATTTTCCTGAACGTTAACACGTTGATGCCCGTGTCACACCCTTTCGGCCGTGTGGGACCGTGTGACACGATTTCGTGTCACGGTCCCGACGTTGCGAAAAAGCGAAAATCGTGTGTTCGTCAACGTGTCAACACTGATAGGCTTTTCGTTGCATTTCTATTAATTCTTTCTGTACTACATAGAGGCTTGTGCCCGCCTCGAGATTGCACATGCTCGTAGAACAGTCTCACAAAACGGTTTCGCAAAGAACTAAGGAAGAGGGGAATCCCAGGATCTCTCTGTACTAACTTACTCAGCTCACAAAGTACCGTCCTCTTGACTGACAATTCCGTACCTACTCTTCTTCCACACCCTGAAGATTATTTGTTGCTGAGAGCCTGTTTATGGTGCTGCCCTTACTTTGTTGATTGTGAACTGTTCGTTTTACACTGTAGTGTTACACTCCATTCCTTGAATTTGGCTGCTGATCTGTTGAATTTAGAACATATAACGTTTTCTTTGGTTTTTTCATTTTAAGTAGTAGTTTGCAGATAATTGCATTTTTTAACGAAATTTAACGATTTACCGGAAATTTAACGAAAATTTTTCGTTAAAAAATTTACGTACAGAACTTCGTGTGCGCTCCTGCTTTACACTTCTGCAACATATAAAACTCAATCTGCATCGTGTCGTAAAACTGCTAACTTGCAATACGTCCTCCACCTGCTTGTTACGAATTCAAAAATACGTATTTTTGATCCCTACATCTCTATACATGCTCGAAAACCACCAAGAAACCTTTGTCTCCTGAATGTATGGCCACGATCGCTTACAAACACACCTTGACGAAGCCTATCGAAGTATCAATCTCAGACTAGCGTTGCAAGAATTTGAATATCGCTCGCTAAGATTTAAAATTTTCGCAGCGGTTCAGGAAAATTCAAATTTACGCGTTAGAGTTTAATGATTTTTGTGCCAACATCGCATTTGTTCGGCGTTCGCACGTTGGAATTCAAAATTCGCGAGCCGGAATTCAATTTTTCTGCGCTGATATTCATAACCCTCGTTCTGTTCTAGCGAAAAGTTAGATAGAAAACGCCACTATTGGAAAATATCAAATTTTTCGAGAGCGTAGCGCGTTAACTCTCCATCACGCATAGTTTGAACTATTGCGAAGCTATTCACGAAATTTTTAATGAAAAGTAAAGCAGCAACAGCGTTAGTACATCTTCAGATCAACTTTCATTTTCCAGCAGCCATATATGCGGCTCAGCGATACCGAACACCCATGGCCGCTAGTCGTCAATTGGGCCTGCAAAAGGAGGGGCAAGTACCCCAGTCAATTACAACTATTCCTACAATCGACCGTACACTCCCTCACCCGTTCGATGCGACCTCAATGCCCTTCTATCCCTTCTTAGGATTTGGCGCGCTAGAATTCAAAGCTTCGGCGTCAGAATTCAAATTTTGGCGCTAGTGCGGGAGATTTCGAATTCGAAGTTCGCGCGCCAAAATTCAAAATTTTCCCCCTGTCTTCGCCAAGATTCCGAATGTCACGCGCCGGAGTGCGAATTTTTCGCGCCTAGATTTTAACCATTCGCCCTATCGCAGCGAAAATTCAGATATGGAACGCCGCTACTGCAGATGTCGAATTTTTTTACGAAGCTAGCGCGTTAAATACGCGAAATTTGAACTCTTGCGATAATAGCACACGGAACCCGAATTTCTACGAAGCCAGCTCACGAAATTTGAATGGAAAATAAAGCAGAAATAGAGATAGTAAATTTCCATATACGTCTATGTCATTATATAATCGCATTTTCAACATACTCAGCAGTTTGACCAGAAAAACCGAATCTTTCCAATCTGACGAAGTCTCGAATTTCTCAACAAAAAAATCCGGTTCCGCCGTCTGTACAGTACCGGACATGTCTTTTGGTCATTGGCCGAAAAAGCCGCGCCGGCCAACATAGGCCGCTTTGGAGCGTTCCAAAGCGGCCTTTTTGAATAACTTCTTTAGAAATCGAGTACTTGCGAAAATAAACATATATTTGAACTCAGCAGCTCAAGCTCTATCTTTTGGTATATAAATCTCAGTAGAGTTGAACAATGCATATAGGCCCGACAGAATCAATCGAGTGGGCGCGACAGCTTGTAGAGTGGGTGTTTGAGGACCTTTTTTCCGAAATTTCCAGCCGTCTTACTGAGGAATTGTTCTAAGACTGTCCAGCTTGCCTTTGGAGTGTGCCGTGCACAATGCATACAGAATCGGACCTACCAATCGAGTGGGCGCGACAACTTGTAGAGTGAGCGTTTGGGGAGTTTTATCACAAATTTGCAGCCGCCTCACTCAGGAATTGCTCTAAGACTGTCCAGCGAGCCTTTAGAGTGCGCAGTGAACAATGCATACGTCATCGAACCTATCAATCGAGTGGGAGCCACCGCTTGCAAATTGCACACGCGGCCGTGTTCGGAGCGCAATAACTCTGTCAGGTCCGAATCGTTTCGGCTGCAACTCGTGGGTCTTGTAGGCAGTGAAACGTTGTAGCAGTAAGCTGACGTAGAACGGTGTAGCTTATGATTAGGTAAAGTTACAGGGGCGCGAATGTGCAGGTTAGCCTTGTGTTACACGATTTTTTCGGAATTCAGACGACCTCTGCAGGAAGACGCGTAGACCTAACGGCCTACAAACGCGTAGGCGAGCAGTACAATTAATGTACTTTATGATGACTTGCTCAGAACTCCCTAGTTTCCTGAAGTGTCTTAGCCCCATCTGCCAATTTAGAGTGGCGGAAGATAGCGGTTAGTGTTTCTTGAGTTCTTGCACACCCAGATTTGAGTTTTTGACACTCGCAATGGTACTGCTCTGTTCAGCGTGAAAAGCGCTATCGAATGGTATCAATTTCGGCCGATTTTGGAAACATCGATTTTTCGACAATTTCGCATCAAGGACGAGACCGCTCCAGGCCGTCGCAGACGGACGATGACGTCATCGAAAATCGATGTTTTCGAAATTGGCCGAGCTTGATACCATTTGATAGAACTTTTCCTGCTGATTTCAACGGTGTTACTAGCAGTATCGAGAACTGTGATCTGGGCGAATAAAAGCGCGGAGAACATCGACTCTCGTCTTGCCAAACAGGACGCAAGGGCGTATTCGGAGCGCAGTAACTCTGTCGAGATCCAATCGATCTGGCTGCAACGGGATGATTTTGTAGCCAGTAAAACGTTCTAATAGCATGCTAAAGAACATCGATATAGCTTGTGAGTGGACGAAGTAACAGCGGCGCGAATATGCAGGTGAGGCTTGCGTGACGCATTTTTTTCGATTTCGGTGGACCACTGTGAGAAGACGTGGCGAGCTAACGGCCTCAAAAAGCGTATGCCAACAGAGCGCTCAAGGTACTTTACGGTGACGGGCTCAGAACTTCTCAGCTGCCTAAACTGCCTTAGCCCCATCTGCCGTTTTAGGGCGGCGGTTGAAGTTTCCTGCCCTCTTACTTGCCCATATTTGGGTTTCCGACACTCACGGTAACACCGTTTTGTTTATAGCGAAAAGCTCTATCGAATGGTTTCACTCTCGACAATTTCAAAAAAATCGATTTTTTGACAATACCGAGGACGTGGGCGCCCTAGGCAGAGCTGCGCGGGCGATGACGTCATCGAAAACTGGTATTTTCGAAATTGGCCAAATTCCATCGTGCAAACTTCGTCCAAAATAGTCTACGGGTTATTTGGGGCGCTGATTAGGAATCCGACGTCCGTTTTTGAAAATTCCGTCGACTTCAGCAGGTTACTTCCCGTTTGAGGGTGGTCGGGCCAGGATCACCGATTTTGCTCAAAATTCGTGTAGGGTCGGGGACCTATTCGGGGTGCCGAACACGATGCCGAAGTACATTTGGACGATTACGGCACTAGACCGCTTATACCGATAACTGGCCGGCGCGGCTTTTTCGGCCAATGACCAAAAGACATGTCCGGTACTGTATATAACACAGACCGAGTTTTCGTCTTCGGCTACTACTGTACTATTAACTTGGCAACAAGTTATTAGATCAGCAGTAATCAGCCAGCGCTGAGGTCATCATAAATAAACATATAGTGGGATTATCATGAGATATTGCTTCGAATTTGAGGAAAATGTGATTCATACACAATGCAACGGTGAGCATTTACAGACGGGCAGGCCTTAAAATGTTTGAACTTTTTGACTGCGCACAAAATTGTTATTCGCTTAATTGTTGGAAACTTCTGGTCCCGGAATCATAGCACAGAAAAGCAAATCCAACTGGTATCCATGGATACAGATTGCGCCATGCACTCCGCAAGGCCATCGTCTCATGTATACGACTAATTGTGAATACGCGTACAGAAGTTGCGAACAAAAAGTTACATACAATCAAGTAACGGAGTTCTCTTAAATTTCGCTCGGCTCAACTACGCAAGTTCTTAACGTTTCACAAGTAAGTTTCAGACCTTCTGGTTCGATCCTTGGCGAAGAGTTTCATAGTAATCCATGTCCTCCCTATGGTTTAGACTCGTTTACTCCCTGTGAAGCTAAGCGAGCTTATCATATCACACCACATTAAAAGGCTATTTCTAGGCAAAAATAGATTGCCTCCATCGACCAAAGTTGTTACTTGTTCTGAGGTCCGTCGGTCAGCAATCACAAGCGCGCAATGATCAAACTGCTATACCAGACAAGAATCGATAGGATCGATAGTAAATAACCGGTCGACGCTAGTAACTGTAGTGGAGCCCGTTTATCGCCCATCATAATCATGCAGTTCCCAACTCAGATGGATTACTCTTACCGAAGATCGATAATGGTGATCAAGATGTGATCAACAGGCGGTTGTGGGGAAGGATGGATGCACAAACAGACGGACGGCTCTTGGGCAACACCTTAGCTACTCATTTTCTAATCGAACTGGGTGTTCAACAGATTGGGTAGATCAGCGCTGAGATTAACACTACATAGTTCCGAACGCTAAAAGCTTTCTTGGTTAAGAAAAGTTTCACAAAGCTTGAAGACTCAAGTCGGGCCGTCGCCGAATTCTTCGACTCCCGGTCTTCCCAGTTCTGAGAAGGGGGGATCGCTGATCTACCCAGTGGATGTACAACTGTGGTGGCTAACGATGGTGATTATATCCTTGATTGGTTTGCTTTGTGGGCTGAATGGAGAAATAATGAAGACAACCCGAGATCGTTTATATCAGAGCACCTTCCGACCCCGGCGGATGTGCCCCGGCTCTGCACGGACTTCCACCCAGCGTGGGTTCTCCTCCCACCACTCTTCTTCCTTTACCAGTCCAAAACTGTTGTCACCACATCTGCTTGACCGGCCAACCCACATCTTCGCCGCTATTTATACGCTTCGGCCTGGGGGCGTATCCTTCCAGATGAATGATTCCTGATCAATAACTGCAGCTGTGACAGCATTTGCGGATTTTTGTAATAAACTGGGGAAGCATTTCGAACCAATAAAAAATTTGTGCAACCTAGATGGACACGGAGCATCGTAGAATTTCGCTTGCAGAGGCGAGAAGCCTTCCTTGTTTTAAAAAAAAATCCAAAAGCTCTATTTAGGCGTCCGAAAGGCAGTATAGTCGCTATAATCGCGAGAACAGTCGAGCAGCATGGATATAGATGGTGTCGTCGTTATAGTCCGCGAGAATATTTGAACTCTATCGATATAAATATCGATAGTGTTCAATTATTCTCTTTAATTAATATTAATACTAATATTTAAAAATAATTATTATTTAAGGTATCACAACAACCCGAGCTCGTGAAGGCAGTATCCCGAACAAGCGTTAGCTGCTGGACCCACCATTAATTTTCCCTGCCTTTCTGGCTGAGATGCAGTGGATAGGCCCACGTTTAAGCTCATGAAACCGGCAGCTTTTCGGTTGATGCATGTAGTGATTGGGCCGTGTTCTGGTTCAGCATATCACAATGCCCACCTAATTGATTGCAGAATTGCCGTCTACCAGCAGAAGAGAATTACTACTTTTTCCTGAGCTTCTGTTAACCAGCTAACCAGCTCGATCAAAAGGTGAGTGGCTAAGGTGTTCTACAAAAACCTAGCCCGTCCGTCTGCTTGTGCATTCATCCTCCACAACTGCCTGTGGATCACATCTGGATCATTGTTATCGATTTTTGATAAGAGTAGAGCCACATGGTCACGATGGCCGATAAACGGCTTCCACAAGAGTTGCTAACATCGGCCGGTTATTTACTATCGATCGATCCTATCGATTCTTGTATGGGGTGGTAATCGCGCGATTGTGGTTGACGATCGACGAACGTAACCAGCGTTGATTGGCAAAATATCGATCGAATTTATACTATTTGTTTAGATAAAGCCGCTCAATGTGGTATGGTGCATTTAAAGGCTGATGAGCTGGCTTCACAGGGAGTAAACACCTCTAAACCAGTGGAGAATATGAACTACTTTGAAACTCTTGTCAACCAGCCAGAAGGTCTCCAACTTATGTATTTGTAAAACGTTATGACCTTGCGTAGTTGAGTAGGGCAAAATGGAAAAGGACTTCGTTGTTTGGTTGTATGCAACTTCTGTACGCGTATTCACAATCAGTCGTATACATGAGTCGATAGCCTTGCGAAGTGCATGGCGCAATATGTGTCCATGAACACCAACTCAATTTGCTTTTCTGTGCTATGATTTCGGGACTTAGAAGTTTCTCAAAATTAGGCGGAAACAATTTCGTGTGCATTCATAAAGTACAAGCACTTTATGGCCAGCCCGTCTATAAGTGCCTTCCTTTGCATTATTTACGGACCATTTTTGCTCAAATTTGAAGCAAAGTCTGATGATAATCCCGTTATCTATCTATTTATGACGACCTTAGCGCTGGCTGACTACTACTGCCATCTTGACCTGTTGCCAGGTGAATACCGCAGTAGCAGCCGGCGACGAAAATCCGGTCTCGGTTATATGCAGACGGCGAAACCGGAATTTTTTCGAAAAATTCGTCACTTCTTAAGGTCGGGAAAATTGGGGTTTTCTGGTGCGAATTGCTAAATATGTTGAATATGCGACTACATAATGACATAAGCATTATGTAATTGCATATTATCTGGAAATATAAAAACTAATTCTATTGCTGCTTTATTTTTCATTCAAATTTCGTGTGCTATTATCACAAGAGCTCAAATCCGCGCACTACAAAATTTCTCTTTTTTTGAAATTCTGCTATGGCCGCGTTACAAATCTGAATTTTGCCTGGAATAGAGCGAGCGTTATGAATATCAGCACAAAAACTGAATTCCGGCGCTCGGACTTTGAATTCCTACGGCAGTAGCGCGAAAACTTGAGTTGGCACACGCAATGTTGGCACAAAAATCACTAAATTCTAGCGCGTAAAATTTGAATTTTCCCGAAGCCACTGCGAAAAGTTTGAATTTCAGCGCGATATTCAAATTCCTGCAACGTTAGTGCGAGACTGATACTTCGATGAGTTTCGTCAAGGTGTGTTTGTAGGCGACCGTGGTCATACATCCAGGAGACAGGTTTCTTAGCGGTTTTCAAGCGTCTATAGAAATGTGGGGGTTATAACTATAACCTATTTGTGAACTGGTAACAAGCAGGAGGAGGATGTGCCGCAGGAAAGCAGTTTTGCGGCCCAATGTAGATGGAGTTTTACATATTGCCGAAGTGTAAAGCAATAACAGTGTGCGTATGAGTGTGCGCTTTTGGGGGTCATGTTATCGTATTTCTGACAATTTACGAAGCCTTGCGATCCGATTTTCTTATTTTCTAAATTTCTCGAATTTCGCAAGTGATTTCCTTTTCATCGTTCGTATATAGCTGGGACGAATTTCTGGAGTCGGCTCATCCTGTGATACATACTTGGCAACAATTACGTAGTGCAGAATGAGCCTGCATGCGCTAATATCATCGTAAATAGTACCGTCGAGGGTTGAGTCTCGATCTCGACAGAAACCACCATACTTTGGGTGGAGGAGGGTCATGCGAGAGCTGGGATGGGAAATGTCGAAGCTGGGCAAGAGGAAACGGGCGACTTGGGAAGCTTTCAGGAGCGTCGTAGAAGTTGTGAAGGAGACGAAGAGTGTCCGGCTTCGTGCCCATCTATCGGACACCACCGTTCTTCTGGCGGCAGCCTACACCGAGAGCGTTGAGCTCTACGAAAGAAAATGGCAAGATTCACGCAAGATAGAGAAGACCTCCGGAGTTCCGAGCTTGGTCAAAGGTCAACTTTCGAAGATCAGATGCTGTCGAATCTCCCAAGTAGCCGAAAATTAGGTGGGCCGGCCATGTAATGCGCTTCTCAGGCACGTGCTGGAGAAGAGCCGTGACTGACTGGGTTTCGCCAGATGTCATCAGAACACCAGGGGCCGACCAACGCGTTGGTAAGACTTCTTCGTGGAAGCCCTGAACGAACGATATGACGCTATTCGTCTTCGGGCGAGAAGGATCTATCGGAGCACTCTGGCACGCGAAAGTAACGAATGGAGGAGAAACTGGGTCTTCTGGTGAGGATAAAGGATAAAGGACGGCGTTACTCAATCCCCTCTGGGATGCGCCAGCGCATTCTACTTCTACGGGATGTCGTGGAGGCGACACGAATGCGTATTTGGCCATACAATGACTTGCGGTGGCCAGCCGATGAACAAGTCAGCGCTTTATCCTTCTCAGACACTTCTGGTACCAATTCACCGACCCCGGAGGGATGGAAGGCTTGGTTGGCCTGGGCGGGAAATCCGAACCAGGAACCTGGCATCGGGTGCACGCGACAGTCGCGCCTCCGCCGACTGCGCTACACGCGCCCTTCTGGTGAGATTAGCTGAAAATTTGAACGATGCGGTGACAAACACCAGGGGAACAGAGCTTGCTTCGATTCGAGTTCATATGCTGAACCTTTCCTATTCCTCATTCCTTATTTCCTCTTCAATAATTGCACATCTTCGGGACATCGTGCTGCGCTGAAAAGGTATTGATGAAGTTAACCATTGTCTTGCCTATGTGTATGTGGCTTAGCTTCAAGACCTTTCGGTGAATCACCAGTTATAAACTAGATACTAAAGCATGTGTTTCCAAATTATTTATTTTTGATTATTTATTTATTTAAGATTAATACAACCATAAGGATGCGCGAACAGTGATCGTAATAGAGCCGCGAAACCACCGCCCAGAAAACAAAAATAGAAAAAAACTCGGAACTCAACTTACAATTAGCGAAAAACGCTAAAAAGAAGGCTACCGGGAGGATTGAGAGAAGGCCCACCATCTATGAATCTGCGCTGTAAAGGGAGAAAATAACCCGAGGAAGGGTAGAACAGCCAATTGAAATTGAGAAAATTGTTGAAAAAATGAGATTTCTGAATTTATTGGAGCTCATTGAGACGGCAGGTGTTACCATTTGTTCTTTTAATGCTGCGAACGCAGTAATACGTAGATCCCCACGGGGACATTGCGAAGAATCTACTGTACTACATAAACAGCGCTGGGTGGGTAATAGTGAAGATTAGCTGAAGGAAAAGAGAGGTGCGGGAATCATGCTACTATCCATACTCCAACAAACGCAACTATCTTAGGCGTGTAAAGGCGCAAGTAACTTGCTCAAAATTTTCTGAGCAATGCCCTTCTATCCCTTCTTAAGATTTGGCGCGCTAGAATTCAAAGCTTCGGCGCCAGAATTCAAAATTTTGGCGCTCGTGCGGGAGATTTCGAATTCGAATTTTGCGCGCCAAAATTCAAAATTCCTGTTTCAGTGCCAAAATTCAAAATTTTCGCGCTGTCTTCACCAAGAACTCGAATTTCACGAGAGTTAGAATTTTTCGCTCTAAAATTTTAAGCCTATGCTCTATTCCAGCGAAAATTCAGATATGGCACGCCGCTACTGCAAAATTTCATTTTTTTACGAAGCTAGAATCAAATAAAAAAATCTGCAGCACGCGAAATTTGAACTCATGCGATAATAGCACACAAAATTTGAACTTTCGCAAAGCTAGCTCACACAATTTGAATGAAAAGTAAAGCAGCGATGGAGTTATTACATTTCTAAATTTTTCTAGGTCATTATGTCATCGCATTTTCAACATACTCAGCTAGTTGCATCAGAAAACCTCAGTTTTCCCGGTATTGAAAAGACTCGAATTTCTCGAAAAAAAATTCCGGTTTCACCGTCTCTAAAAAAACTAACGAGGACCGGGTTTTCGTCGTCGGCTACTACTGTGGTATTCACTTGGCAACAAGTCAGTATGGCAGTAGTAGTCAGCCAGCGCTACGGTCATCATAAATAACTAGATAGTGGATTTATCGTCAGGTTTTCCTTAGAATTTGAAAAAAAATATGATTCATACACGCTGCAAACAAGGAAGGAGGTATATACTGTGCAGTGGGCGGAGGATTGGGGCAGGAAATAAGTACATCAAAATACTCCCTCTATCCAGTTGATTCGGTAAATAATGAAAAATGAATGAAGCATTTCAGATTTGGCAGCGAAGTCTGCACGCAGATTGGATTCGCGAAGGCAGCTGGAAGAGCAACAGACTTTACGAAACTCATATGACATGCGGCAATGGCTAGAACTGTGTTCCGACCATTCTTTCTGTTGGAAGCAATCAAGACATTTCAATAACTGCTAGGCAAACCCAAAATTCCGTTGGGTATGTCACTTGGGTATGTCAGACATCGGAAATAAGTTGCGAACCCTGCCCTTCAAGATCGACCTGGTTGTGAGAAGGTGAAAGCGGATCTTCTCCAACTATCCCTACTTCTTTTTTAACATTTTATACTTCATCTTTTTTATACATTTCTAATATTTTTGATTACGTTCGCAATGCAATATCTTCTGTATGGAAAAGAAGATTGCGTCCCCAGTATAGAAACCAACTAAGCGGGAGGAACGATGATGGCCAAAAAGAACCAGCTGGGCACGCAGTAGCGAAGTGGCAGGAGGCGCCGGCTGTCACACGATTCCTGAATTGAGATCGTTGGTTCGGATCAGGCATGGGCGGAAATTTTGAAAATTGAAAAAAGGCAATAAAATTGTCAGAAAACAGAAAAGCTCGATATTGTTGTTTGTACAGATTTGATTCTACCAAACAAACATTTTCATATATTTTTATGTTAAACTGGGCCCTTACCGACGCAAGCTTGCTAATTCTTAAATCAAACAGAACACCTCTCAAATAAAATTGAAAGGATTTGTGACTAAAGCAGATCCTCTCTTTTTTGAAAATAAATAAGTGGCGCACTTAAAATTTACGAAATTTTGATTTATGAAGTGAAAATCATGAAACAAGTATTTTCTTATTGTGCTGTAAGGCGCAATCCTGAATGAAAAGAAGAGATCACACGGGGCTCTCGTCTAGGTCGTAACAATTTTCCTTAATTGATAGTGTAAATGCTGTTTACCTTAGGGAGGATATTTATATTCCCTACTCTACATTCTTTTTGGCATGCCGTTTATTTGTGCCAAACCACGCGTAAACAAAATTTTTATGTTTTCTACAATATTTAAATCGAATTGCTGGCAATAGCAATCATCTGGAAGAGAAACTGGACGTGAAATCTACTATGGGAAGAATTCTGTGGTAGTGCACACTGCGAGTGCATGGCTCAACTTCTGAGAGGCATCGTACAGACTGCTTCTTTCGAATTTAGAATAGCCTAGAGACATTTTTTGCTGCAGAGGTTACGATGGTATGGTACAGATTAAATTCTGACTGTCAGATACCTATAACAAGTTCTCTATGCCAGAATATCACCTATTTTCCGACTAATTTTGGCGATTTTCCCAGAAAACAGAAAAAACTGCCCAAAATGACCAGAAAATCGGAAAAGAGAAATGAGGAATTCCGCCAACCCCTGGTTCGAGTCTCACACGTGCCAACCAAGCCAAATATTCCTGAAATTGGCGAATTGAGGCCGTAGCATACTCTCCCCAGAGAAATTTTCCCAGAATTTATGAAAAGCCACTACACTTCATTACGAGCCTCCACCAATGAAGGGAGTTTTTCAAGAATTGCACAGATGATGACGACGACCACCAGAAGCGATAGCCACAATGCTTCAACGAAAACCACATGAATTCAGTAAAACCATCATCAGCATGCTAGCGACGGCGAGTTCCGTATGAGTGTGAGTGTGTGTACCAATTCACCGACCCCGGAGGGATGGAAGGCTTGGTTGGCCTGGGCGGGAAATCCGAACCAGGAACCTGGCATCGGGTGCACGCGACAGTCGCGCCTCCGCCGACTGCGCTACACGCGCCCTTCTGGTGAGATTAGCTGAAAATTTGAACGATGCGGTGACAAACACCAGGGGAACAGAGCTTGCTTCGATTCGAGTTCATATGCTGAACCTTTCCTATTCCTCACTCCTTATTTCCTCTTCAATAATTGCACATCTTCGGGACATCGTGCTGCGCTGAAAAAGTATTGATGAAGTTAACCATTGTCTTGCCTGTGTGTATGTGGCTTAGCTTTAAGATCTTTCCGTGAATCACCAGTAATAAATTAGATACTAAAGCATGTGTTTCCGAATTTATTTATTTACTTATTTATTTATTTTTAATACATTTATAAGAATGCGCAAACAGTGTAGAGCCGCGTAGTAGAGCCGCGAAAACACTGCCCAGAAAACAAGATTAGAAAAAGACTCGGAACTCAACTTACAATTAGCGAAAAACGCTAAAAAGAAGGCTATCGGGAGGATTCAGGAGAAGGCCCACCATCTATGAATCTGCGCTGTAAAGGTAGAAAATAACCCGAGGAAGGGTAGGACAGCCAACTGAAATTGAGGAAATTGTTGAAAAAAGGGATTTCTGAATTTATTGAAGCTCTTGAGACTGCAGGTGTTACCATTTGCTCTTGTAGTGGTATGATCGCGGTAGTATTTCGATCTCCATGGAGACATTGCGAAGAATCTACTGAACTACATAAACAGCGCTGGGTGGGTAAAAGTGAAGATTAGCTGAAGGAAGCGAGAAGTGCGCGTTCGACTCCCCCATGGATGAGAGCCTCCCTTTCCACCCGTCAATATATTTATTTAACGTCGAAGATGTTTATTTTTCACAACTCAGCAGCATATATCGTGAAAATGCTTGGTGAATCAACATTCCGAAGTTGAACATTTCCCAAAAATTTCCCGTTTCACTGCCTCCATAATACTAGTGGAGGCGGTCGCCATCGGCTCCTACTGCGTCGCTTACTTGGAATCAAGTAGTCGACCAAGTTGGCAGTCGGAAAGGACAAAAAGCATTGAATATAAGGTCTTCCATTCGCATTTATCCAAAAATAACTATTACATAAGGCATCACAACAACCGGAGTTCGTGAAGGCTGTGTCCCGAACAAGCGCGTTAGCTGCTGGACCCACCATTAATCTTCCCTGCCTTTCTGGCTGAGATGCAATGGATAGGCCCACGTTTAAGTTCATGAAACCGGCAGCTTTTAGGTTGATGCATGTAAAGATTGCGTCGTGTTCTGGTTCGCTATACAATGCCCACCTAATTGATTGCAGAGTTGCTGCCTACCAGCAGTGCAGAATTGCTACATTTTCTGAGTTTCTCCTGACCCTCTGGTCTGGTTACAACCGAGTGACTGAAATGCCGTAAAACGTAGTCCGTCCGTCTGTTTGTACATCCATCCTTTCCCACAACCGCCTGTTGATCACATCTTGATCATCATTATCGATCTTCGGTAAGAGTAATCCATCTGAGTTGGGAACCGCATGATTGTGATGGGCAATAAACGGGCTCCTACTAGCATCGACCGGCTACTTACTATCGATCGATCCTATCGATTCTTGTCTGGAGTGGCAGTTTGATCATTGCGCGACTTTCGTTACCGATCGACGGACTTCAGAAGACCAGAGGATCACCCCACAAGGTCGGCCCTAGATTTCGAAGCACCCGGAAAGCGTCCGAGAGGAGCCCCAAGGAAAAGGTGGAAGGACGTCATCAAGCAAGATCTCGCCGAATTCGGGGCCACGGCGGATAACGCCCTTGATAGGATGAGGTGGCGACGGATCAGAAGAACAGCGGATCCTGCGGCTGCGCGGGACTAAACGCTAATGAGAAGAAGAAGAAGAAGAAGAAGAAGAAGAAGCAGACATGTTTTACTCTATTACATAAGCCTTGAAGAAAATTGATACCTGTTCTGAGGGCTTGTTCAGGTAGGAAACGAGCGGTAACAGTCATTTTACACACCATTTTAAACAAAGTTTGATTTACTTTTTTTCCGTTTCGCTGTTCCCTGCTTCGGTTCCCTCCCTTTCCCGCCCATTCCGTTGTCCTCCGCGTTCTGCTTTCTTGCAAAGCATTGCCGCACATCGCTCGGCAAACAACATCCCTCGTCTAAGCCTGAGTGCACTGTTTTGAGAGGGGAAATGCGAGGTTTAGTGGTCTTCGGGCCGGTTTCCGGTCAACTGCATTGATGACGAGATGACAATGACGAGCTTTCCAGAAAGGGAAGTTGTTCCGAGATCCTCGACCATAGGTCTTGGGCCGCGGATCGCTGGCAGTTGAAGTCGCCCTATTGCGGCGACTTTCGTCGCGCTTGCAGCGCTATTCGTCGTGTCCGCACTACGGTCCCAAGCGCGCTCGGTCCAGCTGCACCGCGTGTGTTGTGTGAATGCACACGACACACTGAATTCGACGGCGTCGTCCAAAAATCGAAAAAAAAAACAAAACCAACTGCATTCCTCGATCAGGAAGAGTCCGCGGCTGGGTTCTGCGCTCTTCGAGCGCAGAACTAGGCTAGGGAAGGGGCTCCAGGGTACGTGCGATCCAAGCTGCCGGTGTGGAGACTGATTTCGTCGATCAGGAGGAGTCCCGCGACTGGGTTCCGCGCTCTTCGAGCGCAGAACTTGGCTAGGGAAGGGACTACAGTGTATGTGCGATACAAGCTGCCGGTGTGGAGACTGATTTCGTCGGCGATCCAAGCTGCCGGTGTGGAGACTGATTTCGTCGATCAGGAGTCCCGCGATTGGGTTCTGCGCTCTTCGAGCGCAGAACTTGGCTAGGGAAGGGACTACAGGGTATGTGCGATACAAGCTGCCGGTGTGGAGACTGATTTCGTCGATCAGGAGGAGTCCGCGGCTGGGTTCTGCGCTCTTCGAGCGCAGAACTAGGCTAGGGAAGGGACTCCAGGGTACGTGCGATCCAAGCTGCCGGTGTGGAGACTGATTTCGTCGATCAGGAGGAGTCCGCAGCTGGATTCTGCGCTCTTCGAGCGCAGAATCAAGCTAGGGAAGGGACTCCAGGGTGGGTGCGATCCATCAGGCTAGGGAAGGGACTCCAGGGTGGGTGCGATTCAAGCTGCTCGTGTGGAAACTGCTTTCGCCGCTCAGGGGGAGTCCGCAGCTGGATTCTGCGCTCTTCGAGCGCAGAATCAAGCTAGGGAAGGGACTCCAGGGTGGGTGCGATCCAAGGCTTTCGCCGCTCAGGGGGAGTCCGCAGCTGGATTCTGCGCTCTTCGAGCGCAGAATCAAGCTAGGGAAGGGACTCCAGGGTGGGTGCGATCCATCAGGCTAGGGAAGGGACTCCAGGGTGGGTGCGATCCAAGCTGCTCGTGTGGAAACCGCTTCCGTCGCTCAGGGGGAAGTCTGCAGCCGGGTTCTGCAGAAGCATACAGCTGGGAAATGAGGAGAAAACGCCTGAAAATTGAACAGACGTTAAAACCCCTGAACCTCATCCAGCCAGTTGAATGAAATGCAAAAACACCACCATGCTTAGGAACCGAACCTCTGACCTCCAAGCCTGAACCCGCCCCTCTACCCACTGCGCCACGACAAGTCTGGCAGCCAGGCCACCGCGGGCACACAAGAGACCAATGCGCATCGATCGAATGCCAACGTCGACGCTAACGCAGCTCACGTGTGCTGAGGTGCATTTCTAGGGCGGTGTCGTCAAATGCGGTGTTTGTGTGCATTCACACAACACACGCGGTGCAGCTGGACCGAGCGAGTTTGGGATCTTACACGTGTCCGCGGCGAGCATTCGAACATAATGCCCCGCAGCCCCTCATTGCCCTTCTATCTCCTCTTAGGATTTGGCGCGTTAGATTTCAAAGCATCGGCGTCAGAATTCAAAATTTTCACGCTAGTGCGGGAGACTTCGAATTCGAAGTTCGCGCGCCAAGATTCAAAATTTTCCCGCTGTTTTCGCCAAGATTTCGACTTTCACGCGCCGAAGTTAGAACTTTTCGCTCTAAAATTTTAATCCTTCACTATTCTCGTGAGGATCCAGATATGGCACGCCATTGTCGCAGAATTTCAAACTTTTTGAGAGGTTAGTGCTCAAAAGTTGAACTTTTGCGATAATAGTACTCGAAATCTCAAGTCTTGCGAAATTTGTTCACGAAATTTTAATGAAAAGTAAAGCATCTATGGAGTTAGTACACTTCCAGATATGGCTATGTCATTGCGTAATCGCATTTACAACATAAATGACAATTTGCACCAATAAAGCCGAATTTTCCAATCTTAAAAGGCCTCGAATTCCTCGAAAAGTTCCGGTTTCACCACCTTCTGTATGTAACCCAGACCGGGTTTTCGTCGTCGGCCACTACAGTGCTCTTAACTAGGCAGCAAGTTAATAAGGCAGTAGTAGTCAACCAGCGCTAAGGTCACAAATAAATAGATAGTGGGCTTATCATGAGATACTGCTTCAAATTTGAGGAAAATATGATCCATACACAATGCAACGGTGAGCACTTACAGACGGGCAGGCCTCAAAATGCTTGTACTTTGCGAATGCGTACAAAATCGTTTTGCGCCTAATTGCGGGAAACTTCTAGTCTTGAAATCGTAGCACAGAAAATCAAAATGGATTGGTATCCATGGAAACAGATTGCGCCATGCACTCAGCAAGGCTATATCATCTCATGTATACAACTGAATGTGAATATACATACAGAAGTTGCATACAAAAAGTAACATAAAACTAAATAATGAAGTCCTTTTCCATTCTGCCCTGCTCAACTACGCAAGGTCATGGCGTTTTAAGGTACATAAGTTGCAGACCTTCTGGCTGGGTTTTTGACCAAGAGATTCATAGTAATCCATATCCTCCCCATAGTATAGGCGTCGTTTACTCCCTGTGAAGCCAGCTCATTAGCCGTTATATGCACCACACCACATTAAGCGGCTATATCTAGGCAAAAACAGATTACTTTCATCGATATTTTCTCAACCAAAGTTGTTTACTCGCTCTGAAGTCCGTCGATCGGTAATCAAAGTCGCGCAATGATCAAACTGCTACTCCAGACAAGAATCGATAGGATCGATCGATAGTAAGTAGCCGGTCGATGCTAGTAACTGTAGTGGAGCCCGTTTTTTGCCCATCATAATCATGCGATTCCCAACTCAGATGGATTACTCTTACCGAAGATCGATAATGATGATCAAGATGTGATCAACAGGGGTTGTGGGGAAGGGTGGATGCACAGACGGACGGACTACGTTTGGTACGGCATTTCAGTCACTCATTTGTAACCAGACCAGAGGGTCAGGAGAAACTCAGAAAAGGTAGCAATTCTGCACTGCTGGTAGGCAGCAACTCTGCAGTCAATTAGGTGGGCATTGTAGTATAGCGATCCAGAACACGGCGCAATCTTTACATGCATCAACAAGAAAATTGCCGATTTTCTGATCTTTAGAGTGGGCCTATTCACTGCATTTCAGCCAAAAAGTGTGGGGAGAATCAATGACGGCTCCAACAGCTAACGCGCTTGTTCGGGACACAGCCTTCACGAACTCGGGTTGTTGTGATGCCTTATGTATATAATAATTATTTTTGACTAAATATGGATGGAATACCTTACAATCAACGCTTTTTGCCTTTGCCGACTGCCAACTTGGTCGACTACTTGATTCCAAGTAAGCGACGCAGTTGCAGCCGATGACGACCGCCTCCACTAGTATTATGGAGGCAGTGAAACGGGAATTTTTTGAGAAGTGTTCAACTTCGGAATGTTGATTCATCAAGCATTTTCACGATATATGCTGCTGAGATGTGAAAAATAAACATTTTCGACGTCAAATAAATATATTAAAGGGTGGAAAGGGAGGCTCTCATCCATGGGGGAGTCGAACCCGCACCTCTCGCTTCCTTCAGCTAATCTTCGCTATTACCCCACCAGCGCTGCTCATGTAGTTCGAGAGATTCTTCGCAATGTCCCCGTGGGGATCTACATATTACTGCGTTCGCATCATTAAAAGAATAAATGGTAACACCTGCAGTCTCAATGAGCTTCAATAAATTCAGAAATCTCTTTTTTTCAACAATTTTCTCAATTTCAATTGGCTGTCCTACCCTTCCCCGGGTAATTTTCTCCCTTTACAGCGAAGATTCATAGATGGTGGGCCTTCTCCTAAATCCTCTCGATAGCCTTCTTTTTAGCGTTTTTCGCTAATTGAAAGTTGAGTTCCGAGTTTTTTCGATTTTTGTTTTCTGGGCAGTGTTTTCGCGGCCCTATTACGATCACTGTTGGCGCATCCTTATGGATGTATAAGTAAATAAATAAATTCGGAAGCACGTGCTTTAGTATCTAATTTATAACTGGTGATTCACCGGAAGATTTTGAAGCACATACACAGGCGGGACAATGGTTAACTTCATCAAAACCTTTTCAGCGCAGCACGATGTCTTGAAGATGCGCAATTATTGAAGAGGAAATAAGGAATGAGGAATAGGAAAGGTTCAGCATATAAAATCGAATCGAAGCAAGCTCTGTTCCCCTGGTGTTTGTCACCGCATCGTTCAAATTTTCAGCTAATCTCACCAGAAGACCCAGTTTCTCCTCCATTCATTACTTTCGCGTGCCAGAGTGCTCCAATAGATCCTTCTCGCCCGAGAGACGAACAGCGTCATATCGTTCGTTCATGGCTTCCACGAAGAAGTCCTACCAACACATTGGTCGGCGACCTGGTTTTCTGATAACATCTGGCGGAATCCACGAAGCGCATTACATGCCCGGTCCACCTAATTTTCGACGACATGCCACATGTGACAGCGTCTCTGATCTCCGAAAGCTCGGAACTCCGGAGGCCTTCTCTCACTTGTGTAAATCTTGCCATTTCCTTTCGTAGAGCTCAGAGCTCTCGGCGTACAATACCGGTCACTTCGCATGATCACGACTGGTTTGCGACGGGAAAATATCGTCGCAAACCGTCGCATGCTCATAACTCCTTCAGTTTCAGGTTTTTCTTGAGAAATGGTTGGCACCGTTCGATTCGTCTCTTTCGTCTCTTTTCCGTTCGAGTTCTACACAAACATGTATGAATGACAATAACAACACGCACAGAACATCCATATTTCCCCGTTGGTTGCCCAAAAAGTGACTGGACCATGCTTTTGCGATTAGAGCAGCTTATTCTCCAGGACATGCGTGCTTTCGGAGTATCTCAAGCATGGTGTACGCTTCCAGTGCTCTGTCATGCCAGTAATGCTCCGAGAGTAATGCGGTGCACAAAGCACACAGAATGGAAGCTATCAATCGAGTGGGCGAGCGCATGTCCACTGCGCTTCTATCCTCCCTTACTGGGAAATGCGAAATACTCAAGAATATTTCGAAACCTAGGTCACTTCCCGTTTGAGGGTGGTCGGGTCAGGATCACCGATCACCCTCAGTTATCGTTATGGGTGGTCTCCTGCCGTAATCGTCCAAGCGGACACATCGTGTTCGGCACCCCGAATAAGCCCCGCCCCTATATGAAGTTTGAGCAAAATCGGTGATCCTGACCCGACCATTCTCAGTTATCCAGGAGAAAATCAAAATCCCACCAAAATCAGTGGAATTTTCAAAAATGAACGTCTAATTCGTAATCAGCGCAGCTGACAACCTCTAGATGACTTTGGACGAGGAAATTCGGCCACTTTCGAAAATACCGCGGCTTCGAGCAGCCTCGTCCTCCGGCAATTGTCAAAAAATCGATTTTTCTGGAGTTGGTCTAAATTGATACCGTTCGATAGAGCTCTTCGAGCTGAACTGAATGGTTGCATTGAGAGTGTCGAGAATGCAAAGTGGGCGAGTAAGACCCGAAGAAGCTTTACCACTCCCGTCCGCCGCTCTAAAACAGCAGATGGGGCTAAGGCAGTTTAGGCAGCTGGGTAGGTATCAGCACAACATCGTAATGTGCCTTTAGTGTTCTGCCCGCTCACGCACTTTAGGGGCATTAGCTCGCCGCGTCTTCCCGCAGTGGTACACTGAAATCGGAAAAATGCGTCACACCAGGCTACCCTGCATTTTCGCAACGCTGTAACTTAGTCCACTCACGAGCTAAACCGTTGTGCTTCAGTGCACGTCAAGAGCCTTGAGCTGCCTACATAGGGTTGCACCCGGATTGATTCAAACTTGGCAGAGATATTGCGCTACGAACTCGCCCGCGCGTGAATTTGCGAGTAGTCGCCCCACTCGATTGATAGGTTCGATTCTATATGCATTGTTCACAGCGTAGTCTAAAGTCTCCCTGGGACAGAGTGCAGCAATTCCTGAGTAAGGTGGCCGAAAATTTCTGATAAAACTCCGCAAACGTTCAGACTACAAGCCGTCACGCCCACTCGATTCAAAGGTTCGATTCTGTATGCATTCTTCACGGCGCACTCAAGGGACCTTTCTAGAATGACAGAGCACAGGCAACGTACAACATGTTTGAGATACTCCAAAAGCATGCATGAGCTGTGGAATACGCTGCTCTAATCGCAAAGGCATGCTCCGGCCACTTTTTGGGCCACCCACGGCGAAAATATGGATGCTCTGTACATGTTATGTTATTGTAATGTCATAGTGTCAACCTTTTTTCAAAAAAACGTAAAACTAAAGGAGTTATGAGCATGCGACGGTTTGCGACGGAACTTTCCCGTCGCAAACCCTCGCATGCTCATGACTCTTTCAGTTTTGGATTTTTTGAGAAAGGTTGGCACCGTTCGATTCGCCTCTTCGAGTTCTACACAAACAGGTATGACATTACAATAACATAACACGTACAGAGCATCCATATTTTCGCCGTGGCTGGCCCAAAAAGTGGCTGGGGCATGCCTTTGTGATTAGAGCAGCGTATTCCACAGGACATGCGTGCTTTTGGAGTATCTCAAGCATGGTGTACGTTGCCAGTGCTCTTTCATTCTAGAAATGCTACGAGAGTGCGCCGTGCACAATGCACACAGAATCGAAGCTATCAATCGAGTGGGCGTGACAGCTTGTAGACTGAGCGTTTGTAGAGTTTTATCACAAATTTTCGGCCGCCTTACTCAGGCATTGCTGTACTCCAGGGGGACTTTAGACTACGCTGTGAACAATGCATATAGAATCGAACCTATCAGTCGAGTGGGGCGACTACTCGCAAATCCACGCGCAGGCGAGTTCGTAGCGCAATATCTCTGTCAAGTTCGAATCCTTCCGGCTGCAGCCCTATGTACGCAGCACAAGGCTCTTGACGTCCTCTGAAGCATAACAGTGTAGCTTGTGAGTGGACTAACCAGGGAAGGATCTCAGGCGTAGGTCTGAATGGGGCAAATGGATAGTACTGTGAGAATCTCCACCCTTTGTATAGTAGAAAAACGTGTTTCGTTCTTGCTGAGTTTTTGAACCCAAAGAGCTACGGGCCCTCGAAATTGGGGGTACAGTATTACACCGTCACTCGTACCCACCATAACCTACCGTAATCGGCCGAAATTTGAAAAACGGATGTCAGATTCGTGATCAGCACCCCAAACAACCCCCTTGGGCGAGGTTTGGGTGGAAAATTTTTTCGACCTTTCCTCGACCTCTGGAGTCGTGAAAGTAGTGAAGGTCGTGCCTTATGGCATTCGAAGTCAGCTTACTTCTTCTTCTTACTACACATCTCCTACACATTTATTTCACTCTAAATTGACAAATAAGGGTTTGCTGTGAGCTGTGCTTCACTCACTTTTCTAAGTTTCTGAATTATACATTGTTTTGTGTTTTTCAGCGAACGTTGAACATTGACCTTACAGCAGATACGGGTGACTAGGGCTGTCGAGGTCATAATCACCGATTTCGCCCAAACTTCTCCCAGGGGGGTTATTAGGGATGGTGATCACGAATCTGACATCCGTTTTCCGTATTACCCTGGAGTATGTTAAATTACAGTAGGTTAATGTGAATTAATGATAAGGTCATGGTAACCGTTCTTGTCCAAACTTCGCATTGAGTACGAATCTGATCCTTGTTTGACAATGTATAGTGAAATAAATATGTAGGAGATGTTGTGAATACCCAACCAGGCTTTACATCTACATATGTTATGTATTGGTCTATTATAATAATATAGGACATCTTGCCTTGAATGATAAGACTTAAGATGCTTAGGTAGGCAATATAAGATAAGAACCATTGAACATCATCCACAGGCATAACCTAGCAATACCGCAAGTAGGCACTCATGAATGTAATCTCCCGTGGTGCTCGAGTGCGGCACCGTCTTTCAGGTTTACTCTGATGATACCGACTGGGCGGCCAGAATGTCGCCATATCATGGCTACGCCTACTGAAATTGTGTATATATACTATGCATGTACCACTATTGTGGGTTCTACTATAAAATCGTGAGAATAAACCTTTGTTCCACTGAATAGTAAAGCCACCCATTGGTAATCCACCAAAGGAGATGTGTAGGAAGCAAATTGGTAAAGAAGGCGGCAATCATGAAAAATGCAAAAATACTGCATAGCACGAAAGTCGAACACCTGACCTAGCACCTGCGGAGCAGTCCCGCTCCCTGCTGAGCCACCGACTCGCAGCAGAGCCTTTCGCAGCGTCCCATACAACAGCGCGCGCACGCATGCACGTGAGCAAGTGCTGACGGTGCGCTGCTATGAAGGGTGGAGATTCTCGCAGTGCTATTCGTTTCCCCCGTTCAGACCTACGCCCCCTTCCCTGGTAAATATACTTCATCATGCGTAAGAAAAATGAGACAGTACTGAGAAGGTAACCTCTAAAACGCGAGTTTCCTAATTTTTGATGACAAAATAGGCGCCTGCTGTTGTATACACCCAAATGCTGGATCTTGATTCTGATTTCTCGCCTCAGCAAATTGGTACCAGCGCTGTCAAAACGGAGAAAGTATTGAATTGTTCATGGGCTGGGCACCTCAAGCCATTTCATAGGCTCAGTACGCATTCAAGCTGCCCTCTATAGGTAAAATGGGTGGCGCACTCTGAAAAGGATTTGAGTAGCTTTACTTTAGCTTTATTCCTTTTTCTTATTCTCAGTGGAAAAATTAATGCAAGCCTTATTCTCTGTGAATCATTTCAAAACAAGTCAGACTGGTATTAGTAATGATCGCTGCTCGCCACCTGCTTGTTACGAATTCAAAAATACGTATTTTTGATCCCTACATTTCTATACATGCTCGAAAACCACCGAGAAACCTTTGTCTCCTTAATGTATGGCCACGATCGCTTACAAACACACCTTGACGAAGCCTATCGAAGTATCAATCTAACACTAGCGTTGCAAGAATTTGAATACCGCGCGCAAGTATTTAAACTTTTCGCAGTGGTTCAGGAGAATTCAAATTTTACGCGCTAGAGTTTAATGATTTTTGCGCCAACATCGCACGTGTTCGGCGTTCGCACGTTGGAATTGAAAATTCGCGCGCCGGAATTCAATTCTTCTCCGCTGGTATTCATAACCCTCGTACTGTTCTAGCGAAAAGTTAGATATAACACGCCGCTATTGCTGAATTTCAAATTGTTTGAGAGCGTAGCGCGTTAACTCTCCATCGCGCGTAGATTGAACTCTTGCGAAGCTATTCATGAAAATTTTAATGAAAAGTAAAGCAGCAACAGCGTTAGTACATCTTCAGATCAGCCTTCATTTTCCAGCAGCCACATATGCGATTCAGCGATATCGAACACCCATGGCCGCTAGTCGTCAATTGCGCCTGCAAAAGGAGGCGCAAGTACCCCAGCCAATTACAACTATTCCTAGAATCGACCGTACACGCCCTCACCCCTTCGATGCGACCTCTTTGCACTTCTATCTCTTCTTAGGATTTGGCGCACTAGAATTCAAAGCTTCGGCGCCAGAATTCAAAATGTGGGAGATTTCGAATTCGAAGTTTGCGCGCCAAAATTCAAAATTTTCGCGCTGTCTTCGCCAAGATTCCGAATTTCACGCGCCGGAGTCCGAATTTTTCGCGCGAAGATTTTAACCATTCGCCCTATCGCAGCGAAAATTCAGATATGTCACGCCGCTACTGCAAAATTTCATTTTTTTTTACGAAGCTAGAATCAAATAGAAAAATCTCTGGCACGCGAAATTTGAACTCTTGCGATAATAGCACACAAAATTTGAACTTTCGCAAAGCTAGCTCACACAATTTGAATGAAAAGTAAAGCAGCGATAGAGTTGTTACATTTCTAAATTTTTCTAGGTCATTATTTCATCGCATTTTCAACATACTCAGTTAGTTGCATCAGAAAACCTCAGTTTTCCCGGTATTGAGAAGACTCGAGTTTCTCGAAAAATTCCGGTTTCACCGTCTCTATATAAAGAGGACCGGGTTTTCGTCGTTGGCTGCTACTGTAGCATTCACTTGGCAACAAGTCAATATGGCAGTAGTAGTCAGCCAGCGCTAAGGTCATCATAAATAACTAAATAGTGGGCTTATCATGAGATATTGCTTCAAATTTGAAAAAAAAATATATGATTCATACACACTGCAAACAAGAAAGGAGGTATATACTGTGCACTGGGCGGATGATTGGGGCAGGAAATAACTACATCAAAATACTCCCTCTATCCAGTTGATTCGGTAAATAATGAAAAATAAATGAAGCATTTCAGATTTGGCAGCGAAGTCTGCACGCAGATTGGATTCGCGAAGGCAGCTGGAAGAGCAGCAGACTTTACGAAACTCATATGACATGCGGCAATGGCTAGAACTGTGCTCCGACCATTCTGTCTGTTGGAAGCAATCGAGACACTTCAATAACTGCTAGGCAAACCCACAATCCCGTTGGGTTATCACATCTCGGAAGTAGGTTGCGAACCCTGCCCTTCTAGATCGACCTGGCTGTGTAGAAAGTGAAAGCGGATCTTCTCCAGCTATCACTACTTCTTTTTCAACATTTTTTTATTTCATCCTTTCATACATTTCTAATATTTTTGATTACGTTCGCAATGCAATATCTTCTGTATGGAAAAGAAGATTGCGTCCCCAGTATAGAAACCAACTAAGCGGGAGAAACGATGATGGCCAAAAAGAACCAACTGAGCACGCAGTAGCGCAGTGGCAGGAGGCGCCGGCTGTCACACGCTTCCTGAATTGAGGTCGTTGGTTCGGATCAGGCATGGGCGGAAATTTTGAAAATTGAAAAAAAGGCAATAAAATTGTCAGAAAACAGAAAAGCTTGATATTGTTGTTTGTACAGATTTGATTCTACCAAACAAACATTTTCATATCTTTTTATGTTAAACTGGGCCCTTACCGACGCAAGCTTGATAATTCTTAAATCAAACTGAACACCTCTCAAATAAAATTGAAAGGATTTGTGATTAAAGCAGATCCTCTCTTTTTTGAAAATAAATAAGTGGCGCACCTAAAATTTACGAAATTTTGATTTCTGAAGTTAAAATCATAAAATAAATATTTTCTTATCGTGCTGTAAGGCAGCAATCCTGAATGAAAAGAAGAGATCACACCGGGCACTCGTCTAGGTCGTAACAATTTTCCTTAATTGATAGTGTAAATGCTGTTTACCTTAGGGAGGATATTTATATTCCCTACTCTACATTGTTTTTGGCATGCCGTTTATTTGTGCCAAACCACGCGCAAACAAAACTTTTTTGTTTTCTACAATCTTTAAATCGAATTGCTGGCAACAGCAATCATCTGGAAGAGAAACGGGACGTGAAATCTACTATGGAAGAATTCTGTGGTAGTGCACACTGCGAGTGCATGGCACAACTTCTGAGAGGTATCGTACAAACTGCTCCTTTCGAATTTAGAATAGCGTAGAGACATTTTTTGCTGCAGAGGTTACGATGGTATGGTACAGATTAAATTCTGACGGTCGGATACCTATAACAATTTCTCTATGCCAGAATATCACCTATTTTCCGACTAATTTTGGCGATTTTCCCAGAAAACAGAAAAAATCGCCCAAAATGGCCAGAAAATCAGAAAAGAGAAATGAGGAATTCCGCCAACCCCTGGTTCGAGTCTCACTCAAGCCGCCAACCAAGCAAATCTTCTTGAAATTGGCGAATTGAGGCCGTAGCATACTCTCTCCAGAGAAATTTTCTGAAAATTTATGAAAAGCCACTACACTTCATTACGAACTTCCACCTATGAACGGAGTTCTTCAAGAATTGCACAGATGATGACGACGACCTCCAGAAGCGATAGCTACAATACTTCAATGAAAACCACTTGAATTCAGTGAAACCATCATCAACATGCTAGCGACGACGCGTTCCGTATGCGTCTCGTGAAGAAAGGACAGCCACCTTCTACAACGATGTCAGAGCTGTTTTATGTAACTCGAAGCGATGTTTCTAATTATACAATTAAGCACAGAGGCACAGCACAAGCGAAGGAGGCGATGCAGTGAGTTCCCCACACGTAAATTTTGACGTGAAACCGGTCAAATAAAGCTAAGTTTACGAAAAATGAAGCAAAAAAATCAAAATTCAAAAAATAAATTCTGGAGGCAAATCGGAACATTTAGTGGGAATTCCTGCAGAGATGGTCTTGTACTGTTTGTCAAATTAACGTAAACAATATATGCAAAAGCAGATTGTATGTCTCATCCAGGAAAAGTGATTCCCATGGACATTCGCTATACAATGCCTCGCTGCAATATTTGAAAAACGGAGGAAAGGGCTGCATTTTATAGTTGTGCTCTCCCAAAGTTTTTGAATATTCGAAGAGCGCGATTTTTGAACACTCGAATTCGAATACATTCGAAAAACGCGATGTTTTGAACATTCGAATTCGAATACTCAAATTCGAATGAAAATCATTCGATTAACTATTCGAATAGGTCATTCGAGCACAGCTATCCTGCACTTTGATGTTTACATCACCTTCGACATGAATATGACTTCAAGTCGAGATTTTTTCAGAATATTCATGAAACACATGGGGGAATTCCTTCAGAACGTCTGAACTTTCTATCTAAAGACAACCAAGTGAGTCTATAGCACGTCTAAGCCACATGCCGAATGCACATATGAGCTGCAACTCGATCTGAGACGAAATATCGCTGTTTTCCCCGTTTACCTTGCGCATTCATCCAAATATATCAACTTCTATTTCAGGATTGTGAGGAAAGCTATGTACTGAAGCCTGAACATGTATTTTGGAACAAGAATCACCAGCGTTTTGCCGGAAACGTGGGCGGACGAGTAATTTCTGATCTCTGTTGAAGCCATCTCACATTTTTAAAACTAGCGTGTTAGGAACATAGTTTCTTAAAATTTACAAATGCGTGATGAATTTTAATTCGTGAGTTCGTGACTATTTAAAGGAATTGAAATTGTCTTATCGTCGACGGAAATTAATTGAAACGTTTGGTTAGAAAATACATCTAAAGTCAGCAAGCGTATCAGCTCCTTTTTATTAGCACCAATATTCATGGCTAAAAAAGGCGTTTCAAGCATTCTGCCAAGCAAAATTGTTAATTCCAGTGCGCTCATTAAGACCTAGAACACGGGTTCGCACTTTGTTCCAGTACCCAGGATGCTTTAGGACCTTCTACCAACTTTAAAGCAGCCAATTCAGCAGTGGTCAAAAGATAATAGTTTTAGTCGACGATGAGCTGCTGAACGCCATAGTCATAAAAGGATGGGTAAGTCATGGGGACACTTTGGTCCTCCTACCATCACAGCTGCCTATGTTGGACGGACTTAATTGCCTGAGTTAGAAACGCCGACGGCTATGCTGGAATGACCTACTCGAATGGGTAATCGAATGATTTTCATTCGATTTCGAATACTCGAATTCGAGCATGTAAAAATCGCGTTTTTCGAACATAATCGACTTCGAATATTCGAAATTTGTGAGCACTTGAAACAATTTGAATACTCGAAAGAAATATCGCGACGAACGCGATGAGCGAAGGCGAGAACCGGGCAAGACCGGGACTCGGGAAAGCCATATGTGATCGCCATATGTGATCTCAATGCCGTTTATGTTGTTGTTGTTAATGTTTGACCTATTAGAGAAGTAGTTTTTCATCTGTATTGTTTTGGTCCTCGCGCATATGGCTGATTCACCCTTGTTCCGCTGTTTTCGTTGTTGCTGCTACGTTATTTCGCCGCCTGTCTGTCTCGCGCCTCGACGCGAGAGCGAATTCACGACCACCCGCACAATATACGGCACAGTCCAACAAGACCTTCGCCACTATTAGCGAGGGCGCCGCCTCTTCTGGTTATATCGTTGCTGTGTGTCGTCAATAAATCTTGCTGCCACCTCGTCTTCTCCAACACAAGGAAACGTCCACAAGCGGACGCGTCTCTTACATGGTGCATCGGCTTTCAAGAAGAACTCGTGTTGCAGACGAACGAACCGATCGATCAACGCCGACGACTTCGACTGGCTAACTGCTGTATTCGTTGATCGACGTTGGTATTCTTATATCATCTGTTGGTTCATACATATCAGGACAGGTGTGTTTCTTTGCGGTATCGTCCTCGTCTGCTTGCGCCGTCTCTGCACGATCGGCCTCCTAAGTTGCTCTGTGTTTGGACTGTTCTGTTTCGCTATGACACTGAGGCTTCTCAAGTCAAAGGCTAGAAGGAGTCAGAACTTCCTTACTACGATTGTCAGTGAGAGCTCAGCGCTGACATCGGCTTGCCTTGGAGAGCGCACTCAAAAGGAGGAGTTGACTAAAAGGTTGATCAAACTCAAGCAGCAGATTCGACTGGTAACAGAGGCCATCGGCGCAGTGGAGCAAGCCATCGAACGACTTGAAGAAGGACACCGTAACCTCAGCGACGGCGAGCGAACAAAGGAAGAGGACTCGGTGGCAACCTACTTGACATCGGCAGGCGAAGCTCTGGACATCGCGGAATCAACGAAGTATGCCTTGATGAAGGCCGAAGTCGAAGTGGAAGTGGCCCTCAGCGAACAGCAAAAACTACGTACTCCGCCGCAAACAGAGGAGCCATTAGAAGCGACCAACCATCTGCAACTGCCATGCCATCCCCAGCTACCGCCGCTCACCATTCCGAATTTCTCTGGCAATGGTTGGGAGTGGGAGAACTTTTGGCAATTGTTCAAATGCAACATTCATGATCAGCCAATTTCACCACTACTCAAGTTCAACTATCTCATCAAGTCACTCGTAGGAGATGCAAGGGAAGCCATCATGCGCTTTCAAGTCACGGAAGCCAACTACGAGGAAGCTGTACAATGGCTACAAAGACGCTATGGCAGCAACGAAGCCATCATCGACAAACTCTATCGACGACTTGAGGAACTCAAAGCGGATGGGCACGGCACTCGCCATCAGCGAAGACTACTGGACCAAATCGCTACGACTATGGCACAGTTAGCAAACAGAGAAGAAGACGTGAACCAAAGACAGCTGCTCACACAAATCTTCAGGAAATTCAGCCAGTCAATCCAACTGAAGATACTGGAGAAAAAATCAGAGCTCGAAAATCCCAAGCTATGGGATTGGAAGAAATTACACGCGGTTGTCGACGACATCATCTCCAAGAAGGAGCTCATCGAGGAAGCTCAAATTAATGGATCATACACAGTCGACTACAGATCCAACACTGAAGCAAACGCGCCCTCCAACCGGAACAGAAGGCCATATACAGCACCGGAATGCCTTTATTGCAAGCAAACTACGCACAGATCCATCGAATGCACGTCGGTTCCAATGCCTCAGCGAGCGGCATTCTTCAACAGAAACAAACTGTGCAAAAATTGTGGAAAACCAGATCATCGAGTCGACACATGTAGCAAGCGAGGATGCAGACTATGTGGACAGAAACACCACACCTCGCTACACAATTCCAGCGTCGAAGGTCTCGCAACTCCAACAGCTGTACAGTCAAGGCAATCCAGAGACACTACACACTGGCAAACAGGATCAGCGCTCTCCAACCAAAGGAGAACTGCGCCACAAAACTTCGTTTCTCGTCAAACTGAAGACGGCGAAGGCACAGTACCAGCTGAGGACAGTCAAGCCATAATGGAGATCAACGAGCAATCTTCACCAAGAGCTCAGCTCCTCACTGGATCAGCAGAGGTAGTCGGTCCGACACAGTCTATGAAAACAGCGATACTTCTAGACACAGGATCGGAGCTATCTTTCATTCACTCATCAATTGCAGACCAGCTTCAATTGCCTTGTGTAGGAAAGGAAACCCTTCGACTTACAACCTTCGGATCAAGCGAAGTGAAAGAGAAGACTTGCGACATCGTCTTCGTCAAACTCAAAGACGACCAAGGAAAACTTTTAAGCTTCACATTGTTCAAAGCAGACGTGATCACAAACTACATATCTGCTCCACAATTCAGCAAAGACGATCTGAAATTCATTGATCAACAAGGAATTCAACTTCCAGATGAAGCTTTGGTTACAAATCCCACAATACTGCTTGGATGTGACCAACTTTGGACTGTGATGAAGAACAATATCCGGAAGCTTCCTTCCGGACTACATCTTATATCCACGTCATTCGGATATATGACATCAGGAAAGCAGACAAAGCCATCATACAAATCCGATGTTCTGCTGACAACGACAAAGGATGAAGAACGAGCTCAGTGGGAGCAGTTTCTAACATTCGAGTCCTCAGGAGTCGACGAGTACTCTGGACCACATCATATGGAGAAGAAAGAAGTAAACGACCGTGTTATGAAGCGCTTCAATGAAACCATTGTAAAGAATTCGGATGGCTACTACGTTCGTCTACCATGGAAAGACGATCACGAGCAACTACCGGACAACAGATACATAGCAGAAGCCAGACTGCAAGGACTGTTCAGAGCCTATCGAGACAACCCTCAATTCTTGCAAGAATACGATCAAATCTTCAAGGATCAACTGGCGAAAGGCATTCTCGAACGCGTGATAGAGCGACACGGCCAGCATAGTGGAATCGTACATTATCTTCCACATCACGCCGTCGTCACACCAGAGAAGCGAACCACGCCAAAGAGGATAGTATTTGATGCTTCGGCTCACTATAGGAACAAGCCAAGCCTTAACGACGTACTCCACCAAGGACCACTCATACTCCCGAAACTTACCGGAATGTTGCTGCGTTTTCGAACCGGAAAAGTCGCACTAGCATCGGACGTCGAAAAGGCTTTCCTGCAAGTACGGCTTCACGAAGAAGACCGAAACGCAACGAGGTGCCTCTGGGTCAAAGATATCACCAAGCCGCCCACCGAAGACAACATACTGGTGTACCGTTTCACCAGAGTGACATTCGGTATCAATGCATCGCCATTCCTGTTATCGGCAACAATCAGATTCCATCTGAACACACATACTGAGGATCCCGCATTGGTGGATGAAATCGACGCCAATCTATACGTCGACAACCTATTCGTCAGCGCAGAATCGACATCCGAAGCCTTAGAAAAATACAAGGCCACGAAGAAAATCTTCGATGAACTCAACATGAACCTGCGAGAATTCATGTCCAACGACTCGGACTTGATCGCACGAATTTCGCCTGAAGACCGGTCGATCAACGAAACTCCGAAGATACTAGGAGTGCGATGGAATTCTAAAGACGATACGCTTTCCATCGACAACTGTCCCTTGAAAACGACAAGAACTACGAGGCGAGCTATTCTCAGTGCGTTAGCTTCCGTCTACGATCCCATGGGATGGCTCACTCCTCTTATGCTCAGAACGAAGCAATTCTTCCAATACCTATGGAGCAAAGACTACGACTGGGACACCATGCTGACGCCCGATGACATCCGTAAATGGAACGCCATTCTGATGGAAACCAAAGGATTCTCGAAGGATCTTCCAAGGCGAGTGGCCGACAAAACGAGTAATCACACTCTCGCATTATTTGCTGACGCGAGCACCACTGCTATGTGCGCTGTCGTGTATCTCTGCCACAACCAAGACGCCCACCTGCTCATGGCAAAGTCAAGATTGCCAAAGATAAAGGAGAAAATAACCGTTCCAAAAATGGAAATGAACGCGCTCACGATGGCTGCACGACTATCACGATCGACATTTGACGAACTCAGGAAATCCATTACCATTAACTCAATAATCGTCTTCAGCGACTCCCAGATTGCTTTGCATTGGCTGAAGAAAGCAGAACCAGAGAAAGAAGTCGGACGTCTTGTACATAACCGGCTTCGAGAAATCAAGGCCATAGCCAACGACTTGCGTGAAAAAGGAATTGAGATGGAATTCGGATACATCAGCACTGAAGACAATCCAGCAGATATCGGAACAAGAGGAACAACGGCAGAAGAATTCCAGCAAAGCATATGGTGGAAAGGACCGGCACAGCTTCGTCAACCAACTGAATTGTGGCCGCCAGCAAATAGAACTTTCCTGCTATGCCAAGGGGAGAACGATGAAGTCAATCAGCACATCCTGGCAGTGCAGCAGAGCGAGTCTTCAGAATCTGTATTCGACGTCGCACGATTCTCAACGCTAGACAAGCTAGAGGCAACAGCAGCATACGTACTCAGATTCATCGCGAACACGTCGAAAGGTCTGCTACTTCAGCGCAGGCATTCCCTTCATACCACCATGCCGGAAATCACAAACCAGGAAGGAACAGAGCCACTAAAAGCAAGCAACCTGCAACAAGCGAGGAAATTTATCTGGAAGCTTCATCAGACGCAATTCAAGAAGGCAATCCTGACGTCGTCGAACAACAAGCTGAACATCAAAAAAGATTGCGATGGAATCTATCGATGCTACGGACGACTAGGAAAAAGCCTGCTCTCGAAGGAAGCACAACTTCCAGTTATACTAGCACCGGACACGGACTTTGCCAAATTGGTCATTCGAAAAGGCCATGGTAAGTACCACTGCTCTGTCTCCCACACCATGGCCAACGTTCGACAGCAGTTCTGGATCCCACGATTGAGAAAACAAGTGAAAATGGCAATCCGCAGATGCGTTCCGTGCCAAAAATTCAACAACCTGCCATTTCGCTATCCTGAGACTGAAGACCTACCATCCAGAAGGGTGGTTCAGACCAGGCCATTCAATCATATTGGCTTGGACATGTTCGGACCACTACACCTTAAAGGAAACCGAGACGCATCAGAGACAACAGCAAAGACGTACGGTGCCATATTCACTTGTGCTACCACGAGACTTATCCACCTGGAATTGCTACCCGATGCAAGCACTTCGTCATTCCTCAACGCACTCAGACGATTCATCGCGAGACGAGGATCTCCAGAAAGTATCACCTGTGACAACGCCCCTTCATTCAAACTCGGTCAAGATATTCTCGCACAAGCCATGCAATCATGGACGGAAAGTCAAGAAGCGCAGCAGTTTCTCTCCACACAGGGCATCGAGTGGAAATTCATAACACCATACGCGCCCTGGAAAGGAGGGTTTTACGAGAGACTTATTCAGTCAGTGAAAAATGCAATGTACAAGGCCATAAGAAACAAGAGACTGGACTTCGAAACGATGAGGACTTTCCTAGTTGAGATCGAAGCATGTCTCAACACCAGACCACTAACCTATATGGAAACAGACTTAGAAAACAAACCAACGATAAGACCAATCGACTTTATCCAGAAAGATATTCGTTTGGCGTACCCATTGGACTTGCTTGAAAGACAGCAGGAGCAGGACGACGACTATCGGCCCCCGGAAGATCTCGTTCAACTCCGAACGAGAACTCAAGCCATAGAAGCACTCAATAGCTCACACCAGTTAACGCAGAAGTTCTGGAAGATCTGGCAAACAAACTACCTGATGGAGCTACGAGCACATCATCAGAAAAGACTGAACCAAGGACGATCAACAACGATAATTCCAAGGATCGGTCAAGTAGTTCTCGTCATGGACTCCAACTTACCTAGAAACGCCTGGAGCATGGGCAGGATTACTACGATCAACTCGTCAAGAGAAGTCGAGCTACTTTCATCCAAAGGTCGTACTATCAAGAGACCGATCAATCTGCTTATTCCATTGGAGCTAGAAGATCACAGCGAGGGAGAAAGTCCTCCGCTATCACGATCAGAAAAAAGCTCCACATCTAAGTACTACCTGAGAAGACAGGCAGAAGGTCAGATTTCTGAAGACCGAACGATGTTGGACTTTGCTTCTATTAATGTTGTCTCGTCTGCATGCCAACGTTACGACGTCACATTCAACCTATCCGATACTGTTCAAGAAAATCTCATTTATTTAGAGATGCCGGAAGGAGCCCGTCGTTTCCTGGAAGAGCTTGCGGTGAAAACGAGAAAGAACTTTTGCGAAGAAGATGTTCAAGGGTTGCTCGAGTACCATCATGACCAGCTGGGACGTCTTCTCGATCGAGGGCCTTCGATGGAAGAAGAGTATAAGCAACTACGATTGGACATGATAAATGGAGCCCAGGATCGACCGCTGCAGACTTACAAGCGAGGATGCGTCTGGCTCAAGGATATCCTACTGTTCATCGAAAAGCTCAAACACATTCGAGCTGAAACGTGGACTCTGGGGGAGACCTATGACCTGCTCATCGAGGCAAATTGGGCTTCGACTAACGATTACCACCGGTTTGTAAGGAAGCAACGACGTGACGAAAGACCTATCTCGAGAACCACGACAAGCGCCGTCTGCACTTCCGAAATCAACCATTGGGAGTATCGTGCTGACGAGTTTCATGGACTTCTAACCCACTTCGGTGAAGAGGGAGTCCAATCACAGGCACCAGAGACAACGATCCTCCAGGCCATCGAGCAAATGAACGGGCGCCTCTGCAAGATCGAAGAACAACTAGAACATCGTCGTGTCCAGGACGACAACATTCACGATGCCGTACGCCATTGGGAAGCGGCCACGAACGAGCTCAAGGAAAGCGTCAAGCGCAGTTTGGAAGCTGCTGCAAACGAATTTCGAGAAGAGGTCCGACGAGCTTCGAGATCACTCAGCCACTCGTCGTCAGCTGAGTCGCGCAAGCGACCTCGAAGGGAATCACACGATCACGAGGACGAACTAACCCGCTGGCGGAGGAAACTCAACGAGTTGAGCAATTGCAGTGAGCGCTATCTGGGGAATGCCGAACAAGTTGTTCTTGTCCATGGAGCCGTTGTTCGATGCGTATTCTGCGGAGAGAAGGGGCTTCACCACCCAGATAACTGCCCCTACGTTCGAACCGTGGAGACTCGCCGCAGTCTGCTGACTCGCCAAGGAATTTGCCTGCGTTGCCTCGGATTCTGCAACGCGAGCTGCCAAACGGAATGCTCTTACTGCCGGAGTACTCGTCATAATACAGCGATCTGCCTCCTCCCGGAAGAACGACAGAAGATTGCTGCAAAGATCGCCGAACTGTCTTCCTCAGAGGCGGAGTATCGCGACGAACGCGATGAGCGAAGGCGAGAACCGGGCAAGACCGGGACTCGGGAAAGCCATATGTGATCGCCATATGTGATCTCAATGCCGTTTATGTTGTTGTTGTTAATGTTTGACCTATTAGAGAAGTAGTTTTTCATCTGTATTGTTTTGGTCCTCGCGCATATGGCTGATTCACCCTTGTTCCGCTGTTTTCGTTGTTGCTGCTACGTTATTTCGCCGCCTGTCTGTCTCGCGCCTCGACGCGAGAGCGAATTCACGACCACCCGCACAATATACGGCACAGTCCAACAAGACCTTCGCCACTATTAGCGAGGGCGCCGCCTCTTCTGGTTATATCGTTGCTGTGTGTCGTCAATAAATCTTGCTGCCACCTCGTCTTCTCCAACACAAGGAAACGTCCACAAGCGGACGCGTCTCTTACAAGAAATATCGAGAGCACATCTATAGCAGGCGCCCAGTGGTACCGTCTTTGTACGCGTAAATCTGCTTAACGATTCGAAAACTCATTGGATCGAGAAAAAATTTGCTGGATACGAATTCAAATATTCAAATCAATATTCAAGTTCGAACATTCGGAATATCGCGCTTTTCGAATGTATTCGAACACGAATATTCAAAAATCGCGCTTTTCAAACATATTCGAATTCGAGTAATCGAAAACCGCCATTTTCGAATGCATTCGAATTCGAATATTCAAAAAATCTCTTTTTTCGAATGTATTCGAATACGAATGTTCAGAAAAACCGCAATTTTCTAATATATCCCACTTCGAACATTCGAAATTTGTAAGCATTCGAAACCACTCGATTATTCGAAAAAAAAATGGAGAGCACGACTACATATAGATACGCTGCAGTGATAAGACATTGCCTATGCGCTATGAAGAGATTTGAAAGAGTGGGCAGACCCTATGAATCCTGCGTGAAAGGTGTCATGGATAGCTTCTGCTATACCTAGTACTTGTTTTGTGACTAGCTGAATTCCAATAGTGCTTATTGCTTTTTCTTCTACTGTTTTACTCGTCCATATCACGTATACACAACACGAAAAAATATTCGTTGGTTGAATGAGGGAACCAATAACTTCAGCTATTTTTAAGACATCATCAGCTGGAGAAATCGGACTTTCCCTTGTTGTAGAAGTCGACAAATAAGTAAAGCTATTGAGAGCACAGCCGACGTGAGAAGCATATAAACGCCAGGTACAAAGCCATGCACGACGGCGAGATACCACCTCTGCCGATTGGGAACAAGAAAAGCAAAAAAAGAAAAGAAAAAACAAAGAAACATGCAGCAAAGAAGGGAACGGATATGAATCTGAGCTTGCATGGACAGACGTACATACATTTACATTGAGCTTTTCGGTGCGTCAGCAAACTTTCGAGTCAAAAAAGACGTTCTTAGTTGTTTTCAAGACCCAGCAGACGTCTCCGGAATACGATAAAGGTCATCTCTAAGCAAAATCCGGTATAAATCCCTACAGATTACCAGCACCCGCTTGTCACGAAGGGATAAGTCAATTGAATAGCAAAGACTCTGTTACGGTATAATTGTACACTTGCCGGAGATAATTTTCAAGAGATTCCATAGTGGACTGAGCAGGAGGTTGAAATGGGAGACATTCAGAAATGTGGACGCTCCACTGGAATTGTCTAGAAAACGATCACTCTCACAGGACTCCAAACCATTACTCATAAGCCGGACCTTATAGGCAAAATAAAAGACTGACTGCAAAAGTCATCTGAACTCACGTATACAGAATCCGTGAACTTCTGGATTCCAAGACACAGGAGCGAAGCTTAGCGTTTGTTGTTGTTGCTTCATCGTCACGATCGAGTTGCATCTGTAGAAAAGGGTAGTTGAAGAACGACATCAAACTTTTTAGGAGGTTAGCGCTCGAAATTTGAACACTTGCGATAATAGCACACGGAACCCGAATCCCTACGAAGCTTGCTCGCGAAATTTGAATGAAAACTAAAGCAGCGATAGAGTTCGTACATTTCCACATATGTCTATGTCATTATGTAATCATACTCAGCAGTTTGCACCAGAAAAAAAAAATCGAAATTTTCCAGTCTTGAGAAGTCTCGAAATTGTCAAAAAAAAATTCCGGTTTCACCGTCTGTATGTAACCCGGACCGGGTTTTCGTCGCCGGCTGCTACTGGGGTATTCACTTGGCTACAAGTCAATATGGCAGTAGTAGTCAGCTAGCGCTAAGGTCGTCATAAATACATCGATAGTGGGTTTGTCGTCAGGTTTTTGCTTGAATTTGTAAAAAAGAAATGGTCTGTACATGATGCAACGGTGAGCACTTACGGGCCTTAAAATGCTTGCACATTGTGAATGCCCACAAAATCGTTTTCCGCCTAATTGTGGAAAAATTCTAGTCCCAAAATCATAGCACAGAAAAGCAAGTCCAACTGGTATCCATGGATACAGATTGCGCCATGCACTCCGCAAGGCTATCGCCTCATGTGTACGACTTATTGTGAATACGCGTACAGAAGTTGCAAACAACCAAATACGAAGTCCTTTTCCACTTTGTCCTACTCAACTACGCAAGGTCATAACGTTTTACAAATACATAAGTTCGAGACCTTCGGGCTGGGTGACAAGAGTTTCAAAGTAGTTCATATTCTCCACTGGTTTAGAGTTGTTTACACCCGGTGAAGCCAGCTCATCAGCCGTTAAATGCACCATACCACATTAAGCGGCTTTATCTAAACAAATAGTATAAATTCGATCGATATTTTGCCAATCAACGCTGTTTACGTGCTCTGAAGTCAGTCGATCGGCAACCACAATCGCGCGATTACCACCCCATACAAGAATCGATGGGATCGATCGATAGTAAATTACCGGGCGATGTTAACAACTGTTGTGGAAGCTGTTTATCGGCCATCGTAATCATGTGGCTCTACTCTTATCAAAAATCGATAATGATCCAAATGTGATCCACGACCCAGTGGAGGATGGATGCACAAGCAGACGGACGGGCTAGGTTTTTGCAGAACACCTTAGCCACTCACCTTTTGATCGAACTGGTTAAGTGGTTAACAGAAGCTCAGTAAAAAGTAGTAATTCTCTTCTGCTGGTAGACGGCAATTCTGCAATCGATTAGTTGGTCATTGTGATATACTGAACCAGAACACGGCCCAATCACTACATGCATCAACCAAAAAGCTGCAGGTTTCATGAGCTTGAACGTGGGCCTAGGCACTGCATCTCAGCCAGAAAGGCGGGGAAAATTACTGGCGGAAAATTCACGGAGCATCGTAAAATTTCGCTTGTAGAGGCGAGAAGCCTTCATTTTTCTTAAAAAAATCCAAAAGCTCTATTTAGGCGTCCGAAAGGCAGTGCAGTCGCTATAATCGCGAGAACAGTCGAGCAATATGGATACAGATAGTGTCGTCGTTATAGTCCGCGAGAATAATTGAACTCTGCCGATATAAATATCGATAGTGTTCAATTATTCTCTTTAATTAATGTCAATATTAATATTATATTATATTATTATATTATTATTATTATTATATTATATTATATTATTATTATATTTATTTATTTAAGGCATCACAACAACCCGAGCTCGTGAAGGCAGCATCCCGAACAAGCGCTAGCTGCTGGACCCGCCATTAATTTTCCATGCCTTTCTGGCTGAGACGCAGTGGATAGGGCCACGTTCAGGCTCATGAAACCGGCAGCTTTTTGGTTGATGCATGTAGTGATTGGGCCGTGTTCTGGTTCAGCATATCACAATGACCACCTGGTTGATTGCAGAATTGCTGTCTACCATCAGAAGAGAATTACTAGTTTTTACTGAGCTTCTGTTAACCACCTAACCAGTTCGATCAAGAGGTGAGTGGCCAAGGTGTTCTACAAAGCCTAGCCCGTCCCTCTGCTTGGCATCTATGCTCCACAACTACCTGTGGATCACATCTGGATCATCATTATCGATTTTTGATAAGAGTAGAGCCACATGATCACGATGGCCGATAAAAGGCTTCCACAAAAGTTGTTAACATCGGCCGGTTGTTTACTATCGATCGATCCTATCGATTCTTGTATGGGGTGGTAATCGCGCGATTGTGGTTGCCGATCGACGGACTTCAGAGCACGTAAGCAGCGTTGATTGGCAAGATATCGATCGAATTTATACTATTTGTTTAGATAAAGCCGCTTAATGTGGCATGGTGCATGTAACGGCTGATGACCTGGCTTCACAGGGAGTAAATGACTCTAAACCATGGGGAGAATATGAACTACTTTGAAACTTGCCAAGGGCCCAGCCAGAAGCTTATGTATTTGTAAAACGTTATGACCTTGCGTAGTAGAGCAGGACAAAATGGGAAAGGACTTCGTTATTTGTTGTACGCGTATTCCCAATCAGTCGTCTACATGAGTCGATAGCCTTGCGAAGTGCATGGCGCAATATGTGTCCATGAACACCAGCTCAATTTGCTTTTCTGTGCTATGATTTCGGGACTTAGAAGTTTCCCACAATTAGGCGGAAACAATTTCGTGTGCATTCACAAAGTACAAGCACTTTAAGGCCAGCCCGTCTATAAGTGCTTTCCTTTGCATTGTGTACGGACCACTTTTTTCAAATTTGAAGCAAAATCTGATGATAAACCCACTATCTATTTATTTATGATGACCTTAGCGCTGGCTGACTACTACTGACCTCTTAACTTGTTGCCAAGTTAATAGTACAGCAGTAGCCGACGAGGAAACCCGGTCTGAGTTATATGCAGTCGGTGAAACCGGAATTTTTCGAAAAATTCGCCACTTCTTAAGGTCGGGAAAATTGGGGTTTTCTGGTGCGAATTGCTAAATATGTTGAATATGCGACTACATAATGACATAGACATTATGTGATTGCATATTCTATCCGCAAATGCAAAAACTAATTCTATTGCTGCTTTATTTTTCATTCAAATTTCGTGTGCTATTATCACAAGAGTCCAAATCCGCGCGCTACAAAATTTCTCAATTCTTTTGAAATTCTGCTATGGCCGCGTTACAAATCTGAATTTTGCCTGGAATAGAGCGAGTGTTATGAATATCAGCACAAAAATTGAATTCCGGCGCACAGACTTTGAATTCCCGTGGCGGTAGCGCGAAAACTTGAGTTGGCACACGCAATGTTGGCACAAAGATCATTAAATTTTAGCGCGTAAAATTTGAATTTTCCCGAAATCACTGCGAAAAGTTTAAATCCTAATTAGGTAAGCAGTTTTGCGGCCCAATGTAGATGGAGTTTTACATGTTGCCGAAGTGTAAAGCAATAACAATGTGCGTATGAGTGTGCGCTTTTGGGAATGTTCATTTTATCGTATTTCTGGCATTTTACGAAGCCTTACCATCCGATTTTCTTATTTTCTAGATTTCTCGAACTTCCCAAGTGATTCCCGTTTCACCGTTCGTATATAGCTGGGGCGAACTTCTGCCGACGGCTCAGACTGTGGTACTTACATGTCAGCAAGTTCGTGTGACAGAATGAGCCTGCATGCGCTTACCTCATCGTAAATAGTTCCGTCGAGGGTTCAGTCTCGATCTCGACAGAAACCACCATACTTTGGGTGGAGGAGGGTCATGCGAGAGCTGGGATGGGAAATGTCGGAGCTGGGCAAGAGGAATTAGCGACTTGGGAAGCTTGGGGTGGTTTATGGTTCGACTCCCTTGTGATGCAGCGTTTTTGCACTTCCCAAGAAAGATCTACCACGATCAGCCAAAGCTTTCTATGTCAAATGGCGAAGTTTGGGCGAAATAGATTGCCGTGATCCCACCACCCATACTTACAAGTGGGTGATCAGTGTCTTAAATAACGAAATTGGGCGAATTTTTTCGACACACGGGGTTGGTAACGGCAATACTGCCGACTTATCTTCCTAACTATGTTCACACCAGCTTGGGCGAATCTCTACTAGTAATGTATCATGATCGTGCCAAGCACAGTGCGAGACACGCCGTTAGTCGCGGCGGAGCACTTGTCTTTAATATTGCAGTAAACCATGTTGAAATGTTTGTCTTTCACATCTCAGCAACACATATCGTGAAAATGCCTACTATACAAACATTTCGAGATTTAGCAATTCCAAAAAAATCCCGTTTCACGGCCTACATAATACTAGCGAAGCCGTTCGTCATCGGCTCCAACCGCGTCTCTTACTTGGAATCAAGTAGTCGACCAAGTTGGCAGTCGGCAAGGACGAAAAGCGTTGAATGTAAGGTCTTTCATTCATATTTAGTCAAGAACAACTCTTATATAAGGTATCACAACAACCCGAGTTCGTGAAAGCTGTGTCCCGAGACAAGCGCGTTAGCTGTTGGAGCGGCCATTAGTTCCCTTGCCTCTACTACTAAAATGCAGATCTCTTCTTCTTCTTCTTCTTCTCCTGAGCGTTTAGTCCCGCGCAGTCGCAGGGTCCGCTGTTCTTGTGATCTGTCGCCACCTCATCCTATCAAGGGCGTCATCTGCCGTGGCGCCGACTTCGGCGAGATCTCTCTTGATGACGTCCTTCCATCTTTTCCTTGGGGCTCCTCTCGGACGCTTTCCGGGTGCCTCGTAATCTAGGGCCAACCTTGTGGGGTGATCCTCTGGTCTTCTGAGGACGTGTCCATACCACCTCAGGCGCTGCTCTCTCATCTTCAGCTGGATCGGGGCAGTCTTCATCACTGCCCTAACATCCTCGTTTCGCACCCTGTCCCGACGGGTCCATCCACATGCCCACCTCAGCATCCTCATCTCCGCCGCGTGCAGTTGCCGCTCCTGCGCCTTACCCAGGGCCCAGCACTCACTGCCGTAGAGGAGTGCAGGTCTCACAACTGTTCTATAGAGCTTGCCTTTGAGCGTCCTGGAGCATCTACGGTCGCAGAGGATCCCTGTGGACTCCCTCCACTTGAGCCAGGCTGCGTTTATCCGTCCCCTGACCGCCTGGTCCACACTTCCTTCCTCGGATAGGTCACTTCCGAGGTAGCGGAATTCTTCCACCTTCTCGATCGTTTCCCCTTGGCAGTCTAGGATCGATCCAGCGCACTGCTCAGAGCTGATGAACTTCGTCTTCTTCACGTTCAGCCGTAGGCCGTTGTCCGCAAGGGCTCTCTGCCACAGCTGCACCTTCTCCTCCAGCTCCTCCTGGTTGTCGGCTACTAGGGCGATGTCGTCCGCGTAGAGGATCGTTCTGAGAGGGTCTTTCTCAAGGTGGTTCACTATAGAGTCAAGCGTCAGCAGGAAGAGGAACGGGCTCAGAGCCGACCCTTGGTGTACCCCCACTGTGATGTCCACTTTCCTTGTCACCCCGTGTGGAGTTCGTATCGCCGCTTTCGAGCCCTCGTACATGTCCCTTATGACCGTGATCAGACGTTCCGGGACACCCCTTCCTCGAAGGGCATTCCAGATTACGGCCCGAGCTAGCCTGTCGTAGGCCTTCTCCAGATCCAGGAATGCCAGGTAGCAGGGTTTTCGTTTCTCCCGATATTTCTCCATCACCTGACGAACGATGAAGATGGCGTCTGTGGTGGATCTCTCAGGCATGAAGCCCCACTGCACCTGGGAGATGGGTACCATCTCCCTCAGCCTTGAGTCTACCAGTCGTTCGTAGATCTTCATCGTGTGTGAGATCAGTTTGATCCCTCGGTAGTTGGAGCATTCGGAAGCGTCTCCCTTCTGCTTGAAGATGGGGACTATGGTGCTGTTCCTCCAGTCATCCGGCATCTTACCTTCTTTCGTGATTCTGTTGAGGAACTGCGTCAGCCAGTTGATTCCGAGGTCCCCGAGCACCTTCCATGCCTCTACTGGCACACCGTCAGGCCCTGCTGCCTTTCCGAGTTTCATCTTCCGTATGGCCTTGCGAACCTCTTCTTGGGTCCAGGGTGGGATGGGTCCTTCCGTTGGCTGTTCTTCCTCGGCCTCCCGACGAGGGAACTCCTCGTTCAGGAGTTCCTTGAAGTACTCCTCCCATCTCTCTCTGACCTCGACCGGCTTCCGTAACACTCTACCGTAAGCACTCTTCACAGTCTTCACTACTCGAATGTCGAGGCTAGCTCTATGACGCGCCTTGGCCAGGCGGATGGCGAACTTCTCTCCCTCTGGCCCGTCTAGTTTCTCGTACAGGGCATCCATTTCCGCGTTCTTTGCCTTCGCTACAGCTGTTTTTGCCAGCCTCTTCAGCTTCCTGTAGGCTGTGAGATGCTCGGGTGCCCTCGTCTTTTGCCACAGCTTGTAGGCCTCCTTCTTCCTCTTCACCACAGCCTGCACCTCTTCGTTCCAGAACCATGCCGATTTATTCCCTCTGGTTCCTCCCTTTGTTTCTCCCAGGGTTTCCTTGGCACATCTCAGGATTGTTTCGGCTACCCTCCTCCAGGTCTCATTCACGGGACCAGCTGGATCTGGAAGGCCTGCTTCGAGCACTGCCCTTCGTAGCTCGTTCCGCTCTGAACCCCGCAGTCTCCACCATCGGATCCTGGGTTCCGTCCTCACTTTGGGCCTGGTGGGTAGAGGTATGCTAAGATCGGCTACCAAGGGTCTGTGCTGTGATGCCACGTCTTCTCCCGGAATGACCTTCACATTCCGGACTGTTTTCAGGGCAGCCCTTCGAACCAGGATGTGGTCGACCTCAGTTCTTCTTCCTCCGCTAGCATAGGTCACCTTCTGGCTCTCCCTCTTCGCGAAGAAGGTGCTACAGACAGCCAGGTCGTGGGCGATAGCCAGATCCAGAATTCGTTCTCCATCCGGGTTTACCAGGCCGATCCCTTTTCCTCCATGAACCCTTTCCACTCCTCTTCTGCCACTCCCCACATGCCCGTTCATGTCCCCTGCTATGGAGAGGTAGTCGCCTTCTGGTACGGACCTTATGGCTTCCTCGAGCGAGAGGTAGAAGTAATCCTTGTCGTGCTCGGAGCATCCGGTCTGCGGAGCGTAGACAGACATGATGGTCCAGTAACCCTCCTTCGTGTCCAGCCGCAGTGACATGATGCGGTCGTTTATTCTTTGGACAGCCGCTACTGAATCCTTGAGGGACTCCGCGACAGCTATCCCTACCCCGTTCCTCTTGGTGTCCTCTCCGTTGTAGTAGAGCTTGACCCCTTCTCCGATTTCCTTGGCTTTCGCCCCTTTCCATCGCGTTTCCTGCAGACACAGGACTTGTATCCTTCTGCGCTTCATCAGGTCAGCCACTTCCCTAGATCTCCCGGTCAGCGTTCCCACATTCAGAGTCCCCAGTCGAACTAGCTTCTTTAGCCGAGGTCGTTCGGCCCTCGGTAGCCCTCGCATACTGACCACAGAACTCGGGCGGGGGTTCTGTGCGCCACTTCCGGGTGACGTCCTAGCCTTTACACTGATTCTATTGCGACTTGTGATCATGGTTTTGTGACGAGGTTTCTCCATCAGCCGGCCTGTCAACCTGGGCCTGACGCTGGAACCGTTGCCATTTTTTTTTGCAATTTTTGCAGGGCATGGCGTGCCCGAGCCGGGAGTCGAACCTGTGACCGTTTGTGCATGAAACTACACTACTAACCACTAGGCTAACTCGGCTCATCACTACTAAAATGCAGATGATAGGCCCAAATTGAAGATCAGAAAATCGGCAATTTTATGGTTGATGCACGTAGGGATCGTGTTCTAGTTGAGCATATTACAATGCCCACCTAATTGATTCCGGAATTGCTGTCTACCAGCGGCGGAGAATTGCTAGATTCCCTAAACTTCTGTTGAACCCCAGTTCGATTGGAAAATGAGTAGCTAAGGTATTGCACAAGAGCCAGTCCGTCCGTCTGTTTGTGCATCCATCCTTCCCCACGGCCGCTTATTGATCACATCTTGATCATCCTTATCGATCTTCGGTAAGAGTAATCCATCAGAGTTGGGAACCGCATGATTATGATGGGCGATAAACGGGCTCCACTACAGCTATTAGCATCGACCGGCTACTTACTATCGATCGATCCTATCGATTCTTGTCTGGGGTGGCAGTTCAATAATCGCATGATTGTGGTTACCGATCGACGGATTTCAGAGCATGTAATCAGCGTTGATTGGCAAAATATCGATCGAATTTATCTATTTGTTTAATGTAACTTTTTGTACGCAACTTCTGTACGCGTGTTCACAATCAGTCGAATGCACGAAGCGAGAGCCTTGCAGAGTGCATGGCGCAACCTGCATTTATGGACACCAATTCAATTTGCTTTTCTGCGCTATGATTTCGGAACTGGAATGTTCCCACGACTAAGCGGAAACCATTTTGTGCGCATTCACAAAGTACAAGCATTTTAACCGCTGCCTGCTTGTAAGTGCTCACCGTTGCATTGTGTACGGATCATTTTTTTCAAATTCGAAGCAAAACCTAACGATAATCCCACTATCTGTTTATTCACGATGACCTTAGCGCTGGCTGACTACTACTGATCTAATAGCTTGTTGCCAAGTTAATAGTAGAGTAGTAGCCGACGACGAAAACCCGGTCTGGGTCACATACAGAAGGTGAAGCCGGAACTTTTCGAGGAATTCGAGACCTTTTAAGATTGGAAAAATTCGGTTTTATTGGTGCAAATTGCCGAGTATGTTGAAAATGCGATTACATAACGACAAAAACATATCCGAAAATGTACTAGCTCTATAGATGCTTTACTTTTTATTAAAATTTCGTGAACTAGCTTCGCAAGACTTCAGATTTCGAGTGCTATTATCGCAAAAAATCAACTTTTGCTCGCGCTAACCTCTCAAAAAGCTTGAAATTCTGCAACAATGGCGTGCCAAATCTAGATCCTTACGAGAATAGAGGGAAGGATTCAAATTTTAGCGCGGAAAATTCGGACTCCGGTGCGTGAAGTTCGAAACCTTGGCGAATACGGTGGGAAAATTTTGAAATTTGCGCGCAATCTTCGAATTCGAAATCTCCCGCACTAGCGCCAAAATTTTAAATTCTGACGCCGAAGCTTTGAATTCTAGCGCGCCAAATCCTGAGAAGGGCAAAGAGGTCGCATCGAAGGGGTGTGGGCGTGCACGGTCGATTCTAGGAATAGTTGTAATTGGCAGGAGTACTTGCGCCTCCTTTTGCAGGCCCAATCGACGACTAGCGGCCATGGGTGTTCGGTATCGCTGAGCCGCATATATGGCTGCTGGAGAATGTATTTCGATCTGAAGATGTGCTGACGCTATTGCTGCTTTACTTTTCATCAAAATTTCGTGAATAGCTACTTGCGATGGAGATTTAACGCGCTACGCTCTCAAAAAATTTGATATTCTGCGATAGCGCGGTGCTATATCTGAATTTTCGCTAGAAGAGAGCGAGGGTTATGAATATCAGCACAGCAGAATTGAATTCCGGCGCGCGCTTTGAACTCCCGTGACGTTAGCGCGAGAAAACTGGCAAAGGAAAGGTCTGAAGCGTATGTCTGAACGGGAGGAGCGAGTCACATAGGGGGAATCCTCACCCCTCAATTAGTATGTAAATGTGTTTATTTTTTGCCAAATCGTTAAACCCAAGGAGTAGCGGGTCACAATGGGACACGGCGCAGCACGTGTTTGTGGGTCTTGTACGCCCGCGATGTCTCTGCATCCAGTGGCTCGGAGCGCAGGTGGGTAGAGGCTTGACTCGCGTGAGAGAGGTCGGGGTTTTGGCTCCTCTGCTCTGCTGCATTTTTGAATTTCAACTGACTGGTTGAGATTTGGGGGTTCTGAAGTCTACACCATTTTCAGACGTTTTCTGCGCATTTTCCCAGCTGTGCGCTGTGGAGAGTAACTTTCTTTCGACTTGCTTATTACTGACCGGTCTTCTGACCACAAGACAATGAGGAAGCTACTCAACATAATGATGTATAAACGCTCAACACCAGTGATAGACAGGCACAAAGTGCATGAAATAGAAGCACTGGTCAGAATGCGGACAGCGTATGAAACCTATAGGCTCCTCACAGTTTGCTTTCCTAGATGGACCAATGACATCGGGAAAAACCATCTTGCTCGGGTTTTCGAAGAGACCAGGAGGCACCACGCAACCGAAATCCAATTGAAGACGTACCCTTTCCTCCGAAACAAGAGTTCCACCCGAAAACGTTATCATATGCCCACTGCTTGCTTGCCTCTCCACGTCCATCAGTTCATCTTGCGGATCCCAATCTTCCTCTTCTTCTTCCACCACTTCCAGCTGTTCGTCTTCGTCAAATGGTGTAGACTTCAGAACCCCCAAATCTCAACCAGTCAGTTGAAATTCAAAGACGCAGCAGAGCAGAGGAACCAAAACTCCGACCTCTCTTACGCGAGTCAAACCTCTACCCACCTGCGCTCCGAGCCACTGGATGCAGAAACATCGCAGGCGCACAAGACCCTCAAACGCGTGCTGCGCCGTATCCCATTGTGACCCCCTACTCCTCGGGTTTAACGACTTGGCAAAAAATAAACATTTCCAAACCAATTGATGGATGAGGATTCTCCCTATATGACTCGCTCCCCCCCCCCCCCCCCCCCCCCCCCGTTCAGACATACGCTTCAGACCCTTCCCTTGTGAGAGAAAAAGTGATGAACTTACCGAGAAAAAGTCCGTTAAAATTTCGTTAAATTTCTGAAAATTCCCGTTGTCGGCATCTCTTGGCTTCAGTCCCCCCTCCCCGTGGCGGACACATAACAATAGCCGATTATATAAATATAAATAAATAAATATATATACATAGTAGTATAGGATCGTGCGATTCCCACTCGGAAATCACACTTAATCAATACGCGGTCTCACGGCATTCTGCACATGATCCTGATCTGTGCCCTAAAGCGTTGCTCACTTACGTATCACTAATTGGGTGATCTGGTGGCAAGCTTACGAAGTCGCTGACAATCTCCTATGGTTAAGCTTAAAGAAGCCAGCAGCCTGGCATATGCCACAGTGTTCAAGCGGGGGCAGACATAACTCCAACGCCGCGCGAACTCCCCAGGATGTCGCGCACGCGGCGCGGCGAAATTGGACGAGTTGTCGCGGTCCATATGCTTCCGGCAGGAACGGCTAGTGACGTCATGAGCGCGTGGTAGCCGCGTCTTGCTGCTAGGCGCGTTAGAAAGCGAAAGTATGTTCCGGCGACGTTGACCGCGTAGAAGAAGGAAGGAGACATCAGATGAGGGTGATGTCTCCTGGTAGGGAAGTGGGAGCGGTTGCTAACAAAGTGCAGGTGGAAAGAATCAATCCGTTTCAGTGAAGAAAACAGTCAAGGATTTGGTGAGGAAAATTCGAAACAAGAACTGGGATGGGATCACTAACTAGAAGTTTCAGAAGCAAGTGTTTGTAAGTTTTTATGGGGGGGGGGGATGAGCAAAACCTTGGATGCACCACTCACACTCAATAGATTTGTCAATTATTATCTTTACAAGAAAAAACCACGGGCATTTGTTAACCGTATGTTTCTAAATTGTATAAAACTCGAACTTAAACATGAACTAAGGAAAATTCGGAAGAATCGGGGAAAAAGTGCGATCCAGATATGATTTGGACTCGGTAGGTGGAGAATAATCCTAAAAAGGAGACAAGAGGATGAAACAGCGACCCTAGAGAGCCTGTAATGTTTAAGGCGTCTTCTCCACGGGTTCTCTTTCATGTCACATTCCCTCGGTGCCTCTTTCTAGTTGAGAAGCTTGAACACTGGCAGCATTTCGTGTTTCGCGGCGAACCATGCGTCGCCGAGAGCACGTCCTCGTTGTAGTGCTGCGACGTCGCGTGCGGCTAGCGCGCGTCGTCGCGTTGGAGTTACGTCCTGGAGCCGTGTCCAAGACGTCCTTTGACCTTGGTCCCTATCACTGTGACGGAAAAGTGAAACACGGATTAACTGATTTGTATAGTTAAGAGTGTTGGAAAATGTTTTCACGCTCTATGCACATAATTATTTTCAATTCAACAGAGTAGAGAAAGTATGTGTTGGATAGTACTTCCGCCTTTCATGCGCCACATTTAAGAACCTATATGCACCAGATGCATTTATGGTACAGTGCTATTTTTAAAATTATGTCAGAGGCTGATTGTATTCATAACAACATATATCTAGAAGAGCTTAGGAATAGCACTAAGGATGAAGGATAAAATCAAGAGAAATATGAGACATCTATTTTTCTGGCGAGGCTACTTTGCTTGACTTTTACAAACCTCGCAAGCCTCAGCCAATAGGCAAGCCACGCCTTTAGCATTTCTAATAGGGTTGGAACCAACTCATCAAGTTGAAAGACTTAACTTGCGATGGTTTGGAATTCAACTGGAACTTAATGTTTACTCGATTTCACCACATTGCGAGTTGAACTCTTTAGACGAGAGTGATCCACCTGGTATTCTTCCCTTGTCGGTTCACCACTGAAGTAGAACACACCAGTGCTGTTTAAAAGCTGTCGCTTAGGGCTGCCTTACAAGCTGTCCCCCAACACCAAGCCACTTTGCGCCTCCAGAGCAAAACATAGCATTAAGACCCCAGCGAGCGACTACCCATTGAATGGTGAGTTGGGTACGCACCATGAGACCTTGTAAAGGGCTATGAAATGATTACGAAGCTTCCCGCAAGCGATCTCTTCAGCTCTGGTAAGAAACTCCGCAGCAGGGCGCGCTAACACCCTTTTGTCCGATTTTATCCGAATCATTGCATTTTTCAAAATCCGGAATCCACGGATGATTCAGATAACGCCATTTTTGGTCGAACGGATTTCGAATAATCCGAAACTGAATAAATCCGGCCGGATAAAATGCATGATTCGTATCCCATGTCTAGGATGTACCCACGACGATCGGCGGGTTTTCTCTACCCACTGATATACCTACGATTTGACGGGTAAGGTTTATCATGAATCGTGGATATGTCCACTCCCTATACCCAGCATACCCGTGGGTACGCGCGTAGATGAATCCGGGCCGAGCGCTGCTCATGTAGTTCATGGGATTCTTCGCCATGTCTCCGTGAAGATGGAAATGCTACTGCATTCACATCATTACAAGAACTAATGGTAAGACCCGTAGTGTCAATGAGCTTCAATTAATTTCGGAATTCACTAATTTTAATTTTCTTCAACAATTTCGGAAACACATGCTTTAGTACCTAGTTTATAATTGGCGATTCACCGAAAGATCTTGAACCGAAGTCACATGCACGCCAGATAATGGCTGACTTCATCTAAATCTTTCCAGCACAGCACGATGTCTCGAAGATGTGGGAGTTATTGAGTAGGAATAAGTGCGCGAGGAGGAATTTCACCGAGGTCTTCCTACAACGTTCACAGGTTCAGCATTTCAACGTGAATCGAAACAAACTCTGTTCTTCTGGTGTATGTCACCACATTTCCAAATTTTCTGCTAATCCCACCTGAATATCCAGTTTCTCCTCCATTCACTCCTGTCACGTGCCAGAGTGCTCCAATAGATCGTTCTCGCCCTCTAGAGACGTTCGTTCAGGGCTTCCACGAAGAAGTCCTACCAATGTGTTGGTCGGGGACCTGGTGCTCTGATGACATCTGGCGACAACAACACCTGGCTTAACGACTTAACGGAAACTTTAAGAAATTTAACGGAATTTTTAACGGACGTTTTTCACAGGAAGTTTATCACTTCTCTCTAGTCTTCACCAATATTGTAGGCTTTTTTTCAGGAACAATCCTGATCCTCCCGATCAGGATTGTTCCTGAAAAAACTTTTGAAATCAGGAACAATATTTCAATGTTTTCATAATATTTTCGCACCTTCTGTTTGCATTTTTGAACATAATGTATTTTGGAGCTAGAAACCTTCTTCGATAAGCCTCCAAGCACGTCAGCAAATCCACAAACATACCGGTCTAACCCTCACGTAAGACACGCCTATCCTCAAATGGCGCTGCTTATCCCCAATTACTTTTGCTCGCCACCTGAAACAGTCGAGGAGAGGATGTTTTCTATGGGGAACGTATTCTAAATGATTTGATGAAGACGATATCAACAAAAATTTTGGAAAGCTCATTTTCCTGAACGTTAACACGTTGATGCCCGTGTCACACCCTTTCGGCCGTGTGGGACCGTGTGACACGATTTCGTGTCACGGTCCCGGCGTTGCAAGAAACGAAAATCGTGCGTTCGTCAACGTGTCAACACTGATAGGCTTTTCGTTTTATTTCTATTAATTCTTTCCGTACTACATAGAGGCTTGTGTCCGCATCGAGATTGCACATGCTCGTAGAACAGTCGCACAAAACGGTTTCGCAAAGAACTAAGAAAGAGGGGAATCCCAGGTTCTCTCTGTACTAACTTACTCAGCTCACAAAGTACCGTCCTCTTGACTGAAAATTCCGTATCTACTCTTCTTCCACACCCTGAAGATTGTTTGTCGCTGAGAGCCTGTTTATTTTACTGCCCTCACTTTGTTGATAGCGAATTGTTTGTTTTACACTGTAGTGTTACACTCCATTTCTTGAATTTGGCTGCTGACCTGTTGAATTTGGAACATTTAAGGTTTTCTTTGATTTTTTTTCATTTTAAGCAGTAGTTTGCAGCTAACTGCATTTTTTAACGAAATTTAACGATATACCGGAAATTTAACGAAAATTTTTCGTTAAAAAATTTAACGTACAGAGCTTCGTGTGCGCTCCTGCTTTACACTTCTGCAACATATAAAACTTCATCTGCATCGTGCCGTAAAACTGCTAACCTGCAATACGTCCTTCATCTGCTTGATACGAATTCAAAAATACGTGTTTTTGATCCCTACATCTCTACACATGCTCGAAAACCACCAAGAAACCTTTGTCTCCTGAATGTATGGCCACGATCGCTTACAAACACACCTTGACGAAGCCTATCGATATATCAATCTCACACTAGCGTTGCAAGAATTTGAATATCGCGCGCAAGTATTTTTCTGTATTTTTCAGAACTTTCCGCAGTGGTTCAGGAAAATTCTAATTTTACGCGCTAGAGTTTAATGATTTTTGTGCCAGCTTTGGTTGATGCATGTAGTGATTGGGCCGTGTTCTGGTTCAGCATATCACAATGCCCACCTAATTGATTGCAGAGTTGCCGTCTACCAGCAGAAGAGAATTACTGCTTTTTCCTGAGCTTCTGTTAACCAGCTAACCAGCTCGATCAAAAGGTGAGTGGCTAAGGTGTTCTACAAAAACCTAGCCCGTCCGTCTGCTTGTGCATCCATCCTCCACAACTGCCTGTGGATCACATCTGGATCATCATCATCGATTTTTGATAAGAGTAGAGCCACATGGCCGATAAACGGCCTTCATAAGAGTTGTTAACATCGTCCGGTTATTTACTATCGATCGATCCTATCGATTCTTGTATGGGGTGGTAATCGCGCGATTGTGGTTGACGATCGACAAACTTCAGAGCACGTAAACAGCGTTGATTGGCAAAATATCGATCGAATTTATACTACATATTTGTTTAGATAAAGCCACTTAATGTGGTATGGTGCATTTAAAGGCTGATGAGCTGGCTTCACAGGGAGTAAACTCCTCTAAACCAGTGGAGAATATGAACTACTTTGAAACTCTTGTCACCCAGCCAGAAGGTCTCCAACTTATGTATTTGTAAAACGTTATGACCTTGCGTAGTTGAGTAGGGCAAAGTGGAAAAGGACTTCGTTATTTGGTTGTATGCAACTTCTGTACGCGTATTCACAATCAGTCGTGTACATGAGTCGATAGCCTTGCGAAGTGCATGGCGCAATATGTGTCCATGAACACCAACTCAATCTGTTTTCCTGTGCTATGATTTCGGGACTTAGAAGTTTCCCACAATTAGGCAGAAACAATTTCGTGTGCATTCATAAAGTACAAGCACTTTATGGCCAGCCCGTCTATAAGTGCCTTCCTTTGCATTGTGTACGGACCACATTTTTTTTTCAAATTTGAAGCCAAATCTGATGATAAACCCACTATCTATTTATTTATGACGACCTTAGCGCTGGCTGACTACTACTGCCCTTTTAACTTGTTGCCAAGTTAATAGTACAGCAGTAGCCGACGAGGAAAACCCGGTCTGAGTCAAATGCAGTCGGCGAAACCGGAATTTTTCGAAAAATTCGCCATTTCTTAAGGTCGGGAAAAGGGATTTTCTGGTGCGAATTGCTAAATATGTTGAATGTGCGACTACACAATGACACAGACATTATGTAATTGCATATTCTATCTGGAAATATAAAAAATAATTCTATTGCTGCTTTATTTTTCATTCAAATTTCGTGTGCTATTATCGCAAGCGTTCAAATTCGCAAATTTTCTCAACTTTTTTTGAAATTCTGCAACGGCCTTGTTCCAAATCTGAATTTTCCCTGGATTAGAGCGAGCGTTATGAATATCAGCACAAAAATTCAATTCCAGCACACGTACTCTGAATTCTCGGGACAGTAGCGATGAAAATTTGAGTTATGGCGCGCGAATTTTTGACTTTTTGCGGGCGAACGCCGAACACACGCATTTTGGCACAAAAATCATTGAGAAAAATCAATTCAATTAGCGAAGAACGCTAAAAAGAAGGCTATCGAGAGGATTTAGGAGAAGGCCCACCATCTATGAATCTGCGCTGTAAAGGGAGAAAATTACCCGAGGAAGGGTAGGACAGCCAATTGAAATTGAGAAAATTGTTGAAAAAAATGAGATTTCTGAATTTATTGAAGCTCTTGAGACTACAGGTGTTACCATTTGCTCTTGTAGTGGTATGATCGCGGTAGTATTTCGATCTCCATGGAGACATTGCGAAGAATCTCCCGAACTACATAAACAGCGCTGGGTGGGTAATAGTGAAGATTAGCTGAAGGAAGCGAGAGGTGCGGGTTCGACTCCCCCATGGATAAGAGCCTCCCTTTCCACCCGTCAATATATTTATTTAACGTCGAAGATGTTTGTTTTTCAAATCTCAGCAACATATACCATGAAAATGCTTGGTGAATCAACATTACGAAGTTGAACACTTCTCAAAAAATTCCCGTTTCACTGCCTCCATAATACTAGTGGAGGCGGTCGTCTTCGGCTCCAACTGCGTCGCTTACTTGGAATCAAGTAGTCGACCAAGTTGGCAGTCGGCAAGGACAAAAACCATTGAATATAAGGTCCTCCATTCGTATTTATCCAAAAATAACTATTATATAAGGCATCACAACAACAGGAGTTCGTGAAGGCTGTGTCCCGAACAAGCGCGTTAGCTGTTGGAGCCGTCATTGATTCTCCCCACACTTTTTGGCTGAAATGCAGTGAATAGGCCCACTCTAAAGATCAGAAAATCGGCAATTCTCTTGTTGATGCATGTAAAGATTGCGTCGTGTTCTGGTTCGCTATACTACAATGCCCACCTAATTGATTGCAGAGTTGCTGCCTACCAGCAGGGCAGAATTGCTACCTTTTCTGAGTTTCTCCTGACCCTCTGGTCTGGTTACGAATGAGTGACTGAAATGCCGTACAAAACGTAGTCCATCCGTCTGTTTGTGCATCCATCCTTTCCCACAACCGCCTGTTGATCACATCTTGATCATCATTATCGATCTTCGGTAAGAGTAATCCATCTGAGTTGGGAACCGCATGATTATGACGGGCGGTAAACGGGCTCCACTACAGTTACTAGCATCGACCGGCTACTTTCTATCGATCGATCCTATCGATTCTTGTCTGGAGTGGCAGTTTGATCATTGCGCGACTTTGGTTACCGATCGACGGACTTCAGAGCGAGTAAACAACATTTGTTGAAAAAATATCGATGAAAGTAATCTGTTTTTGCCTAGGTATAGCCGCTTAATTTGGTGTGGTGCATATAACGGCTAATGAGCTGGCTTCACAGGGAGTAAACGACGCCTATACTATGGGGAGGATATGGATTACTATGAATCTCTTGGTCAAGAACCCAGCCAGAAGGTCTGCAACTTATGCACCTTAAAACGCCATGACCTTGCGTAGTAGAGCAGGGCAGAATGGAAAAGAACTTCGTTACTTGATTGTTTGTAACTTTTTGTATGCAACTTCTGTATGCGTATTCACATTCAGTCGTATACACGAGATGATAACCTTGCTGATTGCATGGCGCAACCTGTATCCATGGATACCAATTCATTTTGATCTTCTGTGCTACGATTTCAAGACTAGAAGCTTCCCGCAATTAGGCGCAAAACGATTTTGTACGCATTCGCAAAGTACAAGCATTTTGAGGCCTGCCCGTCTGTAAGTGCTCACCGCTGCATTGTGTATGGATCATATTTTCCTCAAATTTGAAGCAGTATCTCATGATAAGCCCACTATCTATTTATTTATGATGACCTTAGCGCTGGCTTACTACTACTGCCTTATTAACTTGCTGCCTAGTTAAAAGTACAGTAGTGGCCGACGACGAAAACCCGGTCTGGGTTACATGTAGAAGGTGGTGAAACCGGAACCTTTCGAGGAATTCGAGGCCTTTTGAGATTGGCGAGCCGGAATTCAAAACTTTCGCGCTAGTGCGGGAGATTTCGAATTCGAATTTTGCGCGCAAAAACTCAAATTTTCGCACTAGCCCTGGAGATTTCGAATTTGAATTTTGCGTGCCAAAACTCAAATTTTCGCGCTAGCCCTGGAGATTTCGAATTTGAATTTTGCGCGCAAAAACTCAAATTTTCGCACAGTCCGGGAGATTTCGAATTCGAATTTTGCGCGCCAAAACTCAAACTTTCGTGCTAGTGCGGGAGATTTCGAATTCGAATTTTGCGCGCCAAAACTCAAATTTTCGCACTCGTCCGGGAGATTTCGAATTCGAATTTTGCGTGCCAAAACTCAAATTTTCGCGCTAGTGCGGGAGATTTCGAATTCGAATTTTGCGCGCCAAAACTCAAATTTTCGCACTAGTCCGGGAGATTTCGAATTCGAATTTTGCGTGCCAAAACTCAAATTTTCGCGCTAGTGCGGGAGATTTCGAATTCGAATTTTGCGCGCCAAAATTGAAAATTTTCGCGCTAGTGCGGGAGGTTTCGAAATCGAATTTTGCGCGCCGAAATTCAAAATTTTCGCGCTAGTGCGGGAGGTTTCGAATTCGAATTTTGCGCGCAAAAACTCAAATTTTCGCACTAGTTCGGGAGATTTCGAATTTGAACTTTGCGCGCCAAAATTCAAACTTTCGCGCTAGTGCGGGAGATTTCGAATTCGAATTTAGCGCGTCAAAACTCAAATTTTCGCGCTAGTGCGGGAGATTTCGAATTCGAATTTTGCGCGCCAAAACTCAAATTTTCGCGCTAGTGCGGGAGATTTCGAATTCGAATTTTGCGCGCAAAAACTCAAATTTTCGCACTAGTCCGGGAGATTTCGAATTTGAACTTTGCGCGCCAAAATTCAAACTTTCGCGCTAGTGCGGGAGATTTCGAATTCGAATTTAGCGCGTCAAAACTCAAATTTTCGCGCTAGTGCGGGAGATTTCGAATTCGAATTTAGCGCGTCAAAACTCAAATTTTCGCGATAGTGCGGGAGATTTCGAATTCGAATTTTGCGCGCCAAAACTCAAATTTTCGCGCTAGTGCGGGAGATTTCGAATTCGAATTTTGCGCGCAAAAACTCAAATTTTCGCGCTAGTGCGGGAGATTTCGAATTCGAATTTTGCGCGCCAAAACTCAAATTTTCGCGCTAGTGCGGGAGATTTCGAATTCGAATTTAGCGCGCCAAAACTCAAATTTTCGCGCTAGTGCGGGAGATTTCGAATTCGAATTTTGCGCGCAAAAACTCAAATTTTCGCACTAGTCCGGGAGATTTCGAATTTGAACTTTGCGCGCCAAAATTCAAACTTTCGCGCTAGTGCGGGAGATTTCGAATTCGAATTTTGCGCGCCAAAATTCAAATTTCTGTGCTAGTCCGGGAGATTTCGAATTCAAATTTTGCGCGCCAAAACTCAAACTTTCGCGCTAGTGCGGGAGATTTCGAATTCGAATTTTGCGCGCCAAAACTCAAATATTCGCACAGTCCGGGAGATTTCGAATTCGAATTTTGCGCGCCAAAATTCAAATTTCTGCGCTAGTCCGGGAGATTTCGAATTCGAATTTTGCGCGCCAAAATTGAAAATTTTCGCGCTAGTGCGGGAGGCTTCGAATTCGAATTTTGCGCGCCAAAACTCAAATATTCGCACAGTCCGGGAGACTTCGAATTCGAATTTTGCGCGCAAAAACTCTAATTTTCGCACTAGTCCGGGAGATTTCGAATTCGAATTTTGCGCGCCAAAATTGAAAATTTTCCCGCAATCTTCGCCAAGATTTCGAATTTCAGGCGCTAAAGTTTGAATTTTTCGCTCCAGATTTTAATCATTTGCCCTATTCTCGTAAGGATCCAGATTTGCAGGTCACTGTTGCAGAATTTAAAACTTTTTGGGAGGTTAGCGCGCAAAATTTCCGGCGCGCAGAATTTGAACTTTTGCGATAATAGCACACGAGATCTGAACTCTTGCAAAGATAGCTCACATATTTTGGATGAAAAGTAAAGCAGCACTAGAGCTAGTAAATTTCCAGATACGCCTATGTCATTATGTAATCGCACTTTCAACATATTCAGCAAATTGCACCAGGAAAATCTAATTTTTCCAATCTTAAAAGGTCTCGAATTCCTCGAAAAATTCCGGTTTCACCGTCTGTGTATAATTCAGACCGGGTTTCCGCCGTCGACTACTACTGTGGTATTCACTTGTCAACAAGTAAATATGGCAGTAGTAGTCAGCCAGCGCTAAGGTCATCATAAATAACTAGATAGTGAGTTCATCGTCAGGTGTCCCTTTGAAATTGAAGAAGTGATCCAAACACACTGCAAACATCAAGAAAGGAGGTGTATACTGTGCACTGGGCGGATGATTGGGCAGGACATAACTACATCAAAATACTCCCTCTATCCAGTGGATTCGGTAAATAATGAAAAATGAATGAAGCATTTCAGATTTGGCAGCGATGTCTGCACGCAGATTGGATTCGCGAAGGCAACTGGAAGAGCAGCAAACTTTACGAAACTCATATGACATGCGGCAATGGCTAGAACTGTGTTCAAGCCAAATCTTCCTGACATTGGGGAATTGAGGCCGTAGCATACTCTTCCCAGAGAAATTTTCCGAGAATTTATGAAAAGCCGCTACACTTCATTACGAACCTCCACCAATGAAGGGAGTTTTTCAAGAATTGCAGAGATGACGACGACGACCTCCAGAAGCGATAGCTACAATGCTTCAACGAAAACCACATGAATTCAGTAAAACCATCATCAGCGACGGCGAGTTCCGTATGCGTCTCGTGAAGAAAGGACAGCCACCTACAACGACGACGTCAGAGCTGTTTTATGTAACTCAAAGCGATGTTTCTAATTATACAATTAAGCACAGAGGCACAGCACAAGCGAAGGAGGCGATGCAGTGAGTTCCCCACGTGTAAATGTCGACGTGAAACCGGTCAAATAAAGCGAGGTCTACGAAAAATGAAGCAAAAAATTCAAAATTCAAAAAAATTCTGGAGGCAAATCGGAACATTTAGTGGGAATTCCTGCAGAGATGGTCTTTTACTGTTTGCCAAATTAACGTAAACAATATATGCAAAAGCAGATTTTATGTCTCATCTAGGAAAAGTGATTCCCATGGACATTCGCTATACAATGCCTCGCTGCAATATTTGAAAAAAGGAGGAGAGGGCTGCATTTTATAGCTGTGCTCTCGCAAAGTTTTTGAATTTTCGAATGGTTTCGAATACCCGCAATTTTCGAGCATTCGAATTTCGAATATATTCGAAGAACGCGATTTTTTGAACAGTCAAATTCGAATACTCAAATTCGAATGAAAATCATTTGATTAACTATTCGAATAGGTCATTCGAGCACAGCTATACTGCACTTTGATGTTTACATCATCCTCGACATGAATATGACTTCAAGTCAAGATTTTTTTCAGAATATTCATGAAACATATGGAGGAATTCCTTCAGAACGTCTGAACTCCCTATCTAAAGACAACTAAATGAGTCTATAGCACGTCTAAGCCACATGTCGAACGCACATGTGAGCTGCAACTCGATCTGAGACGAAATATCGCTGTTTTCCCGTTTACCTTGCGCATTCATCCAAATATATCAACTTCTATTTTAGGATTGTGAGGTAAGCTACTGAAGCCTGAACATGTATTTTGGAACAAGGTTCAGCAGCGTTTTGCCGGAAACGTGGGCGAACGAGTAATTTCTGATCTCTGTTGAAGCCATTTCATGTCGTCAAAAGTGGCACAGTTTCTTAACATTTACAGATGCGTATCGAATTTTAATGTGTGAGTTTATGATTACAATACCGCCCTCGTCGCGTGGTGAAAAAGATGGTTTGCGACGGAAAAATCCGTTGCAAACCGTCGCACGCTCATAACTTCTTCAATTTTGAGTTGTTTAAAAAGACTGTTAGTACCGTTCGATTTGTCTCTTCAAGGTCTACACAAACGTATATAGAACTTTACCAGACCACAAGATTTTCGCCGTGGGTGGCCTAAAAAATAACCGCAGCACGCTTTCGCGATGAGAGCACCTTATTTTCCAGGACGTGCAGTGTTTTTGGAGTATCTCAAGCATGGCGTGCGTTGTCAGTGCTCTGTCATACCTGGAATGCTTCGAGAGTGCGATGTGCGTTCGATTCTATACGCATTGTTCACGGCGCACTCCAGAGGCTAACTGGACAGCTTTAGAGCAATTCCTCAGTGGGCGGCTGTAAATTTATGATAGAACTCCCCAAACGCTCACTCCACCAGTTGTCGAACCCACTCGATTGATAGGTTCATCTCTATACACATTGCACACGGCGCATACCCAAGTCTCCCCGGGACAGATTGGAGCGATTCTCGAGTACGGTGGCTGGAAATTGCTGATAAAACTCTCCAAACGGTTCGAGATAGACTTAAAGGCTTTACATTTTCCAGTAGGGGAAGATAGACTCGGAGTGAACACGCTTACGCTCATTCGATTGATAGGTTCAATCCTATATGCATTGTGCACGGCGCACTCTCGACGCATTTCAGGGATGGCAGCGCACTGGCAACGTAAGTCATACTTGAGATGCTCCGAAAACACTGCACGTCACATGCACGTCCTGGAAAATAAGGTGCTCTAATCGCAAAGGCGTGCTGCGGTTATCTTCTTAGGTCACCCACGGCGAAAACGCGGTGGTCTGGTAAAGTTTTATATATGTTTGTGTAGATCTCGAAGAGACAAATCGAACGGTGTAAAGAGTTTTTTAAACAACTGAAAGTTGAAGAAGTTATGAGGATGCGACGGATTTTTCCGTCACAAACCGTCTTTTTCCCGCGCAACGCGGGCGGTATTGTATTTGAAGGAGATGAAACTGTTTTATTTTCGATCGGAAATCAACTAAAATGTTTGGCTAAAAAATACATCTAAAGTCAGCAAGCGTATCAGCTCCTTTTTATTAGCACCTATATTCATGGCTAAAAAAGGCGTTTCGAGTTGCAAGCATTCTGCCAAGCAAGATTGTTAATTCCAGTGCGCTCATTAAGACCTACAACATGGGTTCGCACTTTGTTCCAGTACCCAAGATGCTTTAGGACTTTCTACCAACTTTAAATCAGCCAATTCAGCGGTGGTCAAAAGATAATAGTTTTAGTCGACGCTGAGCTGCTGAACGCAGTCCATAGTCATAAAAGGATGGGTAAGTTATGGGGACACTTTGGTCTTCCTACCATCACAGCTGTCTATGTTGGACGGCCTTAATTGCCTGAGTGGGAAACGCCGATGGCTATGCTGGAATGACCTACTCGAATGGATAATCGAACGATTTTCATTCGATTTCGAATACTCGAATTCGAGCATGTAAAAAACGCGTTTTTCGAATATAATCGACTTCGAATATTCGAAATTTGTGAGCACTTGAAACTATTTGAATACTCGAAAGAAATATCGAGAGCACATCTATATTAGGGGGGGGGGGGCAAAAGTAATGAGACAAAATGAAAAAAATCTTTATCTACTTATAACTCAATTACAACTCAACGATGCTGAGGAGTGTATTTGCCATTAAGGGCAAGGACCTTGCTGCCATCGCTCAGCCCACTTCCTGATCCCATCCTTCCAGAACTGCTTGAGCCTGGTGTTGATCAACTGCTCGATATGGTTGTCAAGAACTGCTTGGGTTCTTGTGTCCCTTCGGACTAGGAAGTGCTGTAGGCTCAAGTAGTAGTGGTAGTCGCATGGAGGGATGTCCAGCGAATACGGTGGGTGAGGCATGTGACCGTAGCCCAGCTGGCCAAGCTTATCCGTGGTCACTTGTTCCCGATGGGGTGCGGCGTTGTCGAAGAGGAGAACCTTCTTGAAGCGCTGCGAATGAATAGGAGCGAGTCGCCGGCCCATCTCCTCTATTTCGTTCACCATGGCCTTGGAGTTCATCGCGGTGCTCTTGGGAAACAGTCTCTGCTAAACCGATCCATGGGCGCAGACCCAAAAGCTCCAAAGATGCTTCTCGCCGTGAACATCTCGCCGAACGAAGGTCGGTAACAATTCACCAGGCCTCAGCCAGACTCGCTGCTTGGCAGGGTTAAGGTAGAAGACGTACTTCTCATCTTGCGTGAATATTGAGCCCAGGCTGCTTGGGGTTGGGAATTGGGGGAGATTTGCGCGACACAGGTCGACTCGTCAGACTTGGGTTTCGGTATGAGACAGGCTGGGGTTTTTGGCATGCTTCTGGAAAGGGCGGAAGTGGTAACTTTTCAGATAGGCTTCAGTAAGTAGCATACAAACATACAAATACAACAAGTACGAATCCAGACTCCAGCCACGAGATATATGGACACGGCATGGGGTGTCTCATTACTTTTGGCCCCCCCCCCCCCCTAATAGTAGGCACTCAGTGGTATCGTCTTTCTACACGTAAATCTGCTTAACGATTTGAAAACTCATTGGATAGAGATAGAATTTACTGGATACGAATTCAATTATTCAAATCAATATTCAAGTTCGAGTATTCGGAATATCGCGCTTTTCGAACGTGTTCGACGTCGAATATTCAAAAATCGCGCTTTTCAAACATATTCGAATTCGAGTAATCGAAAACCGTCTTTTTCGAATGCATTCGAATTCGAATATTCACAAAATCACTTTTTTCGAATGTATTCGAATACGACTGTTCAGAAAAACCGCAATTTTCTAATATATCCTACTACGAATATTCGAAATTCGTAAGCATTCGAAACCACTTGAATATTCGAAAAAAATTGGAAAGCATAACTAGATAGCATAACTACATACATAACTACATACTACATACGCTGCAGTGATAAGACATTGCCTATGCGCTATGAAGAGATTTGAAAGAGTGGGCAGACCGTATGAATCCTGCGTGAAAGGTGCCATGGATAGCTTCTACCATACGTTCTAGTAGTTGTTTTGTGACTAACTCAATTCCAATAGTGCTTATTGCTTTTTCTTCTACTGCTTTACTCGTAAATATCACGTGTACACAACATGAAAAAATATTTCGTTGATTGAATGATGGAACCAACTGAATGATGGTTTAATTACTCAAGTTTGAGGTACTTTTAAGATCCGACACAATTCACATTGTAGTCAGACAAATTTTGGAAATCTCTCCTCAAAGTCCGAAGCTATTCGGCAGAAGTTCGGTGTCGCGCCGATAGCTGACAAGATGTGAGATGGTACGGCCACGTTCTGGTTGGAAAGGAAGCCAGCGTCCGTAAGTTAGGCCTTAACTTCGAAGTGTCTGGAAAGTGGCTTACCACCCTGATCTAGCACGGGATCGGGAAAGATGGCCACATGGCACCAGAATAGCGGACCCCGCCATGAAGTGGGACAAACGCTGAAGAAGAAGAAGAAGAAGAGGAATGGAACCAATAACTTCAGTGATTTTTAAGACATCATCAGCTGGAAAAGCCGGACTTTCCTTTGTTGTAGAAGTCGACAAATAAGTAGAGCTATTGAGAGCACAGCCGACGTGAGAAGCATATAAACACCAGGTACAAAGCCATGCACGACGGCGAGATACCACCTCTGCCGATTGGGAGCAAGAAAAGCAAAAAAAAAAGAAAAGAAAAAACAAAGAAACATGCAGCAAAGAAGAGAACGGATATGAATCTGAGCTTGCATGGACAGACGTACATACATTTACATTGAGCTTTTCGGTGCGTCAGCAAACTTTCGAGTCAAAAAAGACGTTCTTAGTTGTTTTTAAGACCCCGCAGACGTCTCCGGAATACGAGAAAGGTCAGTTCTAAGCAAAATCCGGTATAAATCCCTACAGATTACCAGCACCCGCTTGTCACGAAGGGATAAGTCAATTGAATAGCAAAGACTCTGTTACGGTATAATTGTATACTTGCCGGAGATAATTTTTGAGAGATTCTATAGTGGACTGAGCAGGAAGGAGGTTGAAATGGGAAACATTCAGAAATGTGGACGCTCCACTGGAATTGTCTAGAAAACGATCACCCTTACAGGACTCCAAGCCAATACTCGTAAGCCGGACCTTATAGGCAAAATAAAAGACTAACTGCAAAAGTCATCTGAACTCACGTGTACAGAATCCGTGAACTTCTGGATTCCAAGACACAGGAGCGAAGCTTAGCGTTTGCTGTTGCTGCTTCATCGTCACGAGCGATTTGCATCTATAGAAAGAAGGGTAGTTAACAAACGACATCCGTTAACAGAAACGTTGCCTACCTTCTTGTGCACATATTATAATTCAGAAACAAAAAGCGGACATTAGAAGGGAAAGGTCTATCTTCTTCAGGAAGATCATTCTATACGACGAAATTGTGTTTGAGCGAATAATTTCACAAAAGTTTTCGACATCTAGATCAGGGGTGCACACGAAGTTCTGTGCGTTAATTTTTTTAACGAAATTTTTTTAAGGGAAAGTTTTCGTTAAATTTCCGGTAAATCGTTAAATTTCGTTAAAAAATACAATTAGTGCAAACTACTATTTAAAATGAAAGAAAAATCAAGGAAAGCGTTATATGTTCCAACTTCAACAGGACAACTACTAAAGTTCAAGAAATGGAGTGTAACACTTCAATGTAAAACAAGCAATTCACTACCAACAAAGTGTTGACAGTAAAATAAGCGCTTCTCAGCAAAAAAAATTACCTTCAGGGTGAAGAAGAAAAGGTGTGGAATTATCTTTAAGAGAACGGCACTTAGTGGGCTGGGTAAGTTGGACCAGACAGATCCCAGGATCCCAGGATTCCCCCTCTTTCTTAGCTCTTTGCGAAACCGTTTTGCGTGATTGTTCTACGAGCATGCAGAATCTCGCTGCCCGCTACTACAGAAAGAATTCACGAAAATACAACTAAAAGCCTTCCACTGTTAACACGTTGACGAACGCAAGATTTTTGCGTGCGTGGTGCGTGGGACCAATCGATTTTTTGCAACATCGGAACTGTGACACAACATCGTGTCACACGATCCCATACGGCCGAAAGGGCGTGACACGGTCGTCAACTTGCTAACGTTCAGGAAATGCAGCTTTCCGAAATTTTATACCATTATTGTTTGTCTTAAATCATTGAGAACACACCCATTGACTGAAAACGTTCTCTTCCTCTGAGTGTTTCAGGTGGCGAGCAAAAGTGTTTTGGGATGAGCAGCGCCAAGTGCGGGCAAGCATATCTTACACGGGGGGGGGGGTCGGACCAGTATTTTACAATTAGAGCAGGATTGACCTACCTACAACTTAGTAAGACTACCCTCCCTCCCGGAATCCAAATATTCTTTCAAATGCATTGCAGCAAAACAAATTCTCTGCGCGTACAAATAAATAAATAAATTCCAAAAATTCAAATGCGCCAAAAAGATTTTGGAAATCATACACTTTGGAGATATAGAAGTAGTGCGCTGAGCCGCCAAGCACGTTAACGAATCTATAAAGATATGAAAGTATCAAAGCATTAAAAAATTCTTGCTGATTTCCATAGTTTTTCAGGAACAGTTCTAATCGGAAGGATGAGGCCTGCAATATTAGTGAAAATTAATGGGAAAAGTGATAAACTTACTGAGAAAAATGTCCGTTAAAAATTCCGTTAAGTCGTTAACCCAGATTTTAACGAAAAATGCTGTTAATTCGTTAAATTCGTTAGATCGTTAACCGTTAAACGTGCACCCCTGATCTAGACCATGAAGAAGGCGACAAAGCCGAAACTTCAGCCGTAAAGAAAAATTAACACAGAAATTCAAAGGGTAGATAAGACTCTATGCATTTCTAGAAAACACCATGAGCGGCAAACAATGGGAGAAGACCTGAGAAAAGGAAGGTGATTCAATTTAAAATAGAGCGTTCTGTGTTATATCACCTCTAACGGCTGTCAATGAGGGTGGTCTATCGGTCGGGCCCCGGGGTGGTCTATCGATGAACGACTAGGTCAACAGGTCAACACTACGCAGGTTACATCTGGTATACTGTAATGTAGTATCGAGGAGCTGAGGTGAGTTCAATCTTCGAGGTGGGGAGGGGGATCGAGTGGTGATTTGCGCCATCATCGCCTAGCCTGAATCTCTTCAAGGGGCCATTGTTCGCTTTGTGGCATCAGAATGCCCACAGAATTTCGAGGGAGGTGATGGTGAAGCGAATCTCCTAACTAGGGTCGCATCTGAGAGAGATTGATCAGCCCCAGGTCAGGAGGCAATCCTAGTTGGAAGGGGTCGCCTAGAACCGATGTTATTGCTTCCTTCTCATTCCATCACTCCCAAGTAGGCGTATTGATACCAGACCAGTATAGGAAGGACAAGGCGCTCACTTGTTTTTTCTGGTCACCACAGACCATTGTTGAGGTCAAATAAAGGATAAAGGACGGAGTTATTCAATCCCCTTTGGGATGCGCCACGCGTTCTGTTCTACGGGATGTCGTGGACAGTCGGCGCCTCCTCCGACTGCGCTACACGCGCCCGTGTCCTGGAGATACCTGTCAATTATAATAGTATCTAATTCAACAGCAAAGACATCTTTCAAAACACAGTGTACAAAGATACAAATCCTTGCCACATTGCTGTAGCGGCGTTCAAAATTCAAAATTTTCAAACAAAATTCGAGGAAACTGAATCTTGTTTCCAATGTTTTTTGCTCATTTCGGCACCAATTGCTAGGCATACTCAAAACTGGGCATGCTCTGCAGTTGGAGCCAGTGGCGGGAACGCGGTCCGCTTATATGCAAACAGTGAAACACAATTTTTTGAGAAATTTGAAACATAAAAAAATTCAGGAAAAAATGATTCCTCTGCTATATCTTGATAGAAGCAAAAGAAATATGCTGCTTCTCGCTTTAAAAACCGTAGACATATCACTTACCAGCAAACATTTTGGAGATGGTGGGTATGAACCAAAATCCCTTGTCTGTCGCGCTGGGTTGTTGACCATATCACCACCAGATGTGTTTGATGAATTGTGACAATCATAATACTCCTATATATCAGCAGTAAAAGGACATTACAGAGTCTTTAGGCATTTAAGCCCAGAACCGAGTGGAATCAGCGTCGGAGGAGGCGCCAGTGCAGCATGCAAACCCATTTGAGGTTCTTGGTTCAAGTCCCGCCTAAAGCAACCAAGTTTTTCACCTCAGCGGCGTTAGCAATTTGGTAATAGACTTATTAGGAAAAACGAACTGCTGACTTCATCACCAACTGTCTGCTGCAAATCATTGTGTAGGCCGAACATGCATCCAAATTGCCTCCACGCGATGCCACTAAAGTAGAGAGCGTGGCGCATCCCGGAAACAGGTTGATTAATGCTGTCCTTTACCTCAGTCTTTAACATTATGGAGCTCCCATATATTTTACTGCAATACAGTGTCACTATGGAAATGGCGTTTGGGGTAATCGTGTTAGCCCTGGTTTATACGTGCGCCGCCACGCGGCGCGGCACCACGATCGCCATAGATATCGATTTTTCGCGCCGCCCGCTCGATATGTATTTCAACCATCGTGCCGCGCCGCGCAGCGACGCAAGTATAAACTAGGGCTAAAGGCCCCCGCAGACTTTTGCGGCGTCGCCGCTGCCCTATGCTTAACCATAGGGCAGAGACGCAGAGCTCGCCTCCAGCGGCGCCGCTGGGCGACGCCGCTGGCCGGCCGGCGGCACCGGCGGCGCCGCCCAGCGGCACCGGCGGCGTCGCTGGCGGAAATGACTTGAATCATTCCACCCGGCGGCGCTGCTCCAGCGTCTGTCTGTCTGCGCTCTACGCTCTGCCCTTTCGCGGCGGGATCCAGAGCGGAGACGGTCGATGCGGGCGCGCGATCGTCATCGGGGCGCGTTATTGTTAAGCACCAGTCGGTCCCGACTAGAAACAGTACAGTACCTCGCCGTCACCGCTCCCACTGATGATGAGTCAAGCCGCTCAGCGGTTTCGCCGTTCGCCGTCGCCGCTCAGCGGCGCCGCTCAGCGATTTCGCCCGCCGCTCGCCGCAGAAGTCTGCGGGGGCCTTTACGCTGCAACGAGACTGACTTTGCACCTGTAGTTCACCTGCAGTTCACTTTGCTAGTGCAAAGTGAACTACAGGTGGATTTGCGGTGATGATTTCATAGCGGCCTGATAAGAGGTCGCCAAGGGTGCAACCAGATACCCATGTAAAGCATGCAAATTGATTAAAGCCGAGCGATGACGATGCTAATGCGCGAAATTCGAATTCCTGTTTGGTTGCATGCAAAATTTGAATTCTTTCAACAATGGCACGTGAAATTTTCTGCGACAGAAGTGCGCAAAAATCAAATTCTTGTCAATGTAGCGCTCGAAATTTGAATTGAAGCTTCTCCAGTGGGTTAAATTGATAAATATTCATTGGATCCGGGGCGCATGGAGCGCAGTCGGAGGAGGCGTCGGCTGTCGCCTGCACCCGATACCAGGTTTCTGGTTCGGATTTCCCGCCCAGGCCAACCAAGACATCCATCCCTCCGGGGTCGGTGAATTGGTACTAGACTTGTCTGGGAAGGATGAATCACTGACTTGTACAACGGCTGGCCACCGCAAGTCATTGTATAGCCAAGTCCGCATTCAAATCGCCTCCACGACATCCTTTAGAAGTAGGATACGTGGCGCATCCCAAGAGGGATTGAATAACGCATTCCTTTATTCTTTTTTATCCTTTGCGTTGAATCCGAATGCATCAGATTCGGATATCCCGGTCCGAATCATCCAAAAATCCGAGGCCCGCGAAATTGTCGTTATCCGAGTTTTCCAGAAATCCGGGGTTCGCAAATTTCTCGTTATCCAAATCATCCAATTATCCGAATATTTTCGACTGGATCTAATATGTGCTAATAACGTTGAACAATCTGTTAGACAACTCCTAGTGGAAGAACGTGCACCTGCTAGCTTTTAGTTAGTCCATTCCCATAGGGTTGTGTGAATCTAGTAACATGTCTAAGATTACTGTAAATGATGTGAGTCTCAGCTACACCATTCAGATGGTAGTATTTGTGCTTAAATTGTTACGGTACCCAACCTGAGCACACTCTTCAAAAGCCGCCCTTTTGCTTCTCGAAGTGTACGGCTGTTGAGGCTTCTTTGTCGCTTCATCAATGTCGAAGCACATCATGATGCTCTTCCTGTCGAGCATGCCGACGAACGACTTCGCTAAATCTGTTGACTTCCCGATAAGACTAGACTGCAGTGAGGACGCATTTCGACGAGCACAAAGCGTCTACGATCCTCCGCTTCTGAAGACGTCCCTTCCAGATCCGGTCGAAGCTGTCGTCTTGCGCCCGTGTGGTCTCATTAATCCCAAAAATGATCCGTTCATTAGGGAAGGGCGCGAGCGACTTTTGGCGCTGATCTTTACTCGCATATATCCCCGTCCATCTTCGAAGAGTTGCGACGAAATTGGACTCTTCTCATTACGACAATGATCTTCGGCTCTACAGCCTGAGCATGACCGGTCTTCACTGAGAACATTGGCTTTTGATGAGGTCATCATGAGCTTTTTGTTGATCTCCAGTCGATAAAGATTGGGAAGAAGTAGGTGCGTTCTTCTCTAAGGACCTATACACTTCTCTGTCCGAAGCGAAGAAAATTTCAATGGTGTCAATTTTATCCACTTTCGATTATGCAGGAGCCGGAGACAGAACGACCTCCTTGAGTTCCTTCCAAACTCTTCCAGATGCTCTCTCCCTTCCTCTGCTGAGTGGTATAAGCAGTGTCCTAGCACGCAGCAGCACCGCCTCTGCACACTTCAGAATCTGACTCGTCCTTCTTAAGAAGGACTAAGAACTACTTCTGAGCTGTGCTTATCTCGTTCTCACGCCATGCTCGTACATACAACGTCATCACAGTCGGAGCAGGCGCCTCCTTGACTCGGCTAAGGGCCATCAATCGCCGGACATCCCACCTTCTACTGCTTCTCACGCAGAACTCAAATGACTCCTCATGCTTATAAGCAGGACATCGTTATTTCCAGCGGTTTTCTAGGCGCACACCTTCTCTATTGTATTCTTTACTTCAGAGGCTCGGAGATTCGGCATACTAGCCATCTCCCTTCGTTGATAGTTCAGGTGTAATTGCTCTGGCTCCAACGTGCGTCAGGACTCAGAAGAGGTGCCACAGCCGTCGTTCGTTGTGCATCGGAGCCTTTGAGACCTAAGATCCTATCTGTCCATGACCTGAGGTCCACGCCTCGAGATCTCATATAGCCCCGAAAGCAACTTTTCCATCATGAAGCGATTCTGAATCAGTTCAAATCAGTTTCTTTAAGCCTCAAGTGGCTGGTATAGAGGTAAGCTGTCACAGCGACGTTTTGCTGCTATCAAAACTTTCTGAATCAGTTTCCTTCGTTTATCACGATGGTGCAAGATTGCCCATGATATTATCTAAGGCAAAGGGCGGAGATAGTCCATCCGTTATGGTTGCGCAACGCATTCTACTGTTATGCTAGGTAGTGGAGGCAATTTGAACCTCGTGGGATGGAAGCTTGGTTAACCTAGACCGTAGCCGAACCAACAACCTTAAATCGCATAGCACCCAAAATTTCAGTTATTCTCACCTGAAGACCCAGTTTCTCCTCCATTCGTTCCTGTCACGTGCCAGAGTTCCCCAATGGATCCTTCTCGCCCGGGAGACGAATAGCGTCATATCGTTCGTTCAGGGATTCCACGAAGAAGCTCTACCAACTCGTTGGCCGGCGACCTGGTGTCCTGATGACATCTGGCGAAACCCGGTCGGTTACTGCTCTTATCCAGCACGTTACTGAGAAGCGCATTACATGGCCGGCCCACCTAATTTTCGGCTACTTGGGAGATTCGACTGCATCTCTGATTTTCGAAAGTTGACTTCGACGAAGCTCGGAGCTCCGGAGGCATTCTCTCACTTGCGTGAATCTTGCCATTTCCTTTCGTAGAGCTCAACGCTCTCGGAGTAGGTTACCGCAGGAAGAATGGTGCTGTCCGACAGATGGGCACGAAGCCGGACTCTCTTCGTCTTTTTCGCAACTTCTTCGACGCTGCTGAAAGTTTCCCAGGTCGCCCGATTTCTCTTGTCCAGCTCCGGCATTTCCCATCCCAGCTGTCCCCCAACAACCCCCCCCCCCAAGTATGATGGGATGGGTTTTGTCGAGGTGGAAATTGAACCCTCGACTGTACTATTTGCGATGATTTTAGCGCATGCAGGCCCATTCTGCTCTGCGTACTTGTTGCCAAGTAAGTATCACAGTATGAGCCGACGGCAGAAATCCGCCGCAGCTATATACGAGCGGTGAAACGGGAATTACTTGAGAAATTCGAAATATCTGAAAGCTGGGAAAGTCGGATGGTAGGGCTTCGGTAAGTGCTAGAAATACGATAACACACACCTTTTAATATTAATTAAAGAGAATAATTGAACACTATCGATATTTATATCCTATTCTCGCGGACTATAACGACGACACCATCTATATCCATGCTGCTCGACTGTTCTCGCGATTATAGCGACTATACTGCCTTCGGACGCCTAAATAGAGCTTTTGGATTTTTTTAAAAACAAGGAAGGCTTCTCGCCTCTGTAAGCAAAATTCTACGATGCTCCGTGTCCATCTAGGTTGCACAAATTTATTATTGGTTCGAAATGCTTCCCCAGTTTATTACGAAAATCCGCAAATGCTGTCACAGCTGCAGTTATTGATCAGGAGTCATTCATCTGGAAGGCCACGCCCCCAGGCCGAAGCGTATAAATAGCGGCGAAGATGTGGGTTGGCCGGTCAAGCAGATGTGGTGACAACAGTTTTGGACTGGTAAAGGAAGAAGAGTGGTGGGAGGAGAACCCACGCTGGGTGGAAGTCCGTGCAGAGCCGGGGCACATCCGCCGGGGTCGGAAAGTGCTCTGATGTAAACGATCTCGTGTTGTCTTCATTATTTCTTCATTCAGCCCACAAAGCAAATCAATCAAGGATATACCAGGCTGTCCAATAATTCCTGTCCGAAAATTTTCAAAATTCTATAATTTTCCTTAGAAGTGTTATAATATCAGGCAAGTGTAAGAACCTTCTAGAAGGTTCTCCAGAGTTCCACGCTAGGGGTATATAAGGCGCAGTCGCCGCGTCTAGCTACCAGTACAAGCTAAAATGGACCAAGGTCGAATTCGTACGTTCGTGTACTACGAGTGGCTGCTGGGCAACGACACGGGCACCGCGGTCGCCAACATCTGCAGAGCGTGCAAGGAGGATGCAGTGTCCCAACGCACAGTCAGGTGCTGGTTCAATCGTTTCGAGAGCGGCGACACGAGCCTCGAGGACGGGGAGCACAGCGGGAGGCCTTCTACGGTGGATGATGACGAAGTCCGTCGCTGTATCAAGAAGAAGCCGGAAGCCACCACCCGTGAACTGGCGACGACGCTCGGCTGCAGCAAGTCCACCATCCACAATCGACTCAACTTACTCGGCTACCACAAAGTTCTGGCCCGTTGGATCCCCACCGTCTGACGGAAGCCAAAGAGCAGAGCCGCGTGGCCGTCTGCCAGTCCCTCCTCCTTCGTCCGCATCACAAGGAGTTTCTCGAGGACCTTGTCACTGGGGATGAGAGCTGGATCCTCTACGACAACGTCGCCCGCCGTGCCGTCTGGATCCCGCGCGGAGAAGAGCCGCCGACGACGCCGAAAGCCGACCTGCATCCGCTGAAGATAATGCTCTGCTGCTGGTGGGACGCCAAGGGCATGCTGTACTTCGAGTTGCTCCCGCAAGGCAGGACGGTCGCCGCTTCCATCTACACCGATCAGCTCTAGAAACTAGCCGCGGCCATCCGAGAAAAGCATCCCCGACGGGCCTCGGTCCACCTGCTGCACGACAACGCGCGCCCCCACGTGGCGAAGGAGACCCAGCAGAAGTTGGCGACGCTCGGCTGGGAGACGGTTGCCCATCCGCCGTATTCCCCGGACCTCACCCCCTCCGACTACCACTTGTTCCGCCCGCTGAAGCACCATTTGGCCGGAAGAAAATTCACCAACTACGACAACCTCAAATCCGACATCGCGGACTTCTTCGAGTCGCAGCCCCCGGAGTTCTGGGCGAAGGGCATCGGCGACCTGCCCAATCGATGGGCCACTGTTGTGGACAACTGTGGTGATTATATTGTTGATTAGACTTGTTTTTCAATAGAGTTGAAAAAAATTTAAAAATGGTGAAATTTTCGGACAAGAATTATTGGACAGCCTGGTAATCACCACCACAGTTGTACATCCACTGGGTAGATCAGCGATCCCCCTTCTCAGAACTGGGAAGACCGGGAGTCGAAGAATTCGGCGACGGCCCGACTTGAGTCTTCAAGCTTTGTGAAACTTTTCTTAACCAAGAAAGCTTTTAGCGTTCGGAACTATGTAGTGCTAATCTGAGCGGCTGTGTCAGAAGAATACGGCGGACGAGGTACGGTCTCCCATCACAGCCCCTCGCCTTTTTGGTGGATCGCTTTAGCTGCGTGCAGTCTGGCGATATCCTGAAGAAGGTGCACTAACGGTCGTCTTGCCTCCTGAACAGCTTCTGCAAGTTTCAGGAGCTGAACGACAGCGGCGACCGCGTAATCTTGCAGGAGCGACTTGTAGTATAGTATTCCCTTCGAGTCTCGGAAGCGGCGTAGAAGAACATTCTTGAGGCGCGCGTTCGACTTCACTTACGCAGGCGGCTCTTCTCCTTTAGGTCTCCAAATGGCACGGTGTGCGTTGGAGTCGTGGAGAACATACCCTCATGTTCGTAACCAAGTCTTCCGGAAACCCTTTGCGAGGAGAGGCATTGGCAGATGGCTATGTGAGTGAACCGCATGCTATCGGTCCAGGCGGATGGATCCGTCGAGGCAGACTTTTCGGTAGCCGAGGGCTTGGAGGCGGCTGAAGACTGTCGGTTGGGTACATGCTCGCCTTCTCGCAAGACTCCGGGTGGCGGGTGGTAGCCTCCGGATCCTCGTTGACAGCGTCGAGAACTCCGGATCTTCTACTGTTTGGGGGCGATCCGACCGAGGTTTGTCTCCGAAGTCCGTGTCTCCTTCTGCGAACCGAGCGAACCACCGCTTGACGACGTTTATGGTAGTGGTGTCCTTCCCCAATGCGCTGTTGATATTGCGGACTGCTGTCATCGCTTCAGTATCGCGGCGCAGCTCTTGGAAGATGATTGCTCGAAGATGTTCTTCAGAAGTTGACTTTGCACTAAACCCGAAAGAGGAGCATGCGCGCTTACGTACCGTTTGCAAAGCAGCTTTCTGCTCCATCGTCTCATTGCTTTTCGAAACCACCTCTCGATAGATGCCTGAAAATGTAGAAGTCGCATACTTTTTAAGATATAGCATTTTCTCTTTTAACTAGACACTTTTCATTTTAAACAGAACACTTTTCAAGCCGAACGATGCGCATTTAAATTCGAGTCATACACGTTTTAGAAGGGGTTTAGTCAGTTTTTATTAAGACACCCTTTAGAAGTGAGCTTTTAATACACATTTTCTTTTCGCATACCTCCTCCTACCCTGACAAGGGAAGGCTCTGAAGCGTATGTCTGAACGGGGGGAGCGAGTCATATAGGGAGAATCCTCACGCTCAAATAGTACAGAAATGTGTTTTTTTTTTTTGCCAAGTCGTTAAACCCAGGGAGTAGGGGGCCCTTGAAGTCACAACGGAATATGGCGCATCACGAGTTTGAGGGTCTTGTACGGTCGCGATGGCAGGCAAAGATGAGGGAAAGGGCGTATTGATGCCGTTTAGGTTAATTTGCGGGATTCCCAGCAGGGATGAGCGGATTAACCGTTAACCGTTATCCGTTATCCGGTTTCCGGGGGTTTTGGGCTATCCGCTTTGTTGTTCGTTATCCGGCAATTTTGGGCCGGTTAACGAACAACAAATTAGCTGATACGTATCATGTATGTATGTATCATAGCCGCCTGAGCTCGTGAAAGCAGTATCCCAAACAAGCGCGTTTTGTGCTGGACCCGTCGTTAATTCTCCCTACCTTTCTGGCTGAAATGCAGTGGATAGGCCCACTCGAAAGATCAGAAAATGGACAATTTTCTGGTTGATGCACGTAGGGATTGCGCCGTGTCCTGGTTCACTGTATTAAATACAATGCCCACCCAATTGATTGCAGAATTGCTGTCTACCAGCAGCGGAGAATTATACTAGATTTCCTGAGTTTCTCCTGTCCATCTAGTTTGGTTAAAAAATGAGTGACTAAGGTGTACAAATCCAGTCCGTCCGTCAGTTTGTGCATCCATCCCTCACCCCAGCTGCCCGTGGAACGGCTCCGTATCTCGAGCGTCATTGTCGATCATAGCTGAGGCTTGGGAACTAAAAGATAATGATGGGCGATAAACGGCTTCCACTACAAATACTAGCATCGGCCGGTTATTTACCATCGATCGATCCCATCGATTATTGCCTGGGGTGGCAGTTTGATCATCGCGCGATTGTTGTTGCCGATCGACGGGCTTCAGAGCACGCAAGCAGCGTTGATTGGCAAAATATCGATCGAATTTATCGATTCGTTTAGATATAGCCGCTTAATGTGGTACAGTGCATATGAGAGCTGTTGAGCTGGCTTCACAAGGAGCAAACGACTCTAAACCATAGGGAGAATATGGATTACTATGAAACTCTTGGTCAGGGCCCAGCCACAAGGTCTCGTACTCATGTATTTGTAGACTTGCGTAGTTGATCGGGGCAAAATGGAAAAGGTCTTCATTATTTAACTGTATGCAGCTTTTTGTATGTAACTTCTGTATGCGTGTTCACAATCAGTCGTATACATGAGACGATAGCCTTGCGGAGTGCATGGCGCAATCTGTATCAATGGGTACCAATTCAGTTTGCCTTTCTGTGTTATGATTTTGGCACTACAAATTTTCCACAATTAAGCGGAAAACAATTTTGTGCGCATTCACAAAGTATAACCGTATTGAGGCCTGCCCGTCTGTAAGTGCTCACCGTTGCATTGTGTACGGGCCACCTTTTCAAATATGAAGCAAAGCCTGATGATAATTCCACTATCTATTCATTTATGACGACCTTAGCGCTGGCTGACTACTACTGCCCTCTTAACTTGTTGCCAAGTTAATAGTACAGCAGTAGCCCACGACGAAAACCCGGTCTGAGTTATATGCAGACGGCGAAACCGGAATTTTTCGAAAAATTCGCCACTTCTTAAGGTCGGGAAAATTTAGTTTTTCTGGTGCGAATTGGTAAGTATGTTGAACATACAACTACATAATGACATGGACACTATGCAATTGCATATTATCTGGAAATGTAAAAACTAGTTCCATTGCTGCTTTATTGTTCATTCAAATTTCGTATGCTATTATCGCAAGCATTCAAATTCGCAAATTTTCTCAACTTTTTTTGAAATTCTGCAACGGCCTCGTTCCAAGTCTGAATTTTCCCTGGATTAGAGCGAGCGTTATGAATATCAGCACAAAAATTGAAATCCGGCGCACGGACTTTGAATACACGCCGCAGTAGCGCGAAAATTTGAGTTCCGGCGCGCGAATTTTTGAATTCTAGTGTGCTAACGCAGAACACACGTAGTGTTAGCACAAAATCATTAAATTCTAGCGCGTAAAATATGAATTTTCCCGAAGCCACTGCGAAGAGTTCAAATCAGACATAGAGCGGGGTATTCAAATTCTCACGACGCTAGTGCGAGAATGATACTTCGATGAGATTCGTCAAGGTGTGCTTGTGGGCGATCGTGGTCGTACATTCAGGAGACAGAGGTTTCTTAGTGGTTTTCAAGCATCTGTAGAAATGTGGGGGTTATAGCTGTAACATAATTTTGAATTGGTAACAAGCAGGTGAAGCATGTGCCTCAGAAAGCAGTTTTGCGGCACAATGTAGATGGAGTTTTACATGTTGCCGAAGTGTCAAGCAATGACAATGTGAGTATGAATGGATTTTTGGGGAGGTGTGTGCTATCGTATTTCTGGCATTTTCACGAAGCCTTACCATCCGATTTTCCCACCTTTTAGATATCTCGAATTTCTCAAGTAATTCCCGTTTCACCGCTCTATATAGCTGCGGCGAACTTCTGCCGTCGGCTCAGACTGTGACACTTACTTGCCAGGAAGTACGTATGACAGAGTGAGCCTGCATTCGCTTAAATCATCATAAATTGAACAGTCGAGGGTTCAGTCTCGATCTCGACGATAAAAAGCATCATATTATGGGGGGGGGGGGGGAAAGGGGGGAAGAGGGTCATGCGAGAGCTGTGATGGGAAATGCCGGAGCTGGGCAAGAGGAAACGGGCGACTTGGAAAGCTTTCAAGAGCGTCGAAGAAGTCGTGAAGAAGACGTGTAGCGTCAGGCTTCCTGCCCGCCTATCGGACACAACCGTTCTTCCGGCGGTCATCTGTCACCTACGCCGAGAGCGCTCAGCTTTAAAAGAAACGATGACAAGATTCACACAAGTGAGAGAAAGCCTCCGGAGTTTCGAGCTTCGTCAACTTTCGGAGATCAAGATGCTGTCCTGTTGAAACGCAGCTGGACCGACAATGTAATGCGCTTCTTGGACACATACTGGACAAGAGCCGCGACCGACTGGGTTTCGCCAGATGTCAAAAGAACACCAGGTCGCACACCAACACATTGATCGGAATTCGTCATAAAAGCCCCGAACGAACGATATGACGCTATTCGTTTCTTGGGCGAGAAGGATCTATTGGAGCACTCTGGCACGTGACAGGAACGAATAGAGGAAAAAACTGGGTCTTCTGGTGAGAATAACTGAAAATTTGGAAAATTCTGTGCCATACAGTCAGAAGAACAGAGTTTGTTTCCATTCGAGTTTAAATGCTGAACCTGTGAACGTTGTAGGAAGACCTCGGTAGAATTCCTCCAGGTGCATTTATTTTCTGTTCGATAACATCTTCGAGATATCGCGCTTCGGAAAGTTTTGATGGTATGGTCGACCATACGTCAACGTTACGATGCCTACCCAGCCAGATTGCTAATTTCTGTTTAAATCATCGGTGGTATTCCAATCAGTGATACAAGGAATACAAGGAGCTGGTCGTTTTGAAATTAAGATTTGTGTTTCTTTGTTGTGGGAACAAAGCTTAATTTTCGTCTTAATTGGCTAAGTATTCTTCTCAGAGCTTCTTTGACAAAATCGCGAGGCACTTGCTGAAGGATTAACCATAAGGCTATAATGCGACCCTTTAATAAGAAAAAAAAAAAGAAAAAAGTGAAAGGAGATGATCGAAAGTCAACTATGCAGAATAATTTCACTTTGTGCTGAGCTGCTGAATTCGGTATGAAGAAACCCATAAGGTTTTTGACCCCTTCAGACCGATTTTTGAAGCAATTCTTCACCCTACAGGTGGGATCCACGTCGGGGTAGTCGCAGCTGAGGGCCTGTTCATAGCTCGCGACAGCAGTGACAAGAGCGATGAGAGCGCAGCGTGCGGAAGTATGAACGGGCGACAGCAGCGACTGGAGCGACTGGAGCGACAAAAGCGACTGCGCAGGTGCTCGAGTATGAACACTTTTCGGCGGCACGCGGTCGGTTCTAATCGATATGCAGGTTTTGCACGGGCGACGACTCGCTCTTGTCGCGAACTATGAACAGGCCCTGAGCGGGAAGAAAAGTCGCAGCCGCAACAAAACACTGAGCAGCGCGAGCGTGCGCGTGAGAATAACTGTCGCCATCTTGTTGTCACAGCTCTTATGTTCTGCACTTCATTCCGTAGAAGTTTATTCGCTTTCCATACATACATAGTGACGACAGTACGCAGCATTTATGCTGCTTAAGCCCTGGTAAATAGTTGCGCAGCGGCGCGGCACTACAGTCGAAATAGATATCGATCGGGCGGCGCGAAAATCGATATCTTTGGCGACCATCGCGCCGCGCCGCGTGGCGGCCCCAGTGTAAACAGCGGGGCAGGCATAAAGGCCCCCACAGAGTTCTGCGGCAGCGCCGCGGCCCTATGCTTAACCATAGGGCAGAGACGCAGAGCTCGCCGCCGGCGGCGTCCCTGCCCTATCCTTAAGGCCCCCACAGAGTTCTGCGGCAACGCCGCTCGCCGCAATGGTTAAGGATAGGGCAGGGACGCCGCCGGCGGCGAGCTCTGCGTCTCTGCCCTATGGTTAAGCATAGGGCCGCGGCGCTGCCGCAGAACTCTGTGGGGGCCTTTAACCATAGCGGCGAGCGGCGTTGCCGCCGAACTCTGTGGGGGCCTTAACTCCAACGCCGCGCGAACTCCACTGGCGTCACGCAGGCTTCGAGACGAAATTTGACCAGTTGTCGCGGTCCGACCGCCTCCGACAGGGACGGCTAGTGACTCGCGCTAGAGTGCGCGCCGTCGAGGTCGAACAAGGAAGGAGACAGGAGATGAGGATGAGACAAGTTCGATGTCTAATGGTAGGGAAATGGGAGTAACTTTAACAGAGTTAGGGAGGAATCAGACTCAATCCATTTCAAATGAGAAGGGAAAGGGATCTGGTGAGGGAAAACCGGAACAATAACTGGGACGGGATTACTAACTAGAAGTTTCGAAAGCAAGTGTTTGTAAGTTTCCATTGGGGGAAGGGGATGAGCACACTAATCCACAGCTTTTCCCTAAATTCTAACTTTACGCTACACTTGAACGTCGCCAACTCGCTTGTCATAGTTCACGTGCAATGCTGTTGGCAAGCACCCCTTAGCAAACGCTAAGGATTTCCTTCTTTCTCCAATCTATAAGCAGAGGCAGAGATATTTTACTGCTTCTTTTTTCTTCCAAGGGCCTCCACCAAGAGAGTTCCTCTTCCATCTCATTTGGGGCTCCTTGTGGCGAAAAACTAGTCGTGGAGCTCAAACACTGGCAAAATCTCGTGCTCCGCAACTAACCACGCGTCACCGAACGCACGTTCGCGTTTCAGCGCCGCGACGTCGCGTTGGAGTTACGTCCTGGAGCTGTAAACCAGGCCTAAGCGAGCGGTCGTGTGGGACAACACACATCATTTTTGCTGCGTAACTTTGAATTCAATTTTCCGTCGAAGTGAAGCAACTTTGTGCGGGTTTTTTGCAGTCCTCCTGTAGACTGTATCCACAAGAAGCATCAGCAGTCGTGGGCAAAGAAGCGCATAATAGTACGTGGACAATCCCACATTACTGCTACATTCCTTTTTGGAGTTACATAATGAGAACAGACTATTGTTTTCTACAAGTAGTAGGTACTGTATTACTGTGAGAAATTAAGAGGTAGGAAAGATAGCAACAAAAAAGATGATTAAGCCCTTTTAGGTTGGTGCAGATACTGTATTCACGGACCAAATCAACATCGCAGTATGACACGAGTACACGGAGACATTTCTGTAAAAACTTTCCATTTTATTGCTTGAAATTTAATTGGGCATTTTTTAAACGAAGTGGAGCATGTATTCTGCGATTCTACGATCTTGGAAAGTTTTCGTTAGTCTTTTTTAGGCATCCTGTACGCTAACGAGTTACCCGTGGAACGTGGCACATACCTTTTCTTCCAATATTCGAAGCCGTGCTATCAAGACTATAAGAACTCAGTGTGGTTGTCAGCATTGTTTCCACAACGGCATGAGGATAGATGTGAAGTGGTGCAACTAGACGAAGCACAGTTGTTTTTTTTACGATGCACATTTTTATTTAAATGGGTGAAAATTCTGCAGTAAAATCGGCCTTGATTCGTTAGTGTTGCTATTTTCCGGTTCAAAAAATTGGGGCACTAAACACGAAGCAGAAGGAATATAAAAGGCGGAAAGCCGGAACTCTTTTCACGAAAACGACAAATTCCGCATATCCCCTGATCAAAGTCTTTCAAGGGTGTTGTTTATAGTTTTGCTTTTATCTTATACCTGGAATAAAGCCTTCCATTTCTCGAAGTTTATTCAGCTCGAAGTAGCTTAAAAATCCCACCATACACTTTTGCCGCGGCAAAAACGCGGTCCTGGGGAACAATCACCTGTATCACCTGTATCACCTGTCGTCCCGTTGATCATCGACTTGCTCGAGCGCGCGCCAGCAGTGTCTCCATTCGTCCCTGTCGCGTGCCAGAGTGCTCCAATGGATTTTCCTCGCTCGAGGAACACGAAGAGCTTCATAGCGGTCGTTCAGGGCTTTCACGAAAAGTCCGACCAACGCGATGGTGGACGTCCTGGTGTTCTCTTGACATCCCGCGGAATCCAGTCGGTAACGGCTCTCGCCCAGCGGGTGTCTGCGAAGCGCATTACGTGGCCGGCCCACCTAATTTTCGACAACATGGCCCACGCGACAGCGTCTCTGATCTTCGAACGTCGGCGAAGCTCACAACTCCGGAGGCCTTCTCTCACTTGCGTGAGCCGTGTCACTCCGAGCATCGTCCTCTCGATTCCACGCTGCGCGACGCTGATCGCGTGTTCATCCTGCTTTCGTATAGCCCAGGTCTCTGAGGCGTATGTTAGGGCAGGAAGAACGGTAGAGTCGAATAGGTGGGCACGGAGTCGGACGTTCTTCGTCTTCTTCGCGACTTCTTCGACGCTCTTAAAAGCTCCCCAAGCCGCTCTTTTCCTCCTGCTCAGCCTGTGGAACAATACGCCGCATAAATGACGCGTACGCGCTAGCCAGCTTCGGCTCAATTCGGCCACGCTGCCATGTGTAGTGGCCGAATTGATCAATCGCGTCGCTCGATCAATTTGGCCACTACGCATGCATCGCGTCGCGCGTCGCGTGCTCACCAAACAAGGCCTAAAAATCGATTATTACGCACGCGTAGCACTGCAAAATTCGCGTCGTCGTCAATGTGTTTAAAAAAATTATAGAATGATCTACAAAATCTCTGGAAAATTCGTTCAAATTATTTCAGCATATCCCTCATTCTATTATTATTATGTTAACAGGGCAGTTATTTTGTCCATCTCCGAATATAGATTAACGAAAAAGAAAAGAATAACAAAAGCCACTTAAGTATATCAGTTTTTAGACTTATGTCCATAATTCAGCTTTCGCGTTTGTATAGCCAAATTTCTCCGATTCTGATTGAATTTTACTGCTGTTGCACTCTCGATTCTTGGTTCTAACGAGGTTCATAACCAGGACGATTTCATTGTGGGAAAGGCTTCGTTCTCCATTCCAACAGCAAGCCAGATTGAATGCTGCGAGAATTTCCCGTCAAAAATTCTGTTTCACGTCTAGCATATGCCCAGCAGTCTAGCCGATTTCCTTCATGTGCAAGCACTTTCCGTTTAGCTATTCAACTGAACTGATTTATCTTAGCATGTGCAGTGTTTACGAACCACAAAAAGATTTTCTGATGGGGTAGTAAACTTCTGGTTAGATAATAAACGTAAATCTTAGAAATTGCAAGGATACCTGCATAGAAACTTTAAAAGTAGTTATGATCCAAATTTGTTTGATATACTGATCTATAAATCTGATCGTGTTTAGAGCGTTACGTTACTCAGTCCCTGCTTCAATTTTGAAAAAAAACATGATCTGTAACATTGCGATATACAGAAGCTGCATGCAGTGCAATCCTTGCATGCACCACCCAAAAAATTTCCGATTTCTAGATCCGTACTCTACATCCTTGAAGTGGGCCTAGCAAGCGCGTATCAGGCACAGAGGTAAAGAGAATCAATAGGGTGAGCCAAAATGACGTGGACAAGATTTTTTATCGTAATTATTAGGTTGTAATGAATTAAATGGCACTGGCTCGCGCCATTTTTTGGCGCGTCTTTACGCGTTTGATCAAGAACAAACCGTAACATGTGGCATATCATTTGGAAGCGAAAACTTTGCTCTACCGGTGAGCACCAAATTTTTCTATGTAAAAGTGGAAAGACTTTAGAGTTTTATTGACTTTTTTGCAGATGGACAAAAGAATAATCCGAGGCATTTACTTGTATGAATTCAAGCTGGGCACTACAGCTAAGGAGGCGGACGAGAAGATCAACGCCGCATTCGGTCAAAGATGTTCCACAATTCGGACGGCGTATCGTTGGTATCAGAAGTTCCGGAATGGAGATGAGAGCTTGGAAGAACATGAAGGTCGTGGGAGGCACAGTGATGCTGATGAGGACAAGCGGAGAGGTGTGGTAGAGGAGGATCCACACAAAGGTACCAGGGAGATAGCGAAGGTTCTTGGCGTCAGTCACAACACAGCTGCCCGGCATCTGAAGGAAATTGGAAAGACCAAAAAGCTGGAAGATGGGTGCCTCACGAGCTGTCTGAGGAGCAAAGAAACCGACGATATGAGATCTCGTCCGCACTGCTTCTACGGAACGAAACGGACCCATTCCTTGATCGCATCGTAACCTGTGACGAGAAATGGATAATGTACGACAACAGGCGACGATCGGCACAGTGGGTGGACAGCGATGAGAGCCCCAAGGTTTTTGCGAAGCCGGAATTGCACCAAAAGAAAGTAATGGTGACAGTATGGTGGTGTTCGCTGGGAACTATTCACCACAGCTTCCTCCTTCCCGGTGAATCCATCACGGCAGAGAAGTACTGCATTGAAATTGAAGAAATGATGAAAAAGTCGAAGGATATCCGGCCGGCCTTGGTAGACCGAAGGCGAGTTCTCCTTCTGCACGACAATGCTCGCCCCCTTGTAGCACGAATGACGTTGCAGAAATTGAATGAGCTGAGCATTGAAACTCTACCACATCCTCCGTTTTCTCCCGACCTCTCTCCAACAAACTACCATTTCTTCAAGCATCTTGGCGACTTCTTGGTAGGGAAAATATTCAAATACCAACAGGATGCCGAAAGTGCCTTCGAAGATTTCGTCAATTCCAGAACTTCTGATTTTTATGCTACTGGGATAAAAAAGCTTGTGTCACGTTGGCAAAGATGAGTAGAATCAGAAGGTTTTTATTTCGATCAATAAACTTGCCTACAAGCCGAGTTATTAACTGTTTAAATTTACAGTGGTTCAGTGCCATTTATTTCGTTACAACCTAATACAAAACAACCGACAAATTGAGAAAACGACGACTATTACAACAATAGGAACATTAAGGTGCATCATGTTCAAGTGGTTTCGAAGTGGCCCCCCTTGGAGGGCCAAATGTTTCGCAAAGTTTTCGGCGAAGGGCCGCAGGTCATCAGAAGACAATCATTCCCCTCCTGGCGCAAGGATTCCTTCAGAAACTCGTGGCTGCGGTGGCGTTTGAAGCCGACCCTAATCTCTAGAATGCCCACACTGTATTTGATCCGATTCAAATCCGGAGAATACGGCGATCATTCCGAGGGCGTGATGAAGTCGGGAGACTTAGCCTTGCACCACTCCTGTATATTCTTCGCTCTATGTGCGGGAGCAGAGTCCTGATGGAACGTTCAGTGGACATCACCGAAGTGCTGCTGGGCCAAAGGAAGAACTACGACTATAATATTTTATCCCAGTCATCTAATTTCATGAAAAGTACAATTGATATATTTTATATATTATAAAGGATAAAGGACGGCGTTATTCAATCCCCTTTGGGATGCGCCACGCATTCTACTTCTACGGGATGTCGTGGAAGCGAGTTGAATGCGTACATACATACATACATACATACATACAATGACTTGCGGTGGCCAGTCTATGAATGAGTCAGTGCTGTATCCTTCCCAGACAAGTCTGGTACCAATTCACCGACCCCGGGGAATGGAAGGCTTGGTTGGTCTGGGCGGAAAATCCGAACCAAGAACCTGGTATCGGGTGCAGGCGACAGCCGGCGCCTCCTCCGACTGCGCTCCACGCACCCTAATATTATACCTTATATAATGTATAAAATTAGGTAATTGGTATATTTTATACCAGTTACTTACTTCCAATATAAGTATATTTGTGTGGAATTACGGTGTCATTGGTGATACGGTTTGATATGGTTGTGGTACAGATATAAATAGTTGAAAAACTAGCGCATTATGAAGGTAAAAATAGTCAGCCTTGATTTGCTGTAAGCATTGATAATCTAAAATTGACTTCTGTGATCATGAGAAAGCGTAATAACAACAGAATAACACGTGCAAAAACATTGGCAGCACTAGGGCTCGAACTGAAAAGCTCGCCGGTGTGATCCTACGAGGCGGCACTCCTATCAATTGCGCCACCGAGGCAGATGTCGTGGGGTGTCATAGGGGTTGATGACTGTTACGCACACTTCTTCACACCTCTTTTTCAGGTCTTTAAAAAAGCGTTCAACAAAAATTGACTGTGGTTCCAGAGTCCGCTCACAGGGTCCTACACTCTGCCAAAACAGCATCGCAAAAGTTCACCATGAGTTGGGAACCTTTACTTGTGAGTAGCAGCTGTGTGCATAGCGCACTCCGGATTGAATGAAGCACTTTTTAGTGAGGTCAATTAGTTTGTTCTGTTTTCACCTATGCTCAGCAAACATAACAGAAAGGGCGGCTTTATTCCCTTTGTAGGATGTAATTGACCTACATATATCAATTGAAGGCCAACAATTGGTGGCCAAACAGTGAACAAGTCGGCAATCCATCATTTCCAGCCAGTTCCGATACTAACTCATCAAACTCAGTTGGGTGAAAGGCTTGGCGATTCCGTGTGAGCCGCGAACCCTGAATCAATAAAGAATGTACGCCACACGTCGCGCCTCCACCAACTGCGCTAAACGCGACAATAGCAAGTGCTGCTACTATGCTGCGCCTGCATAGCTTTGTACTTCAACAAGCACCTAACTTCTGGTGGCCTAATGTTCGAGAAGTGCTGCAATATCAGTGCGTTTAAGGGGTGCGGCACAGATTTGACATGTCAGTTGCAGAGGTTTTGCGTGTGTCCAATCCAGGGAGTGGAACACTCGTCAAATAGAATCACTTCGAGTGACGCAGGCACCATTGTTGTCGAAATTTGTTGCCTGTTTTCTGATCGGCCACTGCTAAACCACCCTAACGAAGGGTAGGCTCGAGCTTCGAGCGAAAACTGAGCCTAAGTCAATTTCAAACCCGCTTCTGCCTGCCAACTAGGCATTATTCACCAGCCAAAATATAGCACAAAACCAGTTGGGTGGGTGGCTCAACCTTCTCCTTATCTAATGCTGCGATTCACCTTTATGGAAAGCTGGAAGCTTTCGTCACTGCCTAAAGTGCTTCTGATTCTAGCAGGAAACGAAACACTGCCCAACTGTTACGGGTAGTGTTGGTGTTGTTGCTACCCACGCTTGTTGTCTCATCATTACGGCGGTGACATCAGATTTCATGCTCTCAAACCGCTTCTAGTTTTTCAGCTCTCTAGATGAGCTCAAGCACCACGATTCAATTTCGTGGAGGATCTCGTCTGGAACGGATGGGTACTCCCACGCAGGAAGGATTCCTGGGTCTTCATCATTGACTGTTCGCCAACGTCTTCTTCTGTCACTCCATTTTCGAAATTGCTTCGCTCTCATGAAAACCAGATCGCGAGGGACACAACTATCTGGCGTTCAGTTTGTTAACAACCCTTTCTACTTGATAACGACTTCCTAAAAACTTCAAGCTCAGCCTATATCTGCCTTCAACGGCATTATTCTAGCTCCTGTCATTAATGTCGTCTCCGAATGCCATGCTAGAAGGGATCTCGACGGTCCTTCGACAACCCTCCTGATGCCGCACAGTCCTCCCACTTCATTCTAGCACCAATTTGACTGCACCCACCTTCACTCCTCGTCTTCAAACGGCCAACCTCAGGCAAAAATCGACATTTTCGATGGATACTGAGAGTCTGCTCGATTTGGTCACACGACGAAAAGCCGTTTTGTCAGAATGAGGATTCCCACCGCTTCATATTGTTGGGCAGAATTTTTCTCCATGCAGGTCCACAATGGATAACAGTGTCTCCAGTACTTGTGCCCCCTTACTAGAACTCATCCCCCATTAGTGGTACCGGTCCAGTACTACTGGTACCCCCGACAGGACCTGGTTCTCCATTACTGGTACTGGTTCCCCTCAATGACCTCCCCATAGGAGACGACGTGTTCGGCACGTCATCTGAATCCCCAGCCACATTGGAAGACATCTGGGTAATTTCGACTATTTTCGCGCCCGCTAATTTGCGCCCCGTAATTTTTACTCTATTTTCCCCTATTTTTGCCAATCGACAGCTCTTAGCGGATTATTATATAGTGTGACCTGAACTATCCAAAGAGCTGAAGTTTCGTACCGCTTGAACAACATCTACAAAAAATGATTAATTTGTTCAATATCGATTGATGGTGATCGACACTTCAAAAACTTCAAGCCGGTGTTCTGCGACCTCGATTACTTCTAGGGCTGAAGTTCCCAGACACGTAGAAGATGTCTAGTGTGCATTTTTCGCTATTTTCGCGCCCTGCAATTCCTCCCCCCCCCCTATTTTATGAGTCATCGCTTATCGGATTATTATATCGTAGATGATCGTTGTGTAGATTGAACTCGAGCATCGGTATGAGGTCATATCCGAATACTATTCGAAAATAATACAACTTCATTAAAATATCGAATAAATTTCAAACTCGAAGGAATTGATCACAAACTTGTCTGAGACTAATAGAATTGTAAATTATATGTCGGTAATCCTCCTAGATTTTTGCAATGGCCGAGAACTTGTTCAATTTTTTTACGAGAACATACGAAACTAGAGTGCGTGGAGGATTTCGAAAAGATAGCAATACCGCTGGGCGCGTGTAGCGCAGTCGGAGGAGGCGCCGACTGTTGCGTGCACTCGATACCAGGTTCCTGGTTCGGATTTCCCGCCCAGGCCAACCAAGCCTTCCATCCCTCCAGGGTCGGTGAATTGGTACCATACGTGTCTGGAAAGGATGAAGCACTGGATTGTTCATCGGCTGACCACCGCAAGTCAATGTATGGCCAGATACGCATTCAAATCGCCTCCACGACAGAAGCAGAATGCGTGGCGAATCCCAAAAGAGATTGAGTAACGACGTCCTTTATCCTTATCCTTTATACCGCTATTTTTCCTTAAGCACGTTACAGGAACGAAACAATATTCGGATTTTGATCTACTGTAGACAAACGATTTCATTATACAGTAAACTACGATTATTCGTTAATTGTTCATTCGCACAAATAATTCGACTAATCGATTTTCAATAAACGAAAAATGACTGGTTCGAGGAAAAAATGACGACTGAATAAATTCTTTCGTTCCCTCGATCGAAAAATTTTGACAACCAATTTACTCGTTCCTTGTTTCATTTGGTAAAATTTCTCGAAAGCACATAGTTTACACACCCAACCTGTATTGCACCTAAGCAGCTACCGCAGTAAGTCTAAGGATAAGGATAAAGGACAGCGTTACTCAATCCTATTTGGGATGCCCCATGCATTCAACTTCTACGGGATGTCGTGGAGGCGATTTGAATGCGTATTTGGTCATACAATGACTTGCGGTGGCCAGCCGATGAACAATTCAGCGCTATATCCTTCCCAGACGAGTCTGGTACAATTCACCTACCTGGAGGGATGGAAGGCTTGGTTGGCCTAGACGGAAAATCCGAACAAGGAGATCGGTATCGGGTGCACCCGACAGCCGGCGCCTCCTCCGACTGCACTACACGCGCCCGTAATAAGTCTACGGCTTATAATCACTTTCTAAAAAGAAGGCGGAAGCGCGGCATACTAGCCCATTCCCATTTTTAATTATTTTCCAGCTTCATTCAGAGGCAAATCGAATACAAATCATAGCACTCACCTAGGAAGACATCGTGTTTTGGTCCAGAAATGAGTTCCATTTTCCTAGAGTCTTGACCTGCAAGTGTATCATAAAACTTGCACATTTCACTGTTTAGACAATAAATAAAACGTTAATAATTTCGGAGGGAAAATAACTTCGAGCTCTCGTAACTCCTACACAGCTGCGATTTTTTTTTTGCATGCATTTATATTTGGTTAGTTCCTTATTGTATGTAATTTACTATGGATATATAAAGTATAAATATAAAGCTAATTATATAGGATTGTGGCGCAGTACGGATATGGAGAATACTTCGCTTCCCTAGCGGGACGCCCACCTTCATCTTAGGATTTCGCTACAATTCTTCTAGCATGGCCAAAAAAAGCAAGGATAATTCATTGTGATAAGCGTGCACCCATACCCGTATTGTGCCATGAGCGCGCCAATGCCATGCGCTTGCTTTACGAAAGGGTTTTTCGGTACTTGACGGGATGTTGCCCAAAGTCGGGGGGCATACATAACTCCAACGCCGCGCGAACCCCCCTGGCGTCGCGCACGGTGCGCGGCAAAATTGGAAGAGTTGTCGCGGTCCGATGCTTCCGACGGCTAGAAGCGTTTCCTACAGGGACATGCGGCACGCCTTTGCCTTATTTCAACGTTTTTTGGAGATGGTATATGAATGTGGCTTCAACAGGACGATCAGCGACTGTTTATACAGGAATCCTGGTCATGTGGATCGTTTCTAGCGTCAGTATTTGCCACCTACAACTTCTTCGGTCAATTTTTACCCGTGATTATGGTTATACTACGGAAAAAAGGTCACTATCACCCATTCTCGGATCCATTGTCCTACTGCAGACTGTTGCCTACCACATTCTGTGTGATTTTAAATTCCTTGCTAGAATGTGGTCTGGGAGCTTAAACACTGAGAACATTTCGTGCTCCGCGGCCAACCATGCGTCACCGAGCGCACGTCCGCGTTTCAGCGTCGCGACGTCGCACGCGGCTAGCGCGCGACGTCGCGTTGAAGTTAGGTTCTGGAGCCGCCCAAAGTGTGTGCAGATTTTGGCAGGGTTTTTCGGTACTTGACGGGATGTTGCCCAAAGTGTGTGCAGATTTTGGCAGGGGTCTGTAGAAGGGCAGGGAATGGATCAGATGAAGAGACTCCAAAACTGGGTCAATTCGGCACAAACGCTGTAGGTATGCCATGTTCCTGAAATCTTTGTACTTGTATAGAGCAGCAACCGCTAAGCACATTTTCGTTTTCGTCCTTCTGAAGCATTCCTAGGTCATGCCTTTGCGTACTTCCTAAGGAGTATGTCAGCAGCTGATTTCTATGTTTTGAAGTCTTGCTGCTTTCATTAAATTATGAACAATTGAGTAATGGGCACTTATCTTTGACTCATGAGCTTCGCCTTCGACAATACTTTGAAAATCTATTTTTTAAAGAATATGAGACTCTATACAGCCTCTACACAAGACATACTCTCTAAGAAATGAGACTCTATACATTCATGTACAATACGATGGGAGATGCATGAGAAAAGGAAGGTGATTCAATTTAAAATAGGGCGTTCTGTGTTAAATCACCTCTAACGGCTGACAATGAGGGTGGTCTATCGATCCGACCCCAGGGTGGTCTATCGATGATCGACTAGGTCAACAGGTCAACACTACGCAGGCGACACCTGGCATACTGTAACCTAGTATCAAGGGGCTAAAATGGGTTCAATCCTAGTTCGAGGGTACCGAGTGGTAATCTGTGCCATCACCACCAAGCCTGAATCTCTTCAAGGGGCCAGTGTTCGCTTTGTGGTATCAGAATGCCCAAAGAATTTCGAGGGAGGTTGTGGTAAGGCGAATTTCCTAACTAGGGTTGCATCTGCCTGTCATATCCGAAAGAGATTGATTAGCCCCAGGTCAGGGTGCAATCCTAGTTGGAGGGGATCGCCTACAATCAATGTTATTGCTTCCTTCGCATTCCATCACTCCTGAGAAGGTGTGTTGGTACATATAAGAACTGTATAGAAAGGATAAGGCACTGACTTGTTCATCGGCTGGCCTCCATAGACCACAGTTAAGGTCAAACACACAAATTGTTTTCCCAACATCCCGTGGATGTAGAATGTGTGGCGCATTCTCAAAGGAATTGTTTAACACCGATCTCTTTCCTTTATTGCTCACTATTTCGTCTCTTTTTATCCGAAATATCCCAACATTATGCCTGCTCTGCTCGTAGATCATAGAATTCGTTGAACTAACGTTCATGCTCCTTATTTTTTAGTTTACCTCTCAAACTAACTGTAAAATGAAGTACTAAATATTTATATCGATCAGAAGGCCTATAAGTAGGATTCATTGGTGCTCAAGAATGAACGTTTTCTGGTGCAATCCCAAGCGGGAGGGAGCCACCTTATAACGGGAATTGCGCCCTACTCCTCGTTCTCTCGGAGTGTCCACCCCACCCCCAACCCCAGAGTCCCATGGGAAGATCCAACAAAAATCATCAGAACAAAAACAAAAACAAAAACGAAAACAATAACAAGCAAAAAATACGCCCAGGCGTCCCCGGGTCACCTCTACGTAGTTCACTCGCGTCCCACGGTGAATCGGTCGACGCTCAAGCATTCGATAGCGCGGGAGTTTAAACGACGATTAGCCGCTGGAGCCTTTCATGCTTTTATAACGAATGTTTTTCAATATTCCGGCGACCGGACCCGCTGTTTTCACGGAAGAGCATCAGGTAAGCACTTTATATGTTATGTTGTGTGAGATTATCTTGAAATACTATTGACAAGTGAGTATAGAGTGCCCCCTCCCTTCCCCGCATTAGGTAGTGACTCCGTGAAATTTCGTCTGAGGCTGGCGCTGCGCCCGGTTAGAATAAATCCAGGAAGCTATATATCAAAACGGCGAAGCGTAATGTGAGGCGAAACTTTTTTGTTATCAGAGCTGGTGTTGAGTTTGAAAGGCTTATGAGGAGCTACGAGGTCCCGCTCAATTGCAAAATTCTTACATTTAAAGGCATTTTAAATAAGTTTCTGACATCCTGATTCACATTCCCTTATTCGTGTTGTGTTGTGTCCTTTTACGTTAAGCGGTTCTCAATTCTAGTTGTTTTTTGTCATCTCTACGACATAGGCACTGACCTGTGTAATAAACAATACGGTAACCGAGCGCGTCGCTCCGCCTTCTACAGTATTGGAGACACCTAACGTAACGCACCCGAAAATTTTGGATTCTTCACATCTCATTCAGATAAATTGTTCATGAACTACCATGTACTGACGACTCTTATATGCTGATTTTTTTAGCGAATCGAAGCAGTGCAGTTAGGATAAGAAAAACCGTTGAAATAAGAACCGCTTGGGATGCGCCATGCATTTCATATCCGTCTTCCTGTATAGCCAAATTTCATTAAAAAGGATTTTGATTAGTTCCTTTGAATAGCAGCTTTCATTATCTAGAGAGATTTGCAAAGTACACCCTGATATTTACAAAGCTTCTATGAATTACACCTTCATTAATGGCACTCTCAAAGTCCACTAGCTGTTGGCCGCTTGGAGCTTCAGAATTGCCTCTGTCACGGCCATGCCCCATCGTCACTACATAAGTGCAGATTTTTATAGGGCTTCCTCAAGAAATTTTGTCTTCGTCGAAAAGCTGTAATCTGCTAGCTGTAAAGTTGCACGCCAGCACTTTTTGGCATGGAATTCTGGGAAATTGAAGCAGGGTTTCAGACTAAGACATAAGATTTGCTACCCGCGATCGGTTGGCTTCTGATGACATCACTACTTTCGTGTCGAGGAAGCCTCAGTCCGGAAGTGAGACTAGCGATAACTAGCGGCACACCTGTAGCTGACACATTGTTGCACATCTTTCTGTGAACAGCTCATTATCTGTTGCTACAAATCATCAAAATGTTGCTTTCTTTAGAGCCTTTCTTACATGAGCACCAAGATCAGCATAATGCTTTAAATTCTTTTTATCTATACTATTTTCACCTTTGATTGGACACTTTTCTTCTGGAAAATTTTTTAAGCAAAATGGATGTGTCGAAAGTTTTCATACACAATTTTAACAGGGGTAAAATAATGTATTACGAAAACTTGCAGTAAATTTCATCTAAAGGACAAAGGATAAAGGACGGCATTACTCAATTCCCTTTGGGATGCGCCACACATTCTAATTCTACTGGATATCGTGGAGTGTAATAGTGATTGATAAAGATTTATGGAGAAATCAGTGTTTTATTCTTCCTACAGGTGTCTGACATCCATTCACCGATCCCGGAGGAATGAAGGGCTTGATTCGCCGGGGTGGGAACTCCGAACCAAGAACCTGATATCGGGTGCGCGCGACAGCCAGCACCTTCTCCGACTGCGCTACACGCACATACAACTCATCTAAACAAGGAACAATCAAGAGAAGAATTTGCTTCTTTGGAACGTGCATAAAACCTCTATCTCGAAGCTGCAACAATATCATTAAGTCGTTGTAAAGAGCTTTGACATAACTTGGTAGTTTCTCGAAAATAGCTTGCGATGTGCACTTGCCTAGAATATTGCAGTGTTTATTCGGCTGTTTTATATGTGCAATCCTTCTTAAGTTGTGCGCTGGAGAATCGTGGCGTGCTTCTTCTATTGTGATTGCTTTTGCTGATTCTATTAGGTTGTCCCATAACTCCTTGCAGTTTTTTCAACGATTCACTGCAGATTTCGCCGGCGGTCTCTTCCATAGCGCTGCATTGCTTTTGAAAGGGAATGCGTTGCTCTGTTAGAACATGTATTGGATTTCTTTTTTCATCATGAATTTTGTCAATTTCTAAGTCGTTGAAGTGAAAAGTGAAAAAGTAGCCATTTGCGCACTTGTTCTCTCCGCTTAGGTTTGGAATTTTTTGCGAAGTTTTTTACAGCATTTGGAAGACAATGTTTTGTACTACAAGAATATGTGTTAGTGCTATTTGCTCATTTGTTCTCTATTGATTTTTAGGTCATCAAATTGGGACGTCCGAAGGAGGATGGTTATTTTTGCCGACAGCTCCTGCTCCGTGGTTTTTGGGTTGGCGTTATATGTCATTCGAAAGGGAATGCCTTGCTCTATAAGAATATGTGCCGCGTTTATTGATTTCTTTTGAATATCAACAAAATGCCAAAAAGAGAAAAACCGTCCTCACCAACAACTTTTTCTCCTTCTTCAGTTGTTGATATTCGACAGAAATCAGCGTGAGCCAACAAAAGCGACACAAATTCTTATAGAGCAAGACATCCTCTTCCAAATGACATTCAATACCATGCAAAAAAGTTCAACCACAGAACCGGAGTTTTGGTAAAAATTCGGTCGGGAAAGTCGGACGTCCCAATTTGATGACCTAAAAATCAATAAAGGACAAATGTGCAAATAGCACTTACACACATTCTTGTAGTACAGAACATTGTCTTCCAAATGCTATGAAAAATTCCGCAAAAAATTGCAAACCTAAGCGGAGAGAAGCAACTGCGTAGATGGCCACTTTTTCACTTTTTCCCTTTAACTTCAACGACCTAAAAATTGACAAAATTCATGATGGGAAAAGAAATGCAGTACACATTCTGATAGTGCAAATCATTCTCTTTCGAAGGCTATGCAGCGCTATGCAAGAGACCGGCTGCGAAATCTGGAGTGAATCGTTGAAAAAAAACGGCGGGGACTTATGGGACAACCTAATATTGATTGACTTGCACAGCATGTACACGGTCAACCCAATAGCCAGCGCGGCATATGGACGAATGCACGGCGCAATCTCTACATTTAACACAGTACTAAACTTTTGCTTTCCATCACCTTATGGCAAATCTGAAAATGCTGTTTGATGTCAAATGTATCTTACTATATGTAAAACAAAATAATACCGGCATAATGCAAAATTTATGTATCTATTCATACATTTTTTCTCCTAAGGCACTCTTTGAACGTACATATTTCCTTTGTTGTTTGCCTATGCTTGCTTTCGTGTTCCGCTAACTCTATTCAGACCAGGAAACTTAAGGCTATATGTTTCGGTGGTAAGAACAGAGACTAGATCAAACTTCTTCACCTATAGAAGCCTTTAGAAATTCCTTTCATTCCTAGGTTGTAATAAAATGGGGCTGAGCTTATATGTCCAAGCCTTTCTTAGGATGCTGTTAGTGAAAAACCTCGCTGGGGAGTGATGATAGATGATGTTCGTTATGTTGTCGCTGTTTTTTTGGACGTTGTTGTGTGATTCAGAATCATCGTCCACAAACAGCAACTATTGTTCAGGTTCTTATGTTGATGGCTTTCTGCTCATATTTAATGTCTGTTTCTCGCTTTTCTTCTTTGTGTTTCACACGTGTGGTTTGGTCCCACATCTTTTAATATGATATTAATATAAATGAATAAAAACATTTATTAAAAATTTTCTTTTAAGAAAGAGAATTAATTTATTTATTTTGAATTTATTAGACCATACATATGTATATATAATACTCTACAACAACGTGCCAAGAGCTTAGTCATACTATCGATAGGCGTCGCCCCCGCAGAAGTTAGTCATGAAATACATAGGTGGGAAAATGGGGGAAAATTATGGCACGAAAATAGCGAAAAATACTCAGACGTCTTCTCCCTGCCTAAGAATTTCAGCCCTGGGGCAATCGAGGCCGTTGAATATGAATCTGAAGTTCATTTTTGAAGTATCGAAACCATCAATCGATATTGATCAAACTATCGATTTTTGTGTATTTCGTCCAGGCGGTCCGAAACTTTAGCCCTGGGGGTAGTCGAAGTCGCTCAACACGAATCTGAAGTTCGTTCTTGAAGTATCGATTGCAGTCAATCGATATTGATCAAATTACGTGGCGCGAAAATAGCGAGAAATACCCAGACGTCTTCTCCCTGCCTGAGAACTTCAGCCCTGGGGCAATCGAGGCCGCTGAACATGAATCTGAAGTTCGTTTTTGAAGTATCGAAGCCATCAATTGATATTGATCAAACTATCGATTTTTGTGGGCATCGTCCAGGCGGTCCGAAACTTCAACCCTGGGGGTAGTCTAGGTCGCACAACACGAATCTGAAGTTAGTCTTTGCAGTATCGATTGCCGTCAATCGATATTGATCAAACTAAATGGCGCGAAGATAGCGGAAAATACCCGGACGTCTTTTGCGTGCCAGGGGGTTCAGAAGACGTGCCAAAGACGTCGTCCTTTGTGCCTGGGGATTCAGAAGGTGTGCCGAAGACGTCGTCCTCTAAGGGGGGACCATTGAGGGGGACCGGTACCAGTAATGAGGGACCGTTTCACTGAGGGAGGACCAGTAGTGAGGAACCAATAGGTCGTCCTATCATACTGTATAGTATACATACTGCGAGCCTTTTGTGCTCCCAGGTAGGGAAAAAAGCTGTACAAGTAGAGCAGCTAGCTTGATGTGATTGTCCTTAGCTTAGTTATACTGCAACACCGCGCGAAGCGCACAAATGCGAGGCACGCCGATAGGCATGACGGAGCACTTGTACTTAATATGTATATAATATTTATATAAATTTTACGTAGTCTGGTTCAGTTCGCAAAATATATATTTAATTTCTAAAATTGTCCCACTACAAATTAAGAAGAATTATTCATTATTATAATTACTAAATAGCTATAAATATATTAATTGGTTTTTAATGTATTGTACTAATTATTGCTAAATTAAGATCGAAAGTGCTCGGTGTAAAGTTTCGATACGCTATACGCATATCATCTAGTCCTCGTATAGTCCTAAAAAGTCTGCAACTATGCTGCTTGAGGTGACAGATCGTCATAGCGTCGTCTTTAGCAGAAGAGGAAGTGTCGTGGAGAAAATGAGCCAAATTAGAGGGGAGGGGCAGTGTCCAAATTGAATTCGTGGCCTCAGAATGCGATGACGTCCGCCTTTGTTTGTCTTCTTCGATTCTACCGACTTCCTCATACCTGTGCAAACTGATCTATGTACGTCTAAGTAGTGCTCTACGAATAAAACGGACGTATCGTGCACTTTTTCTCGAATTTTTAAACCTTTATGGCGTAGATCTTCTGAATTCGTCTACTTCTATAACTCCAATGCCTCTTTTCCTTCACTCACTCTGTAGAGAATTCACAACTAGCCTGTTTTCGCACTAAAATGTTTCTGAATTCTTTATCAATCACTAACGTCATGCAAACGCACCTGACTTGTGGTTTAGTCCTGCTCTCTTTAGAGAAAGTAAAGAAAAGCCGTTCTATAAACGTTCTGGTAAGTCAGAAATTGAGTATTTATAGCAAATATGACACTTTATAAGACTATCTATCCATTGGGCGCGTGGAGCGCAGTCGGAGGAGGCGCCGGCTATCGCCTGCACCCGATACCAGGTTCGTGGTTCGGATTTCCCGTCCAGGCCAACCAAGCCTTTCATCCCTCCGGGGTCGGTGAATTGGTACCAGAATTGTCTGGGAAGGATGAAGCGCTGACTTGTTCATCGGCTGGCCACCGCAAGTATGGCCAAATACGCATTCAAGTCGCCTCCACGATACCCCGTAGAATTAGTCCCAAAAGGGATTGAATAACGCCGTCCTTTATCCTTATCCTTTAACACTCGGAAAGTCACTTCGTTTCCGGAAGCTCAATCAGACCGAAATTCAGTTTCAAAGAAAAGGAGAGTCCACGGCCCACTCCTGTCTGTGCGCACTGCTGTTGTTTGGGATGAATGAGATGGATGAAGTGAACCAATTCGGAATGCAGTGTCGAGCTGACTGAGCTTCACTAGGATTTCATGTAAATTCCGACAGCCAATCCAACTTGAATTGCGTGCCTGTGGCCGCGACGCGTGCAACTCAAACTCGGCGTTCGATTAGAGCGCACTAACCCCAAGGCGCTCCACTCATATGGGATCGTGCTACGGAACGTTGAGGCAGATCGATCACACATGAGTGTTTTTAGCAGGACTGGCGATCATGACGGGACTTGACTGGTGGGTGGTAGGTGGGTGCCATCCAAGCTGCTCGTGCGGAGACTGCTCTCGTCGCTCAGGGTGGAGTCCGCAGCAGGGTTCTGCGCTCTTCGAGCGGGATACGGCTGGAAAATGCACAAAATGTGACAAAATATTCTAGACGTCGAAGCCCCTCAAACCTCAGTTTTTTTTTTGAGTTGGAAATGCAAGAATGCCAAACGCTGGAGAACCGAACCCTGACGTCCTTCGAATGAAGCAATGCACTATCCACAGCACTACCGCCTACTTGCCGGAAGTGCCGTCGCGGGTGTACAAGACATTGCAACGCGTGGGTGAGTGGAACGCCATGAGTTAGCGCGCTGACCGCTACGCGTGCAGTTTGAATTGCGCGCGTCGCGGTCACGTCGCGGTCACACGCGCGCAATTCGAATTGGATTGGTGGTCGGAATTTTCATGAGACCGCTTCACTAGTCCAGTATAGTAAAAAAGATAGTGGACGAAGTTAATCAGCCTGCCGCGCATTTTACTTCTACGGGATCTCGTGGAGGCGATTTCGAACGCGTATTTGGCCATAAAATGACTTGCGGTGGCCAGATATGGGACAAGTCAGGGCTTTGTCCTTCCCAGACAAGTCTGGTGCCAATGGCCTGAGCGGGAAATTCAAACCAGCAACCTGGTATTGGCTGGACGCGGCGGCCGGCACCTCGTTAATTCAATCAATTCCTATCGCTATGTCAAAAAGAGAAATGCCTCCTCCACTAGGATAGACCCGCAATAACCTCTGACTCAACATCAGAGTATCCTTAACATTAAAACCATCTAATTATATTCTCTTCTTCAGGGAAACCTAAGTAGCAGTGTTCCAAAAGCAACCATATCTGTTGCCTTTTGGTTTCTTAATCTTCTGGGAGAGCCAAGTATGCTGTTCAAACAACACCTTCAGCCTAATCGCTTCACTACTGATATCGAGCGACGTCCGGAGACGCGATAACAGCGGGAACCGGAAGGCCTCACACAAGAATGCCGTCGGCACTGGTACTAAACTGACTGCTGTAAATGCTGCTGGGAATGTGGGCTCGAGTTTCGACCGCTACAAAATGCTTGTTCACCCTTCAACTTCGTTATGTACGATGAAATAATATAATATCGACGAACTTTCGACATAAGGGTAGACCATTTCAACCTTGAGGAGCAGTGTTACTTACAAAAATGGGAACGTCTTGCGCGACAATTATTTATCGATTACAGTTTAGATCATGGATACACATGGGCACAAATGGCAGGGGTCAGGCGAGATGGTGACTGAACTTTCGTCTAGCAGACCATAAATGTCGATAGGTAAACCATTGAACTGAATTGACTAGCAGATTATACAGAATTGTCGGTGTATGGGTCATTGGGCTGTATTGATTAGTAGATCGTGGCTGCTGATTGGCAAGTTATTGACCGTATTACTGGAATAGATCATCAATGCCGATTGGACGGCCATTGAGCAACGTTGAGTAGTAGATAATAAATCTGGATAGGTTGATCGTTGGGCTGTAGTGAACAATAGATCATGAATGTCGGTTAGTTAATCATTGGTCTGGGTAGGTTATCATGCATGTCGAATGGTAGATCTTTGCACCGTACACCGCTAGATCATGGACGATCGATAGGAAGATTATTGTACGGTTATATACAATAGGTTGATCTGGGCTGTATTGTCTGGGTAGATCATGAATGCCGACTGAAGTATCAGAGAGTTGCATTGGCCAGTCGGCAGCGGATGTCAACTTGTAGGTCATTGGACTGTATTGAGTAGATCGTGAAAGCAACTGGATGGTCCACTGTCTACAAGTACATCTAGCTACAATGTGCCTAAAAACATTAACTCATAAAGCATGTGGAATAAAGGAAGAAAATATAATTAATATCCGCTGCGCTCCTGCCTCCTGCGCTCCTTAAAAAGCTATTACCGAGAAAAAAAAACAAATTTGAAAGAATGAGACCTTTGCCGAAATCTTTTAGAACCGACTGCAGGTTTAACTGCCTAGTGTGAATCACGAGGAAGACTCACACTAGATAAACATTTAGACGAATACACGCGAACGGGCGGCGCAGTCAGAGAACGTTTCAACCATCGCGTGCTCTCCTAATCAGGGTTCACGGATCGGACCCCGCCCAGGCCGAAAGCCTCGAGCATGGCACTGTTCGAATCCGGCCAAACCGTCCATTCTTTGAGATGATGGATTGCTCTCAAATTTCTCTGAGATCTACAAAACTCTGACTTCTCCATCGGCTCTCCACCGTATTACAAGGATGGGTCAAATTCGCATTTCAATTTCCAGCACAATTTTAAAGAGGAGATAGAATGCGTGGCGCATTCCACAAATAGAGCGTGTTAAGTGAGCGCTTATCACGAAATGTTGCCAAGGTCAGTACGCTCCCGTTGGCCATCCATATACACCGTGTAATACAACCCTTTGCTAACCGCTATTTGCAAAAATTTAATGAAACACAAAGCACAAAGACTAGTGCTATCAAACAATCTGGCAGGAATGCGCCATGCACTTCACCCACTAATAGAACGAGTTGACTCTGGAAAACACTGACACTATAATCGGTTTGTCAGTAGGTAACTCACTGTTGGGCGCGTGGGGCGCAGTAGGAGGAGGCGCCGGCTGTCGCCTGCACCCGATACCAGGTTCCTGGTTCGGACTTAACGCCCTACCAACCAAGCCTTCCGTCCCTCCGGGGTCGGTGAATTGGTACCAGACTTGTATGGGAAGGATAAAGCACTGACTTGTACATCGGCTGGCCACCGCAAGTCATTGTATGGCCAAATACGCAATCAACACGCCTCCACGACATCCCGTAGAAGTAGAATGCGTGGCGCATCGCAAAGAGGATTGAATAACGCCATCCTTTACCCTTTTTTATCCTTTAGCTCACTGTTACAACATTCCAAAAACAAACTAGAGAGCGAATACAGCGACCAAAGGGCTCGGTTTTAATGAACTCCTGACCATCAAACTGAACTCAAGAAATCAATTTCTAACTTTCAATTGGGGCTTCTCTATCAACTGCGCTATCTGGCCCTAGGCTCAGAATCGGACTCTCGACTTGTTGAATGTCACATTGAAGTAGGCATGAATATCACTTTCGTTTCATTAATTTTTGCCGCTATAAAAATCCCAGAAGACCGTTTGAGTGGACAGATCCGCTCGAAAATATCGCAGCCAAAAAAATCTTTATAAAAACTTAGGTTAAACTAATAACCACTGGTTGGAAAATTCAATTTTTGGCCACTGAGATGAAGGGCTGGATTTTTTTATTGCAATCTGCTTTCCTAGGCTTTTCACTGATTCTTCGCGCCTTACTCTTTGTCAGAAACCGCCAGAAGTCGTCTAATCATGTAGCTTGTAGGCAAAGCTGCGAGGAACTCAATACATTTTCAGAGCGACACAATTTAGTGCAGAATATTTTATTACAGTTTATGCACCAACTACAGCGCTCTGACTAGTAGATTTTGAGGAGAAGTCAGCTTTTAGCACAGCGGTTGAGGTGATTATGTGCAGCCACAGCAGGACTTGATCGCGTTCCAGTAGGTGACGGTGTTGCTGTTCTTGCATCCGGAAGGTCCACCGTTGTGAAGACGTGACATTATCTGGCAAGCTCCTTCACCAGTTGACGAGCATCCACCCTTGTATCGGTTGACGTAGGCCTTAAACAGAAGATGCGCGCTGTGCGAGACTTCTTCAGTAGGATGAAAGTGCTAAGGTGCTCACGTTGACGCATTGGGTGGAGCAGGTGTAGTCGTCGGCGCATCTCTTCCAGGCGGTGGTGATGTCTTCACCACTGGCACGTCCGGGCGTTCCACAGTCTTCGTAGTACGGCAGTTTGATCTGAAGGATACGGCGATAGAAGACGTGGAAGCCGAGACGAAGACAGCCAGGTGTGGCAGTTTTGTCCAGCAGCAGTTACCTGGTAGTAACCGCACGACAGTGATCCGACGTCCATCTCACATCCGATGGCCTTGCATCCGGACTCGTGGAGGCAGATGCAGTGAATGCAGGTGTCGGCGGAAGCGACGTACACTTAAGGAATTCGGATTTCGAATGGCGTTTTGGAATAGGAGACTGAAGACTTACAAAGGCAGGCGGCGAGAAGAAGCTTAGCGATCATTCTGGTGTGGAGCCATGCGTAAACTCCGGCTTTTATAAGAACGAACGACGCACTCGGAGATAAGACAATCGGAGCTACTAGCGTAAGCGCATCTTTCGCAGCGATAACGATAGGCTTGGGCGTGGAACGATTGCGTCTAGGCGATGTTTCCGACTGCCCAAAACGCATCGCATCCCAGTAGAGTTTTCCAACAATCGCTAGGACGGAGGTCGCACAGCGATGGCTGGCTACAGTCGTCGAACAACATCAACCACATCCATTGTGATCACACCTTCAAGGTATCAAACACTCGCCTGACCGCGTTGTCGAATAAGCCCATTTTTCGTTTATTCGAATATTCGAATAGTCGAACAACTTGTTCGAGCCAGGTTCTGTGCTTATAGATTTGAAGTTAATTCGACATTCGAACGAAATTATTCGATATTCAAATAAAATTGAAACATTCGCTGCTCGAATAATATTCAAATATGGCTCCCTTTCGATGCTTGGATTCGAACGAATATTCGACTTTTCAAAACCATCGATACTCGAACAAATATTCGAAAATCTAGAAATGTTAAATATTCGACTATTCGAGTGATTATTAAAACAAATTATTCGAATATATTCGTTTGAACACAACTGCTATAATACCCATACGCAAGACTGGGACCATCATAAGGTATCCTATTAGGTTGTAACGAATTAAATGGCACTGGCTCGCGCCATTTTTTGGCGCGTCTTTACGCGTTTGATCAAGAACAAACCGTAACATGTGGCATATCATTAAGAAGCGCAAACTTTGCTGTACAGGTGAGTACCAAATGTTCTAGGTAAAAGTGGGAAAACTTTAGAGTTTTATTGACTTTTTTTGCAGATGAACAAAAGGGTAATCCGAGGCATTTACTTGTATGATTTCAAGCTGGGCACTACAGCTAAGGAGGCGGAAGAGAAGATCAACGCCGCATTCGGTCAAGGATGTTCCACAATTCGGACGGCGTATCGTTGGTATCAGAAGTTCCGGAATGGAGATGAGAGCTGGAAGAACATGAAGGTCGTGGGAGGCATAGTGATGTTGATGAGGACAAGCTGAGAGATGTGGTAGAGGAGGATCCACACAAAGGCACCAGGGAGACAGCGGAGGTTCTTGGCGTCAGTCACAACACAGCTGCCCGGCCTCTGAAGGAAATTGGAAAGACCAAAAAGCTGGAAAGATGGGTGCCTCACGAGCTGTCTGAGGAGCAAAGAAACCGACGATATGAGACCTCGTCCGCACTGCTTCTACGGAACGAAACGGACCCATTCCTTGATCGCATCGTAACCTGTGACGAGAAATGGATAACGTACGACAACAGGCGACGATCGGCACAGTGGGTGGACAGCGATGAAGAGCCCCAAGGTTTTTGAGAAGCCGGAATTGCACCAAAAAAAGTAATGGTGACAGTATGGTGGTGTTCGCTGGGAACTATTCACCACAGCTTCCTCCCTCCCGGTGAATCCATCACGGCAGAGAAGTACTGCGTTGAAATTGAAGAAATGATGAGAAAGTTGAAGGATATCCGGCCGGCCTCGGTCAACCGAAGGCGAGTTCTCCTTCTGCACGACAATGCTCGCCCCCATGTAGCACGGATGACGTTGCAGAAATTGAATGAGCTGAGCATCGAAACTCTACCACATCCTCCGTTTTCTCCCGACCTCTCCCCAACAGACTACCATTTCTTCAAGCATCTTGGCGACTTCTTGGTAGGGAAAATATTCAAATACCAACAGGATGCCGAAAGTGCCTTCGAAGATTTCGTCAATTCCAGAACTTCTGATTTTTATGCTAGTGGGATAAAAAAGCTTGTGTCACGTTGGCAAAGATGTGTAGAATCAGAAGGTTTTTATTTCGATTAATAAACTTGCCTACAAGTCGAGATATTAACTGTTTAAGTTTACAGTGGTTCAGTGCCATTTATTTCGTTACAAGCTAATAAAAGGATAAAGGACGGCAGTATTCAATCTCCTTTGGGATGCGCCACGCATTCCACTCCTAAGGGATCTCGTGGAGGCTAGTTGAATGTGTATTTGACCATACAGTGACTTGCGATGGCCAGCCGATGAACAATTCAGCGCTTCATCCTTCCCAGACAAGTCTGGTACCAATTCACCGACCCCGGAGGGATGGAAGACTTGCTTGGCCTGGGCGGTAAATCCGAACCAGGAACCTGGTATCAGGTGCACACGACAGCCGGCACCTCCTTCGACTGCGCTACACGCGCCCTTGGACCATCATATCTTTCCCTATTTCAAAGGGATGTTTTTTTTTAAGATATGATGGTCCTACTCCTGAATATGGCGGCATAGTTGTGCTCGAACGAATATATTCAAATAATTATTCGAATAATTCCTTCCAGTAAATACTCAAATAATCGAACACCTGACATTTCTAGATTTTCGATTTTTTTTTCGGATTCGAACACCGAAAGGGAGTCGACTATTTGAATTGATGTGAAATTGAAACGTGTCAAATTGTTCGACTGTTCGATTTGCGATCATTCGAAAAAACTGATGAGTGAATAAAATCGCTCATTCATTCGTATCGAAAATTTTTGACATCGGATTCAATCATTTGTTCGATAAAATTTCTTAAAAACACAAGTATAATGAGCAACGTTTGGAAGTGGAAGCAGGCCAGCCATTTAGGACGTATTGAGCACACCATTCAGAAAGTGCGCGCATGGTTGGCACTTCATTGGATGACGTGGGTTCGGTTGGCGCTCTGATTGGCTATGATTGGATGGCATGTTCCCACCTCCCAATGCTGCCCAATTCGCAGCTAGAACGGCATAATGAACAGTTTTTCTAAATGAAGGAGAGGCAGAAGCATCTATACTCAATATTAACGATACATAATATTGTTGGAAGGATGCTTACTAGGAAGGGTTTCGACCTTCCATGGAACTTCATGCTGAGACCAGGGTCATTAGAAAGAGCTCGAAATGCTGATTACGAATATGGGTGTCAAAATTGCAGAATGAAATTCCTGAGCGAGTTATGGTCTGCAAAAATCGGGTGGAATCACCATAGGCTGCCCGGGCGACAAAGTTGGCGCGAGAGTGGTGAGTCATGGGCTCCGTAAGAATGACCTACCAGCTGCGGCGGTGGCGCAGTGGTAGTGCTCGCTTTCGACAGGTGCGATGTCGTTGGTTTGGTCTCCTTTGCTGCCGGTTTTTGCAAATCATAATTTATCTTCGAAATGACCTTTTGTTCTGAATTATGACACGTGTCTGTTTAAATAACCGGGAAAACTTCTATACACGTTTGTACAAATACTTGATAACAAAAAACTACTATGGTCTATACATTATATTGCACAAATAGAGTCCCAGTCTTATATTGAACAACTAGAGGTGTTTCTAACAACCTTGGCATTCGTGGAACGAAGCAAAAAAATTGAGAGGTAGACATGTTGCTCCCACACTACACATTTTATACATGCAGCCTCTCTACAACCTGCATCAAAACAGTCAATTGTAGCAAGATCAAACAAATATTCACCAAGGTTGTTAGAAGCACCTGTAGTTGTTCAGTACAAGACTGGGACTCTATGTGTGCAATATAATATATACAGATGTCACCATAGCTGTTTTTTTTTACAAACGTGTATGGTAGTTTTCGCGGGTATTTAATCAGACACGTGTCATAATTCAGAATAAAAGGTCATTTCGAAGATAAATTATGATTTGCAAAAACAGCGCCAGCAATGGGAACCGAACCAACGACGTCGTATCTGCCGAACAGGTGCACCACCCCTGCACCACCGCCGCAACTGGCGGGTCCACTTACGGAGCTTCGATAACCCACCACTCTTGCTCCAGCTGTGTCGCACGACGAGCCTGTGGTGAGGCCACCCGATTTCGGCAGGCCATAACTCGCTCAGGAGTTTCATTTTGCGATTTTGACACCCATACTCGTATTCAGCATTCCGATCTCTTTCTAATGATCCTGATCTCAACTTGAACTTCTGTGGGAGGTCGAAACCCTTCTCTCGTTAGATGCGTTCGAAACTCTAGCGCCACGCGGTACTCGAGCCCGCATTACTACTTTCCGGGCAGAATACTTACCCACTACGCAACCAGCCCTGATTGACCGAACGCAGCACCTATCTTCGTAGCGATGGCCCATCAGCAGATGCTCGTGGTATCGTGAAACGCCAACCGCTGATATCAGCATGGAAATGGATTAATCTGAAGGCCTTCTCAGATGAGCGCAATCGTAGAACATCACTTCGGTTTTTTTCTAAGGTTCACCTTGGCCAATATTTTTGCGAGATGCGCCACGCACTCTATCTCAACAGGATATCGCGGAGTGCACTTTGAATACGTACTTAGCCAATGCAATTACGCTCGCTCGACAACCGTTTAAACATTCAATGTTTTATTTTTTATCCTTCCCAGACAAATCTGGCACCAATTTACCAACCATAGAAGGAGAGAAGGCCTCGCAGACCTGAGCAGGATCCGAACCACGAAGGTCGATTTGAGATGCATGCAACAGCCGGGCCATCATTCGTCATTTTTTATATTAGTTACACCAGGTCCCAGCTGGAAACCATTGAACCATCGTCAAATCTCTGCCGATGGCCTGCCTTTCGAGAATCCATTGCTCCACCTCCTTCAGTCGCTGAGCTCAGCTCCTTCGAGAGCTGCTAGAGCTTATCGCTCCGTTGCCCCTCACCGCCTCTTCTGTTTGCGTAATCAGAACTTATCCCCTGAGCCAATTACTAAAGCCTTGTGTTTGTGATGGCTAAAGGGAGCCTATAATTACCAGCCTGGACAAGCTAATGAGCTGGGTAACTAATTACTAAGTTCATTCGTTTGACATTTGTGATGCACGAGATAGATAACAACGGGTCTTTAAATACGCATTCTCGAGCGTCATGGGATAGTCTAGGTCCGCATTTAGCCGCACCTCTTCTTTAAAAAGTGCGGTCAGTAAAGCTCACTAACAAAGGCCACTTCTTTCAACTTTGATGTTGTTGTCTCCCACTTGTTGTTGCCGACTGTTCTTAATCTTCATCCTTCTAATTACAAAGTCGTCCGTTAGTTGACGATAAATGCCCATACTTAGAATTAGCTCTCTCCGCCTGATTAAAGTCCAGCCTACGAGTTCCTGGCTACCCTTTCAATGGACGCGAGCCGTTTTTGTTTGCCCAGTTTCAGTGCTTTTGAAACTCTCACAGCTACGCAGGCAGAAATTGCCGGAAATGATTATTTCTAAACAGACCGTCCACGTCATTCAGAATGATTTGAAGTGAATTTATTATGGTTGGACGACGATTGTTCCAATACGCAGACTGCTGACTTATAGCGTAACTCTATCTCCCTAAGGCCCCGTTTATACTTCGTCGCGGCGCGACGCAATGCCACGTATAGTGGCCATATTGATTGTGCGACGCGATCGATCAATTTGGCCTCATTGCGTGGCCATCGCGTCGCGCCGCGACGAAGTATAAACGGGGCCTAATGAACTGTGGAGCGGATTCTAGAAGGAGCGGAAGCGTCAGCCAATCACAGATGGCTGCGGCGTCCCAATTTCCCCGCGTTGCCGAGCCATCTACGTTTGGCGAAATGTACCCCTTTTTAAAGTGATAAAAAATTTGGTTAGATATCGGTTTTTCTGTAAAAAAGGCAATATGAGCTAAAATTCGAAACATATTTTAAAAAACTCTTCAAGCTAAATATTACGAATGGCCATGTGACTATGTTACTAATAAACCGTGCCTTTATGATCTACTGTGTGTACATATTTAGATGGCATATTTGCTTCCAAAAAGTCATATAGGTATCCCATATAGAAAACATGTTAATGAACAAGAAACGTTGTCGTCAGGAGGGACACAAGGCCAAAATATAGGATATAAAATATTCTTTAATTTTAGAGCATGCAGTTCTTTAGTTCATCATCGCTCTTATTCCAAATGGCTCCGATTCCGTAGCCGCTAAAGATTTTTGTAATAAATTGCTTGACAATGATCAGAAGCCGCATTTGCCCTTTATAAGAACTCCGAAGGTTACTTCAGTTTTTCTTAGTCAAAATGGATGGCTTTCTGACCCCTGTTTCGATAGGTTTGTTGGTTCGACTCTCGATTTCGATACCTATTGACGTTTCGGGCATGAGCCCTTCTTCAGGTCTACATATAATAATACAGTGAAGCACATAGGGATAAGGGATCAACGGGTTAACAAGCATTTTAGGAATTTTTGTAAAAAAATTGATAACAAAGCTTAGTTACCCAAGTTTATGGCTTCTCTGAAAGTGAGCAACTTTCCCCACAGAGCGAAGCGTTTATAGTAGCGTTACATTGACCGCGATAATGTAGAAGTTTATTGGCAGCTTTAGGGGCTGGATCGAACAGAAAATCGATACGTGCACGCGCGAGGGGCGCATTTTACCAACGATGCTACGTTTGATTGGACGTGTCCACAGTAGCGAACACCAGCTACATTCTCTTTTTTTTTGCTGGTAAATTGAAATGAATATCAAACAAGATACTGATATCAATCATTCACAACGACAATCGCAATGCCTAGAATTTATGTGAAAGCATGAAACTAGAGAATGTTGAACGCCGTTTGGATCGTTTGTCAATTTCTTTTTGAAGTTTCTCCATCTTGGTCAACGCCGCAGTGCATATTTCATGTGGAGTTTTTGTGAATGGAACGCAGCAGCATAGACTGGTCTCAAATTGAGCCCGTCGTTGATTCAAGATCAAAATCCTAGGTCTCTTAACAGGCTTTACATCCTGAGAAAACAAGCTACGATTCCAAACACACCCTTATTCTAAACGCAGAATACCACACTGAAGCGCTGTATCACGCTAGACTCAGTACTACCACTTCCGTGTCCTAGATAATGTTATAGCAAAAGAAATCTGGACAATATATTAAACTTGAGAGAATCAAATAAAAAAACAGACAGCCGCCACAAAAATTTCCGGTGTTTTATGATTGAGAAGAAGAACTTGAATTCGGGAGGCGTTTGTGATTGCATAAACACTTGAGTTCGCTTAATACTATTAGGGGGGGGGGGGGGGCAAGAGTAATGAAACACCCCATGCCGTGTCCATATATGTCGTGGCTGGAGTCTGGTTTTGTGCTTATCGTATTTGTATGTTTGTGTGCTACTTACTGAAGGCCACCTGAGAAGTTACCACTTCCGCCCTTTCCAGAAGCATGGCGAAACCCCAGTCTGTCTCATGCCGAAACCCCGGTCTGACGAGTCGACTTGTGTCGCGCAAATCTCGCCCAATTCCCATCCCCGAGCAGCCTGGACTCAATCTTAACGCAGGATGAAAAGTACGTCTTCTACCTTTACCCTGCCAAGCAGCCTGGTCTGGGTGAGGCCTGCTGACCTGTTACCGACCTTCGTTCGGCGAGATGCTCACGGCGAGAAGCACCTTTGGAGCTTTTGGGTCTGCGCCCATAGGTCGGTTTACCGGAAGCTGTTTCCCAAGAGCACTACAATGAACTCCAAGGCCATGGTGAACGAAATAGAAGAGATAGACCTGAGACTCGAACTTATTCAGTCGCAGCGCTTCAAGAAGGTTCTCCTCTTCGACAACGCCGCACCCCATCGGGAACAAGTAACCACGGATAAGCTTGGTCAGCTGGGTTACGTTCACATGCCTCACCCACCGTATTCGCTGGACATCTCTCCATGCAACTGCCACTACTACTTGAGCCTACAGGACTTCCTAGTCGGAAGGGACACAAGAACCCAAGCAGTGCTTGACAACCATATCGAGCAATTGATCAACACCGGGCTCAAGCAGTTCTGGAAGGGTGGTATCAGGAAGTTGACTGAGCGATGGCAGCAAGGTCCTTGCCCTTAATGGCAAATACATTCCTCAGCATCGTTGAGCGTTGACTTGTAATTGAGTTATAAAGAGATAAAGATTTTTTTCAATTTGTCTCATTACTTTTGCCCCCCCCCTAATACTTGTGTAGTAAGTGAATATAAATTGCAATGTTAGAGAAAACTCGAGACAGAATGTGGGAGAGTAAAAAAACTAATAAAACCTATTAAGAACGACGAGAGCTGAGATAAGCCGAAGTTAGATTGAGTTCGATTGCTGGACCAGTGGATAATAGCGAGTAGTAGTGTCACATATGAATTTTTCCAGTAGCAAGCCTTCCCAGCTTGAAAAAAATTGGCTTAAAATGAACTTGCCTGACAAGGATTGCTTACTACATAGTCGATCTCCGGGAAGCATTACTTAGGCTAAGCGCGCATAGCGAGAGATGTGGAGTGCGTGGTGCATCCTGAAAAAAAAACAGATTGGTACCAAGACTGGGAAACTACTACGTATTATAGCACGATTCGATCCGATGACTTATTTGAACACTTCTACGTTACGTCTTCTACGAACTGCAGCGTGTCTTCGATCGATAAATATACCATATTTTTCTTTTTGGTAAAGGCCGTGAGTGGGGAGCGTGTAGCGCAGTCGGAGTAGGTGATGAATGTAGCGTGCACCCGATACCAGGTTTTTGGTTCGGATTATCTGCCCAGGCCAACCTGCGGGGTTGGTGAATTGGTACCTGACTTGTCTAGGAAGAATAAAGCGCTGACTTGTCCAATATTTGGCCATCGAAAGTCATTGCATGGCCAAATACGTATTCAAGTCACCTCCACGACATCCCTTAAAAGTAGAATGCGTGCCGCATCCCAAAATGGATTCAGTAACACCGTCCTTTAACCTTTATCTTTACACTGTACATGAAAAACATACAAAAACTTTTGTTTTTTAGTACATAACTGTTGTGGAACTCATCACCTATTCTAGAAGGCAATAACAAAATGAGAAGTGTGCTTGAATTAACACCTTGACAACCGTGCGATTTTTGCGTGACTCACGCGTGGTGCCAGTCGATTTTTTTAGACAAGCTCAATAAATCAGTAATCGGAAATTGTTTTTGTGGACTACGCTATTTACAACAATATTCAAAGAAGTACACATACACAAAAACTATTAGGTTGTCCCATAAGTCCCCGCCGTTTTTTTTCAACGATTTACTGCAGACTTCGCTGGGAGTCTCTTGCATAGCGCTGCTTAGCTTTTGAAAGAGAATGATTTGCTCTATCAGAACTTGCACTGCGTTTCTTTTTCGTCATGAGTTTTGTCAACTTTTAGGTCGTTGAAGTGAAAAGTGAAAAAGTGAAAAAGTAGCCATTCGCGCACTTGTTCTCTCCGCTTAGGTTTCTAATTTTTTGCGCAGTTTTTTATAGCACTTGGAAGAAAATGTTCTGTACGACTAGAATATGTGTTAGCGCTATTTGCTCATTTGTCCTTTATTGATTTTTAGGCCATCAAATTGGGGCGTCCGAAAGAGGATGGTTATTTTTGACGACAGCTCCTGCTCTGTGGTTGGACTTTTTGGGTTGGTGTTATATGTCGTTCGAAAGAGAATGTCTTGCTCTATAAGAATACCAGACGATCAACGGCCTGGCGGCCGCCAAACGTCTGGTCGGGGCTTCGCCCCAAACCCGGAGAATAGAACACCCCGAACGTCTTCTTCTCCTTTTTAGGACTCCTCTCATTCATTAAAAAAAAACTGGTTTTGCTATATAGAATGGTATAGCGGAATAGGGCAAAACAGGTCCATCACCTTCACTGGATCCCCCTTAACTGGCCCCTTATCACTGGTTCCCCTTTATTGTCAGCCCTTTTCCGGTTCACCCTTCAATGGTCCCCCTCCCCCTTCGTCGGTCCATACTACCGCTCCCACCTTCACTGGACCTCACTTTACTGGTCCCCTCTTCGCTGGTCATCCTATCCTTCACCGATCCCCATTACCGGTCCCACCCTCACTGGTCCCCCTTTTATTCATCAACCCTTTTCCGTTCCCCCCTTTACTGGACCCTCCCCCCCCCCATTCACCGGTTCCCATTACTGGTCCCTTCGTCACCGGTCCCCCATTCACCTGGTTCCCTCTTCACTGGTCAACCTTCTACCGGTCCCCCTTCACTGGATCTCTCCCCTCCTTCACCGGTCCACCCTTCACTGGACCACCCCCCCCCCCCTCCCACCCTCTCACCGGTCCCCATTACTGGTACCTTCCTCACCGGTCCCCCTTCACCTGGTCCCCTCTCCTCTCCTTCACCGGTTCCCCTTCATTGGATCCCCCCACCCCCACTCAAGGTCCCCATTTCTGGTCCCACCTTCATTGGTCTTTCCTTTATTGGTCAACCCTTTATCGGTCACCCTTACTGGAACCCCATCCTTCACCGATCTCCCATTACTGGTCCCACCTTCACTGGTAACACGTCGTTTGAATCCGGAATCCTCGGGCGACATCGGTGACACCTCTCCCGAACCCGGACGCCTGTTGAACAACGTCGTTGAATCCGGAATCATGTGTTCTCAACCCGAACGTGCTTCGCGCGACATCGGTGACACCTCTTCTGAATCCAGGCACCTGATGAACGACGTCGGTGACATGTCTTCTCAAGTCGGACATGCTTTGCGCGACATCAGTGACACGTCGTCTGAATCCGAACACCCCATTGCGCGACATCGGTGACACCTCTTCTCAACCTGAACGTCCTTTGTCCGACATTGGTGACATGTCATCTGAACATGGACGCCTGTCGACAACTGGTGACAACTACAACACCCGCCCTCCCCCCCCCCCCCTTCCCCATACTTATACTTCCTCCCAATACACTCCTTCAGCACTTCTGTGCAAACCCACACACACACGCACTCACTCATCCACAGACGAACGACCGTTCTTGCTTATATATAGTAGGATGTGCCGCGTTTATTGATTTCTATTGAATATCAACAAAATGTCAAGAAGAGAAAAATCGTCTTCACCAGCTTGTTCAGTCTGTCTTGCTCAGTTTTATATGATACTTGAAAGTGGATGTCTTGCTTTACCACAGCATATGATTTGCTCTTCGGTCATTTAAATTTTGGCTAATTTTCAGGTCATCAGAATGGAGTGACAGGTCGACAAGGATGAGCACTTTCGGCACCTTCTTCTCTTCGCTTTCAACCAGCGCGATCATTGAAGAGAACTCCCTTCGTTTTTGGTTTTAAAATCTCCTATAAAACAGTAGCGATCAGTCCTTTCGGCCAAATATCTCTGACAGCCTTGGCGGCACTGGAACCCTGGTTGAAAACGAAGATAAGAAGGTGCCGGAAGTGCTCATCCTTGTCGACCTGGCACTCCATTTTGATGACCTGAAAATCAGCAAAAATTTAAATGACCGAAGAACAAATCATATGCTGTGGTAGAGCAACACACCCACTTTCAAGTGTCATATAAAATTGAGCAAGGCAGACTGAACAAGGAGATGGTGAAGACGGTTTTTATCTTCTTGGCATTTTGTTGACATCTATTAGGGGGGGGCCAAAAGTAATGAGACAAAATGAAAAAAAATCTTTATCTCCTCATAACTCAATTACAACTCAACGATGCTGAGGAGTGTATTTGCCATTAAGGGCAAGGACCTTGCTGCCATCGCTCAGCCAACTTCCTGATCCCATCCTTCCAGAACTGCTTGAGCCTGGTGTTGATCAACAGCTCGATATGGCTGTCAAGGACTGCTTGGGTTCTTGTGTCCCTTCCAACTAGGAAGTCCTGTAGGCTCAAGTAGTAGTGGTGGTTGCATGGACAGATGTCCAGCGAATACGGTGGGTGAGGCATGTGAACGTAGCCCAGCTGGCCAAGCTTATCCGTGGTTACTTGTTCCCGATGGGGTGCGGCGTAGTCGAAGAGGAGAACCTTCTTGAAGCGCTGCGAATGAATAAGAGCGAGTCGCCGGCCCATCTTCTCTATTTCGTTCACCATGGCCTTGGAGTTTATCGCGGTGCTCTTGGGAAACAGCCTCCGGTAAACCGAACCATGGGCGCAGACCCAAAAGCTCCAAAGATGCTTCTCGCCGTGAACATCTCGCCGAACGAAGGTCGGTAACAATTCACCAGGCCTCACCCAGACTCGCTGCTTGGCAGGGTTAAGGTAGAAGACGTACTTATCATCTTGCTTGAATACTGAGCCCAGGCTGCTCGGGGTTGGGAATTGGGGGAGATTTACGCGACACAGGTCGACTCGTCAGACCGGGGTTTCGGCATGAGACAGACTGGGGTTTCGCCATGCTTCTGGAAAGGGCGGAAGTGGTAACTTTTCAGATGCGCTTCATTAAGTAGCATACAAACATAGAAATACAACAAGCACGAAACCAGACTCCAGCCACGAGATATATGGACACGGCGTGGGGTGTCTCATTACTTTTGGCCCCCCCCCTAATAATAGAAATCAATAAACGCGGCACATATTCTTATAGATCAAGACATTTTCTTTCGAATGACATATAACACCAACCCAAAAAGTTCAACCACAGAGCAGGAGCTGTCGGCAAAAATAACCGTCCTCCTTCGGACGTCCCAATTTGATGACCTAAAAATCAATAAAGGACTAGTGAAAAAACAGGACCAACAAATACATTTTTGTCGTAAAGAACATTGTCTTCCAAATGCTTAGAAAGCTGCTCAAAAAATCCAAATCTAAGCGGAGAGAACAGCTGCGCAGAAGGCCACTTTTTCACTTTTCACTTTTCACTTTACGACCTAAAAATTGAAAAAAAAATTCAGGATGGAACGAGAAATGCAATAAATTTTCTGATAGAACGAGTCATTCTCTTTCGAAAGCTATGAAGCGCTATGCAAGAGACCGCCGGCGAAATCTGGAGTGAATCGTTGAAAAAAATGGCAACGACTTATGAGACAATCTATTTAATACTATCAAGAGATTTCAATTCAACTAACTAATAAATTACAAAACTGAAATAAAAATAAAAAATAAATTACAAAACACGACATCGTGTCACACGGTCCCACGCGACCGAGGGATTGTAGCCCGACATCATGTCATACGATTGGTCGTCAACGTGGTAAATTACATCCTTATCAGACATAATAAGATTTGTGATCCCACGCAGAAGTTACTTGTATTAGCAGGCAATCAATAAACAAATCGCTGACTTTTCTATCGGCTGGACACCATAGTTGTTCTCGAATAACTTACTCAACAAGGAAATAGAATGATTTTTATTCGAAGATGCATACTGGAATTCGAACATTCAAACAATCGCGCTTTTCGAATGTGTTCAAATTCGAATATTTGAAATTTGTAAGCATTCGAAACCATTCGAATATTCGAAAAAATTTTGAGTACAGCTATACTGGACTCTGTAAATTAGATATTGTGTAGACCAAATACGCATTCATCTTGCCTCCACGATATAGAAGAAGAATGCGTACAGGGTAACTTCGTCATTTATTGCCTGGCGCGACTGTGACACCTGTCATCCGATGTCGATATGAAATCGTGGATGGCTCCAGAGTAGAATCGAACCTAATCGATTTCCAAGTTCCTCCTCGTTTACCCCTTTATAGCAACAAGTAAAAACTTATGGTTTGATGGCAGTCGAAGACCTCCTCGACGTTTGTTAGAATACTCCGTGAAGAAAGATCTACTTCACTCTTTGATCAGCTTTTCAGGAGCAACGTCTAGCCACGACATCGAGCATCAGTGAGGAAATCTTATCCACCTTCTTGCTTCGGTGCTGAGTAGAAGTCACACATCTCCAGATGATAGCCCCTTATGTGCGCCACGACGCTGTACTTTTGCGAGTGACGAGTGCAGCAGCTGACAAATCTGATTGATTCTGATGAATTAGGACTGCTTACGGCTACAGCGCGTTCGCCCTCCGTGTCGCCGCTATAAACAGCAATGCATCCCGGATCTTGTACTTGTCACACGTTGTTTGTCGGCACACTATCGCCACATATCGTGTGTAGGAGCACGCATTCTTCATCGCTGTGCTCCACATGAGTTCGCTGAAGTTCGGCGTCTGTAGCTCTGTAGAAGTGAAGAGAGTTACAATTGAAGCTGTCGCTCCTTCCAGTGAGCTTCCACTTCCCTTCTATGACATCTGACAAGGTATTTCGTTCAACTCTTGTTCATGTTTTTACCTGGATACTCAGATTTATTTCGAGAGACGAGTATGTGGTGCAATGTTATGTACTCCTTCGCATGTGACAGTCCGAAATTTGTAGCTTTTCAGCGCCTTGAGACCTAGAGTCATTTCTATGATTAAGCACACGCAAATTTTCAAGTCGTCTATAAAAGATGAGATATTAGATCGTCCATGTCGAAATGAACGACATTCAAATTAAATTTAACACATTTAAGATTTTTCACGAACTGTTTCACTTGAAGTTTCATGAAGTATTGTTAATCCAAAATGTACAAAAAATGAATACAATTTTGCATTTCCTTAGTCGTAGGGGTATATGTCGCGTAGGTGAGCAGCATTGGTAGATGCGAACGCCTAGACCAATCAGACCGCGTGGAATGGGCATGCCATTCAGATAGGGCATATACAGTTGGTACCCTGATGGGCTGGCATGTGTTGGTGCGCTCCCACCTATCAATGCTGCTCATCTACGCGACATGTACCAAATAATCAAACTTTGCGCCATGCACTCGTCTCTTGAATATGTTTGTCTGGGTGATTGTAAAGTCACCGTTTACTCGAAGCTGCACAATGGAAGTTTGCCAGAGTTTTGCGGTTATTTCTGCTGTGGTGTGAAAAATTGTGTTGTTCATACACTAAAAACTGCTATGTAGAACATGGAGCAGTATTTTAAAATGGAACACCGAAAAGCATAATTATTCTGCCTTTTGTAAAAGGACGAAAAGTTATCAAATTTGCGATTATTAATGAAAGCATCTACGTTTTGTAACATGCTGTATTGAAGACAAAAATGTTTTTAAAGGCGGTTATAATTGAATACTTAATAGAAAATTTCTGTGACTTTCCAAAAAAGCGTCTATTTTATTTTTAAAAACATTTTGATTTGAAAGGACTAAAGCTCAATATAAAGTGACTAGTTCGACTTGAAAAGGGACTCAATTAAATGGTACATGGGGCGCTAAGACCTTAATTTTGCACATGTGTGGAGTGGCTAATCACGGCCAATCAATGCACTAATCCTAGATACCCGCTGTGTGTTTGCGATCTGATTGGTCTGGGGCCTTCTCGTCTCCCTATGTGGACCACATTAACGACAAGTATCGAGAATTAAAGCTTGAACTCAGGCACATTCTTGCTCTCCTGCATGTCCACAAAATTTTAATCTACTTCAAAGTACGCTGTAACTAATAACGTCGGAACGATATCAATTACTTGAACTCCGGTATTCACCCACTAGTATACGCCGTGCGTTACTAGTGCCTAACAAGGGAAGGGTCTGAAGCGTATGCCTGCCTGAACGGGGAGAACGAGTGATATAGGAAGAATCCTCACCCCTCAATTAGTATGAAAGTGTGTTTATTTTATGCTAAATCGCTAAACCCAAGGAGTAGGGGTCCTTGAAGTCACAACGGAATACGGCGCATCACGAGTTTGGAGGTCTTGTAGGCTCGCGATGCCCCACCGGCAAGCGGCTCGGAGCGTAGTGGAAGTGACGTTGTTTCAAGCGAGGATGGTCGGAGGTTTGATTCTTGTGCACAGCCCCATTTTTGCATTTCAACTGATTCGTTGAGATTTGGGGATTCTGACGTCTGTGCCATTTTTAGACGTTTTTATGCCTAATTTTTCAGCTGAATGCAGTGGTATTCAACATGATGATGTAAAAATGCTCGACATCAGTTATACACCGTCACAAAGTGCATGAAGCAGCACTGGACACAATACGGGAAGCGTATAAAGGGTACAGGCCCCTCACAGTCTGTTTCCATACACGACCAATGACCTCAGAAAAAGATATCCTGCTCGGATTCTCAAAACAGAACAGGATATGACGTTGAAGGTGGTTCAGGTGAGAAACGAGGTCTGCGGTTCCCGCAAATTAACCTGATCGGCATCGATACCCTCGTTCCCTCATATTTGCCTGTCACCTGGAAACCAGAGGTCTGCTGGAGGTGTTCTAAAACTTAACACCAACAATGCCCGCCGATGGTCGAGTGGTGATCCACCTACTCACGCTGAAGTGTTGCCCACCTTTAGACAGGGAACCTCCTGGGGAAGAAATCAAGCTGATCGAATGGACGCCCAGCATACTAAAGGACTTCGAAGCACGTCAACTTGAAGTTGACGAAGACGTCGTGGTTAAAATTCCAGTCAGCAATAAACAAGTCGGAAAAAGGTACTCTCCACAGCGTAGAATCCGTAGAATCAGAATCCCCTAATCTCAACCAATCAGTTGAAATGCAACAATGCAGCAGCGCAGAAGAACAAACCCTCCGACCATCCCCACATGAAGCAACGTCACTTCCACTGCGCTCCGAGACGCTTGCCGGCAGGGGCACCGCGGACCCTGTACTCCTTGGGTTTAACAACTCGGCAAAGAAGAAATACATTTTCCTAGTAACTGAGGGGTGGGGATTCTCCCTATATGACTCGCTCCCTCCGTTCAGGCGTACGCTTCAGACCCTTCCCTTGTAATGTGACCAAAATAACAAATCTATCGCGGTTACGGCTACATACTGCCTTTGTAGTTCTGACTTGCTCATGGTAATTTTACAGCCTCACAGCCACGTTTCCATGGACATTGTGCCTAATTGAATTTGTTAGACACGTGTACTAATTGTCGGTCCTTAAAGCATCTCATTACCTACAGCATGCCCAGCTGAGCTTATTCATAGAATCACGCCGTTCATCTTTCTGGTCTTGCAAAGGTCAGCATTTGTCTTTACCCTTTTTCGAATAATCTGCTCTTTCCAGACTGGATTGATTGACTACTGGATTGACTTCCAGAAGATTCTAGTAGTGTATTTAGTAAAACGACAAATGGCGCGTTTTTAAACCCTAAAAATGGTTAAGCACTTCTTTTCATAGCCACACTAGTATATATTGTTAGCTCAGTCAGCTATGTGATTTTTTTAACACCTCGTGCCAAAGAAACAAAAATTTCCCGAAAATATTTTTTTCCACCTCATATCTCCTTCTGCTTCATTCTTATTTAAATTTAGGTCAAACCAATCAATGCCGTTAAGAGTACGCCGTGCCTTATCTTCATACGAAGTACCAGAAAATGTTATTTTCTATAATGGCAGGCAAAAAATCTTTTTTTTTTTGAGGGCTACTATGTAGCTGCAAACGTTCCATTTGATAACGTCTTTGTTCTAACAAAAACCGGTTTTTACCGAAACCTTCTGTTAAAAAATAACGGTGTTGACTCCATAAACTCAACCGAACCATAGTGCTGATAGTGGTAAAGATAACGGTTTTCCTTAAATTGCGAATGTGTACATATGCTTGATGTAATTTTACATTCTATTAAATTTCCTCGACATAATATTACTGAAACTATTATATCTTTATCAGAACCATTTTTTATTGAAAAAATGTACATGTCGCTTCTTTGGTACATTCAAAGTATATTGGAACGTGTCAATTTCAATTTTTTAAGCAGTTTTTGACAGAAATTCGAAATTATCATCAATCTACAATCTAGAATCAAATGCTAAAACGGGTAAATGTCGCGAATACGCACCACATGGAGTGCGGGAACTTGCAGCGGGGGTGCGGGTTGCCTCTACCGCGATCGCGGCAACCAATCAGGTGCCCTGAATGTGGGGCTGAGCCCGTGCCTGATTGCCTGCAGCGGTTATGGTATAAGCAACGACGCGTACCTCCCCCATCGGGTGCGTATTCGCGACATGTAGCAAAAAAAAGTTAATAAAAGGCTGCAGAATTACTCAACGACCTGCCAAGTCTAAAAATAAGCACGACTGCAGCCTTCTTTTAATTTTTTTCATAAAATAGTGCTTATGGAGTTACCTTAACTTGTGGTTAACTCAGTAATCGTTTAGATCCGAATAACGGGGAAGAACGTGGCATTTATTCTTTCTTTTGCCATTTCCAAGTGTTTGCGTGGCAAGTGGGTGTTAGCGTTGGTGTAGAATTTTCAATCTTGCGGGAATCTTTAAGGCGTTTAAATTTCGGATTCAAATACGGCTGCATGAAACTCTGTTCTAAGATTAATATGTTCTTATACCAGTTTTCAATTCAGCACGAACCCCGAGGGAAATCTTTAAGCGTTCTTGGAACCGCATGGGTGAGAGTCACTGAGCCTCCTTTGTTGCCCATTTCACTCGGGTGGGCTCATTCTCTTAAGTGTTTGCACCTTCCGGCTCCGAACCTTCGAGGAAAACACGCCTTCTTCAAGGACTCCTCTGGGATGCTTTTCGTGGATCACTCATTGGCTTAAGCGCTCTCAGAATGCCTGAACTCATCAATGAAGAGGGGAGGAAAACGGCACTTTATTCAGTTGTTGATGATCGCTTGTGGGAAATGGCGAGTTATTAAATCCGCCTGAGGATGCCTGGTCTACACCTTCCTCGAATAGGTCACTTCGGGGTATCGGAGCTTTTATACCTATGCGCTCTCTACTGCTCCCTGTTGGCAGTTCCTAGTTCCGTCCTTCCTAGCTTTTTCTCGACGTCGACCAACCGGAGCGATATCGTCCTCCTAGACAATGCTCCTAAACGGAGCCTCCCGCTGGTACCCAGGTACCCAGTCGAACCAGCTCCTCTAGCCGACGTCCTTCTTCCCTCGATTGCCATCGTAACTGATCATCGAACTCATGCTGGGGTGGATTCTGCACGCCATTTCCTTAACTCTCAGAACAGGGAGGGCAAACGTGTGACACATGCTCCTCACACTAATATCAGGCTAAGCCCAAGTTTACGCTTACGCTGCCACACGGCGCGGCACCACGATGCCGTAGACATTGATTTCCAGCGCCGCACGATCAATATCTATTCCGACAATGTGCCGAATGTGCCGCGCCGCGCAGCGGCGCAACTATGAACTAGACATAATGCTCTTCTCAAGTAGAGTTGTCTCTATATTCAACACCTTAATAGCTAGATAGAGGCTATCTAGAAATGCGGTTTACTGCTTTCCAATTTTTTCCAGGAACCTGGTTTGGTTCCTTCAGATCTGCTCTTTTTGTGCTACTTGCTCTAGCTGGAATTTACCGTATTTGCCTCGCTTTGTCGTGATTGTCGTCATATTTATCAGCCTTACTTACTGCCGTCAGCTTCCCATGGAACTTCGGATTGCGACCTATATCACGTGAAAGAGCTCGAGACGCTGATCACAGAGATGTAGACCAAATTTGCTAAATGGATCTCCTAAGCGAGTTATGGCCGGCGGAAGCCACGATGTCTTCCATGTGTTAGGCGCGCTCAATCAGCGCTTGGCGCAGTATTGCGCGGTAATCAGCGGTTCGGCTATCACCGCCGCTGCTGCTGACGGCGCTGATAGCCGCACCGCTGATTACCGCGCAATGCCGCGCCCAACGCTGATTGAGCGCGCCTTACACATGGAGGACAAAATGAAAAGGCTTCCGCCGGCCATAACTCGCTTATGAGATCCATTTAGCAAATTTGGTCTACATATCTGTGATCAGCGTCTCGAGCTCTTTCACGAGGTGTAGGTCTTAATCCGAAGTTCCATGGGAAGCTGACGGCATTCCCTGGTTAGATGTTGATACAACGATGTTTCGTTACGATCAAAACTTTAGCGCCAGGCGGGACTCGAACCTGCACCTCTTGCTGACCGGGCAGAAAGCTCTAGGCCACTGCACCGGCCGCGCTGTTTCTCCTGATATACGGGTGAGTGTTGATGGGTCCCACGAGGTGTGGATGTTGCGTTCGATCAAGCAGCGCAGTTGGTGTAATGGAGTATGTAGATCGTCTCCGCCAGGTCAGCAGGAGGTGCGAGTTCGAGTCTCGCCTGGCGCTAGAGTTTTGACCGCAAAAACATCGTTGTAACAGCGTACAACCTCGATACCATCCAATTGAGGCTTAAAGAAACTGATTTGAATCATTTCTACATATTGATACTTTTATGTGTGCTTCCTTCCGATTTTCGGCGCCATTACGGTTTGGAGGGGGCATCTCAGCAAAAAACACATCGGCGTTGTCTTAAATATACAAACAATCCAAAAACACCTACCCAACGAGAAATTCTATGCGAATTAATAAAATTGAAACTGAACTACGTAGCTTTTACAGGGACACACTTCCACTTGCTTCTGTCAACCATCCTCCTCACACCCTCCCATCTCACTTCACCCTCCACCCTCCAATTCCCGATGAGCTCAAGAGGCATTGCTAAAGAAGCAGAAAACAGTGACAAAACAACATTTCAGGCCACATCAGGAATCCTAGATTCCATCAACCAGTCCACACCCCCCAAACCCGCAATGTGCCGATTTTCGACTATTTTTGTCAGTGTCCTTCGCAGAGTTGTGATAGCAGATTTCTGCTACTGGCGTGCGATTCCGCTTGAATTTTGTTTCTTGCTTTATTTAATTTTTCTAACCTGTCCGTTGAGGAAATTTTCGAAATTTTAACTGAAGTGCATTCTTGTGCCATTATTTCCGAAAGGCACTATAGCTTCCTCAACTGGTCTCTTGGGAGACACACACGGAACAATCGCTTCCATAAAAACCAAGCATTAGACTTCTCTCAAAATTCTTGGAATAATGGCTGAAGAAAAAAGCGGATTAGTGTGTTTGGAAGGCGACTGCAACATCGGCCGTATCTTTTGATATATTGGCAGGAAAAAACACAAAACGACATCCTTTTTGCCACTCTTCGGCAACTCCTTAAAATTGCATATCCTAAAAATAGTCAGAAATTAGGGACCAGAAACGAGTTGCCAGGACCAGAACCGAATTAGTTATTAGGTTGGTGCATAAGTTCTCGGACATTTGGGGCATGAACTATTTATTATCACAACATACGAACAACAATATCAAATCATTTGAAGTAACCACCCTTTACATCGATTGTCTTCCGCCAATGTGCTGGTAAGTCATGGATGCCTTTTCTCCAAAACGTGGCCGGTTGTGATTGGAAAAATGTGAGCAGTGCCTCCTTGACATCCTCTCGGTTCCTAAATTGCTGGCCGTCCAAATAGCGTTGAAGGCTGGAAAACAAATGATAATCAGAAGGAGCGAGATCTGGTGAGTAAGGTGGATGTGGAAGAACGGTCCATCCGTAGTCCGCCAACTCAGCCGACGTCGCTCTAGCAATATGCGGTCTAGTGTTGTCGTGTTGAAAATACACCTTCACTTGCTCTCCTCGTGTGGTTTGAAGGTGGGCCCTCAACTTCCTCAATTGGTTGACCTAAACCTCTGCCGTCACTGCTATCCCTTCGTCCAGCAGCTCCCAGTATTCTACGCCAAGAACGCTCCACCAAATGCATAGCATCACCTTTTTCACGTGAAGGTCGGGTTTCGGAACGTCCTCTGCCTCTCCAGTTGCGTCAACCCACTGTGCACGCCGGTGACAATTAGAGTAGAGCATCCACTTCTCATCCCCTGTGACAGGGTTGTCCAGCCATCCGTGGGTACGTCTCAGGGTAAGGAGAGACAGAGCGACATCGGCTCTGCGATCCATGTCATGTTGTGTCAAGTCGTGAGGTGCCCAGCGACCCAATTTTCGCACCTTGCCAATCGACTTCAATCCTCGAACGACTGTTGAGTGACTAACACCAAGAGTGCTTGATAGTTCGCGGTTGTGGTTTGGTTTGGGTCCGCTTCCACTCTACTTCGGAGGCCATCCAAATGCAGTGTCATCGGGCGCCCTTCTCGTTCATTACCTTCAACGGAGAATTCACCAACTGCAGACTTCGAGAACCACTGGTACACAGTACTTCGAGCAGGAGCACTCTCGTTGTAAACATCCTTCAGACGACGATACGATTCGTTGGCATTGAGGCCAGATTGATGCAGGAATAACATGACGTGTCGAATATGCGTCTCAGTTGCGATGAATTGCTTAGCCATAATAGCTGACGTCAACAACGCAGAAGTAAATGTTAGGAACAGTTTTGTAGCCCTTTCCTTTCTCTATTGATCGATCATTTACGCGTTGATACATGTGAGAAATTTGGCGAGAAAATGCGCTTTCAATTCAGGAGGGATCAAATGTCCGAGAACTTATGCACCAACCTAATAGTTATCCTTCCGATGAGGTGAAAAATGTCTAGTGAAGGTTTAAAAAACGGTTAGATGACTTATACGCGGCCTAGTGCGATCGATTCTTCTCCTCGCTGCAGACAGTTGCACCTATGGGAAATTCGCCCAGAATTTTTTAAGGAATAAGACATGTGGCTCAATTTTAGGTTTACTATCTACTTTAGAGGTGATGCCACGCAGATTGTTATTCCACACATACATTTTAGCGATTACACTGATTTAATAGAGTAAAGGGATTTAGAACACATAAAAAGCTCCAAAACTCTTCAGTTTAGGCAAAATTGCCGATTTCGAAGATATCTGACCTCCCAATACATTGTCGGGATTGCCCATTCACGCTGAATCGAATAGGAAATAACGTTGCAGTGGCAAAAACACTTGCATTAGTAGTTTTTATACCCATAAAGGATAAAAGTCGGCGTTAGACCATCTCTTTGCAGGATGCGCCTTGCGTTCTACTTCTACGGGGTATCGCTAAGGCAGCGTGAATGCATATTTGACCTACACAATAACTTGTGGTAGGCAACCGATAGACATGTCAGTGTTTCATGCTTCTTAGACGAGTCTGGAACCAATTCGCCAATCCAGGAACAATGTAATGCTTGGTTGGCCTGGGCGGGGTCTGCACCAAGAACCTTGAATCGGAGGGCACGTGACAACCGGCGCCTTCTCTCACTGCTGTGCCACGTACCCTACATACCAACATGCTGCTAAGGCGTAGTCTTCCGTCCTCCCTTTAGGCCCGTTTATACTTCGACGCCGAGCGACGCGACGCCACGCATTGTGGTAACATTGATCGAGCGACGCGATCGATCAATTTGGCCACAATACGTAGCGTCCGTCGCTGGGCGACGATGTATAAACGGGGCCTTAGGGATCGTTTGGTGTGCGTGCGACGCACGACGCGATGCCATGTGTAGTGACCGAATTGATCAATCGCGCCGCTCGATCAATTTGGCCACTACACATGCGCGTCGCGCACACACTAAACGACCCCTTAAACAGAAGCGTGGCAAATGTCTGCGTCTCCACTGTCCCGTAACGCAGCCACTACTGGGGCCGGATTCATCAACGACTAATCCACTGGTACACGGGGTAGAGATACCCACGATGAAGCCTGCGTCTCTGACTCTTACCTTATCTCTACCTGACTCTTATCTTATCTCTCCCCTTATGCCCCGCATACCCACGGGTTTAATTGTTGATGAATCCATTCCAGGACTCTCGGGAAAGCCCAGGGGGTTGAGGGGTGGGTGCTGTAAAAATTGCATTAAAAATTGGAAAAAATTGGAAAAGTGTTAAACTGTTTAAAAGAGTCGCGAAAACAATTTTAACCGGTGAAAATTTATTTACCCGTTTATTTATTGATCTTAGGCGTGAGCTACAAAATCAATACACGCCTAAGAAAACAGTCGCAAATGTCATCAGAATTTCTAGAGAATTACAACGACACACCATATCTTATCTTAAGTTTTTACGAACAATGAAGTGACTAAGATGAGAAAAGGACATGTTAATAACTTTTCATCAAGGAAAAGAAACTTGCTAAGAAGTGCTTCTAATGAGCTGCTCTAACTGAAGGCAAAATTTGACGAGGTCGTTGTATTTAGGTGTAGTGAAGGATTTAGAATGACTTGAGCTAAGGTGCTTAGTAAAGTTCTAGCGCAGTGAATTTCGAGAGCAAGTGCCGTGTCCTTCTTCCTTCTTCTTCTTCTATTTGCTTCTCCATTTCTTCTCACTCTTCTTCAGAATTTCTTTCTCTGTCTTGTCCACATCCACTTTCTGTAAGTCGAATCTCACGGAATGCTTTCCTCCTCTTCTCGCATTTAGTCATATGGCTCATTTGGACACAATATTCTTTAATAAATCTGTCATTTAGTGTAGGTGCAATGCTGTCATATCCGTTACCATTTGGAGAGGATTGAACACCTTCGTGGTCTGATATTTGGATTTTTATTTATTATTCATTTATTTATTTATTTGATTTAGTTGCGCATAAATGCGCACACAATTCTAGAATACAAGAAATTTATGGACACAGTGTGATTAGTAACACAACATGGTAAAAAAATGGGAAACCTCAACAAACCAAAGCTGAACAGCGTTATGTACTAATTAGAGGTAAGGGGAAAAAACTGCTGAGAAAAAAAAACAAGGAGAAGGAGAAGCGAAATATTTTGACAAAAGGCAAATAAAAAATTGGGAAGTGGGGAGTTGGTTAGTGGAGCTATGTATTGTGTAAGTTGCTATAGAATATTCTGAAAATCAAGACAGACATTGATATTCCAAGGTATCCAAAGGTGCTTACATCTTGTCTTAGCAATATATCACTACTTGCTATTCGTTCACATAGTTCGCCCATCTAATAAATAACGAATATAATAATAAGTATCACCTGTATCACCTGTCGTCCCGTTGATTATCGACTTGCTCGAACGGGAGCCAGCTGCGTCTCCATTCGTCCCTGTCGCGTGCCAGAGTGCTCCAATGGATCTTCCTCGCTCGAGGGACCTAGGTCGACGAGGGTCGTTCAGGGCTTTCACGAAGAAGTCCGACCAACGCGTTGGTGGGCGTTCTGGTGTTCTCTTGACCTCCCGCGGAATCCAGTCGGCGACGGCTCTCGTCCAGCGGGTGTCTGCGATGCGCATTACATGGCCGGCCCACCTAATTTTCGACAACTTGGCCGACGCGACAGCGTCTCTGATCTTCGAACGTCGGCGAAGCTCGGAACTCCGGAGGCCTTCTCTCACTTGCGTGAGTCGTGTCACTCCGAGCATCGTCCTCTCGATTCCACGCTGCGCGACGCTGATCGCGTGTTTATCCTGCTTTCGTATAGCCCAGGTCTCTGAGGCGTATATTAGGGCAGGAAGGACGGTAGAGTCGAATAGGTGGGCACGGAGTCGGACGTTCTTCGTCTTCTTCGCGACTTCTTCGACGCTCTTGAAAGCTCCCCAAGCCGCTCGTTTCCTCCTGCTCAGCTCTGGCGCTAGGTCGTTGGCCATATTGACTTCGCAACCCAGATAGACGTAGCTGGAGCATTCGGAGATGTTCGTTCCGTGGAGCGACAACGGGACATCAGAAACTCGTCAGTTCCTCACGAACATCGTCTTCGTAAGACTCAGCTGCAATCCAGGACTGCAGCTGAATAATAAGTATTAAAATATTTTTTTGGAAGGTTTTCTTGGAAATTGGAACAATACAGAGGTGTTATTATGTCAAATACATACAATTTTCGGCACTAGTCGCTTATATGGCCTACGTAAGTAGGAAAACACGTGCCAGACCAATCAAGCCGCATAGAACAGGGCTGTACGAATTGTTTTATGTGGGTGGTGAATTTCCTACGCACTGAATTTCGAGTGCAAGTGCATTGTCATACTTCTCTCATCTGCTTCTCCTTCTTCCTCCTTATCTTCTGCACTTTCTTCTGCCCTCTCTTCTTTTACTTCGTCACCATCTTTGAAACGTATTCTCACTTGCGTTTTGCTTTGTCCCATACTAGACATTCAGCCACATGGTGAATTTGTACACTTTTTTTCTTTAATAAATTCCTGACTTAGGGTAGGTACAATGCTGCGAAAACCATTACCATTTGTAACAATTGATCAACACCAAAATTTCACCCTTGTTCTTTAATTTAAAATACACGTAGTCGTAGAATCTAAATAAAACCAACTCTTTAGAGTTATTCGCTTTTTCTGCTATTGTTATTGAACGAAATTGAAAGAAAATTAACAAGTACCCTCACATGCACTTCCTAGTAAGGCATCCTGATTCGATATGGGCATTTTACCGTTCTTTTTAGCTGTTTTCTTTAGATTTTCCCAGGAATAATAGAAATATATGAAAATACCATATGCTTTGCTTTCTGTTCATACACTTATAAGAATTCAGAATTGAAAAAATAAAAGAACTCACAATTACCTACCATGTCAACTCAACCTCCGTCTCCCTGATCCTCGAGTGTAGTTCCATTTTGGCACTGACGCAAGTGACACGTCCATCTTGACGAATATCTAAACATTCTATTCCAAATACCGTGGTTCGGAACTAGACCATTTCGCTGCTGTTTCTTCGAAAACCGAGCGTGGTACTTATTGGGTGTTTGTCCGACCGGTTACGGGAACGTCGCCGAGAAAGCGCCAGCGAAACAAAGCACTGGTCGAACGGGCAAATCTCAACACAACCTAAGCACATTCTATACACTATATGCTGTCACAAGTGAGAAAAGAGCAAGCTTTGAGAATGACGTCAAAAACAACATGTATTCTAGGGTTGTGGATGAGATTCGAGCAATCGCAATCCGTTATCCAAAACTTTCTAATTTTTAATCCAGTTTTTAAGCACCTTTGGATACCTTGAAATATCAATGTATGTCCTGATTTTTAGAATATCCTCTAGAAACTTACATAAAGGATAAAGGATACTCAATCCCTTTTTTGGGATGCGCCAGCGCATTATTCTTCTATGGGATGTCGTGGAGGCGACATGAATGCGTATTTGGCCATTCAATGACTTGCGGTGGCCAGCCGATGAACAAGTCAGCGTTCTATCCTTCGCAGACAAGTCTGGTACCAATTTTCCGACCCCGGAGGGATGGAAGACTTGGTTGGCCTGGGCAGGAAATCCGAACCAGGAGCCTAGTATCGGGTGCACGCGACAGTCGGTGCCTCCTCCGACTGCGCTGCACGTGCCTGCAACTTACATAATAAATAAAAATCCAAATATCAGACCACGAAGGTGTTCAATGCTCTCCAAATGGCAACGGATATGACAGCATTGCACCTACTCTAAATGACAGATTTATTGAAGAATATTGTGTCAAAGAGCCCAAACGCGCCATATGACTAAATGTGAGAAGAGGAGGAAAGCATTCCGTGAGATCCGTCTTAAAGAAAGTCGATGTGGATAAGACAGAGAAAGAAATTCTGAAGAAGAGTGAGAAGAAATGAAGAAACAAAGAGAATAAGAAGAAGAAGAAGAAGAAAAAGAAAAAGAAGAAGAAGAAGAAGAAGAAGAAGAAGAAGAAGAAGAAAGAAGAAGAGTGACACTGCACTTGCTCTCGAAATTCAGTGCGCAGAAACTTTACTAACTAGGGAAGGGTTTCGACCTCCCATGGAACTTCAAGTTGAGACCAGGATCATTAGAAAGAGCTCGGAATGCTGATTACGAATATGGGTGTCAAAATTGCAAAATGAAACTCCTGAGCGAGTTATGGCGTGCCGAAATCGGGGGCCTCACCATAGGTTGGCTGTCGCCGCACCGGGCGCAGGAGTGGTGAGGGCCTCCCAGCTGCGGCGATGGCGCAGGGGTAGCGCTCGCGCCCTTCGGGCGCGAGGTCGTTGGTTCGGTTCCCATTGCTGCCCGTTTTTTGCAAATCATAATTCATCTTCGAAATGACCTTTTGTTCTGAATTAAGACACGTGTCTGATTAAATTGCCGAGAAAACTACCATACATGTTTGTAAAAATACTTGAAGGCAAAAAACTGCTATGGTGATATTTTTATTTACTCTGGGACCCCAAATTCAGGGAAAAGAATGGACACCACCTTTGCTGGTGAAAAGGACATAGTGAGCGAAGAAAAAGCAGTAGATCAACGACATCTAGTTCTTCCTTATCATACATTCTACTCACCTTTTTACTTTACACTTTTTTTGCTTTTTTCCATGAATGCCAAGGTTGCTGGAAACACCTCTAGTTATTCAATATATGATTTAGAATCTATTTGTGCAAAATAGTAATAGTAAATAGGCCCCCGATTTCGGCACGCCATAATTCGCTCAGGAGTTTCATTTTGCAATTTTGACACACATGTTCGTAATCAGCATTCCGAGCTCTTTCTAATGATCCTGGTCTCAACTAGAAGTTCCATGGGAGGTCGAAACCCTTCCCTAGTAAGCACCTTAGTTCAAGTCATTCTAAATTCTTCACTACACGTAAACACAACGACCTCGTCAAATTTTGCCTTCAGTTAGAGCAGCTCATTAGAAGCACTTCTTACCAAATTTCTTTTCCAATTGATGAAAATATTATTAACATGTCCTTTTCTCATCTTAGCCTCTTCGTTGTTCGTAAAAACTTTTTGGACATGGTGTATCGTTGTAATTCTCTAGAAATTCTGATGACATTTGCGACTGTTTTCTTAGGCCTGAGTTATACTCCCGCGGGAGCATCCGCGGGAGGGCGGGAATCGCGCCGAGACTCCTCACCTGGCCAATCGCCGCGTCTCGCCACGCCCGCCTCCGCCGTGGTCCGCGGACGTTCCGGGATGCTCCCGCGGGAGTATAACAGAGGCCTTAGGCGTGTGATGATTTTGTAGTTCACGCCTTGAATCAATAAATGAACGGATAAAAATTTTTTCATAGGTTTAAATTGTTTTTGCGACTCTTTTGAACAGCTTAACACTTTTCCGATTTTTTCCGATTTTTAATGCAATTTTTACAGCTACGCTAAGTTCGTGCTCTTCCAGAACCTCTCTTTTTTATTGGACTGGTATTATATTACCGTCTGTTCAGCACAATTTTGAGAGCCTCTAATTCCTCGCATAAATTTTGCACTCAGTCGTGAAACCGCAATCCACTGGCCTTGGTGGCGATTCGTGCAATCCGTGCCGCTCATCTCGTCTATCAATTTTGTTTTTTTCGTCTGAATCCCTTAACTCGATCGTGTCGTGTTTTCGCCGTTCCGATTTTAATTGGTTTTTTGTTCTTTTTCAGATGGGTTATCTCCTCTACTGTGGGCTCCACCTGACATTGCTCACATGGGTGGTTTCAGCGGAATCGAGGTGGGCACTAATTTGTTAATGATAGACAGCTTTTTTATTCTTTTTACTTCTTATAAAATTATTCCTTGCAACTTCAATATAAACAAGTTAATTCGACTAGGATGAATGAAAAGTAATGTGGGGTTTCTTTCTCCAACTTTCCGTCCACTATTGCAATTCGGATTCATTGAGTAACATACCTTTTACAAAATGCAGATTAAGGACAAAAGGATTTGGATCGATGTTAAAAAGTTCCTTCCGGGATGCGCCAAGCCTCTACTTGTACAATATCGTGGAGGCAATTCTAGTGCCATATGTGGCGTATACAGTGGACTGTGGTGACTTGCCGGTGGGCAATGTAGAGTTTTATCCTCTCCAGAGAAATCTGGCACCAATTCTACGATTCCGAAAGGATGGCAGGCTTGGTTTGCCGGGGCGGAACTCGAACTAACAAAATCGACTCGGGGTGCATGCTACAACCAACGCCTCCTCCGATTGCGCTACTAGCTGCCCAATACCCAATTTAAAACTCTTGAAAGAAATATTGTTGTTGAGAATGTTTCCTAAAGTGGTCTGATTTTCTAAAAGATAAGGGGTAGTAGGTAATATTTGTCGTTGCTTTCATTACATATATCGAATTAAAAATTTTACTAGGAAGGAAACCAATTCTACAATCAAATCAACTCAAGTCAGTCTTTTTTGCCTAAAGTTCCTAAAAAGCGATTACTTGGTGTGGTGACCACAAACCTGACATCCGCTTTCGAAACTTTGGCCGATTTCGGTAGGTTACGGTAGGTACGGGTGAGTAAGGGTGCCGGAGTCACGGTCTCGTAGACGAAGTTTGGGCAAAGTCGGTAACGATGATGCCGACAGTCTTACCGTACCTACCGTAACCTACCGTAATTGACCGGCATTTTGAAAACGGATGCTAGGTTCGTGGTCAGCATGCCAAATAACACCCATAGACGAAATTCGGGCAAAATCGGTGGCCACGATTCCGACAGCACTACTCACCCGTACCTATCGTGGTGACTTACCGTAATCGGCCGAAATCAGGTTCGTGATCAGCACTCCACACTACCTCATTGGACAAGCTTTGAGCGAAAAAGACTGATATGAATTGGTTTGACTGTAGAATTTGTCTCCTTCCCACCCCTAATCAAGGTTATTGGTTCGGGTTTCTACGGCTCCTTCCCAGGCCAACGAAACCATCCATAACTCTAAAAGTAAACTGGCATCAGACTTATCTGGGAAAGATAAAACGCTGGCTTGTTTATCGACTCGCTACCGTAAGTCACCGAAGATGCCAAATTTGCCTTCATTTTGTTCCCACGATATCCTACAGAAGAGAAGTGCGTGGCACATCCTAAGAGAGATCGATTACCGCTGTCCTTATCCTTATCCTTTAAGCTATCTGTTCTGCTTTATATTAGTTTGTCCCATAAAACGCCGCCTTTTTTTTCAACGATTCATCGCGGATTTCGCCGGCGGTCTCTTGCACAGCGCTATACAGCTTTCGAAAGAAAATGATTCGATCTATCAGAGCGTTATTGCATTTCTTTTTTCATCCAGAATTTTGTCAATTTTTAGGTCGTTAAAGTGAAAAGTGAAAAAGTAAAAAAGTGAAAAGTGGCCATCTGCGCTTGCGCAGTTTTTTTGTTGCGTTTGGAAGACAATATTCTGTTCTACAAGAATACGGGTTGATCCTATTTGCTCATTTGTCCTTTATTGATTTTTAGGTCATAAAATTGGGACGTCCGTCTGAATTTTTACCCACAGCTGTAGTTGGACTTTTGCTTGGTGTGCTTGGTGTTATATGTCGTTTGGAAGAGGATGTCTTGCTCAGTAAAAATTTGTGTCGCGTTTATTGGCTCACGCTGATTTCTGTCGAATATCAACAACTGAACAAGGAGAAGGAGTTGTTGGTGAAGACGATTTTTCTCTTTTTGGCATTTTGTTGATATTCAATAGAAATCAATAAACGCGACACATATTCTTATAGATCAAGACATTCTCTTTCGAACGACATATAACACCAACCCAAAAAGTCCAACCACAGAGCAGGAGCTGTCGGCAAAAATAACCATCCTCCTTCGGACGTCCCAATTTGATGACCTAAAAATCAATAAAGGACAAGTGAGAAAATAGGACCAACACATATTCTTATAGTACTAAACATTGTCTTCCAAATGCTACAAAAAACTGCCCAAATATTCCAAAACTAAGCGAGAAAAGCGATTGCGCAGATGGCCACTTCCTCACTCTTTCACTTCAACAACCTAAAAATTGACTAAATTCAGGATGAAAAAGAGTGCAATACAAGCTCTGATAGAGCATATCATTTTCTTCCGAAAGCTGTGCAGCGCTGTGCAAGAGACCGCCAGCGAAATCCGCTATGAATCGTTAAAAAAACGGCGGGGACTTGTGGGACAACTTAAAACATAGACCTTCCATGCCTTTGTTGAGATAAACGAATGCATCTCAAATCGATAATGAGTTCGGTTCGCGTCAGCTGATCTTTTCATCAGCCGTGGGTCGCCTAATTTGAAAACGCTGACTTACTATTCTGATGAAGTCCATGCAAACCAAATTCTTCTTTCTTCTTCTTCAGTGTCTGTCCCGCTTCGTAGCGGGGTCCGCTATTCTGGTGTCATGACGCCACCTCTCCCGATAAAGCGCTAGATCAGGGTGGACACCAGCAACCTTCAAGTCCATATGTAACGTGTCAGACCAGCGCTGCTTCGGACGCCCTCTAGGCCGCTTTCCTATTACCTCGAAGTTAAGGCCTATCTTGCGGACGCTGTCCTCTTCTCCACGCAGAACGTGGCCGTACCATCGTAAGCGAGCTTCGCGCATCTTGTCCGCTATCGGCGCGACACCGAACTTCTGCCGAATGACATCGTTTCGGATGCGGTCCAGGCGCGTGACTCCAGCCGTCCAGCGCAGCATCTTCGTCTCCATGACGCTGAGGCGCGTTTCAACCTCCTTGGTCGCAGGCCAACACTCAGCACCGTACATCGCTACCGGCCGGACGACAGTTCTATATATTTTTGACTTCAAGCGCTCTGGCATCTTCCTATCGCAGAGCACACCAGTCAACGAGCGCCACTTGGACCAAGCTGCACTCACGCGTGAGTTCACTTCAATCATCAGATTACCATCAGATGCTACTGCTGATCCCAGGTACTTAAAAACCGAAGTGCGTGGGAGCTCGATGCCGTTAACCTTGATGGAGCTGGACTCATTAACGTCCGTCGTTAGATACTCGGTCTTCTTCACGTTCAGTCTGAGTCCAAAACACTCTAAGCGATCACACCAAGCTTGCACCTCTCGCTCGAGTTCACCTTTACTTTCGCTAGCGAGCATTACGTCATCAGCATAAAGCAGTGTCCAGGGGACTGGCTTCTGAAGATCTCGTGTAATGGCGTCCATCACGACAACAAAGAGGAGTGGGGAAAGCGCAGAACCCTGGTGCACCCCGACAGAGATGGGGAACTCCATCGAGGTTCCGGCTGCAGCTTGAACTCTACTCTTTGGAGAAGAGTAGAGGATTCGCACCCACTCTATGAGCTCCTCAGGAACTCCATGTCGTCGCAGGGCGTACCATATCACTTCACGCGGTACGCGGTCAAAGGCCTTCTCTAGGTCGAGGAAGGCGATATGCACTGGCCTCTGTTTCTCGCGATGCTTCTCTAACAGGAGGCGGGCGGCATGTATGGCATCAATGGTGCCACAGCCAGCCACGAAGCCGCACTGATTGCTGGAAAGCTGGACGATGTCACGAATTCGACCATCGACAATTCGCTCAAAGATCTTCATGCTGTGCGAGAGCAAGCGAATCGGACGGTAATTGGAGCAGTCTGCAGGACTGCCCTTCTTCTTCCAAATCGGAATCGTCGTGCTTTGGCGCCAACACTCAGGCACCTTCTTCTCCGCCACAACCTGGTTAAAGAACTGCGCCAACCACTCAGCAGGGTACCACAGCTTTGACTTCCACAGATCAGCTGCCACGTCGTCGGGCCCAGTCGCTTTGCCTGGCCTCATCTTCCTCAGAGCCGCTTCTGTCTCCTCCACGGTGATCTTCTGAACGGGACCGTGGACAGAAGCCACAGAAGGGATGGCCGGGTGAGGAAATTCCATAGTGGAAATTTCCTCAAAGTAATCGCGCCATCGCTTCAATGCCTTCTTGCGGTCCGTAAGAAGATGGCCGTTCTCATCATTGATGCCGAAGAACTTCTCGATGTCCTCGGTCTGGCGATGGCGATTCTTTGCGAGTCGGTACACATACCGCTCACCATCGCGTGACTCGAGCTTCTCGATGACATCTCCATAATGAGTGGCTTTTGCAACAGCCACGGCCTTCTTTGCAGCTTTCCTCGCTTCTTGGTACTTCCGCCAGTTATCGGCCGTCTTCTCGCCGAGAAACACGTGATAGAGCGACTTCTTCTCTCGAACTTTTGCTTTCACGTCATCTGTCCACAGCCACGCCTGCTTTTCGACCTTGCGTCGTCCAGGCACCGTGATGCCGAGCTCCAACCTTGCAGCTTCACGTATCGCGTCGGCAGCCTTCTTCCAAGTTTCGTCGACAGTTGTGACTGTCGGTAACCGCACGCGAGAAATCACAGCTGCTTCCTTCTCTCTCATTCGCCACCACTTGATTCTCGGTGCACCGCATCGCTCAACCTGCTTCTGCCTTGGAGCGGCGATCTTTAGGGTGCAGATCAGCGGTCGGTGCTGTGGGGCGACCGTCTCATACGGCACGATCTTCGCGTCTGTGACAAGACTTCGGTCTCGATCCTTCACAAGGACGAAATCTATCTGAGACTTGGAGTTCCCACTATAGTATGAGATGAGGTGGGAGTCGCGTTTACGAAATACGGTGTTCACTATGGTGAGGTTATGCGATTCCGCATATTCAAGGATACGCTCACCATCGACGTTACGCGACCCGTAACCGAATCCACCATGACAGCTGTACCCGTCTTTCGTCGCGCCGACGTGCCCATTAAGGTCACCAGCGACTACGATGACATCTTTCGACGGCACCTCTGCTGTCTTCTCATCAAGCAGGCTCCAAAACTCATCCTTGGCTTGATCGGAGCAGCCAGTCTGCGGAGCATACGCAGAGAAGAAGTGATAGAGTCGCTCCTTAGCGGCGACAACGATCTTCATCAACCGATCGTTAAAGCGTTCGACACTTACAATCGAGTCACGAAATCGTTCGGAGACGATGACTCCAACTCCACTGGTGGTCCTGGGACTTCCACATAGAACGGCCTTGAAGCCTCGTCCTATGTCCCTTGACTTGCGGCAGTACCACCTCGTCTCCTGCACCGCACAGAAATCAACTCTTCTACGCTCCAGTGCTTCAACCAACTCGCACGAGCGGCCCGTCAACGTACCCACATTCAGCGTTGCCACGCGGGTCCTGCTTACGTTACGGGACTTTCGGACTAGCTCAGTTGCCCCCCGATGCCGTCCTCGCATCAAGGACCCTTGCACACTTTTCACACTCGCCGGGCTCTGCGAGTGCGCGTCGGCTCCCGCGGACGCCGTAGCACTATCTCGAGAAACTTGAACTGTCATCAACCATGTGATGTGACATGGGTCTTCGTAGGCCGGCCTGTCACAAGGGCCTGTCGCCTGCATTCGAATGTCCGTGCTTAGCTTAGCTCGCAGAGCGAGCAGTTTCCAGTGGCACCACGTGGAGGAACGGACATCGCCACCTCCATGCAAACCAAATGCTCCTTCAAAATGCTGTCGCAGATCCCTCTATAAAACGCAATGGGCCTTCTAGAAGTCGGTGAACAAAGTGTGGTGCAATCCTAGTCGGTGGTGGCCGCTCTTAAACGATTTCACGACATAAAGAATCGCAATAAATTGGCAATAACATATATAAATAAGTAAGCTACACATCCTATCTGCTCAGATTGGCTTAGTTTTCGAGTTCCTAGTCGGTAGAGGGGACCTCAAAAAGACCATTTTCCGTGCAAAATCAGTTTGAGAAGACCCCTTTACTAGATTTTCACCGAGAACGGATCACCTTTGATAAGATCAGCGAAATAACCAACTAATATTTTGAATACGGCGAAAGATTTGTGGACACAGATAGGACAATGTGCTTTACGTCCTAATCATTTGCAAATGTTCCGATCTAACTCAGAAATGTTATACAGTACCGCGCATATGATTTGGTCAGATGCCTAAAAGAACGCTTTGGAGCGTTCCAAAGCGGATTTTTCAAATAACTTTTTTAAAAATCAAGCATTGTGAAAAAACATAAATTTGAGCTCAGCAGCTCGAGCTCTATCTTTTGACATATAAATCAATAGAGTTGAACAATGCACATAGGCCGGACATAATCAATCGAGTGGGCGCAACAGAGTAGAGTGAGCCTTTGGGAGTTTTATCGGAAATTCCCAGCCGCCCTATTCAGGAATTGCTCTGGGACTGTCCAGCTTGCCCTTGGAGTGCGCCGTGAACAATGCATACAGAATCGAACCTATCAATCGAGGGGGCGCGACAGCCTGTAGAGTGAGCCTTTGGGAGTTTTACCGAAATTCCCAGCCGCTCTACTCAGGAATTGCTCTAAGACTGCCCAGCTAGTCTTTGGAGTGCTCCGTGCACAACGCATATAGGATCCAACCTATCAATCGAGTGGGGCGACCGCCCGCAAATGTATATTATCATGTTTTCTGTGTTTCTTATTTTGATTTCGTTAATGTAGATGTTGGCGACACAGAACACATTCAGCTCTTATGAAACCGTCTAGGAGTGGCCACCAACAACTAACACTGCAGCCAAAGTAGAAGCTGATCTTAATCACCAAAAACCACTCGACGACCTTTGAAGCGACTTCAAGACGTTGCTGAGCTACCATGATGTGAACTTCTGTCCTTACATCACCTTTAAATTCAAAAACTATTGGTCTTGTTGTAGAGTCAACTTCGGTCCAGTCGTAAGAGTACGTACGAGCTATGGACGCCTTCCATATCTCTAGAATTCGGTCCCAGATCCTTGGGCATCTCACTTTCACGCTTTTCTTGCTACTACATACATACACAAAGGGTGCTAGAAAAATATTGATCGACTGTCATAACGATGTTTTGTTGCCATCAAACTTCTACCGCCAGGCGAGACTCGAACCCGCACCTCCCTCTGACCGGGCGGGAATGCTCTACGCCATTACACCACCGGCGCCGTTTGATCGAACGCAATATCCACACCTCGTCGGACCGATCAGCACCCACCCGTATCTGGGATGAGCTGGCCGCTGATATCAGCATGGATCCAGTTAAGCTGATGGTCTTGACAATTCCGGATAGGGTTGGTGCTGATCGGTCCTACGAGGTGTGGATGGTGAGTTCGATCAAACGGCGCCGGTGGTGTAAAGGCGTAGAGCATTCCCGCCCGGTCAGAAGGAGGTGCGGGTTCGAGTCCCGCCTGGCGCTAGAAGTTTTGATCGCAACAAAACATCGTAATGACAGCTCACAAGCTCGATACCACCCACTTGAGGCTCAATGAAACTGATTTGAATAATTGATCGACTTCTTTATTAGCTCGCCCTAGCTTTTTGTGTACATATTTAATCGATTTCTTTTCTAACACGTTGACTACCAGAACGATTTTCGCGCTTCTGTCGTGTGGGACCAAGCCCCTCACGACACGACATCCCGCAACCCAAACGTCACCTTGAGAATTCCTTGGTCTGCTGGACACGAATCCAAGGTTCGATTCACCGAATACAGCCGAAGGTCATCCATATCGACAACTAAGGTGTTCTGGTCAAAATCATCGATTTGGCTCAAACTTCGCCTAGTGCGGCTGCCTAAGGTGTTGATTATAAGTAAGAAGCCTGTCTTTAGTTCGTTTATCATTGATAATATGCGTGATTTTCACGTGCCCGCCATGTGATAACGCGCGCGGGAAAGGGAGATACGACATCGCGCCTCAAAATTAATCAGTAACAATCGATCCTCAAACATGGACCGTTCCTCTGATTCCTTCGATGGTCAGACAGCTGCATTCCAGTTTGGAAGATTTAAACGTACTTTAATTATTACCTGTTATTTCGAGGATAAGGCGACTGATCACGCTCATTTACCTGTACCTACCGCAACGCGCCGTATTCGGTGAAACGGCGTAGGATTCGTGTTCAGCATCCAAAAAAACCCTAGGCGAATTTTGAGTCATATCGGTGATTTTGACCCGACCACCCTAGTCGCCGATATTGGAAGTCTCCAGCCGTATTCAGTAAAACGGGCGTCGGATTCGTGCTGAACATCCTAAAAAACCCCTAGGCGAAGTTTGAACCAAATCGGTGGTTTCGAAATAATTTTAGAGGTGCGTCCCAAATTCAATGCGTTAGACCTCGTTTATACTTCGTCGCGACGCGACGCGATGGTCACGCAATGAGGCCAAATTGATCGATCGCGTCACACAATCAATATGGCCACTATACGCGGCGTGGCGTCGCGCCGCGACAAAGTATAGACAGGGCCTTAAGGTAGAGCCTAGTTAATAAGGATATGCAGTAGCTCCTTAAATTCGCGTCACACATTTAATTGCAGTCTCATTAGGAGCACCTAATTTCAAAATAACAGCGACATTGCGCCCATGAAGAACTTTCGAGGACTGTTGAAACGACTCTTAAGCCCGTGAGACTAATCGCTGTCTACCTCCGTAGACCTGACTCATATTTCGACATAGCAATAAGTGCCGCTTTTGACAGCTACAGTACCGGACGCGTCTTTTGACGCCGAAAAACCGCACTTTTGCGGTTTTTGCGTCTTTTTACTATAAGTCGCCTAAATGTCATCCGTTTAAAAAACGAAGGGTATATTAGAACTCAGGAGATCGAGCTCTATATTTTGGTATACATAGCTCATATAAAAGATCAAAAATGGTTAAAATTGAAAACTTGCACCCCATAAAGAAGGCTGGCCGCGGACGAGTTGTCGGCCGCAAGGCGTCGAAAACCGTTGCATGCTCACAATTCCTCTAATTTGAGTTTTTTTTTTGAGCAAAGGTTGGTACCGCTCGATTCCTCTTTTCGAGATCTACACAATCATGTATACAACTTCGCTAAAACACCCGAATTTTCGCAGTAGATCGTCAAAATGGCTGGAACAGGGTCTTTGCGATTGAAAAAGCTTATTTTCCAGGACTTGCATATTCTCGGAGCATCTCAAGCATGGCGTAAAATGCTTATACAAACTATATATACCGAACGATAGAACTCGATCTCCTGAGTTCAAGTGTACCCTTAGTCTTTCAAATGGATTACATTTAGGCGAGTTATAGCAAAAAGACGCAAAAACCGCAAAAGTGCGGTTTTTCGGCGTTTATTCAAAAGACGCATCCGGTACTGACCATTGGCAGCCAAAAAGAATCCCCTTAAGAGCTTTATAAAGTAGAAACTTCAAAAAAACTTCAATAGCTATTGACACGCATCAAATTCGGACGAAAATTTCCACCAATTAGAAAGGAATACGGTCACAAAAATTGAGCAAATTACGCCTCAGATGGCTAAGCTGTTGGAAAGGGCTTACTTGCAGCGGTGTATCACCCCTCTTTTATCAAAAGGAGTTTGCAACGTACATCTGACGGACAATAAAAAATTAAATGAACAACTGGTTATAGACGATGTCTTAGTGAACTGTGGTTTCACGTCTTCAAACAAAACAAAGATAAATAAAAAGTAACATAAAATTAAAGAAACAAAAAACAAGAAGCACCCATAGAAGATATTGATACAAAATAGAAAAACAATAAATAAATAATTAAAAAACAATGAAATTTTAAAATATAAGAAATACAAGAAAAGTTAAGATTTTTACACCTCCTTTCTTTACTGATAAGCCACTGAGGAGGTGTTGTAATTAACAAGGTTTGCCTGAAGGGAGGGAGCGAAACGAACCATTGGAATTTTCTTCTACTGTTATTTCCTGAAAATATTAAAGTAAATTTAAACACACAAACTTACAAAAATGGCGCTATGATAATTCAAGAGAGTCATCACAGTATATCTGTAGACTTTCAAACTCGAATATATTCGAAAACCTTGACCTTTCCTAACAATGGGTTCTGAATATATTCGAAGGACGCAATCTTTGGAAAACTAGAATTCGGATACATTCGAAAAAATTAAAAATGTAAAAATTATACAAAACTAAATTAAATTAAAAACAAGTGATCATAAAATTTGTAGCTTTCTGGAAATTTTCGAATACTCGAATTTTGATTTTCTTTTCAAATATTTGATTCCGAATAATGAAAATTTTCCAAATTTAATAAATAAATAATAACATCACCAATCTTAACCTTCCTACCAGACTAGGTACCAGACTTGGCTGGGAAGGATAAAACGCTCACTTATTTGGCCATCGTAGGTCATTGTGTGGGCTAAATATGCATTCAAATTGCATTCGCACTAATCCGCAGAAGTAAAATACGTGGAGCATCCCAAAGAAATTGGACAACGCCGTTCTTCATCATTCAACAATCACTAATCTTAAAACACTCGCCTGGTTGGCCATCGAAGGTCATTGTGTATTCTAAATATGTGGCTCATACAAACCCCCACAGCCTCCATGTTATTGCGCAGAAGTAGAATGCGTGGTGTATCCCGAAAAAAGTTTGGATAACGCCGTTCTCCATCAGTATCCTTTACTCTGGGTTCTATTTCTTGCTCTAAAAAGACACCAAAACACTGAGAAGAATTTGCAGCATTTTTAATTCGATTACTTCATCCAGTTTGAGGAACCTCGACGATTATAATTTTCCTGCAAATTTTGAAGCTGTTCATTTCGCGTTCACGTAAAAATTGCCCTCAAAATGGCAAATATTACAGTTGTCCTAAAAAATCTCCTCTCTTATCCTGCTGTGGAGCTGAGTATAGAGATCACGTGCTATGGTCTCGCAGAGCTCCGAAACGTTAGTAGATCCGACGAGCCCATTCGAGTAAACTAAGCCAATTCATCTCGTGGCGATCTTCATCAGTGCAAACATGAGAGCAACCAGATCGAATTGCCTCATCTATGAGCCAACTCATCAGTACGAGATTTAGGTACCAGTTGGAGCAGAAGCGATTCGATATCGATGTCTTCAAGCGGCTCGAAATGAGCGACTTGGAAGGTCTCGGTGAGTCTTGCTGAAGGTGTCTGAAGGGATTCTGTATTATGGTTACACTGTATTTGATAGAAGCTTTAGGCTCAATCCCGCAAGGCTGTCAGACGAAAACGTATTCCAAAAAACGCTGTTACCCTCTAAATGATCATGAAAGTCTCACCGCTTAAGCTGCAACAAACATTCTACCAGGTTCTAGCTGATGTAAACCATTTTCAAGTCAAACTGGACGCTTTTGAAATCAACTCAGACATTTTTACGTCAGATTGAGCATTCTTCTTTTTTAGACAAACTACGTATGAAACTCCGTGCAAGCAGAAATTTTGCAGTCAGTCGGATAAAATCGCAATATCTTGGAAGACGGCATTCACCAAACCGGTTGTCTTCCTGCTCTTTGAAACAAGCTTTAAACCATTGTTTTTTCTGAAAATATAAACATAAAAGTTCACAAATTTCAAATATTCACTTATTGAATAGGTGACTAAAAGTTTAAAAAAAGTTGTGTTACATTTTCCTCGAACAAAAAATCAATCTAAAATTCTTGAAGTCTGTAATTCAACCTGTAAGAAGGTCGTTTCGATTTGAAATACGTTCACTTTGATCTCAGAACCATCAAGTCTGTTCAGAAGAGTGTCCAATTTAACGTGATAATGGTATACATATGGTACTTACCTACTTACCAGACGTTTTCTCGACACGGAATTAAGTCACATCAACCAGCAGAAAAAGAAAAAGTGACTGCGAATGATAATGATAAAGAAGCAGCGCTAGACAGCGAATAGGCAGTTGATACTGTCAGCGCTTTAATTGGCTAACTAATGCTTTTCCTGCCCCGCCCCTTACAGCGGGTCGGCAAAAATCCGATTCTGTGGACAACTTTTCTTAGCGCAAATGATCCAGAAATGCTCTAGTCGTTTTTACAGAAACTGCTGCACCGCATTTCGAACTTTAGAGTACGTTTTTGTATATTGACTACAATCTTTTAATCTCAAGCTACGATGTTCATGCATTTCATATCATAACGGTAATCATAACCGAAGTGAGCCACCCATAAATATAATTTTGTAACGCAGCTCGCAAGGAAACTGTCTGAACGGTACGCCGGAACGGCAAGAACGAGTACTATTGGGAGAATCCCCGTCCTTCGAATAGTAACAGAACATGTTTTGTTTTTGCCGAATCCTTGAGGGAAACGAGTATGAGGGTGTAATGGTTAAGGGTCCGCAGAGCGAGCTCTTCACGACATCGCAAGATACCAGCGTTATGGGTTGGGTGGCGCAGTGGTAGTGGGCACGCTTCATGTTCGTGAGGTCTAGGGTTCGGTCCCCATGCTACGTTGAGTTTTTGTACTTTTACCATAGTATCGGATTTCCATAGAGATTTCCATATCTGAACTTGGTTTTGGAGTTTGCTACGGTAAGATGTTTTTATTACTTATTGTTTGTCGACATCTCGTAATTCACCAGCAATGTCCGAAATATGCCAAATGCGACTTTGTATGAAACTTTTACACTAATAAATTACTCTCATTGTCAATGTAAGAAATTTTGACACAGGAACAACATGAAACAGCGGCAGAATGCCAGAAAAATGCTTCAAATGCAATTTATTAGCGTCGGTGAGGTGAGCGCCACCATTGTACTTACAGTATAGGAGGGGACCACATGATCCTCAACTTGATCTACCACCTCGATCAATACTCTCGCCTCTGTTATGCCTACAGAGTCGCGCGGTCATAACAAGCTGTTGCCGTCAACACTGACTCTACAATGTCTGCTAACCCTCGAGTGGTCATTCATCTACTGACACTGAAGTGCGGATCTCCACTGGATGCTGTCCCTTCGAGAGACGAGATGCAGAAAGGATAGCAAGTATCCTACAGGATTTCGAACTGCGACAGCTGGAAATCGACGAAGTGGAGAAGATGGAGGTAGTGGAAGAAGTGGACCAAGGGTTTTAACCAGAAGAGGATTGTGCCGGAGTCATGACACCACCAACCAGTGAAGGCACTATCACGTTTTCGGGAGGACAGATCGTTTTGGAGGAAAAGGTTTGGCTATACTAGAAATGTTATACTATACAAGTTTGAGGACTGGGGAAAGTGGACTGTATCACGATTCTAGACTTGGGCTCCAGCGGAGTACCACTGGGCAGAAACCGTGAAGCCAAACACAAGCTCAGATATGGAAATCTCTATGGAAATCCGATACTATGGTAAAAGTGCAAAAACGCGGCGTAGCATGGGGACCGAACCCTAGACCTCACAAACATGAGGCGTACTCTCTACCACTGCGCCACCCAGACCGCGGCAACGAGGTCTTGCGCTGCCGTGAAGAGCTCGCTCTGCGAACCCTTAACCATTACACCCTCGTACTCGTTTACCTCAAGGACTCGGCAAAAACAAAACATGTTCTGTTACTATTTGAAGGACGATGATTCTCCCTATAGTACTCGTTCTTGCCGTTCCGGCCTACCGTTCAGACTGTTCTCTTGTCAGAAGACAACAAAGTACGCCCGTCCGTACTTGTTGAGTTATAATAATACTGTTTTAGTGTAGAAGACGCTGATCATCCATGCTTCTCCGATATAGTTTTCAAATCGATCAGCAATTTTAACTAGACTAACCATCATATCGTTTATGTCTACCTATCAATCGACTCTTCAGATCCAAATGTGAGGAAGTACATGGCGCAATCTTGAGAACTTGCCATATAACGTCTCTACGACTAACAGTTACACAGCTATAGCCTTCCTGGCAATATTAGTATAGTGACTCGAGCAGAGCTCCTTGAAGGCACCTATTTTGCAGGTTTTCGGTTTAGCATTAACATAAAGAGTATATCAAAAAATTGACGTGCAGTCAGTTTACGACAGAGTTGTGACAAGCATTTCGCTCATGCAGATTTAGTCGAGTCTATAATTTTCAGTTTCAGACATAGGATTACTGTAATCCCATCTATCAGCATACTACATTTTATCTTATTTTTCAGCACTTCAATGTGCACCATGATTTTTTCTAAAGTTTTATTCTCAGCAATGATCTTTTGGTTGGGAGCAACATTTTTTCTAAGACAACCTGTATTTGTAGTGTTCTTATAAGTAAAATCTTTAGTTCTTAGCCTCTACATTAAGCAACTTTGAAATCCAAGAATTATCTAGAAAAATCGTAAAAGAAATCGACATAAATTTTCCAAAATGAAGTTGCATATACTCTGAAATTGGCATCTGCAATAACATCTCAGATGGATCTCGTGGTTATCTTCGTTGAAGGAAGCCAGACGGCGAGGTTAAAGCGTAATAGGGGTTGTGTGTTATATTATATAAAAGTGTCAGTACCGTAACTAAATAATCAAGAACCATTGCAGATGAATACGAGAGCGCCACCGATGTCCCACACGTGGAAACGACGACGGAGACTCAGGCGCAGAATCTGAGTACGAGTTCACCAAAGAAACGATTCGACCCAGGAGCGAAGCGGTTCAACCCATACGACAAGCGTTTCGATCTGCTCCAGAAGCGATTCAACCCCTACGAGAAGCGCTTCGACCCACTTACGAAGCGGTTCAGTCCGCACGACAAACGATTCGAGCTGCTACAGAAGAGGTTTAGCCCCTATGACAAGCGGTTCGACTTGCTCGAGAAGAGATTTAGCCCCTACGACAAGCGGTTCGATCCACTCCAGAAGAGGTTCAGTCCCTACGACAAGCGGTTTGAACCACTCCAGAAGAGGTTTAGTCTGTATGACAAGCGGTTCGAGCCACTCCAGAAGAGGTTCAGCCCCTACGACAAGCGGTTCGAGCTACTTCAGAAGAGGTTCAGCCCCTACGACAAGCGTTTCGAGTTACTTCAGAAGAGGTTCAGTCCCTACGACAAGCGGTTCGAGCTACTTCAGAAGAGGTTCAGCCCCTACGACAAGCGGTTCGAGCTACTCCAGAAGAGGTTCAGCCCCTACGACAAGCGGTTCGACTTGTTTGAGAAAAGGTTCAATCCGTATCGAAAGCGCTTTGACGGCAGCTACGGCCTCATTGACGAGTCTGAACTTCGCGAGAAACGATTCGAGCCCTACTCGAAGAGGTTCGACATCTATAAGCGATTCGATCCGGTTTCCTACTCGACGTCATCGCTGTTGAACCGCTTTGAGACGCAGATCTCGAAACGCTTTGAACCCGCCTACTTCGAGGACTTCTGGGATGAGCCGCTGAACGTGAAGCGAAACATTTTCGATCCGATGGCGTATCACGTAGGATTTGGACGTTAAGAGTGTAGTTGGTGATCAGAATTTCCACAGGAGACCATTGATTTCTGTGCTATCGATTGTGAGCGAGTGAGAGGTACAGTAAAACATTCACGTTTCTAGCGGTTGTAAGGAAAACGAGAGCAAACTAAATATCAGAAACTTAAATATCGATCCAGCGTTTTTTATAAGTGTCATAGCCAGCAGGGACACCGTGCTTTTTGCGAAACATCTCAAAGGGAGTAACAGTTCTAAGCGTACAGAAAAATCGTCGAGAATTCAACTTCGCCTACCAGCATCATACTGGACATCCACGAGTGCTCAATTTTATAAACGAGGAAAAATCACTACTGATCCTTACACTGGTCTTACCATGCAGTATCTTATGGAAAGTAGGGGTCTTTTTGACTTCTATTAGGTTGACCAACACGGAATGTTTTGTACATTGTGGCCTTGTTTTCACAGTTATTCGCATCGAGCTCACTTAGGGTTAGTTTATCGTTTATCGCTCATTATGCATTTCATTTTCTTCATTTCCTATTTTTCCTACATCATTCCCTCAGCGGTTTTTAAAATTATAGCCTTCAGACTACAATGGACCAGAAAATGATTGTGCGCGCGTGCCTGCTCTACGACTTCAAGTTGAAGAAGTCCGCTACGGAATCGCATCGTTCGTTGGTAGCTGCATTAGCCCTAGTTTATACTTGCGCCGCCACGCAGCGCGGCACCACGATCGCCATAGATATCGATTTTTCGCGCCGCTCGGTCGATATCTATCCCAACCATCGTGCCACGCCGCGCAGCCGCGCAAGTATAAACTGGGGCTTAGACGAAGATGTCGCTTCCAAAAGACAATGTGAGTGGAAGTCTCAACGTCTTGCCGCCGGCGACGAAAGTCTTCAAGATGAAGAGCACGGAAGACAGGCGCCTATCCTGGATAGCGACCTTTCACGGACTGCCGTCAAAGATGATCCGACAAGATCGGAGCCGGAGCTTGCAGTAGAGCTTGTCTGCTCGAAATCCTACTCCAAATCCTGCTCCGAATTTAAATCCAAATCGAGTGTGACGTCCTCTACCAACATGCTGCATGATAATGCGAGGACTCATGTTGCAAAAGTCGTTCAGACGACATGTGCAAATTTTGAGTCTTGAGAACTTGAAAGTGGCTGAAAATCATTGCATTTGTATAAGCATATAAAATAAAGTGCGTTCTGTTTTTCATGACAAGTTAGTTAGCTCCTCGCCATTAACTAGGAATTGAAGGCTAAACTTCGAAGAATCCGCATTGATGTTACGAACAGCAGACACTTCAAACTCGGTAAACTTTACAGTGTCTACTATCAAAATGATGGCTACGCTCTACAAAGCACAGATCTGATATAGAAATTTGTGATTGGAAACTTTTTGAAGCTTTCTAGCTCTATAAAGATGGATCAGTGACGCTCGCGGAGGATCGTAAATCAGTTAACGGGCGTTTGAGAGGACGAGCTCCACAACTAGGTCAAGAGTTTGTAATTGAACATTCCATGCAAGAAGTTGGGTTGGTAGGAGGGAGATGGATCTAATGGTGCTACTTAGTTTTCATATAATTGAATTTGAACGAAGTTATGGCACTGCGACGGTTTGCGACGGAAAAATCTGTTACGAAGCGTCGACTATTCACGAATTAGGAGCGGTACTGTATAAAATGGAGACACTTGGTTAGACCCTTTTGCCTCATCCGCTGTATAGCCCTGACATTGCGCCATCCGACTACCACATACTCCGCTCGACGCAGTACGCCTTGGCTGGGAAGAACTTCACTGTCTACGATAAAATCCGGATTTGGGTGACCAACTTCCTCGAATCGCGGCTAGCTCACTTTTTTAAAGACGGAATCCATTCTTTGTGTGTAGACTGGAGAATGGTTGTTGATAATTGTGAAAAATATATTACCGAATTAAGTTTGGATTTAATTGATTTGTATGAGTTTAAGTTTTCGGCCTGGTGCAACATTCCGCGTGGGACACCGTAATACCAGGCTGTCCAATAATTCTTACCCGAAAATTTCCCCATTTTTAATTTTTTTCAACTTTATTGAAAAACAAGTCTAATCAACAGTTATCCACAGCAGTGGCCCATCGATTGGGCAGGTCGCCGATGCCCTTCGCCGAGAACTCCGGGGCTGCGACTCGAGGAAGTCCGCGATGTCGGATTTGAGGTTGTCGTAGTTGGTGAATTTTCTTCCGGCCAAATGGTGCTTCAGCGGGCGGAACAAGTGGTATTCGGAGGGGGCGAGGTCCGGGGAATATGGAGGATGGGCAACCGTCTCCCAGCCGAGCGTCGCCAACTTCTGCTGGGTCTCCTTCGCCACGTGGGGGCGCTCGTTGTTGTGCAGCAGGTGGACCGAGGCCCGTCGGGGACGCTTTTCTCGGATGGCGGCGGCTAGTTTCTCGAGCTGATCGGTGTAAATGGAGGCGGTGACCGTCGTGCGTTGCGGGAGCCGCTCCAAGTACAGCATGCCCTTGGCGTCCCACCAGCAGCAGAGCATGATCTTCAGTGGGTGTTCCCTGTCCTAGAGGCTCGTGTCGCCGCTCTCGGAACGATTGAACCAGCGCCTGACTGTGTGTTGGGACACTGCATCCTCCTTGCACGCTCTGCAGATGTTGGCGATCGCGGTGCCCGTATCGTTGCCCAGCAGCCAGTACACGAACGTACGAATTCGACCTTGGTCCATTTTAGCTTGTACTGGTAGCTAGACGCGGCGACTGCGCCTTAAATACCCCTAGCGTGGAACTCTAGAGAACCTTCTAGAAGGTTTTTACACTTTCCTGATATTATAACACTTCTAAGGAAAATTATAGATTTCTGAAAATGTTCGGACATGATTTATTGGACGGCCTGGTAGTTTCAAGTGAGGAAAAGCCAAAGTTTAGTGCTAGACGGTGCTAAACGGAATCTGATCTTATACAAATCCCAGTGCACGCACCATAAGTTTTCTTGTGAAACTACTTTGGACCCGGTCCAGCATGGTAATGTGAGAACTGAATATTTGAGTGCCGTATTCCAAGATGGGTCTGATGGGGGATTTATAAGCTTGGAGAAGTACAGCAGTGTTTCTTGTTGGCAGCGCTCTAAACAAGTTGTAGGCACTCGGATGGCTTTCTTATATATAGTTTCGCAGTGCTTATTAAAGCTTAGATCATTGGTTACCGTAAAGCCCAAGTTCTTGATTTCGGTGACGCTGCTAATAAGGAAAGATTCCCAACACAAGGTGAGCTTTTGCGATGCTATTTTGATAGGATGTAGGGCCCAGTGAGCGGAATCCATAACCACAATTAGTTTTTGCTGAACGCCCTTTTAAAGACCTGAAAAAGACGTCTGAAAGCGTGCACGCAACTATCATCAACTCCTACGACACCCTCGTTTGCCTCGGCAGCGCAGGTGGTAGGAGGGACGCCTCATAGGAGCACACCCGAGGGGCTTTTAGTTCAAGCTCGCGTACTGCCGAAATTTTTGCACATACTTTTTGTTGTTATTACGCTTTCTCATGCTCACAGGAGTCAATTTTAGACCATCAGTGCTTACAACAAACCAAGGCTGTGTATTTGCGCCTCCATGTGTGCTAGTTTTCCAACAACGCCTATCTGCACCGTATCAGTTCTCTGGAAATAAAAAGTCCCGTCTTGCCTTCCCTTTTAGTCAACAGCTATGGTAGAAATCTATGAAACAAGTAAAACACAAGCCTTATCACACGAACAGCATCTTACACAAGCCAGTGAGAAACAATCTTCTCCCTGACAAGGAATGGCCCATTTTTCTTCGTTGAACGTGCAATCCGTGGGTGTACAGAAAGGTCCTGGGTGAACATCGACGTACCCAGCTGCCATCCACGCGAATGACAGGCGTAATAAGGTCCCATTTCTATTATACAACCTCTAACCTGAACCGCCTCTTCTTCCTGACAGTCGATATCTCTATACCTGGCGTCCAGGATGAGTCCTTTTATGGCATCCGCAACTGCAATCTCTCTCTTTGTCAGAGATGTGAAATCCAGTGTGAAGGTGGAAAGCCGTCGGCCGACAACACGTTCAAGTAAGAACGGCATTTTTAGCACGCTTATGTACCGAAATGACCCGGATCCATAATATTCAACCACAAGGTACGCGTATTTGTGTGCAGTTACGGTAATATTGGTGATATGGTATGATATGGTGGTGGTGCAGGCATTGTTGAAAAACTAGCACACATGAAGGCGCAAATAGAGAGCCTTGGTTTGTTGTAAGCATTGATGGTTTAAAATTGACTCCTGTGATCATGAGAAAGCGTAATAACAACAAACTAATATGTGCAAAAATGCTGGCATTGCGCGGACTCGAACTCAAAACCCCAGCGGTTGTTGTTCTCTGCGAGTACAATGAACTGCTGATCTAGCCCATCTTTTAAAATTGGTCACATACTGGGGTGTTTCTCTTCGTCATCATGAGCTGACCTTTGGATCACTGCCTAAGAAAATGAGACGATGATGATACCGTCAGTTCTGGATGCGCCACGCATTTCGCTTCCATAAATTCCCTTCGAATGTATAGCCTGTGCGACAAAGCAGGGCACACATACATCACAGTACAAAATAAAGGCATACTAACGCATACAGTAACTATTATAACAGTAGCTGTTAAATATTATACAGTAGCTAATATAAGAACTTTGTTACGTGAAAAGATTCAGTCAATGCTTGGACATCGAGCAACGGTTCTACATACTGCATCAATAGTTTCATAATATTGAGGGAACATCTGATAAACGCGATTTTTATTGTGTTTGTTGTTTCGCTGAGTCCTTCCCTAAGGAGGGCGTTCGTTCCCTACACGATCCCGCCCGCCGCCCACTTCCCGCCCTACCCGCGCCGCCCTATTTGGACAAGTTTGCGGCGCGCGAAAGCGTCGTTAATTGGCGTGACGTCGTCCAAAAACCTATCAGCTGATAGGAGACGATTGGGGATCGCATCCATGGAAACTCTGAAGTCGTTTCTTAGCCGGTTCGTTGTGGAGACAATTGAGGGAAGGAGAACGTCGCTCTTCTCCCTGAATTCTTTAAACTTTCGCCACAACTAGAGACTATGGGTGATTCCGGTCAGGAGCTGGTGGTTTCTACATTGAAGGCCTATCTGAAATTGTGAGCGAAAACGGCTCACCGTCCTCACCTTTTTAGGATCAAACATTTCTTCTTGCAGTGAAGAATTTTCTAGTGGATAATCGCATTGTTCCCATGACATATCTTGCTAAGATGTTGTTGTACTTGTCGGAAAAGCGGACGACGCCTTAGTACTGAGCAATGAGGGGGGATCGGAAGAAAGCCTTGGCTCTGCAGCTGAAAAGTCCTCTCCAAATGTAATGTACAGCACTCTGAAAATATGGTGAACAAGATTCTGACTCTTGTCTCAAAAACGAAATCTGTTCAGGATAGAGCTGCCAGGTCAAGGGAAGTGATAAGAAATGCGATGCCTCCATGTGATGGCGGGGACCCGGACATCTCGTCCTCGGCGCGCCCATTGCTCCGCCCCTTTCCTAGGGCAATGTAGGGAACACCACTCCGCCCTTCCCTAAGCTGCCCAGTGATCCTTAGATTTAAAAGTTACTTCCACCTCCTTCCTTCTTTGACCGTAACCTCATTGAATGGTTCAAAGTCATATCTAACTTCTGCGATTCTGAATATCGGCGTTGCAACGCTGTTCGCTAAGCGGTGTTCTTTCTTTAGAATTCTTTAAGCTGCATGTACATAGAAGTAACGCAGACATCTTTAAATAATCGGAACTGGAAACGTATAAAGAAGATGAGGGAGCGGAACTGTAGCTCAACTGGCAGACCTGGATCTGAGGAATCACACGATGCGTCGACACAAATAAAATACCGGTGTCGATTCTGATGCATTTGGTAAAATTTTTAAGTCAGGTTTCCCATACAGTTTCAGAATATTTTAAAAAAGTTTTGGCCAGGTACTTATGGGATTTTTGCCCTACCCAGCTGGATTATCTTACTCGGTTTTATGCTAAACAATATGGACACGTGGTGGCGCAGTGGAGGGGGGCGCCGATTGTCGCGAGCATCGATCGCAAGTGCCTGATTCGAATTTTTTGCCCGAGCCAATTCAGTCTTTCATCCCAATGGTCTCAACGAATGGTGCCAAACTCCTCTGGGAAGGATAAAACACTAACTTGTTCAACGGCCGGCTAGCGCAAGTCATTGTGTGGACTTCGCATTTCAACTGCCTCCATGATATCCCATAGAAGTAGAATGCATGGCGCATCCGCAATGAGATTGACCAACGCCACCGTTTCTCCTTATTTATCTCAATGCTAAACATCATGCAACAGCGATACGTGGAATCAATAGGTCAATAGTACAGTAGGGCAGTGTTTTGATTGGTTCTTGCCTCCATCAAGCCCTTCCACCAGGTAGGGCAAAATGCCTACAAGTACCTTTGGTATCTATAAGTCATTGTGGAAAACTCACCAATATCATATTATGAAATTTGGCGTATGTTCACATGGACTAGAGAAAATTCAGTATTTTTGAAGAAACTTTTCAAATAGAGCACAATAAATTCTCTACGGTAGTTTTCTACCTTCAATTTTAAAAAATCTGAGCTTTGAATATAACCAAAATCACATTGAGTTTAGATTGACTTCTACCAAGCGTAAGGGCTTCTAATTCTACGCCTTCTAATCATCAGTGGAAGGCTAACGTACAAAACCGACTTAATCTCTTAGGAAGGCTTCTTCACCTGTCCCGCACCCGGCTTGTGGAACCCAACACACTACCCAAAACATCCATCTTCTCCCTCACTTCAAGGATTATTCCCTTTGTCCATGCACGGTAGCTTCATCGCTGTGGCCAACAGAGTCTGACTTCAGGCCGATTCTTTAGGAACCACCCTACTTATATGCCTTCCAGAATCGAATGCATAATTCTGCAGTAACGTGAAACAGACCCTGTATACATCGTCCCATCGTATTAATAGCAATATTCTTCTATGTGAGCGTGGCTTCTAAAAGGCTTCCGTAGGCACAAAGCGCGGCAGACACTTATACAGGATTTATCCCACGCGAAATAGCCCATAGCGTGCGTACGAAGAACGAGCTGTGTTGGCTACTGCCTCCGGATTCTGAAGAATAATCGTTAAGCAGCCTTCTATAAGCTGTACCCAGTTAGCTGTACAACAATACAACAATAGTACAAGTGGTAAGATCAAAAGATGACGTCCATGTAGGACGATGGAGCCAGCTGTGATGGGGAACGACTCGGAACACACGTTGCGCGCCCGTCTAAAATCCTAATGAACTATCTAGTCAAGCACTTACATGTGACACTGAGTCCCGACGACTAAGTGTCACATGTGAGTGTTTGACTAACTATGTGTCAGGACGTTTTCACGACGTCTATAACACTCCTTCTGTACCCCGACACACGTGCCACGACTTCTGTGACGCGTCTTCAGAAACCCGACGCACAGTGGACGATATTGAGGGAAAATACTGGTTCCCATCTATTCCCCCTCTAGTGGTCCCCTTTGCTGATCCCCTCTTCACTGGTCCCCCTCCTACTGGTTCCCTTACTCGGAATCCCTACGCAAGTTGGACGTCTGCCGTACGCCTTCCGAATCCAGGCGGATGTTTGACGACGTCTAGGGGACGCGTTCTTATTCCCGGCGATGAGCACTTGCTCACCATCCATACCTTGACGCGTTGCCCGCTCAAAGTATCACAAACTTTGTTGATTCACCGCTAAGGATAGGGGGACGGTTAGGAGGTACACCAGCCCCCCGCTGGGGCGTGCGATCATCCTCTCATCCCCCTTACTCACCCACCCCCAAGCCCCTAGGCTTCATCGAGAGTCTAACGGCTGCCTTACGAAACCTTTGACACGCAAATCAAAAGTTTCCGGTCCGCAGAACAGCGGCTGTACCTCCTGATGCCACGCCCCCCAGAAGGGGACGGGTGTACCTCCTGTCGCGCTGCCCTAAGAATATAGTTCGCTAGCAATCTTCTATGGTTAGGCTGAAAGAAACCCGTCTGGCATACGTCGCGCTGTTTTAGGCATCTCTTGGCTTCAGACCCCCTTCCCCGTGACAGGCACATGACAGCCGATTATATATATACTAAGATTTATTTACTTATTTATTTATTTTTCTTTTCCGCAGATGACCGCCAGTGATTTGAAAAATGAAATCGTACTACATACGCGCACAAAATGCTAGGCATAAGCTAAATGTATGCAAATTCTGAAATAATCTGATAGATGCATATTATAAATAAATATTATACATATTATAATATTTATTTATTTATTTATTTCGTCACTACCTGCCATTGCTAGCTACCATACATGAGAGCGATAGACTAAATATGCTTTCCTCGATCGCCCGCTTATAGAAAAAGATGAAGGACGGCGTGAATCAATCCCTTTTGGGACGCGCCACGCATCCTACTTCTACGGGAGGTTGTGGTGGCTTCTTGAATGCGTATTTGGCTTTTACAATCACGTACGGTAGCCAGCCGATATAGGCAAGTCAGTGTTCTATCCGCCAGTTTTTGCGAGATGCCTATTTGATTGCCTTAGATTATTTGCTTCGAATCAAAACTGCAGATCCTTAGTGCGCATCTCGCGCAATTATTAGCAAATAATCCCGTCCTCTATTTTTTCTGCGCATGGTAGAGCATGGATCGGGGCAACGAAGCATTACACCTCTTCCGAGGTCAGTTAAATGGTACCAGACTAGTCTGGAAGGGATAAAACACTGGCTTATCCATCACGGTGGCAGGCAGACATCCAGGTTATGTTATTTCGGGCAAAACAATTCGAAGAATCCGAGGCATAGAAGGTTTAACCGACTTGTTCTGGATCCGAGACCTAAAGGAGTTTAGGATACATGCAGGAGCATACCTCTAAGACACCTGTACATACTATGTACATATACATATGTTCTATCCATAAGTATAAAATCCAAAAGATTGCTTATAACACTGCATCAAAACGAGCGCGGAAGAAATCATTTCCGTATCGCACATAACTGTGAAAAAACCCATCACCTTCACCTATTGGCTGAATGCTCTTCCCTTAGCATTTTGAAAATTTTCTAAAGTTTCAATTCTGAAAATGGCCAATCTTGTCGCATGCCATGCGGAATGTCAGCGTGAAGCAGCTGTAGTTTATGTGCCATTTTTGTTTGAACTCGACAAATTTTGATTTAAAAGAGGACACGTTTTAAGTAAAATATACATAACTAAAGTTGAAATTATACTTTTTAACAACAAGCAAGATAACTTGCTAAATAAATAAATAAGAACTTCTTATTTTAAATGAATTCGGGTTTAAAAACCTCTATGCACACAGGATTTCTATTTTTTAAATGTCTACTTTTCAAAGGAGCATAAATTTTTCCATGGCTAAGGCCTGAGGACTCCCGCGGGAGCATCCGCGGAAGGGCGGGAATCGCGCCGAGATCGCTCACCTGGCCAATCGCAGCACCCCGCCACGCCCGTCGTCCGCGGTGCTCCTTTAGTTTGCGGACGTTCCGCGGATGCTCCCGCGGGAGTATAACACAGGCCTAGAAGAAGGTGCAATCTCTCCAATAAACTTCCAGCAGCAATCTCTCCAGCAAAATTCTAGCAGTTTTTCTTACCAGCACCTTATAATATCAAATTAAAAAATTTTTAGACCAATTTATTAGGTTGGCAACTAATTTCGTGGACTCTCAAGCGCCTCCAACAAAAGTGTTCATAAACAAATAACAAATAACAGATTTCAAGCAAAGTAAGATCTGTTGGAAAGCGGGACTGCTTCCCATTTATCAGCTACCTGGCCCATCCCACAGCTGTAGAATTCTTGTGGTTTCGAAGCCAAGAATCCTTGGAGGTGCATTTTGAGATGGTCCAAATTAATAAATCGTCCTCCAACCAAGAAGTGCTGCAGCGTGCTATAAAGGTGCTAGTCATTTGACGCACAGCCTGTGCTGTAAGGTGGGCGAGTTAGTCGCTTCCAGCTAAGGTCTTCGACTTTTTGAAGCTCCCGATTTGTGACGTGTGATCTGGCGTTATCTTGCTATCAGATAATTCCGCTCCTGAAAATCTGTCTGAACCGATTCCAGCGGAGTTCAGCCTGCGCGCGGCCAAGTTGAGAAGAGTAGATTACAGCATTAATGCTGGAACCGTTCTTGACGAGCTCCCAGAAGTTAATACCTTCTTGACACCACCAAACGGAGGGAACGTAGCGAACCGGACGCCTCAAAAAATAGAAGACCTTGACTGGGAGCGTCAAACTCATCCACCTTACAGCACAGACCTTGCGCCGAGTGACTACCACATCTTTAATTTGGTGCAGTACTTCTTGGTTGGAAGACGATTTAATAATGTGGACCGGGTCAAAATGCACCTCCAAAGATTCTTGGCCTTAAAAGCACAATAATTCTATGGCCGCGGGATAGACCAGCTACCTGATATATGGGAAGCACTTCTGCGTTCCGAGGGATCTTATTTTAATTAAAGATTTTCATTAGTTATTTGTTAATAAATACTTTTGCTGAAGATTCTTGAGAGTCCACGAAATTAGTTGCCAACCTAATATATACAATGTAGTCAGTTTTTTCCATAAAGCACTCTGTGAAGGTAAATATTTACTAGAATTTTCTTGGATAAAAGGCTGATTTTGGCTTATTATACCACGCTGTTTCAACTTTTGTTGTCTAATTCTATTTACAAAGTGTCCACTTTATTTTAGAGTTTTTTAGTTCCATAGAAAAAGTGTACGCTTCGAAAATAATTCGAAACGAAAACTGTATACACACGATTCTTCAGGCAAACGTCAGATAACTTAAAGAAACTTAACAACATCAGCTTCGGGACATATAAGTGCTAATAAATAACTTCATCTACCAGGCCACACGGCTATGCTGGGCTCGTTAGAAACCTACTAGTCACATAGTAGTCGATTCTTAAGAACACAATAGAATACATCATCAGAAAATTCAGAAAATGGAAAGAGATATTAGAAGAGAAAAGGCTTACGAAAGCCGTAACTTACGTATTCAAAGTCAGAACGCCACTGCGAGATTTTTATCGTTCGGATTTCAAGAGTTGAAAAGGAGGGTCGAGAATACAACTTGTAGTACACAATATCGACCAGAAGTTCCACCAGAGTGAGCTAGTCACCCACCTTTCTAGTTAGTGTAACAGGCATGGCGGTAGTGTACACGAAATGCGATTCCGATTCAATTGTCCGTGGAGACGTCCTCGTTTTCCAGGTGTCGGACAATGCAATTCGACAAGAGGCGAAGAAACGAAGAAACACATTGACCGATCGAGCAACTAGCACTTCTCCACGGCGCCGAATTTCACGTAAACAGCACGATGAGGAGCATCAGGCATGATGAGCACGAGTCAACGTCGTCAAAGGCACAGACCACCACCGCTGGAAGAGGCCCGCCGCCCGTAACACAAAATACAAGCTTTAATCACCACTAAAGGATTACAGCTAGCATTTCGCGTTCGGGGCAGAATCGGACCGAGGGTGGAACGGGACGGACGGCGGAAGGTAGACGGGGGTGACGGGTTTTTCTGGCTCTTCAGACTGAGGGGGTCCACGAATCGGCCGATGGCACTGGGAGAATGGGGCGACAGCCAGCCTCCCGCTGATAACAGCCCCCCCCCCCCCCACGCCACCGGCCCAGTACAGTTCGCTGGGGGCGGGCGGGGGCGCACGCAGCACATCTCGTCTCGGTCGCTCCTGGCCGACCCCTTCACCGCCTCCATCTCCAGCGATCACCGGCGAGTTTCGGCCTCTCTGCGGTAGCGTTCGGAGGTTGAAGAAGGCGTTTCGAGCACAGAAGCGGCTCATCGCCAGCATCATCTGCAGCGGAAAAGTCCACATTCTACTCGTTTGACAAGGCAGTCTGAGGGGCAAGTGCAGTGGAGGGTCCATTTCATATCGGGTTGCCCCCTTATGACGATGAATTTTTCTTGTTTTTTTACATTAGAGCTCACTATTCTAGCAAACCTTTAGTGTAGAGGTGGGCCTCCAGAAGGAAAGCGAAGTAATCTATCCTACTGCAGCTGTTTACTAAAATTTCTAAGCCTGCAACATACCATACCCCATGTCCGTATTGCGCCCTCATTTAAATTATGGTCAAATTAAAAAATATGGAACATAGAGTACACCAACCCCTAATCTCAATAATTGATTGAATTGATGCTCGAAACAGCATTCCTAATTGGGTCGGGGGGTCAGCGATTATCAGAAAATAATGAAAATAATGTTTCTCCCACTTTTGGCACCCCACCTTGCCCTAGGCGTATTCAACTTTGTGACACGCATACATAAGGGAAGAAGGACGTGACATCGGAGAAGCAAGGCGAAAAACGCTAATGTGAAGGAAAACATTATTAGACAAATAGGTGAGACGCCCTAGGCATCATCAGAGTAACTCTGCCTATCACCACAATCAAGCAGTCGACGCGCACTTGTTTGAGACGCGTGAGAACATAACGTCACAGTACGATGTGTGGTGATCTCAAGGGGTCAGGAGATTTATTGATTTAAAGGAGAATCTCAGATGGACTCCCCATCAGAATTGCACCGGAAGTCCGAAAACTATGTAGATGAAGGTCATCTGCGCCAGTGAAAGGCAGACGACGAAATCTAGGTTCATACTACAATATAGCATAACACCGGCATGTAGAATTAATTCTCTCCAAATGAAGTACATGAAATGTGAAAAGATAGGACAAAAAATGAAATATTACTTGTGATAAAATATGAAAAACGCTCATTGTCGCGAAAGTAGGTAGCATTGGAAAGTGACACCGCGCCAGCCAATCATGGCTCATCGAATGGCAACGCCATTCAGAGACGGTGCTCTGATTGGTTGGCGTGCGTTCGGTCGGCATCCTGATTGGTTAAGACCGGCTGGTCCGAAAAAGCTGCTGATCTGAACGTCAGTGCTGTGCTTGCTCAAAGTTCTTCTCTACTCAGCCGACAAGAGCAGGAAGGAGATCAAAAAAGCAGCACAAAAAGGGAAGGATTGATCGCTACAGAAGAGCACGTACAAGTCCAACACCTTAGCAACGCTGGCCACAAGACCGAAATGTACCAACATTTATTCTTCTTTTTATTTCTATCTCTCTAGCTACTATCCGCGATTCGCAATAAATCTCCTAATTGGTGACAAACGCCATTTTTAGAGCTCCTTGAGCGAAATCCGTCATGTAACCCAAAAATACAGAAATTCTGGGTGCCTTACTGAAAGAGCGCCTCTACGAAAGGAATACGCAGTTAGAAATTTAAAAAATCATCGTTGTTTGAACTAGGACTATCACAAGACTAGAAAAAAGGATAGATGAGCGAAACAGTGAAAGGAAAAACGTAAGTACGTAAAAACGGCAAGACAAAATCCGCGTGCTTGTTCTGCGGTGCAATCCTATTCGAAGGGTACTAAAGGTATCCTGCTTAACTCCTTCCCGTGATATGCCTCGACTCGACAGCCACCGGCCGTCACATGGTGTGAAGGTTTCTCAGTAGCTTCAAGAGAAAAGGGAACAATAGTGGCTTCAACTAGTGTCGGTCCCATTGAATTAGAATTGCACCACGATGACTCCTTTTCAGGTGCAGAAGCTCGCTATTTAGTCATCTAGGTATTTATACGGTACGGTACGGTAGAACTTACTAGCAGCAGAAAACCGAAACAGTGGAAGGCAAGTCGTTACGACCGAAGAAATAGAAATCGTTAACACCAGAAGAACGGGAGACAGATCGATGGTATAATACGTCGTGTGTGGTCGAATTGGGCGGAGCAGGTCATCGAGCGGATCACGAAAGCAGATCAAACTTTCCGTTCCCAGTTCACACAGGAAACAAAGTCAATCCTTGATGACATGAAAAGGGGTCTACTGTCATTAAAGCAGAAGCAGCTATAGGGCGCGAACGATTCTGACGGCAAACGTACCGATTCTGGCCGGTGTCGGGCAACATTTTATCGAGTAGATCGAAAGAAGCAGTCAAAATTTTGTTTCAGAATGCCCTTAAACTGTTGTTGAATCTAAAACTTTCGGAGAATATGGAAGGTTTTGAGGATGTGTAAATCCTGTCAACCGCTATTAGAAGCTTTTCCCAACAGGCTGTGGTGGCAGAAATTCTATGAAAAAAACCGAAGCTGAACCCCACCTTTCTTCTCAAACTGGGAGGACGTCCTTACGAAAAAAATCCCTTTAAAAATGCTGCGCACAAGCTGCTCCATGCACCAGCGTTTTCATGTTAAGTGGTACTGGCATGTTCATGTGGCAATACACCAGTTCTCAGTTACAGGTCTTTTCTGAAGTATAAAGGATGAAGAATAATGGATGGCGTTGCACAATTCCTTTGGGATGCGCCATGCATTCTACTTCTGCGAACTGTCGGTCGTGGAGGCGATTTGAATACCTATTTGGCCGTGCAATGACTTGTGGTGGCCAGCCGCTCAGACAGTCAATGTCGTTTCGTTCCTAGACAAGTCCGATACCAGATCACCAACCCCATAGGGATGGAAGGCTTCGTTGGCTGAGCGGGAAATCCGAACCGAGGACGTGGTATCGGGTGCACGTGACAGACGCCACCTGCTCCAACTGCGCTACTCGCGCCCATTTCCCAACTTTCTAAAGTGCATCGGAAAATCATGGGATTTCTCCCAGTCGGAGAGGGCATACGATGTTTGTCCCATCCGTCCCTTCCCTTGAATTTGTCCTGAAGCTTTAAATACTGCCGGATGATACGATGGTGGTTATGCGGACTCAGGGATTGTGGTGTAGTGTCGTGGAATGGTCGACTAAACTGTCACCCTAGCGCTGCCCCTCCCGATTAGGATAGATCGAAATCATGCCTAATGCGAGGAAAAGATGGGAAAAAGCAACGAGGTGAGTCTCAGCCCATAAAAACAACAATTGCACACACCCTCTAGCTGATGATCTACTTGCTCTGATTGGTTGTCGCTTCCCTCGGGGCCACTCCCATCCCGAGTTGGGCTCCATGTACCCTAGTGACTATCCTTTTTAAAGCTGTATAGAACATTGTTTTTAAAATAAGCCGGGCATATTTTCAAGGCACATTTTTGAGAGCTACTGTGGCAACAGAAATTTTATAGAACACCACTACCAACAACACCTATGCTGCAGGATTTCAAAGGTGCATTTAGTAGACATTTAGTAAAATAAAAGGTAAAGTAAAGAATGGATTATACAACGATTGAGATATTAATTTTTGAGCTACTCCAGTGAATGAGCGGAAGAAGGAGTGGGAATCTACGCCGTCTGTTCGAAAGCGTCGGTAAAGATGTAATCTGTAACAAAATCGAAACATTAAATTAATCCATGAGAGGACAGAACTCTGCAGTTTCTTCTCCTGGAAAAATCACCTTCTGCATATGTTCGATTCATTTTTTGACGGTACTTCCCGCCCTTTCTCTTCCAGTTTTGGTGAACCAATTTCTTTTTACGTCGCAGGCTGTTCCCCTTTACTTCTCCATAGTATTTTCATTTTCAACGTCACAGAATACTCCTTTGTATTTTCCTGTATTGAATCTTTATCTTAATTCCACTCTGGAGTTCAAGAGCAGCCTTTGGCATGCCAAAATTTGTGGAATAAAGACGCCATCACGTACACCAAGCCGTCGAAAATTAGGTGGGCCGATCACATCATGCTGTTCCAGAACCGTAACGGAAGTGATTCCGAATGATATCTTAAGACAGCGGAATTAAACTGTCTGTCGTTCGATTTAATCACTTTACCTTTAAATCCTTCACAAAACTGGATTTAGTACCATATTTTGCTATGCTGTGTGAAAAGCCATGCAATATTCCATCAAACTCCGTTTCAAAGGCACTGTCCTAATTGGGTGGGGCCAGTCGGAAGGCGTGCAATCCTGCCTCCCTTTTTCATTTCGTCACTCAAGTGAGTGTCTTTTTTCACCTTTTCTCCTTTCATGGAATCTGAGCTGGAGCATCTGTGATTGCCCGATGGCATTTTGCCGTGGATTTCGGCCTTTGATGGAGACGAACAAGAGGGAGCAGGTGTCTAGTGCAGTTTCACCCTCGATACTGCACACACTAAGATCGCCCCCGCCCAACTAGGAAGGCTCGAACGGCATGAATCGCCCAAATGTGCGTGACTGCTAGGTGCATCAATGTGGTTCCCCTCTGTGTGAGAATTCAAGTAGCAATGCATGCTGCCTGTCGTACAATCAGTGGCCTCCTGTATATTGCCAGTAGAATCGTGGGAGACTCATTCCGCATTCGCAAAGGCAGCCATCGACAGCAATCGCCAACATGCAGCCTTTCAGCCACCGCCCGACGTCCTTCTCATCTGCATTCGTGTCATTCACAATCGCTGAGCATTTCTCCATCGACTTCAGCGCATCGCAAGTCTCGCCTTTCCGTTCGACAGCATGCAACTTTTTGGCCGACATTTGACAGATTCATCGTCGTCGCCTAATCGAAGAAACCTGTTCAATCTGCCGCTTGGCTGCCCGCAATCAATTGATGAATTTATCGATCATTCAACTAATATACACAGGCAGATAAACATATTCTCGTACTCCGCTAAACGATGGTGAAATGTGAAAGCTGCAAAAAGCTCTAGTCATGGATCGGCTGAATGGAATTGGCACAACACAAATGATATGTATGCATACAGAAGTACAGTGTCAGCTAACAAAAGCTGAATAGAAACTGAGATGGAGATCGATTAGAAATACTGGTATTGATCATGGTCTGATGTTGGAGCGACGACCGTCCGAGGCAGAGCACGAGGTGGAGCGTAAGCACTCGACGCTGAAAACGGACATACATACACACGTCTAGTAGCCATTTGCTTGAAGTGGAAAACTGGTATTCGCTGGTTGAACAGGACACTCTGTCTGGAAGGCCGGCTCTGCCACTTGAAGGCTTCTTCCGTGTCCAAGCCGTAAGGGCAGTAAGGCGCGTCACATTCCGTCTCATTCTAAGAGAGAAGGCGAGAAATTACAATACTGGTTGGCCGGCAGTTCTCAAGGTGACGCTGTAAACTGTCAACGGCTAGGAACGCTGATTGTGAGGCCGGCAGCGCTCGTCTGTCCCCATATTTTTGTTGCGTCGACTTCTCCGGGGACGGAATACAGTACCCCCCCCCCCCTCCCCCCTCCCTAATGAGGTGCTTAACACACTGACGACAATATGAACCACCGGTGGCTCATGTGTGTCTGTCCGCGTAGGACAATATGAGCCACCGGTGGCTCATATCTATTCGCGCTATATTTTGTACTAGTGACGTCGGTTTTTTATAGATGTTCTTCTGTTCCCTAATTACTTGTGATAAGAGAATGTCCAACAGGAATAAGTAAGAAAATTGTCATCGCCTTCATTAGATATATCAATTTTTTTACTAGGAAGGAGATCAATTCTAGAAGCAAATCAATTCAAGTCAGTATTTCTTACCCAAACTTTGCCCAAGGAGGTTACTTGGGGTACTAATCACGAATCTGACATCCTTTTTCAAAATTTGGGCCGATTACGGTAGGTTACAATAGGTACGGGTGAGTAAGGCTGTCGGAATCAAGGTCACCAATTTCGCCCAAACTTCGCCTATAGGGGTTATTTGAGGTACTTATCACGAATCTGACATCCGTTTTTGGTATTACGGTGGAGCATGGTAGGTTACGGTAGGTTCGGGTAATCGCCGACAGCCTTAGATACCCGTACCTACCGTTACCTACCGTACTCCACCGTAATACCAAAAACGGATGTCAGATTCGTGGTCAGCACCTCAAATACCCCGCCTGGGCGATGCTTGGGAAAAAATGGTGATCATGAGCTCGACAGTCTTCGTCACCCGTGCCTACCGTAACCTATAGTAATCGGCCGAAATTTCAAAAACGGATATCGGATTCGTGATCAGCACTCTAAATAATCTCCCTGGTCGAAGACTGATAAGAAAAAAGCACTCAAAATAAAAAAGTGGTCCGCGAGGGACATTATGAGCCACCGGTGGCTCATAGCGCACCCGCGTGTCCTAGGCGGCTTTCTGCCGCAAAACGCGATTGTCGTCAATGTGTTAAAAGTAGTGAGAGAAACTACGTTATAATAGGAGCCGGCACTGGCAACTTTTCTGAAGTCTTTTAGGCCCAGGATTACCAAAAAATCATATACAATGGCTACATTGCAATGGAATGTAAAACACCAAAACAGCCCGTAGCATAGAAAAACTTCAGAAAATTAATGCTGCTTTTGTCTTGAAAGATAGTCTCAAAATCTTTAATGAATTAATTCTGAATTGACTTCTAGACAATATCCCACTATATAATAATAGGCTAGGCGATGAGTCACACTATCGATCGACGCTGAGTCATAAAATAGGGGGAAATTAGGGGCACAAACTAAGGGGCGCGAAAGCAGCGGAAAATACTCAGGCGTCTTCTATGAGCCTTGGGGGTTCAGAAGACATGCCGAACGCGTCGCCCAACGTGCCTGGGGATACAAAAGACGTGTCGAACACGTCGTCTGTTTAAGGGGACAGTAGTGGGGCTGCAATACCAGTGATGGGGGACCACTTTAGTGGGAGACCAATACCAGTAATGTGGGACGAGTTCCAGTAACGTTCATCATCAGACTATATAATAATCCGCTAAGCGATGAATCATAAAATGGAGGGAGTTGAATCAATGAAAATTCGTCATGAAATAGCGGAAATTAGCGAAAAATACCCAGTCGTAAAGATTCAGAAGACGTGCCGAACACGTCCTCCAACTTCTTTAGGGATTCAGATGATCACCGGTGAAAGGCCTTCACGGCAGAGGAAGGCAATCAACGACGATTGATATTATCGATTTTTTGTCAGATTTTACCGATCGGGGTGAGCGTTAAGTGATTATGATAGTCGACGGAAGGTCTTCACAGCAGAATGAGAAGGCAATCAATATCTAACGATTTCCCACCAGAAAGCAAGGGAGTGCAATCAATATCGATCGATATTGGGAATTCTGACCTCTATAGCATTTTCAGACGTGTTTATGCCTAATTTTCTAGCTAAATGCTGTGGTATTCAACATGATGATGTATAGATGTTCAAGATCAGTGATAGACAGGTAGAATGAAGCATGAAGCACCATGAGCATGCATGAAGCACCACTGGGCATAAGACGGGCAGAGTATAGAGGCTACAGGCTCTCCCAGTTCGTTTCCATACATGGACCCGTGACCTCGGAAAAAGCCATCCTGGTCGGATTTTCAAAAGCGACCAGGATGTGACGTCGGAGGTGGTTAAAATGAGAAACGAGGTCTGGGGATCCCGCAAATTAACCTAAACGGCATCGATACGCTTTCTCCCTCATCTTTGCCTCGCCTGGAAATCAGAGGTCTGCTGGAGGTTTTCTAAAACCTAACACCAACAATGTCCGCCGATGCTTGAAGTGTGATCCACCTTCTCACACCGATGTATGGCCCATCTTTAGACAAGGAACCTTCGAGGAAAGACATCAAGCTGGCCGAATGGATGGCCAGCATACTCAAGGACTTCGAAGCACCTCAACTTGAAGTTGTCGAAGACGTTGTGGTTAAAAATCCGGTCAGTAATAAACAAGTCGCAAGAAAGGTACTCTACACAACATACAGCTAGAAAATGGGAAGAAAACGTCTAAAAATGGAATAGACGTCAGAATCCCAAATTTCAACCAGTCACTTGAAATGCAAAAATGCGGCAGCGCGCAAGAACCGAACCCCCAAGCTTCTTCGCATGAAGCAACCCCATTTCCACTGCGCCCCGAGCCACTTGCTGGCAGAGGCATCGCGGTCGTTCAAGACCCCTAAACTCGTGATGCGCCGTGTTCCATTGTGAATTTCAAGGACCCCCTACTCCTTGGATTTAACGACTTGGCAAGAAATAAACACATTTTTATACTAATTCAGTGGTGAGGATTCTCCTTATATCACTCTCTCCCCCCCCCCCCCCCCTCCCCCCATCCCCGCTCAGACGTATGCTTCAGACCCTTCCCTTGTTAGAAGTAGAATGCGTGGCACATCCCAAACAGGACTGGCAGACGCCGTCGTTTATCTTCTTTCACTCTTCAGTAGCACTTTTAAAGGCAAGGAAGAGGGCGTATATCGCGCCCGAATTGGTGGGGTCAGTCACATTTGCTATCTAAAGTGCCATCGCCGTCATAACTGGTAACGGAAGGCGAGGTGAGCGATAGTTAGTCGAAGATTTATGGCCGGCACTAAACAGATACGGTGAAGTGCGTAACCGTGGTGGCCTTGCAAATGACCGCGATCATTATAGGCGGCCTGACCGCTAGCCCACAGCTCCAAAGTAGTGAACCTCAACAGACTTGCTATGTTCCGTCAAACTGAACACTTTTCGGACCGAATTCGACATCTTACAGATATATAAGACTCTAAAGAAAGGTTAGAATTAAGCTAGTTTGTCGGTGGTTCAGCGTTTGTCCGTCGATACACACAAACACCAGTCGGTCACGGTTTACGTCAAACATGGGTAATTAAACCAAAACTGTATATTATACAAACACAGTATACATTAGAGCATTCTAAAAACATTCTACAAAAAGTTAAATATGAAGAATAAGTAAAGGAACATGAAAAGAGCGTCATGTGAATTTTCCTATATGACTCTTTTATAAGGAGCTTTTTTTGCATAGCGCCAGAATCTGATAAAGCTCTAAGCGAAATTTTTTTACAATATCCCATGAAGTCGTCCTATGATCGCGAGAAAATCGCGATAAGAATAACAATGGAAGCTTGGAATATTTTTTGTGCAAGGAAAATATAGTATGACTTTTCTGAATGGTTTTAATGCAGCTGCAATAAATTTTTAAATTTTTGATCTAGGCCTTTGAATCTTTGAAATTTTTTAAAACTCACTTATCTCAAGAGTGCACAAACCATTTTGAGATTTACAAGAACACTATTTTTGCAATAAACATTGCCGATTCAAGCTCGTTCTAGAGTACAGAAATGCAGCAATTTTTTAGTGCCGAAGGAAAAGATTGCGCCGTACGCGATGCACGATTTTTGCAATTAATCAAATGAAAAATTCTCATTCTAATTTGACTAAAGAATACACTGCGCCAAGCACTCCTCCAAGACGTCGCGATTTTTATCCGATAAACGATAAAGGATTAAGGATGGCGTCACTCAATCCCTTTCAAGATGCGCCATGCGTTCTACTTCTACGGGATACCGTGGATTCAATTTGAATGCGTATTTGCCATACAGTGACTTGAGGTGGCCAGCCGATGAACAAGTCAGCGCTCTCTCCTTCTCACACAAGTTTATCAACCCCGGAGGGATTAAGGACTTGGTTGGCCTGGACGGGATATCCGAACCAGAAACCAGGTATCGGGTGCACGCGACATCCGGCATCTCTTCCTACTGCGCTACGCGCGCCCAACTCGATAGCTAAATGAAATTCCACACTTTTCAATGGTAAAACAAAATAAATGTGAAATGCACACAAATCGCAAAAATCCCATCGAATACATGGCGGGATCTGTTATTTTAGCTGCTGAACAATTTCTGCTTCTCTGCACTTTAGGATAGCCTTCAAACCGCAACATTTCCTTTAAAAAATTAAAATAATGGGTACATGTCGCGGAGGTGAGCAGCGGAGGGTGCGGTGACGGCGGCGGGGTGCGGTAGCGGCCGCGAGGGTGCGGCGAACTCGTCGTTACTTCTACCGTAATCGCGGCAGCTACGGCATCGATCGAATGCGCCTTCTCTGCGAGGTACTGCCTTCGAGGTTGGTAGTGACCAGGTGGGCCATTTTAACACAGGTGGTGCCCGTGGCGGGGCTGGTTGAACTTCCCATGTGAACGCAGACGTGCCCTTCGGGCACGGCTTTGGCAAGGGAAGGAACTCCGGGTTGTGGACCATTTCAGCACGTGTAGCTTGGGTGACATCCGTGGCGAGCTTGTTGAACTTCCCATGTGAACACGGACGTGCCCTTCGGGCACGGCTTTGGCAAGGGAAGGAACTCCGGGTTGCGGGCCATTTCAGCACGTGTAGGTTGAGTGACATCCGTGGCGAGCTTGTTGAACTTCCCAAATGGACGCAGACTTGCCTTTCGGGCACGGCTTTGGCAAGGGAAGGAACTCCGGGTTGTAGGCCATTTCATCACGTTTAGCTTAGATGGACCGCGTGGCGGAGTTCCTCCGCATGCCTCGTCTCAACCCTCTCTCCAACCTAACAGCTGACCGTTGATCGATACCTCACGGGCTCTGACTGTGCGGCTGAGCCCCGCAGTGCCATAGAAGGGGCGTGTTCGTTTCGGGTTTGATTGGCTGGAGTGATTACGGTACAGTGCGTGAGTACGGTCGGTGCTCTGCCGTTACCGCACCCCCGCTCCGCTGCTCACCTACGCGACTTGTACCAAATAATGTTATGGAACCTCAACTGGTGTTCACGAATTGAGGTTGATGATTTTTTTTAAATAAATAAAAAATGCCTACCAAACATTCGCTGAACAAAGATCTGTTCTAGTTGTTTCAGAATCTACCACTATATAATTGAGTTAGCTCCCTGCCCTGTAGATGATGAGGCGTATCTCACTCAGGTTGGAAACCTGGCTGAGATACGCCTCGTGGAACCACCCGCAATCTCATGGAACCCCTTGCGACGCCTCCGCGTACCTCGCGCGGGCAACGTCTGCCATTCAACATGGGATGTTTTAACAGCAGAGGACGCGTAGCCTCCTCCTGCTTGATACAACGGCATCTGCGCGCGTTTCTGAGTGCCTGAATCCAGAAGACGGGTTCCCTTCGTCGCACCACAACCGTCTGGAGTCAGAAGAGGAGACACCGTCGTCTTACGACGATGGATCGCATTCAGAATTGAGCATGAGATGCTGCTGCAGCATAGGAAGCGCAGCCTCCTCGTGCTTGACACAACAGCGTCTGCGCCCGTTTCTGAGTCCCTAAATCCAGAAGGCGGGTACCCTTCGTCGCACCACAACCGTCTGGAGTCAGAAGATCGAAAAGAAAGGAAGCAGAGGTCACATCGTCGTCGTACCACGACCGGCCGCATGCAGAACTCAGCATTATCCCATGTTGAACGGTAAAGTTTACCCGCGCCAGGTACGCCTCTGCGTACCTCGCGCGGGCAATGTTTGCTGTTCAGCATGGGATATTGTTGCAGCAGAGGAAGCGCAGCCTCCTCCTGCTCTACACAGCGGCAACTGCGAGCCTTTCTGAGCGCCTGGACCCAGAAGACAGGTCCCCTACGTCACACAACAACCGTCTGGAGTCAGAAGAGGCCTTACCCGCGCGAGCTACGCCTCTGCGTACCTCGCGCGGGCAATGTTTGTCGTTCAACATGGGATGTTGTTGCAGCAGAGGAAGCGCAGCCTCCTCCTGCTCTACACAGCGGCAACTGCGAGCCTTTCTGAGCGCCTGGACCCAGAAGACAGGTCCCCTACGTCACACAACAACCGTCTGGAGTCAGAAGAGGCCTTACCCGCGCGAGCTACGCCTCTGCGTACCTCGCGCGGGCAATGTTTGTCGTTCAACATGGCATGTTGTTGCAGCAGAGGAAGCGCAGCCTCCTCCTGCTCTACACAGCGGCAACTGCGAGCCTTTCTGAGCGCCAGAAGATAGGTCATTCGTCGCGCTACGAGCTTCTGCAAGAGGTGATACCGACGTCGTGTGACGAGCGGGCGCTCGGAAAACAAGGAAGTGGGCCAGGAGTTGGGACCAGGGAGCGGGGGAGGGGAAGACCAGTAGAGGTGGACCAGCAATTAGATCCAGTAAGAAGAAACGAGTTAGGGGAACCTGGTATCCGGATTTGGAAGGGTGTCAACGACATCCGGTGACCCAACTGTTTAGAATGAGAACGGTTTCGGAGGAGCAACCTGAGGGCAGAAGTATTGCGCAGCACAAACCAATGGCGTTACTGTGGCGTTACTGTACGGTATACATTGGATCCGATCGAAAATTTTCGAATAATTGGATAATTCGGATAACGCTATTTTGGCGGACCCCAGGTTTTTGGATGATCCGGATAACGGCGACTTTGCGCACCCGGATTTTTGGATGAATCGGATCGGGTTACCCGAATCGGATATCCGAAAATGATTTTTATTAAATGCATTGAATTCGACCAAATCTTCGGATTAATGAATGATTCGGATAACGCTATTTTGACGGACCCCGGATTTTTGCACGATTTGGATAATGACAATTTCGGGGACTCCGGTTTTTTTTTTTGAATTATTCGAATACGGGCAATTTCGCGGACCTTGGATTTTTGAATTACTCGAATCGTATATTCGAAAATGATTCATTCGGATCCAATATATACTGGACGGTCCGGAGAGGGTGCCTATGATGAATGCACGGAAGTGGTGAACGACTTGATGCCAACAAAGTACGCAGCAAATCCTAGATGTTAGGGCGTATTTCAGGTTTTACAAAAAAAAAAAATTCCCTAGGCCAGTGATGTTGCAAAGTCGCGCGAAGCGCGCAAGTGCGAGACACGCCGTTAGGCGTGTCGGAGCACTTGTTCCTTTAGAATTTATAAAAACTCGTTCTAATTTGGAATATGTTCATATTGACTTCGAGAGTGTAAAGCTTTCTCAGAGGAGTGTCCAGCTTGAAGTGAAAATGATGTAGATCACTCTGAGGATGAGCCACGCAGTTCAATTCCTTGGGATATCGTGGAAGCGCTATGAGTGTGTATTTCATTTAGTTCTAGTCTATTCTTGCGATGCCACGCGGCGCGGCACCACGATCGCTATATTAGATATCGATTTTTAGCGCCGCCCTATCGATTTCTATTCCGACTATAGTGTCGCGCTGCGCAGCGGCGCCACACTATAAACCAAGGCTTACATAATGAATTGCGGTGGCGAGGTGATGAACAGGTTAGTGCCCGGATCGCCTGGGTGAGACCCGAACCTTTAAACGATTAGCGGTGCACACAGCAGTCGGAGCTTCTATGGCTGTGCTATTCGCGCGCAATTATTAATAGTTGGGTTGAATAATCTTAACCATGCCTTGATTTAAACCTAGAAATCTATTCAAAATACCGAAAAACAAATCGGCTGCTGATGTTGCATTTTCCTAGGGATTTCATTCGCGTCTAGAAATTCTGCCCCATCCTACTATATATAGAGGAGCAGTGTGTGTGTGTGTGTGTGTGTGTGTGTGTGTGTGTGTGTGTGTGTGTGTGTGTGTGTGTGTGTGTGTGTGGTGTGTGTGTGTGTGTGTGTGTGTGTGCGTGCGTGCGTGCGTGCGTGCGTGCGTGTTTCCGTCCGTCACAACTGGAGTGAGGGTTGCCTGGCGGTTCAGTAGACGTGCTGAACAAGTCGGCAACCGTGCATGGCGAGCCGTAGACGTGCCGAACACGTTGGCAACTGTGCCTGGGCATTTAGATGACCATCTACGGGAGGCGTTGACAGCAGGAAAGGCAATCGATATGGATCGATATTATCGATTTTTGAGAATGTCGTTCAAGCGGCATGAAACTACAACCCTGGGGTAATTGAGGTCGCTGAACACGAATCTGGGGTCGACCAGTCGATATCGATCAATGTTATCGATTTTCTGTGGATGTCGTTCAAGCAGCACGAAACTTCAACCCTGGGGGTAATCAAGGTCGCTGAACACGAACCTGAAGTTCGCCTTTGAACTGTCGATCGCCATCAATCGATATTGGGCAAATAAGCGTTCTTGTGGATGCCGTCCATTTTTTCGCTTTTTTTCTAACTTGCCCTAATCGACGCAGTTAAGATGTTCTTCGTAAGGAAACCATGACATAGGTGGCAGCTACAATTGATGATGAAAAGTTATTGCCACGGCGAAGCCGTCAAGAAGCCGTCGGTGCGGCCGAGAGGCCGCACGGATGGCTGGTATATAATAAAGCGGCAAGTGTTGTTGAGGAAAAGAGCGAAAATTATAAGAACAGACAACTGAAATCGCTCTATAACGAAGAGGTCCTGGATAGTTTAGAGTTAGAAGACGAGGGAGCTTCCGTGTTCTCCTTCGCCAGGGCAAAGGAAAACACCTAGAAGGAAGGGTCATGTACTTTCGATTGGTCTATTTGGCGACGCTCTGAGCTCTACACGGAAACCACCTACACTCTTTTTCCTTTTTTCTGTCCAACAGAAAGCAAGTAGCTTTTTTAAAGGTTAATCAAGATCGATTTCTTGCAAAATAATTCACTAACGTGCCTCCTCGTTTTTAATACTAAATAAATCTGTCTTTAACTCGGGATAGTCGCTTTTCAGCAGCCACCAAGTGCTGAAATTACTTTTGAATACAGACTGAGCTGAAAGTATTTGTTTCCAAAAACTACGAACAGGAACGAGCTTCACTCACCGTACACCTGATCGACCCTGTAAAGCCTTCGTCGAGATGGCGTGTTGTAGTAACCATCCGGCGTTGAAAACTGGTCCGTGTATATCTGAAGCATCCATTTGGTTTTACTCTGATAATCTTTCTCCAATTTCTTTCGCCATGAAATAGCCGGTAACCTAGATTCTAATGCAGATACCGGGAGCGAGCGTGAGAAGATATGCTAGCCTTGTCTGCGCCCTCTTACTTCTGCATAGTCACCATGCGGGTAACTATTCTCGGCTCGCTTGCTTACAGGAGTTATCTTTGAACTGTCGGGCTTCTCTTGGTTTGCCTTCCTACTACCTGTATCGTGGACACAGAATTAGGCCCATTATACAGCCCTAGTCCATAGGCAGAGGTAACTATACCCTTAACCCTTTCGCGACATTGTCGGAGGAAATCGCTCTCCGACGCTTATTGGCGGGATAGGTCAATTTCTGGTGACTTTGCAGGAAAGCAAACCAATTTTTCGTGAAACAATTCCTTCCTGTTCTTATTCCATATATTGATAAATTAAAAAGTGATGTAGTTTCTTGGTTTAGTTTTGTCCAAAAAGAAGTTCACTAATAAAAATTACGTGTACAGCGGATAAACGAAAGATCACCTTGTCGCGAAGGAGCTAAACGCGTCTACAATTCGTAATAAAAGTACTTGTCGTTAATGCGGTCTACATTGGGAGGCGGTGACGTGCCAACGAATCGCAACCAATCCAGGTGCCTAATGCAAAATCGCGCGCCGACTAGTTAAGGTATCACCGACTGCACACCGCTCTCTGTGTGGCACGTCTTTTCGATGTGTCCTGACTGGCCTGGCGCGTCCCCAACATCATGTAGGCCACATTAACGACTAGTACAAAATTCAAGATCTCCGTGTTTTTCTTTGGTACAAAGCTCTCCGCGAAATTGGTTAGAATGATGGACTGTAACCGTATATACATCCACTGTAGGTTACTTTTTATGAACACGCGAAAAAAAGCCACTCAACTGCTTCTTTTAAGAAACTCTTTAACTCATTGGAAACCTCAATAAAACCTCACCACGATCAAAAAAATCTCAAGCATTAAACCTATTTAGGTAAGTCATACCGTGTACAATAAAAGATGAACTGCTAGATCACAGAGGAAAGCGTGAACTCACCTGATCAACAGGAGTTTCATAACTCATTCGCTTCATTGGACCTCCTACGACACTACTACAGTGCGAGCCTCTCGGTGAAGACACTTTGCGTAAGCTGAGATCGTAGGCGAAGGTGAGGAAGTGGAACAGAATCAGAAGCGCCAGCACCCATTCCGAGATCGTCGTTGCCAACCAGTTGTCATAGAACTGAATCAGAAACGGCTTCAGTTCAACAACTCGCGGGAAATTACGTTCGGAGGATCCATTTATGGCTGTCGTCAATGTAGTGTGTATACGAATAATCAATTTCCACGTCAAAGTAGGTGTTATTCAACTCAAACTAAGCACTTTTCTAACCAAATTGAAGACTCAACAAGTAAGAGCCGACATTTTTCCAATCAAACTGGACACGACTTAAGGGAGTCAGAGTAGACTTTCAATTCAGAAAATATTTTTGACCTTGCTTGAAGACTATTTTACCGATTACACAAAATAGAAAATTTCACGCCAAATTGAACCCGCTTTAAATCATATTGGACACTTCTTAAATCAAACCAAATTTCAAATCAGAATGAGTGTCACCAAGATAAGACTAAATAAATTCCAAGAGGGTGAAAAAGTTTTTGCTTTCGTAAAACCTAGTGTGACGTATAATCATTTCGTCAATTTTTTTTGCTAGAAAAGATAATGAGGTAAAGCTATTTTTAAAAAAAAGCAGCAAGCTTCAGGCGTAATAAAAGAGCTTGCGCTATGCGCTCGCCCAGCACATTGCGTACTTCGATTGATTGATAGAAGAATTTTGCTTCCGTAGAGACCCATGGGCGCGTGTAGCGCAGTCGGAGAAGGCGCCGACTGTCGCGTGCACCCGATACCAGGTTCCTGGTTCGGATTTCCCGCCCAGGCCAACCAAACCTTCCATCCCTCCGGTGTCGGTGAATTGGTAGAATACGTGTCTGGGAAGGATAAAGCGCTGACTTGTTCATCGGCTGGCCTCCGCAAGTATGGCCAAATACGCATTCAACTCGCCTCCACGACATCCCGTAGAAGTAGAATGTGCTGGCGCATCCCAGAAGGAATCGAGTAACGCCGTCCTTTATCTTTTATCCTTAGAGTCCCATACTTTTCATAGGCACAGCAAAACAGCTGTACAAAACACATTTATCGTCACGTTATGGGCGCGTGTAGCGCAGTCGGAGGAGGCGCGACTGTTGCGTGCACCCGATGCCAGGTTCCTGGTTCGGATTTCCCGCCCAGGCTGACCAAGCCTTCCATCCCTCCGGGGTCGGTGAATTGGTACCAGACTTGTCTGGGAAGGATAGAACGCTGACTTGTTCATCGGCTGGCCACCACAAGTCATTGTATGGCCAAATACGCATTCATGTCGCCTCCACGACATCCCGTAGAAGTAGAATGTGCTGGCGCATCCCAGAAGGAATTGAGTAACGCCGTCCTTTATCCTTTATCCATAGAGTCCCATACTTTTCATCGGCACAGCAAAACAGCTGTAGAAAACACACATATCGTCACGATATGGGCGCGTGGAGCGCAGTCGGAGGAGGCGCCGGCTGCCGCCTGCACCCAATACTAGGTTCCTGCTTCGGATTTCTTGCCCAGGCCAACAAACCTTCCATCCCTCCGAGGTCGGTGAATGGGTACCATACGTGTCTGGGAAGGATAAAGCGCTGACTTCCATCGGCTGGCCCCGCAAGTCATTGTATGGCCAATTACGCATTCAACACGCCTCCACGACATCCCGTAGAAGTAGAATGCGTGGCGCTTCCCTAAGAGGATTGAATAACGCCGTCCTTTATCCTTATCCTTTATCGTCACGTTGCACTTTCGGGTAAGCAGCATTTACACTATCAAAGAAATAAAAAACACGAAGGGTTAGATGAATGCATGGCGCAATTTCTTGCTGCAATATACTCAAACACTGATTCCTTCCTGCATTTCAAAATAACCAACTTTTTTTTTAACTGCACAAGGATTTAGATACTTTTTTCCTTTACGTAACGAGAAAGTTATAGCAATTTTGCTTGAAGCAAAAATTTATCTTGACTTTCTTAGAGAAGGTCACGCTTTAACTTTAAGGATCTATTAGGAGCTGTATGGCCACTTAAACAATACAATCAGTCTTCTTTTTTAGGCATTCGGTGGGTGAGTATCAAAATAACTATTGGTGCTTATGTAGTGCAATGAAGCATGGCTGTGGCTAATTTGGTTCAGAAACTTTTAGTGGTCAAACAGGGTGAATGCGAATGATGAAACGATATGTATTATAGCTTCCTTTGCGAGTCTTATTTTACGTTAGAGCCATCTGTCTTACAGAAACTACCACTATCTCCAGTCAAGCAGCTGCCTTGTTCCCACACCGAAGGAGCCCAAAGAGGAACAGAAACGTTAAGGAGAACAGCAAGGGATATCGTCATCATCTCGCTTCGTGAAATTAAATTACAGAAGAGATATAGTGAGATACACTGACTAAACCACTAAAAGTACTGAAGTCGAAAAAAAAGCGCGAACCCTTTGAAGGTAACTAACAAAAATGTGTAAAACGAATAGGAAGTGAAAAGGCTACATAAGGAAGCTCCATTCCCGTTACATACTATATTGTATTGGGAAGGGTTTCGACTTTCTGTGGATCTTCAAGTTGAGACCAGGATCATTAGAAAGAGCTCGAAATGCTGATCACGAATATAGTTGTCAAAATTGCAAAATGAAATTCCTGAGCGAGTTATGGCCTGCCGAAATCGGGTGGCTTCACCACAGACTGGCCGGGCTCCGAAAGAATGGCCTGCGAGCAACGGCGGTGGCGCAAGGGTAGTGCCTCTGCTCGACAGGTGCGATGTCGTTGGTTCAGTTCCCATTGCTGCCGGGTTTTTTGCAAATGATGATTTATCTTCGAAATGACCTTTTATTCTAAATTACGACACGTGTTTGATTAAATAGCCGGGGAAGGCTGTCATAAATGTTTGCAAAAATGCTTGAAAGCAAAAGCTGCTATGGTGACATTTTTATTTACTACTTTGCACAAATAGAGATCGTATATCTGAATCGTGTATTGAACAACTAGAGGGGTTTCTAACAACCTTGGCATTCGTGTAATAAAGCAAAAAAAATGCTTGGGGCAAAAAGGTAAGTAAAATATATGGTGAGGAAGAACAAAATGTCATTGACCTACTGCACTTTCCCTTCAAGCATCTTCACAAGCGTGTATGGTAGTTTTTCCGGCTATTTAATCAGACACGTGTCATAATTCGGAATAAAAGGTCATTTCGAAAATAAATTATGATTTGAAGAAAAGCCGGCAGCAATGGGAACCAAACCAATGACGTCGCACCTGACGAGCAGGAACACTACCCCTGCGCCACCGCTACAGCTGGCGGGCTCATCTTTCGGAGCCCTGATGACAGCCCGGCCAGTCTGTGGTGAAGCCACTCGATTTCGGCAGGCCATAACTCGCTCAGGAGCTTCATTTTGCAATTTTGTCAACTATATTCGTGATCAGCATACCGAGCTCTTTCTAATGATCCTGGTCTCAACTGAAGTTCCATGGGAGGTCGAAACCTTGCCCTAATAAGTGGGCAGAGTGCAGAGGTCCTGCAACGAAGCACTTTATCAAAAGGAGCAATTCAATCCAAAGGACCGCTCCGACCTTGTTGCCGTGTTGAACCAGCGGAGGAAATCGGGTTACCTATGGGAGAAAATCCTATCATCTACCAGGGAATTTCATATAGCGAACGGTCCCTCATCCACTTCACGGCAGGTTCACCTGTAGTTAACCGGTAATAGTTTCAGAATAATCCTCGCCACAGTTGTGCATCTTCCCCCTACATGACCGCCAGTTATTTTAAGTCAGAAACATGTTTGGATTTTTTGAAGCGTGTCTTGTTTCAGTTGTAAGATTACCATTCTGAAAAGTTTGAGAGGTGTCCAGTTCGGATTGACAAGTGCAGGGTTCGATTTGAAAAATGACCCGTTTGACGCTAGAACGCAACAAATTAATAAATGAATGATTAAGGTGAATCTAGAGCATTACCTGGTCGCCTTTCTTATGTTTTACGATCCCATTTTCCGGCGTCAGGTCGACCGGTTTAGTTCCGTTGACTGTTTTCACGAACGGCTGTCCGAACAGGCACGTCATATCTGGAAATCAGAATCTAAACTAATCCTGTTCACTCAATCTGAGCTCACTGCTGACAAAGAAATATTCCCAACTCGTTGTGAGCTTTTGCGACGCTATTTGGACAGGATGTAGGGCCCTGTGAGCGGAGTCCAAAGCCACAGTTAGTTTTTGCTGAACGCTTTTTTAAAGACTGAAAAAAGAGGTGTTAAAACGTGAGCGCAACAACCATCAACGCCTATGATGACACCCCGCGAGATGTGCCTCGGTGGCGCAGTCGGCGGGAGTGCTGCCTCATAGGGGCAACAACGATGGGCTTTTGAGTTCGAGTCCGCGTACTGCCGACAATTTTGCACATATTAATTTGTTGTTATTATGCCTTCTCATGATCACAGGAGTCAATTATAGGCGATCAATGCTTACAACAATCCAAGGCCATCTATTTGCGCCTACACATGTGCTAGTTTTTCAACTATTTATATGTGCACCATTACCATATCATACCATATCACCAATGATACCATAACTTCACCGAAATTTACATCCCTACGATTGAATATTATGATCCCGGGCCATATTGGTACATAAGTGTACTAAAAATGTCGTTCTCACCCGAACGTGCTGTCGGCCAACTACTTTCCACCTTCGCATCGGATTTCAAAGGTATATATTAGGTTGTCCCATAAGTCCCCGCCGTTTTCTTCAACGATTCACTGTAGATTTCGCCGGCAGTCTCTTTCATAGCGCTGCATAGCTTTCGAAAGAGAATGATTTGCTCTATCAGAACGTGTATTGCATTTCTTTTTCCATCATGAATTTTGTCAATTTTTAGGTCGTTGAAGTGAAAAGTGAAAAAGTGAAAAGTAGCCATTTGCGCACTTGTTCTCTCCGCTTAAGTTTGCACTTTTGCGCAGTTTTTTTTACAGCTCTTGGAAGACAATGATCTGTACTAGAAGAATATGTGTTGGTCCTATTTTCTCATTTGTCCTTTATTGATTTTTAGTCCATCAAATTGGGAATTCCGACTTTTCCGTCCGAATTTTTACAAAAACTCCGGTTCTGTGGTTGGACTTTTTTGCTGTGTTATATGTCGTTTGGAAGAGGATGTCTTGTTCAGTAAGAATTTGTGTCGCGTTTGTTGGCTCACGCTGATTTCTGTCGAATATCAACAACTGAAGAAGGAGAAGGAGTTGTTGGTGAAGAGGATTTTTCTCTTTTTGGAAAATCAATAAACGCGACACATATTCTTATAGAGCAAGACATTCTCTTCCGAATGACATATAAAGCCCACCCAAAATGTCTAACCACAGAGCAGGAGCTGTGTCCAAAAATAACCATCCTCCTTCGGACGTCCCAATTTGATGACCTAAAAATCAATAAAGGACAAATGAGCAAATAGCACTAACATATATTCTTGTTGAATAGAACATTGTCTTCCAAATGCTATAAAAATCTGCACAAAAAATTACAAACCTAAGCGGAGAGAACAAGTGCGTTTCACTTTTTCACTTTTCACTTCAACGACCTAAAATTTAACAAAATTCAGGATGGAAAAAGAAATGCAATACATTTTCTGATAGAGCAAATCATTCTCTTTCGAAGGCTGTGCAGCGCTATGCAAGAGACCTGCGAAATCTGCAGTGAATCGTTGAAAAAAACGGCGGACTTATGGGGCAACCTAATATATAATGAAAGCGGCGAAGATGAAAAAGGTTGTTCCTCATTGGCTTTTGTAAGATGCTTCTGGCGCGCCAAATGCTTGTGTTTACTTGTTTCATAGTTTTGTGACACCTGTTGACTAAAAGGGAAGAGCAATAAGACCTACAGAAAAATGATATGGTGCAGATACGCATCGTTGAAAAACTGCCACATATGAAGGCGCAAATTGACAGCCTTGGTTTGCTGTAAGCATTGACGGTCTAAAATCGACTCCTGTGATCATGAGAAGGCATAATAACAGCAAATTAATATGTGCAAAAATGTCGGCAGTAAGTGGACTCGAACTCAAAATCCCGCCGGTGTGCTTCTGCGAGGCAGCACTCCTATCAATTGCGCCAAAGAGGCATTTCTCGGTGAGGTGTGTGCTATTGGTGAGTGTTGCGCACACGTTTTCTCATCTCTTTTTCCGATTTTTAAAAAGACGTTCAGTAAAAACTAACAGTAGTTCTGCACTCCCTCACACGGCCCTACATCCTGACAAAATAGCATCGCTTAAGCTCACCATGCGTTGGGAACCTTTCCTTGTGAGTAATAAACCACTAGATTCCCTGGTCGTGGTTCTCGTGATGTCTGATTGCGATGGATGTCAGTTATTGTATACGATCAGGCTGGTCCAAAAACGATGTAGGCTTTTAGTACTGCTTGTAGGACTAAGATTCCGAAACCTTCAAGTTCTTAAATAGTTTGTCCTCTTTTTCTTAAATGATTACTGTAGTTCTGATACCTAACCTTCCCCTATGCCTATCATTGTGCGCGTTTCCATGTGCAAGAACAAATAAATACGCGTGGTATATTTTTTGAAAATGCAAAATGGGCTGTGAACGTTTCAAAAAATGTTTCAAAACTGTTCGAAAATTCTCAGATTTTCCCTAGCGTTATTTATGACTTTACGATAAACAAAAATGCGAATTCACGATGTTTTTATTTACGGATTCTAAACTGGAACTACAACGGCGATAACAAATCGAGGAACCCAAACAGCACTCCAGCAGGACATCGCCACTAAATATACAGTGCACACTGCCTTGGCACGACGCTCATCGTCGAGATACTCGAGTAGGCGCCAACAGCGTCTCTGTTCGTCCCTGCCGCGTGCCAGAGTGTTCCAATGGACCTCCCCGCTGGAGGGACATGAAGACCGTCATATTGTGATGTTATGTGTACCCTGCCGAATATGCAGCTCGTTCCGGACCGTCGCCGTGCAAGCGCTGTCACCGACGCCGGCGACGCTGACGTCGTCGGCCCGTCTGTGGCGACGTCGGCGGCGGAAGTACAACATCCCCTGCGGAGCTCTCGGCGACGTCGCCGGCGACCCTGTGATGTGCGGGCTGCTACGCAGTGCGTAGCAGCCCCTACAGCACAGCGTCGCCGACGTTGGCGACGCGTCGCCGAAGTATAACATAGGCCTTAGCGAGATAGGTCATGACAACAACATGACACCATCCACTAGAAAGTTCTCCAATACAAGGAGATTCGTCTGATCCTTGTAAAGAGAGGACGTGGAGCCGGTTTTACGCACAATTACGGTAACCTTCAACGTAGAACTCCTGACCGGAATCACTCATAGTCTTTAGTTGAGGCGAAAATTGAAAGAATCTACAGAGAAGAGCGACGTTCTTCGTTCCTCAACTGTCTCCAGAACCGAACCCACTGGAAAATGACTTCAAAGTTCCCCGAGATGCACTTTCCAATCGTCTCCTATCAGTTGTTGGGTTTTTGGAAGACGTCACGTCAATTGACAACGGTTTTGCGTGCAGCAAACTTGTCCAAATAGGGCAGTGCGGGCAGGGCGGGAAGTGGACGGCGGGCAGCACGGTGTACCGAAAGACTGCCCACGGTTGCAGTGCACCTCCGGGTGCAGTTAAATGAATAAATAAATGAATACCCTCGGCTCAGGGCTTCATGAAGAAGTCTTACCAACGCGCTGGTGGGCGTTCTGGGGCCGGATTCATCAACGAGGACGGAGGTAAATCTTATCACCCGTTACCGTTACTATCCGTCAGCGGCTCAGTAACCGCAAGTTGCGATTCATCAAATTCGCGGTTAGTGATGGCAATTCGTTGCGACTGGGTCACCGTTTAGCCGTGGAGCGCAACCGCTGCACCCCGGTAACCGCTACCGGGGTGCAGCGGTTGCGCTCCACGGCTAAACGGTGACCCAGTCGCAACGAATCGCCATCACTTACCGCGAATCTGATGAATCGCAACTCGCAGTTAGTGAGCCGCTGACGGATAGTAACGGTAACGGGTGATAAGATTTACCTCCGTTCTCGTTGATGAATCCGACCCCAGATGTCTGCGAAGTGCATTACGTGGCCGGCCTACCTAATTTTTGACGACTTAGCCCTTACGACAGCATCTCTGATCTTCGAACCTCGACGCAGGTCGGTTTTATCCCACTTGCGCGATTCGTGCGACGCTGATCGCGTGTTCATCCTGCTTTCTTTATGGCCCACGTTTATAAGGTGTACGTTAGTGCAAGAAGAACAGCTGAATCAAATAGGAGACCATGGAGCCGGAGGTTCTTTGCCTTTTTGCTCGACGCCGCTGAATTCCCCAAGCCACTCATTCAAGCATTAGATCGTTTTCCACGTTGACTTCGCGCCCAAGATACACATAGCTGGAGCAATCAGAAATATTCGCTGCTGAGATAGTGTGAGAGATGTTTCAACAAACTATCCATACACAAAAGAAGAAAAAGTACAGTCATTGCGGCATTAATGACCTGCCAGACCATTGAAACAACACTAATTAACAGCAGGAACTCGATCTCATTTTTCACATCTACAAGAAGCCACTTCTCCACGGTATTATTACATACAACAATATCAGTTCGAAATGGGCGCCTTGCAATAAAACTATCGTATTCTTCTAACTTTTATCTTCTCTAAAAGCCGCTCCACGCTTAAGCAAAAGTGGGAAAACCAGTAGCCGTATTGTTAAACAGGTCTATCCGTAGGCTTCACTTGGAATTTCCAAACACACGCAAAAATGTTGGTGGTTATTGGCTAGACAAAATTCTCCTTTAGAAGATCCTGGAGTCACATGGAAAAATGTTGGTGGTTGCTGCTGCAGTGCAGAGCATCCTTCACTCGTATGTGTCCTGCCAGAAGCTGTAAGTCCAGCTATTTATACTACAGCAGAGTTTCAGCGCAGCCGCTGAAATCCACTTTCTAAAAACTGGCCGAACTAGGCTAGAAACTTCTCATACGCCTATCAAATTTCGCGGACCTCTCCAGGCTAAATTCTACCTAATAAAGCCGCTACTTAATTTCTTACTAACGACATGAGTCAAATATGAACTGAACCAACGACTAGGGCTGAAGTTCTCATTATAACTATAATGATTAACACTGTTCAGAATAAAAGGTACTTTCCGGGATGAGCTCATACTCAGACGTTCGTTATCTAGGACCCGTACAACCAGTTGCTATTGTGGTTAGAAAATGTTTCTATGTATATATCTGTATATACAGATGTACATACATGTGTATTCATAGTATAAGGATAAGGATAAAGGACGGCGTTACTCAATCCCTTCTGGGATGCGCCAGCGCATTCTACTTCTACGGGATCTCGTGGAGGCGACATGAATGCGTATTTGGCCATACAATGACTTGCGGTGGCCAGCCGATGAACAAGTCAGCGCTTTATCCTTCCCAGACAAGTCTGGTACCAATTCACCGACCCCGGAGGGATGGAAGGCTTGGTTGGCCTGGGCGGGAAATCCGAACCAGGAACCTGGTATCGGGTGCACGCGGCAGTCGCGCCTCCTCCGACTGCGCTAACACGCCCATACATAGTATATACCTACTTATATGCGTATATATATATATATATGTAGGTACGAACTGAATATATGTAGATATACGGCTGCACAAGAATCCTGCAACACTCTAGCAACAGAAGCCGACCGTTAAGCCTAATGGTATACTTCCACAGGAGCGTCAACAGATGGCAGGTAATCGTGCCGGGACCCCTCACCTGGCCATTCGGCGCAGCCCGCCACACCCTCTGCAACAGGTTCTCACCACAATAGCAACTGGTTGTACGGGTCCTAGATAACGAACGTCTGAGTAGTACTCCAGGGAGCTACACATATCACAATAGTAGCAACCTCCACCTCCCGGCAGCGTTATGAGCTTATTCCGGAAAGTACCGAATGGATTATACTGCTTTATAAATGAACTTACGGAAGACCAACAAAGCAGTCGTGAGTAGGTTGAGCGCCACTCGGAAGTTTGTTAGGTGCATCGATACCATTCTCGGTCTGAAATAGAAGTTCAGGTATGTAAGTGTACGAGCTCGAACACGAATTGCAACGAACGATTTAGAACGTGATGTTTCGTGAACCATTTCAAGTCAAAGTCTTATGTAGTTTTACCTGAGTCCATATGCGACCACGATTTGTCCCCAGTAGTAGAGAATGATGCCGATGAAGAACAAAAATGCTCCAACGTCGTGCGTGATCAGCTGAGGTCCTTCCTAGACATGACAAAATTGAGTCGTGTTGTTGACACAAAGGTAAAGGATCATTCTTTTCTCACTTAAAACCTTCGATACCAGAAACTAAGGTTTGCACACTTGTAAAAAGTTTTAAACAAGAAGAATCCTTTGGTAAATTGAGCTACTCTCAAGCTGGAAGATTAACAAGACCGAAAAGTGCTTTACGGACGAGTGCATGGCTTAAACTATACGACCAGAACACGCGGGCTTACCAGGATACTATCTCAACGGTAGGTCGGAACGGCGCAAGTGTTGTATGGTATATGGGCAGAACCGCCTCTTCCTGGGAAGCAACAAACTGCAGGTACCTCGACCACAGTACAACTCTGCGCAGAGTTAGGGGCGACGGAAGTCGCGGGTTGGCGCCACGTTGATTCACGTGCTCCACAGCTGACGGGCGCGCGCGGGATGAGGGCTCGTATCGCGGCTCGGCGAAGTGCACAGGTGGCGTAGTAGGGAAGCGCTCAGGCTCGTGAGCGAGGGATCGAGGGTTTGGATCCCGCAGACCGCGCTTGCTCTGCACCTTTACAAAATCCATGTTTATCGTATAGATAATCCACCTAGGTATTATAGTGTGTTATAGGGCATGTTTGCATATAACATACCTCCCATATCGTTAACAAGGGTGGTCCAGGCAAGGTCACCGATTTCGCTGAAACTTTGTCTATGGGGTTATTTGGGATGCTGATCACGAATCTGATATCCGTTCTTTACGATTCGGCTAGATAATATAGATACAGGAAGGCACAGGATTACATTCTTAAAGTTTATGCCGGTGACGGCAGATAGAGACAGAATCGTGAACACAAATACCCCCCCCCCCCCTAGACAAAGTTTCAGCGGAATTTTTTTTTACCGAAGTCTTGCCGGTGGAGTGAGAACTTTTAACTAGTGCCACAAAATATCTATCGTTACATAACTACGGTCACACAAAATAGGCTTCAAACAAGTGACACACAGAAGTGAACATTTTAGCTAATCTCTAGCTTGAAGCATATGTTATATGTAAACATGCTCTATAACACACTATAATACCCCTAGGTGGATTACCTATACGATAAACATGGATTTTGCAAAAGTGCAGAGCAAGCGCGGTCTGCGGGATCCGAACCCTCGACTCCTCGCTCACGAGCCTGAGCCTGCAGTTTGTTACTTGCCAGGGAGAGGCGGTTCTGCCCATATGCAACACTTGCGCTGTTCCGACCTACCGTTGAGATAGTATCCTGGTTAGTCACCCTTCGATCAGTGCCGTTTCTACAACGAATAGGAAATAAATATTACGATCAATCAAGAATTGCGCGTAAATTTTATTATTTTATTTTTCGCATCCTCACCAGGGGAAAAAGATCCAGCGACGAGTATACATACATAACCTAACGATGCATGTCGCGAATGTGGACACCATTGGAATGTTGAAACGCACCAGCGAGTTATCGCTAATCAAAGCCCTGACAGAAAACACGCCAACTAATCAGTGTACCAACCCTACAAGGCGTCTGGCACGCCCATCGGGAGTACCCTATTTGGTCTTCCGATTTTGGTTTGAAAAAAAACCTCCGCAAATAGGGTCCATACTTCAAAGAAACTCCTCGGATGGGGTGGACCACTCCATGGAAACCACAGCGTGCTGTCCTACCGTGAGCTGTCAAGGAGGACTGCTACCCCCCCCCCCCAGCCCGCATAGCGCCCAGTGGATCACCGTCGGAGGAGATTACTGCTCACGTGCAGCAAGAATGATTCATGGCTCGAGTCCTGCCCTGGCCAACCTAACCTGGGTTCGGTAAATTGAGACCAGTCTTGTCCGTGAAGGAGAAACCACCCTTACTTAGCTAATGGTTGGCCACCACGAACCATTGTATAGGTCAAATACGCATTCAAATTACCTCCCTGATATCATGTAGAAGTGGAATGCATGGCGCATTCCAGAAGCGGGTTAATTACGTCGAGCTTTACCGCAAACCCTTGTGTTAGTAAACGAATGACACAGTAAATTGGAAGCACTTCGACAATGCTTTCGCACTTGGGTGTCTGTGGGAAATGTTCCTTAAGATAAACTCGACCAAACTCCAGGACTCAGGATGAATGGTGAAGTTTGCAGCCACCAGGTGGTTCAACTATTAGTCACAGAACACGTGCTAGCCTCGACTGGGAACTCCTTCATCCCTCCCCCCCCCCCCCCCCCACCCACAGATTGCTCAGGCAGGGTGAGCAACGGCTGTTAGCGTCATGTTCGGCGTTCCGTTTGATAGCCACGTACCGCCTAGTGATAAGAAAACCGCAGAGAATGTCTCTGTTTACAGCCGCTCGAATGTCGCCATAAAAACGTCGCCACAACCTCGAAGAAAAAGTGCAATAAAATCCAAATGCAACACTTTCCGAACTCGGTGTTAGTTAAGTATTCTGTTGGTCAGAATGTCTTGAACAAATTCTGCGAAGGTTCGAGAACATTCCATTTCCGATCGGTGGCCATGATCTACCATTTAATACGCTTTTCAAAATTTTATATTGAAGTGACTTCAAAAGAGTCAATTGTGAGGAGTTTACAATGTGTACGCAGTGAGCAATCACCACCTATATATAAAAGAGTTTGTACGTGGAGTGATCTAACCGAAGTGAGGTACGCCGCATCCCCACAGCGAGAGCAGTCGAATGATCTAACCTGAATGAGGTACGCCTCATCATCTACAGCGCAAGCAAAATTTTCTATTGAACGTGGGATGTTGCTGCAGCAGGGGAAACACAGCCCTTTACTGCTTAACACAACAGCACCTACGCGCGTTTCTGAGCGTCCAGATTCAGAAGCCGACTTCGCGCCATTAGCATGAGAAGACTACTAAAGGGGTAAGGGTAGAAGGGGACTTTGAGGGTGGAGAACCGACGGCGATCAGGAGGCAGGGACCAGAAGGAGCATCGTGGTGGTCGATGGGGAGAGCAATGAAGCAGGCCAGGAGGTGGCACCAAGAAGATTTTAGGCAATATCTAGGGATTATGAGAGAGTTACCAATCAGGGGAAGGAGGACGTTAAGGAGGATCAGCAAGGGGATCCATTACCATTAAGAGAGACCGGATTTAGAGGATGTGACACCGATGTCACACAATGGGCGTTCGCTCGCCGTCGTCGTGAAGGAGTATCCCGAGGGGGAGGATGGGAGGAATGTACCTGGAAGAAGGGACCTGGAAGCGAGACCAGGACGGGGAATCAACAAGAAGAGAGCCGTAAGGGAATTCATGCGGAGAACAAGGAGTCTGCCATATGCATGGCCTCTTCATGCTTGACACAGCGGCGACTGTGTCGAGACTCTTCTGAGCTTCTTGATCCAGAAAACGGGTCTCTTACGTCGCGCAGTCCCCTACGTCGGAGTTCGACAATTCTTCGGAAGCCTAACGAAGTCTGAATCACAGCACGCTCCGAAGGCAAGAAAGGGGCACCCCGAAGGCAGGAAAGGGGTGATATGTACTCCGCACGGAGTGTGAGAGGAGGTAGACACCACAAACGGTTATCGGTATGTGATGTCTCCTCATGTGATGTTCGGCTCGCCATGCCCTTCAGAAAGTGCAAAAATGGCAACGGTTCCAGCGTCAGGCCCAGGTTGACAGGCCGGCTGATGGAGAAACCTGTCCCAAATCATGATCAAGAGTCGCAATGGAATCAGTGTGAAGGCTAGGACGTCACCCGGAAGTGACGTGCAGAACCTCCGCCCGAGTTCTGTGGACAGTATGCGAGGGCTACCGAAGGCAGAACGACCTCGGCCAAAGAAGCTAGTTCGAATGGGAACTCTGAATATGGGAACAATGACCGGAAGATCCAGGGAGGTGGCCGACCTAATGAAGCGCAGAAGGATAGAAGTCCTGTGCCTGCAGGAAACGAGATGGAAAGGGGCGAAGGCCAAGGAGATTGGAGAAGGGGTCAAGCTGTTCTACAACGGAGAGGACACAAAGAGGAACACTGTAGGGATAGCTGTGGCAGAGTCCCCCAAGGATTCGGTAGCTGCTGTCCAAAGGATAAGCAACCGCATCATGTCTCTGCGGCTGGATACGAAGGAGGGTTACTGGACCGTCATGTCAGTCTACGCTCCGCAGACCGGATGCCCCAAGCACGAAAAGGATGATTTCTACCTCACGCTCGAGGACGCCATAAGGTCCGTACCAGAAGGCGACTATCTATCCGTAGTAGGGGACATGAACGGACATGTGGGGAGTCGAAGAAGAGGAGTGGAAAGGGTTCATGGAGGTAAAGGGGTCGGCATGGTGAACCCAGATGGAGAAAGGATTACCGATCTGGCTGTCGCCCACGACCTGGTTATCTGTAGCACCTTCTTCGCGAAGAGGGAGAGCCAGAAGGTGACCTAGGCTAGCGGAGGAAGAAGGACGGAAGTCGACCACATCCTAGTGAGAAGGCCTGACCTGAGAACCGTCCGGGATGTAAAGGTCCTTCCGGGAGAGGAACTCGCATCACAGCATAGGCCCTTGATAGCGGACCTGAACATTCCTCTACCCAGCAAACCGAAAGTAAGGACAGAACCCAGAATCCGATGGTGGAGGTTGCGGGGCACAGAGCGCAACGAGCTAAGAAGGGCAGTGCTCGAAGCAGGTCTTCCCGATCCAATCGGTCCCGTAAACTAGACAATGAGGAGGGTGACCCAAACGATCCTGTGATGTGCGAAGGAAATCCTCGGCGAAACAAAGGTAGGAGCCAGAGGAGATAAGGCTGCATGGTTCTGGAATGAAGAGGTGCAGGCTGCGGTGAGGAAAAAGAAGGAGGCCTATAGATAGTGGCAGAAGACAAGGGCACCCGAGCATCTTGCAACTTACAGCAAGCTGAAGAGACTGGCAAAAGCAGCGGTAGCAAAGGCAAGAGGCGCGGAGATGGATGCCCTATACGAGAAGCTGGACGAGTCACAGGGAGAGAAGCTCGCCATCCGTCTAGCCAAGGCACGTCATAGAGCTAGCCTCGACATTCGAGTAGTGAAGACTGTGAAGAGTGCTGACGGTAGGGTACTACGGAAGCCGGTCGAGGTCAGAAAAAGATGGGAGGAGTATTTCAAGGAACTGCTGAATGAGTAATTTCCGCGTCGGGAAGTCCAAGAAGAACAGCCAACGGAAGGACATATCCCGTCATGGACGCAGGAAGAGGTTCGCAGTGCCATAGGGAAGATGAAGCTCGGGAAGGCAGCTGGCCCTGATGGGGTGCCAGTAGAGGCCTGAAAGGTGCTTAGGAACTGCGGAGTCAATTGGCTGACACAGTTCTTCAACAGAGTCACGATAGAGGGTAAGATGCCAGATGACTGGAGGAACAGCATCATAGTCCCCATCTTTAAGCAGAAGGGGGACGCGTCCGACTGCTCCAATTACCGCGGGATCAAACTGATCTCACATACGATGAAGGTCTACGAACGACTGGTCGACTCGAGGCTGAGGGAGATGGTCACCATATCCCAGGAGCAGTGGGGCTTCATGCCTGAGAGGTCCACCACAGACGCCATCTTCATCGCTCGTCAGGTGATGGAGAAGTATCAGGAGAAACGAAAACCCTGCTACCTGGCATTCCTGGACCTGGCGAAAGCATACGACAGGCTACCTCGAGCCGTGTTCTGGAAATCCCTTCGAGGCAGGGGTGTTCCGGAACGTCTCATCTCGGTCATAAAGGACATGTACGAGGGCTCGAAAGCGGCGGTACCAACTCCACACGGAATGACAAAGAAGATGGATATCACAGTGGAGGTGCATCAAGGGTCAGCTCTGAGTCCGTTTCTCTTCGTGCTGACGCTTGATTGCATAGTGAATCATCTTGAGGAAGGTCCCCTCAGGACCATCCTCTACGCTGACGATATCGTCCTAGTAGCCGACAGCCGTGAGGAGTTGGAAGAGAAGGTGCAGTTGTGGCAAGGAGCCCTCGCAGACAACGGCCTGCGGCTGAACGTGAGGAAGACAAAGTTCATCAGCTCCGAGCAGTGCACCGAACCGATCCTAGACTGCCATGGGGAGATAATCGAAAAGGTGGAAGAATTCCGCTACCTCGGAAGCGACCTATCCGAGGAAGGAAGCGTGGATCAGGCGGTCAGGGGACGGATTAATGCAGAATGGCTCAAATGGAGGGAGTCCACAGGAATCCTCTGCGACCGTAGGTGCTCCAGGACACTTAAGGGCAAGCTATATAGAACAGTAGTGAGGCCTGCCCTCCTATATGGCTGTGAGTGCTGGGCCCTGTGTAGAGCACAGGAGCGGCAACTGCACGCCGCGGAAATGAGGATGATCAGATGGGCATGTGGATGGACCCGTCGGGACAGGGTGCGAAACGAGGATGATAGGGCAGTGATGAAGACAGCCCCGATCCAGCTGAAGATGAGAGAGCAGCGCCTGAGGTGGTATGGACACGTCCTCAGAAGACCACAGGATCACCCCACAAGGTTGGCCCTAGATTTCGAGGCATCCGGAAAGCGTCCGAGAGGAGCCCCAAGGAAAAGATGGAAGGAAGTCATCAAGAAAGATCTCGCCGAAATCGGCGCTGCGCCAGATGATGCCCTTGATAGAATGAGGTGGCGACAGATCACAAAAGCAGCGGACCCTGCGACTGCGCGGGACTAAACGCTCAGGAGAAGAAGAAGAAGAAGAAGAAGAAGGTTCCCTACGTCGCGCAGCAAGCATCCTGATTCTGAATACGTGTCACCGACCGTGCCGTGAGCGTGGGAGGACCACTAGGGGGGTGGTAGAGAAGTGCGGTAAGAGGACCTCTATGGTGGACCAGGAGAGCGACCAGGAAGGAAAGGAATAACCTGGAGGAGGTGCCAGGACGGGAAAACCAGCAAGAAGAGACCAGTAGGTGTCAATAGTGGAAACAAACAAGTGGGCCAGTAGTTGGGGCCAGGAAGGTGTGCGTAGTTTAACATTACTAAAGATCATTTCGATTTGAAAGTTCGTTTTGATTTGAAAAGTCTTTGGATGGCTTAGAAGAGTGTCCAATTTGATTCGAAGTGACGAATTCGACGTGAAAATAAAAATTGAAAATTTTATGGGTGCATGAAATAAATAAATAAATAAATAAATAAATAAAAATTGTATACACTAGGGAGATAGGAGCTCATCGTTAAGCGACGATGTTTTAATTTTATAAAGTTCTTATTTTATGAAAAAGAATAACGGCTTAAAGCTTGTTTTACAAAGCAGAAAAGCCATCATTTTTTAATGCCAGAAAAGAGGTTGCGTCACGTCTTCGTCCAAGGCTCAGTAATCAATTCACTAAGCCCCAAAATCACCTGAAAATTCGCCACCATCGACTCGCCCAGTGCAGCAGCCATTCCGAGGAGCATCAGTGCTACGGATGCATGCTTCCATTTTCCTATATTACTGCCGTAGTTTCTCGCATGGAAGTCGACAATGTTCTGATGAATCAGGAACACCGACACGGTCACTAAACATCAACATCGATTGACAGAACAACACTTTCAACTGCTACATATTCGCTAGTACAATCTTAACAATCTTAACTCAAACACGAACACACAAAGGTCTGTACGCTACGTACCTTGTTGCATACCTTAATACAAGAATGAAGAACAGAAATAAAAGATAGGGATGACGGGGTTTTTCGCGTGAAATTTTGGCAGTTCCGTTGTTTTTTTTCGAAACGATAAGGATGTTTCAAGAATTACGCTTCGAAACGTTAAAAACTTCCATTTCACTATGTAGTCTCTCAATTCATTCAACACTTACCATGGGTGCAATCCTAGTTCGGAGGGGTGGGAGGGGGGGGGAGACCGTGCGAAGATTTGAGCCACCATAGAGCTCCTCTGAATCCGCTCAAGAGCTCAGTGACCGCCAAATGACATCAGGGCGCTCAGACAATGTCAAGGAGGAGTTTGATGAGGTATAGGAAAGTGAAGCAATCGGCCCGGTTGTGGGGGTCCCTCCAACTAGGATTCTACCTGCCATTTGGTAGATTACAAGTCCCTTCATCATGCAATATTTATGTCCTTTTTGGCTTCCAGTTCGCTTAATTTTTTTAGCCTAATGTAGTCATCAAGGAAGGTTGCATCAAAATGCAGAAATTTTCGTGTTCAACAACAATTCTGAACCCTAATAAATTTGGAAATATGAGTTAATCCAAGAAATAAAAACGTAAGACGTGAGAATTGTAAATCAGTTATATTTTCCTTTGATAAGCAAAACTAAGAGCGTTAGGGAAATGCAGTAGAGCAGTTGGAGTAGGCGCTATCGCGTGTACTCCGATTCAAGGCTGCTCTAGTTCGGATCCAGACTAGAGCAACAAAATCTCCATTTCTCCAGAGTTGATGAATCGTTACCATGCTCGTGTCTAAAGGATAAAACGCCGACTTCGGTCCTCCATCGGCTGGCAAGCGCAAGTTACTTTACAAAGCAGCTTGCCTCCACGATATCCGATGAAAGTGGAATGCGTGGCGTACCCGGAAAAGTTCATTTACACTACCGTCTGCCCCACTATCGGTTACTGAACGTTTCGGCACGCACCCGAATCAGCAGCGAGCCCCCTTATACTGCTCGAAATGGTGTGGCAAATAGGTCAGATGCCGAGACGGGACTTAATGACTCGGACGTGTGGTCGTCAACGACGGGCGCCTTCCTCGGTCCGCAGCGATGAGTCATTATGTCTATGGCGGCCTCAGTTACGACTCATATTTGTGGAAAAAGGCGAGCCAGTTATGATAGACGAGCGATAAAGGACAAACGTCAGCATTAATCAAATTCTTCAGGAGTGCGCCACGCACTATACACCTCCAATATATTGCGGACGCCAATTGAATGCGCATTTCGCATCCACACAATGTTCACGTCAAATTGAACTCTTCTCAATTTAAATTAATCCCTGCACTAAGAAAGCTTTATTAGAAATCAACTGTACATCTCCCAAATCGAAAAGAGCGTCTTCTGGACTGAACTAAAGACTCTCAGACAAGGCTAGAACAATCTTTGCTTGCTTAGGAAAATTTAGAGGACATTTTTTGAAACTTTTTTTCGCTTCCCCTAATAAGTGAATATACTGTTTTAAGGAAAATTTTTATTTCATTGTTAGCACAAATAGGATCTATTGTAACCAGAAAGGTGGAGGCATATAGTGACTTGTATCTCCAATCCGTTGTCTTCAGCTGTTGTTTCATTATGTGACAGCTTCAATTTAAATTCAGTGGATCTGGTTGTATGGATTACGCAAATGGTATTTTACGGTTGCCCTCTCCAGACTAGGATAGGGCTCAAAAATTCTGTTTACGCATATATTGACGGTACAACAAAAGCAACTGCAAAAAGCATATGCTTCGCTCTATTATTTTTCTTTAAAAAATGACAATTTCCCTAAAAACAACTAAAACTTTATAAAATTCCGAACAGTGAGTGCATTCCTTTGTAAAAATTCAGGAAAAGTTACAAAAAATTTTCCTAGAACAATTGGTTTATACTTATTGTAGTCGTTAGTTTAACTTGCTAGTGTAACCTGCAAGACGGCCAATTTAATCTGGAAGATGTTAAGTTTGATTTGAAAAGGGTCAAATTGTTTAGAAGGTGGTTCAATTTTATCTGAAAAGTGTCCAATTTGAAATGTGAAACGTATGAATTGATTTGAGAAGTGCACAGATTAATGTAAAAATGGTATGTGCAATGGCAGGTGAAGGAACTGAACAAGTAAATGTTCTACACCTCCAACAAAGGTCTGACAGTAATTCAACAACTGCGGAAAGATAGAAAGAGTGATTGTCCTAGACGGGACCCCAACCACATGATTCGATTTGGAATGCACGCGATACCAGGAGCCACCTCCGACTGCGCTATGTGTGCTCGCAAAGAACGCTTACACACAACAGCTGATAATGGGGCATACGACGTTGGAAAAAATCTAGAAAACCAAAATCTGATCATTTTATTTCATGGACTGACAAGAAATAAGAAAAGAAAATGGAATAAAAAGCATAAAAAATGGAATGATAGGCAGCTCGCGAAAACGGGAATCCACAAAAAATTTAAACGTTAGAATCTGAGTAGCTTTTACTTTGCTTACAAGCTCAAACATTTCAAAGAAGGAAAACTTACAGAATAGAGCGGATATGTTGAGAAGTTGTCCAAATATACTGCTCTCTGGTTGAAGATTACCGCAGTCACTGGAAAATCAAAGTCATGAGCTGTTCGGTACAAAAAGGACCGTAAGATGCATAAACAGGTGCAGTGCTGAGAACACATTCCACATTTCACACCACCCATTCCACTTCTATGGGATATTTACTGAGGTGATTTGGTATGTGTACTTAGTCCATACGATGACCAGCAATCCTCAGCACATGAACAAGCCAGTGCTCTGTCCTTTCTAGACAGGTCTGGTACCACTATGCCAACCTCGGAGGTGGGAGAAGCTTTGCTGGCGAACACGGGACCCGAACCAGGAGCCTTTATTCGAGGTGCACCGGCACCTGCTTGGACTGCGCCTACCATGCGCCTATATATCGAATGCCAAATTATAAAAGCCAGCCCAGCAGTAGCCCCAGCATTTTCGCTAAAATCACGTTTAGTGCAAATTGTTAGGACAATATGTCCATCTGTGAATACCTCTAGGCAAAACCGATGACCGCTGGACAAAAATCACGACATATAGACATTTTCGAACTTTTGTAAGCATGGCGCAAAGATAACCGCGAAATGGGCCCTTCAATAAGCAAAAAAAGCAAAAATCGATTGAACAACTAGTATCGATCGGAAATATTGATTTCTGCAGGCAGTTCATCGTTCTATATGAAGCTGTGGACAAATTTTACCTACTCATGAATAGCGGTCGATGGTGTTGACCTATGCTTAGAGCTCACCGTTTGAAATAAAATAAAGGTGACAAAAGGTGATGACAACGGAAAAGCTACACAACAAACATTCGCTCTCAACCAATCGATATCGACGCCACACAACCAACGATCACCATCGACCGATCGATATCGATTAACTCTACGGACTAGAATGGGATTACTTGACCTACGCTGTCTGCTGGTAAGTATGTAATGCCAGTGATTTGACAGAAAATAGCAATGGGACAAAGAGGCACCGAAGAGAGATCATTGAAAGGAGTTATAAATAAACATGTAAATATATACTATTTTTAGGTGGAATTGGACACTTATCAAATCAGATTGGACGCTCTTTTAAGCTTGCCTAAGAGTTGTGAAATCAAAGCGAACCCTTCCAAATCAAAATGAGCTTCTTCTACATTAAACTAGAGACTCTCCAAAAAGATTAGAATAATTTTGTGTTTAAGTAAAATTTTAGTATAACATTCTGTGAAGTTTTAATTCACCTACAAAATATGTGAACACGTTGTTTGAAATTTTATGAAATTTTTATTTTTTGAGAAGAAGCAATGCTTGAAAGCTTATTTTAAACTGCAAAAAAGCGGCCATTTTTAGTGCTAGAAGAAGAGATTGCGCCATGTCTTCCTCCAAGACGTCGCAGTTTTTACTCACTTTTTTTAGTTTACCCCTGTCAATAACAGAACAAAAACAACTGTAAAAAACACAAATATTCTCACTTTGATCGTTCATGTAAGAGGGATTTACACGATCAATTAAAAGTTGAGGCAAGCTCCTTAAGTGCGTGGAGCGATCTGACCTTCCAATGTACCACATGATTGCTTTCCTATGCATTAAAGGATAAAGGATAAAGGATAAAGGACGGCGTTACTCAATCCTTTTTGGGATGCGCCAGCGCATTCTACTTCTACGGGATGTCGTGGAGGCGACATGAATGCGTATTTGGCCATACAATGACTTGCGGTGGCCAGCCGATGAACAAGTCAGCGCTTTATCCTTCCCAGACAAGTCTGGTACCAATTCACCGACCCCGGAGGGATGGAAGGCTTGGTTGGCCTGGGCGGGAAATCCGAACCAGGAACCTGGTATCGGGTGCACGCGACAGTCGCGCCTCCTCCGACTGCGCTACACGCGCCCGTGCATTAAAATTTTCTAATTAATTAATTATTTTCTAAAAGTGCAATTTTATAAAATTATTACACTTATTGGGGTAAGAAAACTAAACAATTTCATGGAAAGCTATATGAAATTTTCCACAAACAAAAATTTTTCGAAATATCTTATTGAGTCTGTAGTTTGACCTGCTGAAGGTCATTTCGATTTGGAAAAGTTCGCTTTGACCTCGAAAGTTTAAAGCTGGCTTAGAAGGGTGTCCAATTTGATTTGAAAATTCCAAATCCATTTCGACGTGAAAATTGGGTATTAAACTGAAAACCTCGCACTCACCTAATAAATGGAAGCCATGCGTAGACGTGTCCGTTCGCGACAGCAATACCATAGCTGAAAGCGGGAAGCATTACTCACACGGTAAACATCATCAAGAGCGTGCGGTTGTTAGCGCCGTTAGAGCAAACATGATATGACGCTGATACGCGCTTCGCCTCGCTTCTAGAAGTTTCTCCGCCCGCCGCTGAATACAAGGTCTTCACTTGAAGGAATGTCCATCACGTGCAGATCAGAATTTCACGGACGCAATAAAACCTCAGGCAAGCCGGGTGCCGTTGCCATTATCGGTGACTCACATCCAAATCAGAACTGCTTCTCATTTGGAATCGATGACAGAGCTTCGAGAAACAGAAACCGGATTGTGGAAAGTGCATTACTGGAATTTTTTCGCCGTGATTGTCAAACACAAATACTTCCTGGAATATATGCCATAGAAAATATAGTCAAGGTATGACTTAACCCCTTCATATAAGCTTTTTTGGAACGAAAAAAACTGTAGGCAAAATTTAAGCCTCACTGCTTTGAAATCTGACAACATCTGGTTTAAAGGATTCAATTCAATTTCTTGACACCTTAGGTGGATGGTATCGACAGAGTAAACCCTCATAACGATGTATTGTTGCGATCAAAACTCTAGTGCCAGGCGGGACTCGAACCCGGATCTTCAGCTGACCAGCGGGAATGCTGTACACCATTAGGCCCGTTTACACTTCGACGCCGAGCGACGCGACACCACGTATGGTAACCATATTGATTGAGCGACGCCGTCGATCAATTTGGCCTCTCGCCTGGCGTCAGCGTTTAGATCGCAGCAAAACATCGTTGTCTTTAACATTCCTCGAGCCACTCCCCCCCCCCCCCCAAACAAATGCTTCTCAGCAAATTTGTAGAAATTTGTATAATTGTCAATTATCTTATTTTTCCCACGTCCTGGTTTCATTTCATTTATTTTTCTCCTTTTAACCACGTGTATTGTATGACACGTCTTTGAATAAATAAATAAATAAGTACAGGATACGGGACGGCGTTATTCAATCCTCTTCGGGATGCGCCACGCATTCTACTTCTACGGGATGTCGTGGAGGCGTGTTGAATGCGTATTTGGCCATACATTGACTTGTGGTGGCCAGCCGACGTACAAGTCAGTGCTTTATCCTTCCCAGACAAGTCTGGTACCAATTCACCGACGCCGGAGGGATGGAAGGCTTGGTTGGACTGGGCGGGAAATCCGAACCAGGAACCTGGTAACGGATGCAGGCGACAGCCGGCGCCTCCTCCGACTGCGCTCCACCCGCCCGTAAATAAATAAATAAAAAAATAAATAAAAATAAATAATTAAATAATGTGTCGTTCTGCACATTAATGCTATTAATTAACCACATCATGACACTTATGCATACAATTTTCAAAAAAAAAAACCTATTTATAGTCACTTTGCCAAAGGAGCCTAAGACTTTACCGTTTATCCTACGTTTAAAAAAATAATTTCTGCGTTTCAAAGTATGCTTAATTTTTGAACGTGTTCAAAGGATAGACAATGAAGGGTGCGTTAGTCAATCCATTTTTTGTTGGATGCGCCACGCCTCCTACTTCTACGCGATACCGCGGAGGTAGTTGGACTGCTTATTTGACCCATTCAATAACCTACGGTAGTCAGTTGCCATACAAGCATAATACTTCAGATTTATAGGAATGAAGGAATGAATGGCTTCATTGGCTAAAGCGGGACTCGAACCAAGAACCTTTGGATTCGGGGGCCATGCTATAACCGTCACCATCCGTGTTGTCGTCGTGTCCAGTTCCGGCGGCGTCAGAAGTGTCTCTTCATGGTTTATACAACTACACTAAAAAGCCAAAAAACCGGACGGAGACTATATCATGAGAAGAAACCTCAACAGAATTTGAACGGCTTCGATAAAAATGACGGAAGAAATTTTATTTAATAACTGGCAGCTCGGAATAACTGAATATTTCGAACAGCAGTTAAACCTAGAAGGATAGTTGGGCGAATGTCCATAAAATATTATGGTGCACTTGAACACTAAATAATAAATAATGGCTTTTAGAATTTTTTACGCATCCCACCATTCGTCGATCTGTTCTAGAGGCACAGGCGTTTGTAGGCGTTTAGGTCGTATAATGGGTGGCCATTATAACGGCAAACAGTTCAGAATTGCATCCTCTCCAAACACGCTCGGTGTCAAATCGTGTACCTTTGCTCACTCTCCTGACCTAGAGACGACTTGAACCGAAAATCGATTCTGGACGTATGCGAAAACCGGCACCGCCTACCAACTGCGCTATAAGACTACAGTGAACTGAACGTCTAATTAGATAGCGCCACAAAAGGTGGTCATCAGTTTTTACTAATTGCAAATTTTAGGCAGCTGTTCGTGTCACTGTAAAAATCTCTTTCTTATTTTCTTTTCTTCGTAATTTTCTTTAAAAATTTTCAAAATTTCAAAAAAAATCGTTTCTTCGAGTTTTCTTTGCTGACGTTTCCTGCGAGCACAGTAAGAACATAAGAATCTAATCAATGAAGGAAGAAGAGGTGATACAGAACAAGTTATAAATACGTGGAAATGAAACAATAGTAATTTAAATAAAATTTCAACAACTTAGAGAATCTTTTCGATACAAATGTAAATGATCACCACCACATATTCTGTGAAAAATTCACGAAATATGTTGTTAAAAAATATGGTCAATAAAATAAGAATAACAAGGTGATAAAGGTCGATGTCAATCAATCGCTATGCGGTATACGCCACGCATTCAAAATCGTGCAGAAAGTGAATACCACGTGGCTCATACAACAAGTTACGATGGCCAACCGATGTAGAAGCTATTGTTGCACCTACCCAGACAAGGCTGCTACCAATTCAATGACACCGAAGGGATCGAAGGCTTGGTTGACCTGGGCGGGAAATTCGAATCGAAATGCTAGAATCAGTTGCACGTGACAGTCGGCGCCTCCCGCTACTGCGCTACTATGCGCTCTTGTTTAAGAAAGTGAGAACGTTCTAGTGGCAGATTTTTAAATCGAAGAGTCGAATCTATTACTCAAATAGAGCACGATTCAACTTTCTGGCTCTATAGTTTATGGTGAGCGTGCGGTAACGCGGTGAGAAGAAGTGCCTGCACTCGTCTGCTTCCAGAATCAGGTCCTTGGCTCAGATTTACTGCTCAGGCGAAGCGAGCCCTCCTCTATCCCTACGGGATAGGCGAACTGGTCCCAGACATGTCCGGGAAGGATAAGACACTCACTTTCCCACCGGCTGGCTGAGGCCGTATTCAAGCTTCTTCCAGGACATTCTGTAGAAGTAGAATACGCGGCGCACTCAAAGGAGGATTGATCAGCTCCGTCAATAATTTTTTGTAAGTTAATGGGTATTTTTAAACAGCTTTGTTCTACCTAACAAGAAGGTTCTCGTTGTCCCATGTGGTTTGGTCAGAATGTCCCTTACTCAACGATGATTTAGACATATAAAGTGCGAAGTGACTCTGTAGAAATCAAGAACGAAATCTTAGAAGACGGCGTCGATGATTCCCATGCGAATTCAGATGTGTCTATCAATACCATCAATACATAACAGAAGAAGAATCACTTGGAAGCCCCATGTAAAAACAGCGGAAACTGACCCGATGAAGAAGGCGAGCAGAGCGAACACGACCGTCAGTATGGGGAAGAGTGCGAGTTCGCTGAGCGGCATTCTGGTCTGTGATAGCGACGATGAGTGTGCGTGTGTGTGAAGGTGTGGGAAAGAGCGCCGACGCTCTCCGGACGTGTGTAGGTGTGGCAGGCAGTCGGCTGGAGGCAGCACTCTTCGGCCGCCGTCGCCGTCGTCCACCGTATCTTCGTGACGCCTCTCCTCTCCTCTATCAGCGCCGCCCCGCTCGGATCAGTGAGTGTAGGCTGGCACTCCAAGTCGCCGCTGCTCGTCTGACCAGCCCGGTAGACGTCGAAATGACGACGGGACAAAGGCCCTGCTGGGAAGTGCGTTTCTTGTTCGGTCAGCCGTAATGTAAGGCCTCAAGCCTAAAGGCCTTGGAGAGGCCTCAAGGCGAGGGACGTGTTCCACATTCTGACGGTATTTCTGCTACGGCACGGGAAACACGGAAAACAAATGGGCTGTGGTCAACCACGACAAGCAAAATTAAATAACATCGCTTGAAGAAGCCAAAAGTTAGGCCTAGTGCGTAGGGGATGCAAACGCTTTCTATGCAATTACACAGATTACAATTCACACCACAGAAAATTGGCGCTTATGTAGTAAAAGGGCCTGTTCATACTTCGCGACAAGAGCGACTCGTCGCCCGTGCAAAACATGCGTATCGATTAAAAAGGAGCGCGCGCCGCCGAAAAGTGTTCGTCTCGAGCGCCGGCGCTGTCGCTCCAGTCGCTCTTGTCGCTCTTGTCGCCTGTCCATATTTGCAGGTTCTGCGCACGCCACGCACGCCACGCACGCCGCGCGCGCTGCGCTCTGGTCGCTCTCGTCGTCCGTGCAAAACATGCAAATCGATAAAAACTTGCGCGCGCCGAAAAGTGTTCATACTCGGACGCCGGCGCTGTCGCTCCAGTCGCTCTTGTCTCTCTACTCGCTTCAATCGCTGCTGTCGCCTGTTCATACTTCCGCGCGCTGCGCTTTCGTCGCTCCTGTCGCTGCTGTCGCGAAGTATGAACAGGCCCTAAGGGTGCCAGGCTGTGGTCAGAATGACTTCGAAACCAGTAGGGGTCAACTGCAGATGAACTTGCTGTCAAGGAGACATTAAACGCTGCCACAGAGACTTGAAATACCTCACTCCCCCCGGAAAGAAAGATACGACTAATTGTCTACATTTCCTCGGCAAAGTTGCTCTAACATATAAAATTGCAAAAAAAGAAATCTTCATTCTTTTGCTGAAAACCTTGCGATCGCATAATCTTGTTCAGGCTTGTTCTGCCACTTTTTCTTCCTCGTCGTCCAACGGAGACGTAGGGTGTCACCGCCCTTCTTGATTGAGTCATCGTTGCCTTTGTCGAGCTTCTGATGAACGATCGGAGAAAACCCATAGTTTAACAGGACAACAGCACGAGCGTAGCGCAATTGGTAGAAGCGTGCGTCGGGTACTGAGCGCACGTCGAATCGATCCATTGCTCGAATCCTGCCAAGATCAACCACGCTTTTCATGCGTTCATGATCAGTTAATTGAATCAGTGTCTGGAACGAATAGAACAACGCCCTTCCATCGCTTGGACAGTGCAGATCACTGTATAGGTCAAATATGAATGTATGTGTAGAAATTGCCTCGACAATAGATAACACGTAGAAGTTGAAGGCGTAACGCATTTAACAAAAGACTGAATAGTGCCAACAGCCTTTCACCCTAGGCCAAACATGTATTTAAATAATCTACTCATTTTTCGAATCCGTTTAAATTTAACTTAACTGCAAAAAATCTATTTTTTTCCAAAAAAATTCTGAGTGATTGTAAATTTTGCAGCCATTTGTATTCTTGAAAGAATGAAATTAACTGAAGGTGAAGAACCATGCACCTTGCTCCCTCAAAAACAGAACGAAGAGACTTTCTATTTAGATTTTCGATTGATGACCTCCTTTTTAATTCACAACTGGATTTTACACCAACGTATAATAATTTGATATAAATTTTCCGTTCTGAAATCTCTAAGGGGAAACCGGTACCGTAATGGGAACTATACATAGCTCACTCTTCAGTACGCTCCGGGCATTCCGTTCACCGGCCTACGAGCCCACTAAGCCGTGGTTTAACTGAATAGCAATGGCCGGCCCGCAGTGTTCCTCGTCACCGACCGTTCAACGCTCTCGCACTGGAACGATGGAGGGAGGGTTACCCAAAATGCACGACGGTGCTGGAGCCGGATTCATCAACGACTAACCCATGGGTATAGGGGATAGACATACCCACGATGAAGCCAGCGCCTCTGACTCTTATCTTATCTCTACGTGACTCTTATCTTATCCCTCCTCTTATACCCCGCATACCCATGGGTTTAATTGCTGATGAATCCGACCCCTGGTTACAGCTGAAACATTCTGCATCCGTGGGCTTGTACTCTTCCCTCTTTCCCTTAAAATTTGCAATTTTTTCCTCACAGCCGGTCTCGAAGACGCTTTTACCAGGGAATCCATCTTTACCTCCCAACTTTACAACTGTTCAGGTGCTTACCCGAAATATGCTATTTTTAGTCGTTATTTAGTTAAATAGTGGTCAGATACAGCTGGAGACTGCTGAGGTTGCTTACAGTTAACGCAGTAAGACTAACGCAGAGTAACTCTATGAAAAAAATCAGAATTAAAGAAAAAGGAACGTTGTTGTCCACCGCTGCTCAGCTAATCTCTATTCGTTCATCTCCATTATTCTTACACAAGTGCTCCGTCACGCCTATCGGCGTGCCTCGCACTTGCGCGCTTCGCGCGATGTTGCAGTATCACTAAGCTAAGGACAATCACATCAAGCTTGCTGCTCTACTTGTATAGCTTTCTTCCCTACTTAGGAGTACAAAAGGCTCGCAGCACGTACAGTATATAGTATGATAGGGCGATCTATTGGTCCCTCATTACTGTTCTACCCTTAGTGATACGGTCTTCCATTACTGGTACTGGTTCCCCTCAATGATCCCGCTTAGCGGATCACGTCTTCGGTACGTCTACCTGAATCCCCAAACACGTTGAGAGACGTCTTCGGCAGTTTTTTGAGGCTCGGGCCAGGGGTGTGCGTTAATTTTTTTACTGTAAATTTTTAACGACCATTTTTTAACGAAAAATGTTTGCGTTAAAATCGGTAAGTTCGGTAAATTCGTCAAATAAAATTACCTTACTGCAGTCAATTTAGCAGTATTTTAATATGTGAAAAGCCAGATTTCTTTCATTATTGATTTTTCTGAGCCCTCCTACATGGCAATTATAAGACTTTTTCAACAGTTTGATTTCTCCGGGCGATTTTGTTCATGAAATGACTCAGCAACGAAGATGTCCAATCATGGAACTCTGTGAGAAAAATGAATCACCTCAAACCTTCAGTCATTTCCGTGGGAAAATCCCAATAAGGAGACGAACTATGGGAAATCTTGAGTGAAATGGCTCACTCCGAACATTTACAGTCACATTATAACTAAAACGGTCACCAAACATTCAGATCATTCTATAAAAACATTACAGAACAGGTCAAACTGTCGAAAAAGTTCAAGCTGAACGAATCATTGAGCCGTTGTCTCACCCCCCCCCCCCATCAGCGATATCACGACGCCTCCTCCGCTGTTCATAGGACCGCAGCGTAACTATCGATGAAGCTAATGAAAAGCAAGACACCCATAAAGCAAGTCAAACTCCTCGAGATAGAAAATGAATCTGTCGAAGACGTCAGAAGACGCAATCCAAACATCAGAAACGATCAAAAACAACAGAAGATACTCACGCTCGAACTTCTAAACATTTCACCCGGACTTTTTCAACAGTTTGAATTCTTCGGAGCGATTTTGCTGATAAAATGACTCAGCCTCTGACTGAAACGAATCATCGAGCCGTTGTCTCACCCCCCCCCCCCTTCATCAGCGATATCACGATGCCTCCTTCCGCTGTTCACCGGATCGCAGCGTAATCAATGAGGCTAATCAAAAGCGAAACACGCAAAAAGCAAGTCAAACTCCTCGAAATAGAAGATGAATCCGTCGAAGACGTCAGAGAGCGCCACCGCGCTTTGATTAGGAGAAAATGAATCCGTCGGCAAAGTCAGAGAGCGCCACTGCGCTTCGATTAGGTCCCGCCTAGATTCAAAACACCCGCGTAATTTTAAATTCAAAACGTCAAGTCAATAATTCTTGAGAAAAAGCACTGAAGGGAAGTAGAGTGCAGTGTCTGCACCCTCCCGCTTAGAGATCGCTCACTCCAGAGGTAGAGTAGAGCTACGAAAAAAACTTCGCCCACACTTCGCCTAGGGGGGGGGGGGGTGGTTAATTAGCGTGCTGATCACGAATCTAACATCCTTCTTTGAAATTTCAGCCGATTATGGTAGGGTACGGTAGGTAACGGTGACTAAGGCTGTCGATGTCATCGTCACCGATTTTCCCCTCTTCCCTCGCACTCCTCCAACACCGGATAGAGGCATACCGTTACTGGACCCCTCCTGGACAGACAGGACAAACACGTCGCCCTGGACTGACGCCGCATCCCGTAAAGACTGACAGAAGTTACACTCTCCTTAGCAGCTTATTGTATAGAAAGAAGAAGAATGATGATGACCTCCACCACCTGCACGCCTTAAATTTCATACCGCTTGAATGGCATCCACAAAAATCGATAATATCGATCGATATCGATTGATCAACTTCAGATTCGTGTTCAGCGACCTCGATTACCCCCAAGGCTAAAGTTTCGGACCGCCTGAACGAAATACACAAAAATCGATAATATCGATCGATGTCGATTGATCAACTTCAGATTCGTGTTCAGCGACCTCGATTACCCCCAAGGCTAAAGTTTCGGACCGCTTGAACGAAATACGCGAAAATCGATATTATCGATCGATATCGATTGATCAACTTCAGATTCGTGTTCAGCGACCTCGATTACCCCCAAGGCTAAAGTTTCGGACCGCTTGAACGAAATACGCGAAAAATCGATATTATCGATCGATATCGATTGATCAACTTCAGATTCGTGTTCAGCGACCTCGATTACCCCCAAGGCTAAAGTTTTGGACCGCTTGAACGAAATACACCCCCCCCCTCCCTCTCTACTCCAACACCGCATCTCCTGGCACGTTTGGCAGCGTGTTCGGCACGTCTACTGAGTCGCCAGGCACGTTGCACAACTACTACCCCCCTCTACACCACCCTCTCTCACTACTCCAGCACCGCATCTCCAGGCACATTTGGCAGCGTGTTCGGCACGTCTACTGACTCGCCAGGCACGTTGGGCAACGTGTTCGGCACGTCTACTGAGTCGCCAGGCACGTTGCACAACTGCAACCATCCTCCTCCGACGATTCCCCCTTACAGGACTCCAGCACCGCATCTCCAGACACGTTTGGCAGCGTGTTCGGCACGTCTACTGACTCGCCAGGCACGTTGGGCAACGTGTTCGGCACGTCTACTGAGTCGCCAGGCACGTTGCACAACTGCAACCCCCCTCCTCCGACGATTCCCCCTTACAGGACTCCAGCACCGCATCTCCAGGCACGTTTGGCAGCGTGTTCGGCACGTCTACTGACTCGCCAGGCACGTTTGGCAGCGTGTTCGGCACGTCTACTGACTCGCCAGGCACGTTGAGCAACGTGTTCGGCACGTCTACTGAGTCGCCAGGCACGTTGCACAACTGCAACCCCCCTCCTCCGACGATTCCCCCTTACAGGACTCCAGCACCGCATCTCCAGGCACGTTTGGCAGCGTGTTCGGCACGTCTACTGACTCGCCAGGCACGTTGGGCAACGTGTTCGGCACGTCTACTGAGTCGCCAGGCACGTTGCACAACTGCAACCATCCTCCTCCGACGATTCCCCCTTACAGGACTCCAGCACCGCATCTCCAGGCACGTTTGGCAGCGTGTTCGGCACGTCTACTGACTCGCCAGGCACGTTGGGCAACGTGTTCGGCACGTCTACTGAGTCGCCAGGCACGTTGCACAACTGCAACCCCCCTCCTCCGACGATTCCCCCTTACAGGACTCCAGCACCGCATCTCCAGGCACGTTTGGCAGCGTGTTCGGCACGTCTACTGACTCGCCAGGCACGTTGGGCAACGTGTTCGGCACGTCTACTGAGTCGCCAGGCACGTTGCACAACTGCAACCATCCTCCTCCGACGATTCCCCCTTACAGGACTCCAGCACCGCATCTCCAGGCACGTTTGGCAGCGTGTTCGGCACGTCTACTGACTCGCCAGGCACGTTGGGCAACGTGTTCGGCACGTCTACTGAGTCGCCAGGCACGTTGCACAACTGCAACCCCCCTCCTCCGACGATTCCCCCTTACAGGACTCCAGCACCGCATCTCCAGGCACGTTTGGCAGCGTGTTCGGCACGTCTACTGACTCGCCAGGCACGTTGGGCAACGTGTTCGGCACGTCTACTGAGTCGCCAGGCACGTTGCACAACTGCAACCCCCCTCCTCCGACGATTCCCCCTTACAGGACTCCAGCACCGCATCTCCAGGCACGTTTGGCAGCGTGTTCGGCACGTCTACTGACTCGCCAGGCACGTTGGGCAACGTGTTCGGCACGTCTACTGAGTCGCCAGGCACGTTGCACAACTGCAACCCCCCTCCTCCGACGATTCCCCCTTACAGGACTCCAGCACCGCATCTCCAGGCACGTTTGGCAGCGTGTTCGGCACGTCTACTGACTCGCCAGGCACGTTGGGCAACGTGTTCGGCACGTCTACTGAGTCGCCAGGCACGTTGCACAACTGCAACCATCCTCCTCCGACGATTCCCCCTTACAGGACTCCAGCACCGCATCTCCAGGCACGTTTGGCAGCGTGTTCGGCACGTCTACTGACTCGCCAGGCACGTTGGGCAACGTGTTCGGCACGTCTACTGAGTCGCCAGGCACGTTGCACAACTGCAACCCCCCTCCTCCGACGATTCCCCCTTGCAGGACTCCAGCACCGCATCTCCAGGCACGTTTGGCAGCGTGTTCGGCACGTCTACTGACTCGCCAGGCACGTTGGGCAACGTGTTCGGCACGTCTACTGAGTCGCCAGGCACGTTGCACAACTGCAACCATCCTCCTCCGACGATTCCCCCTTACAGGACTCCAGCACCGCATCTCCAGGCACGTTTGGCAGCGTGTTCGGCACGTCTACTGACTCGCCAGGCACGTTGGGCAACGTGTTCGGCACGTCTGCTGAGTCGCCAGGCACGTTGCACAACTACAACCCCCCTACCCCCGCGATTCCCGCTCACAGTTCAGCACCGGATGGCCAGGCAGACCGTCACTGATCCCCCCTGGACAGACACTCCGCCCCGTACAGACGCTCTCCCCCGTACAGACGCTCCGCCCCGTACAGACGCTCCGCCCCGTACAGACGTTAGCGGCTTATTATATTAGAAGGATATGTATTTACATTCATAGTCTAGTCTTAAAGTGATAAATAATAAAATTGAAAGCAAGCTACCAAATAAAACAGATTCTATTAACTAAAGAAAATATAGGTTTTACGACGACTCGCAGGTTTAGTCAGAATTAAGTGTAATGGTCTTCACGCAGAAACCCTTTGAACAGGTACCATCTGTTCGACCTACGACTACTTTTTACAACCACTAACAATCTATAGCATAAGGATAAGGATAAAGGATAAAGGACGGCGTCATTCAATTCCTTTTGGGATGCGCCACGCATTCTACTTCTACGGGATATCGTGGAGGCGATTTGAATGCGCATTTGGCGATACAAAGACTTGCGGTGGTCAGCCGATGAACAAGTCAGCGCTCTATCCTTCCCAGACAAGTCTGGTACCAATTCACCGACCCCGGAGGGATGGAAGGCTTGGATGGCCTGGGCGGGATATCCGAACCAGGAACCTGGTATCGGGTGCACGCGACAGTTGGCGCCTCCTCCGACTGCGCTACACGCGTCCATTTATAGAATACTCGTACAAAAAGGAAACAACCCAGAATTTACTTCTAACATCATGAAAAGATGTCTGAAAAGTCCAATATGCTAGACAGTTGCAATAAAACAATTTTGTAAAATACTCAAGTAGTTGCTGATAGTTTTTTTTACTTTTTATTTTTTGGCCTGTATACATCCTAGGGTCCGTAGAGCGCAGTCGGAGGAGGCGTCAACCATCGCGTGCACCTGATTCCAGGTTCATGGTTCGGATTTCCCGCCCAGGCCAACCAAGGCTTACGTTCCTCCAGGGCCAGTGAATTGGTACCAGACTTGTCTGGGAAGAATAAAGCGCTGACTTGTTTATCGGCTGACCAAGTCTTTGTATGACCAAATACGCATTCAAATCACCTCCATGATATCATGTAGAGGTAGAATGTGTGGCGCATCCCAAAAGAGATTGATTGATCGCCGTTCTTTACCTTTTACAATCTTTCTACAACAAGTTAAAAGGCGATAATGCCGAAACGTTGCCTAGTAAACGCCTTTTATTAAGTTGTAAGGAAAGTTCTGGCAGTTCTCGCGCCTCGTTGGTATCAGCCTGCACTGAATTTCAACGGCTGGTCAACTAATCGATAAGTTGTGCTTCCCAGGTGACGAAATAGTTCTTCTTTTTGCTGAAGTGCTTTTCATGTATTTCTTCAACATTTCTGATTTCTGAAGGAACCTTAATTATAGCATGGACAAGACGGCTTTCCGAACTGTTCTACTACACGAATTTAAACTTGGTCGGACGGTAATGGAAACGGTTGTGAATGTAAACACTGCATGGGGAGAAGACACCGCCTCGGAGCGATTCGGTTTTCGCTGGTTATGTAGGTTTCGGAATGGAAGAGAACCTATTGAAGACGAGGCACGAGCTGGAAGACCATCGCTCGTTGATCACGATGCATTTAAGGAAGTTCGAAAGGGACCCGGCAGGCACTCCGGGAGATAGCAAGAAACCTAGGGGTCTCCCATACAGTTGCTGCTGATCAGCTGCAGCAACTGGGCATGGTGAAAAACTCGACGGGTGGGTGCCCCACAACCTCACCAAAGCGCAGCAGCTGAGGCGAATGGAGGTCGCGAGTTCCCTGATCAGAAGAAATTCTACGGAGGCGTTCCTCGATCGACTTGTCATCTGTGGCGAGAAATGGATCCTATATGATAATAGAAAGCGTTCTGCTCAGAGGGTAAATATCAACGACCCCCGAAAACCTTTCCAAATCCGGATTTGCACTACAAGAAGGCAATGATTAGCGTCCGGTGGAGTGCAGCTGGAATAGTCCACTTTTCCTTTCTCCCTCCTGGCCAAACGATAACGACAGGGCTGTACTGCGAGGAACTGGTAGAAATGTATGCAAAATTGGAGAAAAAGCTGCCTTCACTGGTGAATCGACACGGCGTGCTACTTCTGCATGACAACGCACGACCGCATGTTTCGCGGATGGTCCTCCAGAAGTTGAACGAATTGCAGATCGAAACTCTCCCTCACCCGCATTATTCGCCAGACCTAGCGCCAACTGTCTTTCACTTTTTCAGTCATCTAGATAGCTTTCTAAAAGATAGAGTGTCTTAAAAGAACGTGATGTAGAATCTGTGCTTAGAATTAATTCAGTATAGATCGTCAGATTTTTAGGAAAATGGCATATCTAAGCTGGTATCACGATGGCAAAATAGCGTTGATTCTAACGGTTCTTATATTGAATCACCTGTATCACCTGTCGTCCCGTTGATCATCGACTTGTTCGAGCGGGCGCCAGCAGCGTCTCCATTCGTCCCTCTCGCGTGCCAGAGTGCTCCAATGGATCCTCTTCGCTCAAGGGACACGAAGAGCGTCATATCAGTCGTTCAGGGCTTTCACGAAGGAATCCGACCAACGCGTTGGTGGGCGTCCCGGTGTTCTCTTGACATCCCGCGGAATCCAGTCCGTAACGGCTCTCGTCCAGCGGGTGTCTGCGATGCGCATTACGTGCCCGGCCCACCTAATTTTCGACAACTTGGCCCACGCGACAGCGTCTCTGATCTTCGAACGTCGGCGAAACTCGGAACTCCGGAGGCCTTCTCTCACTTGCGTGAGTCGTGTCACTCCGAGCATCGTCCTCTCGATTCTACGCTGCGCGACTGCACCATCTTCGCTTCGCTGACGACATCGTGCTCATAATACCGAGCATCAGCCAGGCGGAGCGAATGCTGGCCGACTTCGATCGTGTATGTGGGAACGTTGGACTGCAATTGAATCTTACGAAGACGATGTTCATGAGGAACGGCTGGGTTTCTGATGCCCCATTCTCGCTCAATGGAACGAACATCTCCGAATGCTCCAGCTACGTGTATCTGGGTCGCGAAGTCAACATGGCCAACGACCTAGCACCAGAGCTGAGCAGAAGGAAACGAGCGGCTTGGGGAGCCTTCAAGAGCGTCCAAGACTTCCTGAAGGAGACGAATAACGCCCGACTCCGTGCCCATCTATTCGACTCCACTGTCCTTGCTGCCCTAACATGCCGGTCAGTTGGTCGGTGCAGTTGCCAGTCGTCGACCCTCACTCCCGTGTCTTCCCATTCTAGTTCGCGCATGACGTTTTCGAGGGTGGTGCTGAAGAGCTTCGGGGATATGGTATCCCCCTGCCGAATCCCTCTCTTCACGTCGATGACGACGTCGTTGTAGAATGGTGAGATCTTGATCGTGAATCCATTGTACAGCTCTCGAAGGACTCTGATGCACTGAGTAGGAACACCCTGAGTGAGCAGGGCGTCGATGACCGCATCAGTTTCGACAGAGTCGAATGACTTCTTCAGGTCGATGAACGTAAGACACAGCGGCAGCAGTACTCTCGCGACACTTCGATGAGCTTCGTAATGGTGTGAATGGGGTCGATCGTGCTGAATCCTCCCCGAAATCCTGCTTGTTCGCGTGGCTGTCCTTCATCCAGCGTAGGGCCGACCCTATTCAGGATAACTCGAGTGAACAGCTTGTAGACTACGGACAGCAGGCACATCGGGCGATAGTTGCCAATGTCGTGCACGTCTCCCTTCTTGTAGAGCAAGACGGTTCTGCTGGTCTTCCACTGAGACGGAACCTTACAATCCGACAGGTAGCGTGTGAAGAGCCGCGCCAAGGTGTTGATGAGCGTTGGTGATAGATTCTTAAGGTGTTCGGGTCTGACCTGTCGGGACCGGGTGCTGTGCGTTTCTTATATTGATATATTGATTGATATATTGAATAAAATGGTCAATTTGAGCTGTGTAATGGCTTTTCAAATAGAACGTGGAAAAACTCTTACAACCTAATAAAAACCACGTGTCGAATTCAAACAATACACCCCTTCAACAACATTAAATTCTAAGTTTTACGTTCTTACTTTCCGTTCACTTCAGTTTATTTATGCACCGCAAAATCACCGAGTAGTGGAGAATGTACAGTACAACAACTAGGAGTCTTACCTAGATCAATTAATTGCCAGCCATTAATTGCAGAAAGTGAAAAAATGGCGAGCCTTTTTTCTCAAAAAACAACGCAACTCACTATCACAATACTGAACTTTTTCGAAAACTGTGTTTTGCACCAAAAACATTCCGCACACCTAGATAAGGCGAATTCCTCAACAGTCGTTCTGATATGACAAAATGTGCAGAGATTAGACGCCCGCTGGTTGTACTGCGCTATCAGGTCGACTGCCTCGGATCCGTCTCCCACTATTTCATCGTCACTCCTACCATAGGGTACTCGGGTTCGAAGTAGAAGTTAGTGACTCATTGCACGATACTATTACTTGAAACGCGGACTCAAAACGTTCTATTAGGGGGGGGGGGGGGGAGGGGCAAAAGTAATGAGACAAATTGGAAAAAATTTTTATCTCTTTATAACTCAATTACAAATCAACGATGCTGAGGAATGTGTATGCCATTACGGTCAATGACTTGCTGCCATCGCTCAGCCAACTTCCTGATCCCATCGTTCCAGAACTGCTTGAGCCTGGTGTTGATCCACTGCTCGATATGGTTGTCAAGGACTACTTGGGTTCTTGTGTCCCTTCCGACCAGGAAGCTCCGTAGGCCCAAGAAGTGGTGGTAGTCGCATGGAGAGATGTTCGGCGAATACGGTGGGTGAAGCATGTGAACATAGCCCAGCTGGGCAAGCTTATCCGTGGTCACTTGTTCCCGATGGGGTGCGGTGTTGTCGAAGAGGAGGACCTTTTTGAAGCGCTGAGACCGAATAAGCTCGAGTCGCAGGTCCATCTCTTCTATTTCGTTTACCATGGCCTTGGAGTCCATCGTCGTGCTTTTGATAAACAGCTTCCAGTATACCGCTCCATGGGCGCAGACCAAGAAAGCTCTGAAGGTGCTTCTCGCCGTGAACATCTCGCCGAACGAAGGTCGGTAACGGGTCAACAGGCCTCACCCAGACTGGCTGATTGGCAGGGTTAAGGTAGAAGACGTACTTCTCATTCTGCGTTAAGATTGAGTCCAGGCTGCTTGGGGTTGGGAATCGGGAGAGATTTGCGCGACACAGGTAGACTCGTCAGATTGGGGTTTCGGCATGAGACAGACTGCGGTTTTGGCATGCTTTTGGAAAGGGCGGAAGTGATAACTTCTCAGATGGGCTTCAGTAAGTAGCATACTACAAACATACAAATACGATAAGCACGAAACCAGACTGCAGTCACGAGATATATGGACACGGTATAGAGAGTCTCATTACTTTTGCCCTCCCCCCCCCCCCTAATAAGAATAGTTGTGCTCTCGAAATTTTTTCGAATATTCGAATGATTCCGAATGCTCACAAATATCGAATATTCGATTTTGAATACAGAAAATAAGATTTGTGGAGCATTCAAATTTGAATACATTTGAAAAACACAATTTTTGAATATTCGAATTCGAATGGAAATCCTTCAAATGCCTACTCGAGTAGGTCATTCGAGCACAACTATATTTTATAGGCAGTGATTGAGATGCGAAGAAGGGCAGTCGTCTGCTCGTCGAATCATGTCCTTGAAGCGGGTTTCAGATCCAGGCCTACCAAGCCTACCATATCTTCGGAGACGTTATGTGAATTGGTAGACGCAACGATAAGTCATTATAGAGGCCAAACACGTATTCAGAGTGCATACACGATATCCCGTAGAAGTAGAAGGCGTGGCGCGTCGGCCAAGGAGATGGATTAACAACGTCCTATATTCTTCAAAATGGCGGTTGGTATAGCTACGTACAGAAAGACAACCAGCACGAGTCAAACACGGTTTCAACAAATTTTTGAAAAACACAGATTTTCGAATTTGAAGGAATATTTGAAAGAAATTTCGTATAATCACCTATTCAACTAATGTTTCCGCCTATCCAAATACGAGGTTTTTAATATAAAATAAATAAATAAATGTATAAATGGCTTTAATTAAGCTTTTTTGGAATGCGTCACGCATTCTACTTGTTGGAATGTCTTGGAGGCAACACTACGAATTAGTATTTGGCCCACCTGCGGTGGTCAGGCGATGAACAAGTCAGTGTTTTATTCTTCCCAGACGAGTCCGGTACCAATTCACCAGCTTCCGAGGAATGGAAGTTTATTATAAAAATTTTGGCGAGATAAAATAATTAGAATTGGTTTTGCAAGACGTTCCTTCAAAATATTGAGCGCAGGGACTTCAAATTGGTCGTCAATTTCGAAATATCTCGAAAAACGCAAACGAAACAAAGCTTCTACATCCATCTTGGTATGACAGCTTCACGACATTTTTCCCCACCTTCACAAATTCTACAAGAAACTGTGTCTTCTATCGAGTGACTAATGAAGGACATTCTATAAGCCAATTATTCATTCAGATTGCTTGCACGACATCCCGAAAGTGGAATGCATGGCGCATCCCATAAACAATTGACGATTAATGCCGAACTCTAGTCTTTATGCTTTCAGATGTGGTTCGTTTTAAAATCGTCCATTATCGTCGAAAGGTCTCTTTGTGTTATTGATTGCATTTTCTCAAACAAATTTTTCAGGATGGTTGCACATGACCAAACATTGTCGATCTGTCACAATGCTCGGGGAAAGGAAGAATGTGTTAATAAATTCATAACATGCCCGCATATAAAATCAACATTAAATGACGGGAAACGACACTTCGAGAAGTTTGGTCGACGCACGGGACCAGCAAGACAAATCAAAAGAAATTGTTGCTCGATAAAAGAAAATGGCGTGATTTTAGGTCTAGCTGTATAAGTTTCTTCCACTTCTCAAAAACGTTATAGAGATCAGCCTCAGGTTGCCGTTAGCACAGTCAAAACCAAACTGGTAACCTACATACTCCTAAAGATGCACCCGACCAACTCGAAGGTATCACCGAAGAGCAAGTTTTTAAAACGGATAAAGTCGGTGTAACTAAAATGACTCTACATAATGTCTCATACGGATGTGAAACTCAAGGCGCATTCCCACTATTGTATTGATGGAAAAGTTTTGCAACAAGGCGGGGAATTTTCAAAATGTTATTGCTTTACAATCGTATACAGTTTCAATCTATAAAGCAATCACCGCTGACATCGACAACCTTTCCCCATCTAATGGACAGATCTCGATTTCCCTTCTTCCAGAACGAAGACAGCTGCTACTGGAAGAACTGTGTCACCTCGGAATTGCGTCAGTTGCAGCTGATCATCGAAATGTCTGCCCTTCAGTTGTTGCTTAAGCCCCAGTTTACACGGCGGCCCTATGCTTAGCCATAGGGGAGAGACGCAGAGATCGCCGCCGGTGGAGTCCCTGCTCTATCCTTAACCATTGCGGCGAGCGGCGTTGCCGCAGAACTCTGAGGGGCCCTTTAGCCCTAGTTTATACTTGTGCCGCCACGCGGCGCGGCACAACGATCGCCATAGATAAAGCCGGCAAGCAAGAACATCATTGTTAACTGCGCATCGGCTCACCCATTCAGTATGAAAAGAGCCGTGGTTCAGAATATGTTCCGCACTGCTCGAGCGGTTTCATCTGAAACCGCGGAAAGGGCCTACTCTGTGAATATGGCGCACCGCATCGCGATTCAGAATGGATATGCTCGCACTGGCGGGGCTAGTGGGCAGAGACGACAGCCAAGAACCGCTGAGGAATCGCAGCGAGAGCGGTCAAAGGTGACATTCTGTGTCCCGTTCATTTCGCACGCTCTGACCGCAGCCATCCGTGGCTGCGTTAGGAAGGCTGAGCTGCAAGACGATGTGAGGGTGGTAGCAGTGCCACCTAACAACCTTAAGAAGCAGCTGGTCCGGAACCGTTTGTATGACCGCCTATGCACAACACCATCATGTGTTGTTTGTCCTTTTGGGAAGGTTGGTGACTGTCAAACGTCTGGTGTGGTGTACCTGATCAGATGTACGGAGTGCGGAGAGGAGTATGTGGGTGAAACAGGTAGGCCCTTGTGCGTAAGGATCAAGGAGCACTTGGACGGGTTGCGCAGGTCCCAAGTCTCCACTCCCTTGGGCGAGCACAGGGTGCGGCGGCACGCGAACAGCTGTTTTGGGGTGGAGATCAAGATCCTTGCGCGCGAAGATGAGATTTCGGCGCGCCGAACTCTCGAGGCGCTGTACATTACGGCGAAGTCCCCACAGATCAATAGGAAGGACGAGTGCTTGGCTGTGACCCAAGAGCTGGCGCCGTAGGTCGCCCTCTGCGGGTTTTGACCTCTGGGTCATGACCCATCAGGTCCCTAAGGCGGGTGGTCCCCCGGGCTCTAAGCTCATTCACCCATCTTTCGTCCAGCCAGGGTGACGGTGGACGCCTTTTGTCCACATCTAAGGTTAGCCATGTTTTCGACTTCTTTCGGCATCGTTTTCGTAGTCTCTTAGCCTTTTGGATGGGTTCCTGCAGAATGAAATGGCATTTGGGAGGGTAGCTTCTCAGATGACTTCGACTTTTCCAGGCTCTGAAGAAGGCGACGACGCCGAAACGTAAGCCGAAATAAAGAATTGTACCAATCTTGGCTACGCTGAACAAACCACTCGTCTATAGCGCCATAGATATCGATTTTTCGCGCCGCCCGGTCGATATCTATTCCGAAAATGGTGCCGTGTCGCGTAGCGACGCAAGTATAAACTAGGGCTAAGAGCCCGGAAGAGGAGGCGTTCAGATGGCACAAGGTACAGAGAATGGGGAAGTGGAGAAGTACCACCCAATCTCCTGTGTGCAGCTTTTGGCGAGACATCTTTGCAATTGCATTGTCGTGGAAAAGTAGTCATTCTTTCCTCCTGGTTGCTGGATGGCCCCGCTCAACTTCTGCAGTTGGATATCGTACAGTACCGCGCATGTGATTTGGTCATTTGCCGAAAAGAACGCTTTTGAGCGTTCCAAAGCGGCTTTTTTAAATAAATTTTTAAAGATTAGGTACTTGTTAAAAGAAACATATTAATGAGCTTAGCAGTTTAAGCTCTATCTTTTAACATATAAATCTAAGTAGAATTGAACAATGCATATAGGCCTGACAGAATCAATCGAGTGGGCGCGACATCTGTAGAGCGAGCGAGCGACAGCTTGTAGAGTGAGCGTTTGGGGAGTTTTATTAGAAATTTTCAGCTGCCTTACTCAGAAATTGTTCTAAAACTGTTCAGCTTGCTTTTGTAGTGCGCCGTGAACAATGCATATAGAATCGAACCTACTCGATTGATAGGTTCGATTCTATATGCATTGTTCACGGCGCACTCCAAAGGCAAGCTGGACAGGCTAGGAGCATTTCCTAAGTGGAACGACTGGGAATTTCGATAAAACTCCCCAAACGGTCGCTCTACAGGCTCTCGCGCTCACTCGACCTCACTCTGCGAGTGGTTGCGCCCAGTCGTTTGATAGGTTCGATTCTGTATGCATTGTTTACGGCGCACACCAAAGGCAAGCTGGACAGTCTTAAGGCAATTTCTGAGTAGGGCGGCTGGGAATTTCAATAAAATTCTTCAAACTGTCACTCTAGGCTCTCGCGCCCACTCGATTGATTATGTCTGGCCTATATGCATTGTTCAACTCTATTGACTGATATGTCAAGAGATAGAGCTCGTCCTGCTGAGCTCAAATATATGTTTTTTTTACAAGCGCTTAATTTTCAAGAAAGTTATATAAAAAAAGCCGCTTTGGAACGCTCCAAAGCGGCTTTTTCGGGAATTGACCAAAAGATATGCGCGGTACTGTATCCATCAAGTGGACGCGACAACTTATAAAGTGAGCGTTTGGGGAGTTTTATCAGGAACTCCCATTCGATTGATAGGTTCGATTCTACATGCATTGTTCACGGCGCACTGCAATGACAACTGGACATTTTTAAAACAATTCCTGACTGGGGTGGCTAGAAATTTCTGATTAAACTCCCCAAACACTCACTCTACAAGCTGTTGCTCACTCGCTCGCTCGTTCTATAAGTTGTCGCGCCCACTCGATTGATTCTGTCAGGTCTATGCATTGTTCAATTCTACTTAGATTTATATGTCAAAAGATACAGCTCGAACTGTTAAGCTCATTTATATGTTTCGTTTAACAAGTACCTAATCTTTAAGAAATTTATTTAAAAGAGCCGCTTTGGAACGCTCAAAAGCGTTCTTCTCGGCAAATGACCAAATCATATGCGCGGTACTGTAGATGTTCGCCGTCGCTAGGTGCCGGCTTCAAGGAACTCGTGGGAGAGGGTTCCCTAGGAGTCTCACCAAACATCGCAACATTTCCTTCTTCTGCTGGAGGTCGAACTTTCGTCGCTTCGTAGGTGATTCTCCTTGGAAGATCCACTGGGCATTCCGGGAGTGGTTTGACGTAGAAGACACAGGACTCAGCTCCCGTGACTATGTGCCTAAAAAGTTCTCAATACGATAGCGGAGAAGGTGAGACTAACCGGTGCTCAGTCGCGACGACCGGCCCAAATCACGAAAATCGTGGGGCACCCAAATCGAGTTCAGCTTCATTTCACTTTCACACCCCCTCCCCCCCCCCCAAGAAGCACCCGGCGATGTACGCACTTCAGAAAATTCGGACTATAAGCCAGTGCCACTAAACAGACCGAAGCGGTTTTTTTAAACGTTGAAAATGTTTGAAATTTTCGTTGCAGGACGTTTCCGACATCGAACCGCATCTGGACCCTCATAATGACTTGCGCATTGTGGGTCCAAAAGAATCAGTTTTGCCATCACCTCATCTTCATTTCTAACTCGAAATGGTTGCCAACCAAAACCATGAGGAGCTGTCATCTCCCCACTTTAGGAAACTCCCACACGTGGGTCTGTAGGATGGCAGTGAGGAACTCATCATCCATGGTATAAGCGTGTCACTAAGCGGACTAGCCTATGTCACACACGGATTATCGCACAACACAATAACTCGCCGCATGCACTGAAACCGGTCAGCATTGTCCGTCGAGAGGCTGTCGTCAGAAATGGGGCTGTTGGCGCGGCAAACTGAAAGCAAAATGCAAAACTGCATACTAAAATTCCCGAAAAAGGTTCGTAGTTCGGTAATGGTATAAAAACCACCAATATCGATTAGGCAGCAAGATTGATCGATATCAGCAGCATTCGCACGTTCCCACCAATCGGCGGATGTAGATCACTTGTCCAAAGTCACTCCTTGACCGTCGTCCTGACGAGGTACAAATGATGTAAGCGGAACATCAAAACGCCATCTGCAACAAATTTTGGAGTCCCTTCGCCGAAGTCTTGAAAAAAATTGAGTAAAAGCTCTTGATCTGGGACAGTGTGTAGAACAAAGTACAGAGCAAGTAGTGGTCCACTGCTTCTGTACCACGCATGTTTGTTACGATGGAACAACAAAGTAATTCGATTCATTTCTACTATATTCTGCCTAATTTCTTTTACAGTTTAGCATTTTGGACTGAAGCTCAGAATACCTAGGAAACACAGCTCTCCTACACTAATGTCCTGATATCCTACGTTCTACTCACGGTTTTTTCGAGTGTTTGCTCGAGATACATAAGTCGCACGAGATATCTCTAATGGTTACGGTTTTTCTGTATCATATGCTCACTTCTGGTGCATTTATAATTAAATAAAAATAGGTGAAGAATGATTGAGACTTTTTGGTAATACATATGCGGTCTATAATTTTAATGGGAACTACATTCATCCCATTCCCTAAATCGTATAATAGTTAAAGGAACAGCTCATCACGTTTGATAGCAACCCTCTGCTTCCTAACCAACTACTTACAAATTGTGCAACAATTAAAAAATGTTGTACGAGCAGCATCGGAAGAGACATCACGACATTCCTCAGCTTTTCATAACGAGAAGTCACCTCTCCTAAGGGTTAAAAGACAAAATACGGCATTTTTCAATTCTTTTTGGCATGAGCAATGCGTTCTATTAGGTTGGTGCATAAGTTCTCGGACATTTGGGGCACGAAATATTTATTATCACAACATACGAACAACAATATCAAATCATTTGAAGTAACCACCCTTTACATCAATTGTCTTTCGCCAACGTGCTGGTAAGTCATGGATACCTTTTCTCCAAAACGTGGCCGGTTGTGATTCGAAAAATGTGAGCAGTGCCTCCCCGACATCCACTCGGTTCTTAAATTGCTGGCCGTCCAAATAGCGTTGAAGGCTTGAAAACAAATGATAATCAGAAGGAGCGAGATCTGGTGGGTAAGGTGGATGTGGAAGAACGGTCCATCCGTAGTCCGCCAACTCAGCCGCCGTCGCTCTAGCAATATGCGGTCTAGCGTTGTCGTGTTGAAAATACACCTTCATTTGCTCTCCTCGTGTGGTTTGAAGGTGGGCCCTCAACTTCCTCAGTTGGTTGACGTCAACCCCTGCCGCACTGTTATCCCTTCGTCCTGCAGCTCCCAGTATTCTACAATAACGCTCCACCAAATGCATAGCATCACCTTTTTCACGTGAAGGTCGGGTTTCGGAACGTCCTCTGCCTCTCCAGTTGCGTCAACCCACTGTGCACGCCGGTGATAGTTAGGGTAGAGTATCCACTTCTCATGCCCGGTGACAAGGTTGTCCAGCCATCCGTGGATACGTCTGAGGGTAAGGAGAGACAGAGCGACATCGGCTCTGCGATCCATGTCATGTTGTGTCAAGTCGCGAGGTACCCAGCGACCCAATTTTTCACCTTGCCAGTCGACTTCAATCCTCGAACGACTGTTGAGTGACTAACACCAAGAGTGCTTGATAGTTCGCGAGTGGTTTGGTATGGGTCCGCTTCCACTCTACTTCGGAGGCCATCCAAATCCAGTGCCATCGGGCGCCCTTCTCGTTCATTACCTTCAACGGAGAATTCACCAACTGCAAACTTCGAGAACCACTGGTACACAGTACTTCGAGCAGGAGCACTCTCGTTGTAAACATCCTTCAGGCGACGATACGATTCGTTGGCATTGAGGCCAGATTGATGCAATAGCATGACGTGCCGAATATGCGTCTCAGTTGGGATGAATTGCTTAGCCATAATAGCTGACGTTAACAACGCAGAAGTAAATGTTACGAACAATTTTGTAGCCCTTTCCTTTCTCTATCGATCGATCATTTACGCGTTGATACATGTGAGAAATTTGGCGGGAAAATGCGCTTTCAATTCAGGTGGGATCAAATGTCCGAGAACTTATGCACCAACCTAATACTTCTACTGGATGCCGTGAAGTCAACCGTGTCTGGGGGATGCTGTACTATGCAGCTCGCTTTATGTTCGTAATTCCAAATCTCGTGGTGTAACGAACAAGGGTAAAGATAGACGATGGACCTTGTAACTCCTGACTTTGTGATGTTCGCTGACTATTTTGTCATTGAGGCACGAACCTCAACAGGATTTGCAACACCAAACAACTGAAACCGAAAACAGTCCGACGTTATACAGTCACAATTCGTCAAAGCGTACAAACACTCGTTATCAGATAAAGGACAGCGATCAATGGAGAAATGGCTCATTTAAAAATAACCTTTTCTCCAGGCTTCCCGTGGCATTTTTCAGGCATAGAAGTAGACCACTATGGTGTATAGAGGTGACCTTACAATTTTCCTAACTCTTAACTTGGATTAGGCGCCAACGGTAGAAAGCCAAAATGCATTTGTGCTGTCGGTCGCAAGGAAACCACGTAGGAAATCAAAGGAACACTTTCCCACTAGAAATCGAAATTCTGCTCCATAATTCGCACCTCCATTATGGAATGACAACAATTTGCTGTTTCGCTGTTTGCCTTGCAGTGATGAAATGTTTGGCCCTGATAAACGACTACCGTCTGGCACCAATACATTCTCCACGAATTACTCACTAATGAACCCATGAAGATGGCCCGCTCAGGGGTCTTGTCGAATAAGACGAAGCACGAGGCCATTCGAGAGCAACATCGACGAATTCCTCGATGGTACTATCGAATGTTAACGGTGTCGAACGGTTTATAAATGTGTAAAATATAAAGAAAAATTGTATGTATTGTGTGCAACGGTTTAATTACCCCAGTTTTAGCAGCTATGAGCTTGTTTCAACCACATATAGTTGCTGCTCCGAACGAGCACAAGATACCGTTTCCGGTCCACGTCAGTCTCTCCAAAGTGCAGTTCTGTCGCGAATGTTGGCAGCTATAGGATGGGAAGGATGGGATGAACAGGATACCGTGAACATCTACTGTTTCAACAATAACGGACATACAGAAGAGAAGCGGTTTTATTACCATGGGAAGCCTGTGCTCGCATTCTCGGTCGTGGCCGGCAACAGAATCGCCAGCAAGGGTTTTGTCCAGACTGTGAAAATCGTTGATATTGTGAATCCACAAAACGATCAGATCCTCGCAGTAGATTAGGAACAGACCAGTTCTAGAGAAAAAGTCATCAGGAAACTTCACATCCGAGCTTTGTTTTGGTTTAAGGTGTGGTAACCTTAGATGGGAAAACGCCACTGATGTCCGCCGATGCTGGAGTGAACAGCGATAAGTAAATATACTTGAAATCGGTCCTGGAGAAAGCTTTTAAGCCGTGGTCCATTCCTCAGTCCGGAGGCAAACCATGGTACTTTCAACAAGACTCGGCTCCTGCAGACAAGTCGAGTGTCGTCTAGCAGTGGTGTTTGCAGATTTCATTGCCCACGAAGAATGACCATCAAATTCATCAGATCTGAATCCACTTGACTTTTTCGTCTGATCAGTTTTCGAGCACAAGATCTCAGCTACGAGATACAACAACTTCGATTCGCTCAAAGCTGCACCTACGAAAGCGTGGAGTGGTCTCGATGAGGGCTATCCGCGTGCCGTCTGCGACGCCTTCGTGACTCTGATCTGAGAAGCTCCCTGCGCGCAAGGGGAAGACACTGCAAATGAACGTTGCAATTTTTGACTGCTGGGAAACTTAATAAGGATTACGGAGTGTTTTTCTCCGTTTTGAATAGTTTGTGTTAATATGGCACTTCGATTATTTGAGGCCCATAATTAATGCGCACCATGTAGTGACGCGGAAAGCAAGCCGAAGTAATCATAATTCCGAGGGTGACTTTTGATTGACAACTTGCTGTTAGATGTATCTCTCTTCACATTAGAGAATGAATATGCCTATTTATTCGTTGAATTTCTCCACAACATCTTTGGTTCCCTACATTTGTTACTAATCCCGGCGAATAATTTCCAACTCGACTTGCTTCTTCACGTGATAATGATACATAAAAAAACACCCATTTGCAAAAAGAGCGGTATCGGCATTTATCTCACTAAGAACTGGGCTAAGCCACTCCTCAGTCAATTTTTTTTATCCGCCGAGAACCGTGCCAACCGATCGATGCTTTGCAACGCACTGCTTCAGCAACACCGCACAGACTCGTTTTTGATCGACTGATTAAAGGAGACAAAAAATGGATCTTCTAGGATAATCCGAAGCGCAAAAAGCAATGGTTTTCCAAAAATGAACAAACGAGAAGTGCTGCGAAGCCGAATATTCATCTCAGAATAGCACTCTTCTGTGATTGGTGGAATATCCGTGGAATTGTCCACTTTGAAGTGCTTCAATCTGGACCACCGTTGACGCAGACCTTTACCATGAGCAACTGGATCGAGTGAAGCAAGCTTTACTGGAAAAGTATCCGGCGACCGTCAATAGAAAGGACGTAATTCTCCATCACGACAATGCAAGACCGCACTGAGCAAAACGGACGCTCGAAAAAATCGACGAATTAG
>OX377206.1:3332875-3355239 GCA_947396885.1 Heligmosomoides polygyrus polygyrus | reverse complement strand
GAGATTCTCACAGTACTATCCATTTCCCTCGTTCAGACCTACGTCTGAGACCCTTCGGCTGGCCTGTCGGCTCTGTGCCAGTTCTATTCCATACCAATGATTGTGAACTTTTATATGCGATATGCACAATTTCCAGCGAGCAATGTACGATAATCATAATCTATACAGTGGCAAAATTTACTCAGCAAAGTGAAAGACATGTCAGCAGAACAATGTTAGACAGAAGCCGTTCTTTCGCAGCTTACTGTCAGTGAGGAAGACGTCGTGAGATGAGAGCAGTTCGAGCAGTGAGGTCTTGTTCAGCAGAAGGCAGTAGTTGAGCGAAATACAGAGGTCGGAGAGTGGTCGCCTCACCCAGGCAAGTATAAGTGCCAGCAGTGAGCTTTCCGTCAGTCCACAGCTGGCCAAGTCCACCGTCTCAACCGGATACCCGTCGGCGATGGCACTGAACACTGAGAAGTACACGTGTTACGAGAAAAACGTGGAGATATGTCTGCTTCTGCAGTTAAATCGCTGAAGTGAGCCATGCTTATTACTTGCGATAAGAATACAACCCGTCTAAGGCCCAGTTTATACTTCGACTCCGAGCGACGCGACGCCACGTATAGTGACCACAATGATTGAGCGACGCCATCGATCAATTTGGCCGCTTTACATGCGGTCGCTCGCTCGGCGTCGGATGTATAAATGGGGGCTAACACTGCATGTGAATTGATGTCGAAGGACGTATAAAGGATCATAGCCTTGCACATCACCCTGGAAGGTCGACTTTCTCAAAAGTGTTTTCAATTCGGTGAATCTGAAAGTCCTCGAAAAATGGCTCGACAGCACCGGTAAACTACCAAACTAACTATAATATATATAAAACCCTTACCTCATCTGACAAACGATACTGCAAGTAGAAAAAGCAGTACCGTTAATAATCTTCATCTTCCGGGTATTTTATTAGGTTGGCCGCAAAGTGCTGGCGGTTTTTGTTAAAGCTTTTCGTTCGCTTGTTATTGGATCTATATCCAGCTTAGCTCATTTTATACAACGTATAATATGGAATTATTTGCTCCACCTGACGGAATTTCATTTCACCTATCACCACCAATATATAAACGAGTTTGTCCGTTGAGTGATCTAACCTAAATGAGATACGCCTCGGATGTTGATGCAGCAGGGGAAGCGCAGCCTTTTACTGCTTAACACAACAGCACCTACGCCCGTTTCTGAGCGTCCAGATTCCGACTTCGTGCCATCAGCATGAGAAGACTACTAAAGGGATAAGAGTAGAAGGGGGAACTTCGAGGGTGTAGAACCGACAGCGACCAGGAGGGAGCGACGGGTCGATAGGGGGAACAATGAAGCAGGCCAGGAGAGACACCAAGAAGAGTTCAGGCAATAAGGAGACCAGTAGAGAGTTACCAATAAGGGGGGGGAGGGAGACAGGAGGATCCCGAGCGTCATCGACCTGAAAGAAGGGACCTGGAGAAGGGACCAGGACGGGGTACCAACAAGAAGCCGTAAGGGAATTCATGCGGGGAAAAAGGAATCTCCGATATGCATTGCCTCTTCATGCTCGACACAGCGGCGACTGCATGCGCTTCTGAGCTTCTGGATTCGGAAGACGGGTCTTGGTGAACAATGGATATCGTATTCGCGATCAGCACCCCAAATAACCCCCTAGACAAAGTTTCAGGGAAATCGGTGACCCTGCCTGAACCACCCTTGTTAACGGTATGGGTGGTATGTTATACGTAAACAAGCTCTATAACACACTGTAGTACCCCTAGGTGGATTACCTATATGATAAACACGGATTTTGCAAAAGTGCAAAGCAAACGCAGTCTGCGGGATCCAAACCCTCGACCCCTCGCTCACAAGCCCGAGCGCTTCCCTACTACGCCACCTGTGCACTTGGCTGAGCGAGCGGTACAAGCAGTCATCCCGCGCGCGCCCGTCAACTGTGGAGCACATGAATCAACAGGGCGCTAACACGTGACTTCCGTCGCTCCTAACTCTGCGCAGAGTTGTATTGGGGTTGAGATACCTGCTGTTTGTTACTTCCCAGGAAGAGGCGGTTCTCCCCATATACAACATTGCGCCGTTCCGACCTACCGTTGAGATAGTATCCTGGTCAACACACAGCTGCTAAGTAGGCTGTTATGTGAAAATTGAGTTCTAACAAACTCCCGAGGTATGCTTATTCTATCTAGAAATGTAGCTTTTAGAAATGAAACTTCTTGTCACAAAAAGACTCTAAATCATTTCACAGCGGGAGTAATTGTCTATTTCTTCGATTAGATCATCCAATTCCCTTTCGACATATCGATTCTCTCCGATTAAGTGCACCGGTGAGCTCTCAAATAGCTGAAAAGAGGCAGCAGAAGAGGTTTATGCAGTTACAAGAGTATTAGACTCTGTGACTGTAGCAACACACACTATGTAAACGTCGCACTTGTCGCAGCAGTCGCCGCGGTCGCCGCGCGCTTTTGTATGTTCAGCTTGCTCCCCGACTCCTACTAGAAGACTCAAAGCAAGCCGCCTTGCGTACTGTGCTTTCAATCTTACGTCTATACGAGATAGCAATGTACAGTTCCGCGAAACCATGAAGGGAGTGCGTAGCAGATTCCAGAGCAAGGTAGAACGCTTGCTCAACAACTGAATCAACGACATACTCGGCCAACTTGTAGATGGAGAAGTCGGACACGGCGTAGTTCCCAGACTTCCCGTTGTTCCATAGTCGTACACACGTCAGACCTGGAAAAGATGTGCTTTCCGCAGTATTGCATGATCAGGTACATGTCACGAGGACTGCAGGGGTGAAGGGGGTGAAGGAAGGGCCCATTGGCAAAGCGCCGACAAGGAACTGCGACACGAAGGACCGCATTTAAAGATACAAAACCGGGAGCGACAGCGGTCGCGCGCGGCGGCGCCTGGCACGTTGCCAGCTCTGTCACCCTGCCGCAATTTTCGCATTGGACCACGTCAGCATGCTTCCTACTGGCACCTGGATTGTAGGAACGCATGAAAAACAGGCGATCCACATTAAAACAGACCGAGCCGTTAGTGATACGAGTTAGCTGAGCAAAATGTCACATATCAAGGAAGTTAAACTTTGTTCGTGTCCATTTACCCGTTTCACTTCTGAAGGAACGTTCAACTCGAGATATGATCGTGAAACTTACATCCAAGATATATAGTGCATGGCCTAGAGTGACATGCTATTTAGGCTAGTTAAGTATGTTTAACAGAACAATCAATTGAGGAAGATATCACATCAACATTTGACACTGTTATGGCTTCACAAAACACAGGAATACTGTTTTTGTCTTCTTCTCCAACGGTCGACGGCGAAGAAGCTAACCCAATGTCTGGATCGTGGTGCTTCTCCACTGTCGAATCTGCTTAACATCATGTTGAAATCTGCAAGGTTACAAAACTCTACTCCATTACTGCGTTTAACTTCACGCCTATTACCTATATATTTTCGAATTTTGTAGTTATTAGTGATTTATGAAGCTAACTGTCACCCTCCTCGCTCACCCCAGAGCTCCTGCCCACTGGCGAAGGTTGCTTACAAAACCTTGTATCACACTTAAGGTTCATTCTTCGTAGGGAAGCGCCTTCGATTCGTTGAACTCCATGTTGAACCCCATCGATCCTTGGTATCCCGGTCAAGCCCCCCCCCTCCTTAATAAACATGTACCCGTGCGTTTCCATGTTCATCCATAAAAACATGCCGGGGTCTCGCATCCTTGACGAAGATATAGATTAGCTTCTCCCGGACTCCGTAATCCACTGCAGATCGCCTACTTCAGATTTTAGTAGGTGGGACAGAAGGTCTACGGATATACCATGCAATCCAGCTCAATGTGTGGAATCGAAAGTCAAATAGCCTTGCTCTAGTGTTGTAGCATAGTAATTTCGGTACTAAGCGGGCGGGTGCCCGCTCCGTTATGAGACCATGGCCGTGGAACACTCAAATAAACACGGTTTCTGTGCTCTCCTCCGCTGAGGCAGAGCAGAGCACAGAACTAGGCAAGGGAGGAAACTGCGGGGTGTGGCTGATCTAACCTACCCGTTTTAAGCCACCTTTCCGGAGTGCAGCAGGTATCAGCCCGCTTAGTACCGTAATTTTTTAAAAGTTTCGTAACCCCAAATCCGGTTACGTTCCCTTCCCTCCTCCTTTCCGCCTAGCTCGAAGCCTTTCCTTCCTGGGCAAGCGCATGAAATGCACGAGAGTTCAGAGTAGCAGTAAGGTGCCGCCACTGGCCTTTTCCTCTCTGGAGTCTGCCTCTCTCCGATGACTCAGCATCAGGGATGTGCGGAAATTTTTTTGAGACATGCGGAACACGGAATACGGAACGGAAGAGCTCGAAAATGGGCGGAAATCGGAATTCGGAACACGGAAACGGGAATTCCGCACATCCTTGCTCAGCATGCTCGGGGGCGAGCTGCTCCGTAATTGGCCGACAGTGCTGGCAATGTGCCAGGTGGCGCCGCGCGCGACTGCTGTCGCTCCCGGTTTTATATCTTTGAATACGGTCCGACACGAAGGGGTATATGGCATCACGACAACGTTCCTCGACGTGGCTCCCACCACCATAGGAGCAAATCGCGATACCGATATCGGTAATCTCTGCAAACCTAAACTACGCCACAGCTTGCCTCTGGAGTTGGATTTGCTCTTTTCATAGATATGGTAGAACGCACCAAGCAACACAGACCTACTGCCCCACACTTGACGCGAGCGGCGGGCAGCGAAAACGAAGAGTCATGCCGCCCCGCAGTCCACTTGCCGCTGCCAGTCCACCGGTGCCACTGCCGCCGCCCACCACACGCCGCCGGCGGCGAGCTCTGCGTCTGTGCTCTATGGTTATGGATAGGGCCGCGGCGTTGCCGCAGAAGTGTGTGGGGGCCTCTAGGTTGTCTCCCAAAGCGCCAAGTGCACTGCATATTGGCGAATCTGAAGGTTTTGATAACATGCCTGTGTCAATTAAAAAACTTTTAGCCCGCAAAGGTCTTTTGGAGATGGTTTTGCAAATGAGATATTTCTATATTTTTTGTTTTGTATTAGTGTCTTCTACGTCTATTATTTATTGTAATCCACGTCATAAAAATGAATAAATCAGAGCGCACAATGATTTTCCTGGTTACTTGTCCATGCTTGCAACATCCCATCGAAAAGTGGAGACCGTATGGCCTTTGTCATACCATCGCTCACCCCGAGCGAAGCCCAATGATATGCACCCATATCGATTCCATCGCGCCGCCCGATCGATATGGCAGCATATCATTAGGCGTTGGTAGGGGTGAGCGATGGTATGACAAAGGCCTATGACATCAACAAGTACCTGGCAATAATGGCTCCAGGAGTTCGTCGGTGAACAGCTGCGGTGGAGAGCATTCTTCAAGGCCGAGATCCACTACCGACTCACGGTTTGCCCAAAGGAACTTCTCGAACTGAAACACACGACCTTATGTTGACCGTCTTTGTTCCCATCGGGCACGAGTTCATCATTTTAGTTGGTCATCATACCATTGGAATGCTTAGAGGACTGAACTTGCTCCAGATGAAGTAGACCTGCTGAGGACGTAGAGCCAGTGAGAGCAGTGATCGAAACACTGGAGCGGATTCCACTGGAATAAGCCCACGTATGAACAGTGACTGAGTGGTGAGATGCCGAAGACGTCGCTCTAGAATCTAGAAGCAGCACTTGAGCTTCTTTGACATTCTGGTTATGCATTGACTGTTCCGGAAACTATGTATTGGAACATCGAGTTTCTACAACGATTCAAAATGAGCAACTGTATTTCAAATATGGTCTACCTGTAGAGAAGGCATGTCGTATCGAACGGGGCACTTTCTCGAATCTACGGGATAAATGAACACTTCAGCTTCGTCAAAGAGTATTCGAATCTGAAATCCATGCTACCTCTAGTAAACCTCTGATATTACGTCGACTTAGTCATCTACACGATTTGATCGAAAGAGCACTTTCACAACGGCGTACCTGGTCTGTTGGCTGCTTTGGCAGAACGTCCAGGTTTTCCTCAATGACTGCTCTCCACTTCTTGCTGGTCAACTCGCAACACAATAATGCATCACAGTCGAGAAAGGTGAATATCCTCGCCAGAATAGCGCTGGGTAGTTGCTAAAAACTTGGAATGAATTCCGATAACGTAACAGAACTGTTCACTCTCTAACGATCATGCATGTAATCATGCATGATTATGCATATACAATGTAACTAATTTGCACCAGTATGATGTCGAACAGTGCCTGCAGGACAGGACATAACAACAAGCTTCAATATCGATTAAGCGAGCTCATGAATCGATAGGCGGACTTATTATGACGTCATGTCGCGCTGTGATATTGAGTTCCATGGATTGTATACAAGTGAAGAATGCAAATGGAGCGTCCCCCTTCAGGTTTTTGCAAGATTTCCCGGGAAGATTTCGTCTAAAACAGGCTTTTTTCAACAATGTCACTTAATTGACTGAAATAAGAACACTGAGCTTTGAACGAAGAAAAAACCGCACCACGCGAGCTGGTGCCCGCCTGGCAATTAAAAAACTTTTAGACCGCAAAGGTCTTTTGTAGATGATTTTGCAGATGAAGCATTTCTATATTTTTTGTTTTGTATTGGTCACCGGTAGGGAAGCTTATACGGATAAGTTAGATCAACCAGACAGCGATGTTCCTTCTCCTGCCCAGATCCCTAACGGCAACCCTCTAACTAGGGAGGGTTTCAACCTCCATGGAACTTCAAGTTGAGACCAAGATCATTAGAAAGAGCTCATAATGCTGATTACGAGTATGGGTGTCAAAATTGCAAAATGAAACTCCTGAGCGAGTTATGACTTGCCGAAGTTGTGTGGCCTGACCACAGGCTGGCCGTGCGAAAGAGCTGGCGTGAGAGCGATGACTCATAGGGACTCCATAGGAGCAGGCTACCATACGCGGTGCTGGCGCAGCGGTAGTGCTCCCGCTCGTCAGGTGTGACGTCGTTGGTTCGGTCCCCATTGATCCGGCTCTTTTTGCACCACATAATTTATCTTCAAAATAACCTTCTATTCTAAATTATGACAAGTGTTTGATCAAATAGCCAGGACAACTATCATACACGTTTGTAAAAATGCTTGAAGGCAAAAAACTGCTACGGTGACATTTTTATTTACTATTTTGCACAAATGGAGTACAAATCATATATTGAACAACTAGAGGTGTTTCTAGCAACCTTGGCATTCCTGAAACAAAGCAAAAAAATGTGTGAAGCAGACATGTTGCTCACACACTGCACATCTTATACATGCAGCCTCTCTACAACAAGCAAGAAAACAGTCCATTGTAGCCAGATCAAACAAATATTCACCAGAAGTGGCAAACACACCTTGGTGATCAGCAATATAACCTGCCTAATGCCATGAGTGTTCAAAAAGTCTGAAAACATAGGGGCACAAGACACACGGTAAATCTTAGAGCTTTCAGTAGTCTGTCTCTCTGGATCATATTGAGCTCCACGCAATCTGCCATGTCAAACGGCCTGACCTTTCTCATAACGATTTCCATCGGGCCGAAGAAGAAAACGCCTAGAGGTGTCACCAATGTCACCATACAGTATTTTGCCTTCAAGCATTTTTGCAAACATGTGTGATAGTTGTCCTGGCTATTTTATCAAACACGTGTCATAATTTAGAATTAAAGGCTATTTTGAAGATAAATTATGAGGTGCAAAAAGGACCGGTGCAATGGGGACCGAACCAACGACGTCAAATCTGACGAGCGGGAGCACTACCGCTGCGCCATCACCGCACATGATAGACCGCTCCTACGGAGCCCCTATGACTCATCGCTTTCGCACGGCCAGCATGTGGTCAGGCCACACAACTTCGGCAAGTCAAAACTCGCTCCTGAGTTTCATTTTGCAATTTTGACACCCATAGTCGTAATCAGCATTCCGAGCTCTTTCTAATGATCTTGGCCTCAACTCGAAGTTCCGTGGAAGGTCAAAACCCTTCCCTAGTAAGTACCGAAAAAACAATCTCAACACACTGTTTGCAAGGATTCGCTTTTAAAATTTAATTATTAAAACGAGTCAACTCATTGAACAAGATTCATCCATTTTTCTTTCAGCATTTTCAAAATTCATTAATTCAATACACCTCAATTAATGACATAGGTATAGACGCTTGACAGACTTTCTCGATACTAGTTGTGTAGTATACTCACATGGATTGGCGCATACGGTATACATGTCGACTTCATATCTGCCGGAAATTTTTTAAGCTTGAAATTTGGATTGATTGGCATGTAGAGAAACCGGAATAGAGCAGGGAAGCAGAACTGTAGTATGCTGACGATGAGACTTCGTAGTTTCTCCCATAACCGTCTCCAGTTTGTCATGAAAAAAAAACAATTAATTTATGGATTGAAAGCATACAAAAACGTGGTACTAGTCGACAATGTGGCCTCCATAGGAAGGTGAACACACCAGACCAGTCGTCGAATAGGCGTGTAGGGTCGGTACTCGGATTGGATGTGGCGGGTGAGTCTTTCTCGCCTCTTTATGTAGGCCATATTAACGACAGGTACCAAAAATGCTTTTAAAAGCGTTCTCAACAGATCTATTGCTTCAATTACTAACTGCGGTTGAACACATGTCGCCTTTTTGTCCAACGTCTTGCGATCAAGATCACAAATCGATAACCGGCCGCTACCGTAAGCCTGGAAAAAATAAATAAGCGCCTCGGAGAGGTGAGTGATGAAGACGCAACCAACCCTTAAGTGCGATCCAACGCAACGCTTTCCCTTTCCATGCGCCGCGACGGTCACGCTGATCATCTGAAACTGAAGCACTGGCCTTCTGTTGTGATTTAGGAACAGCGCAGAAAAGGAACGGTGAAAATTATGACGAAGGCGAGCTGCAACGGAGCTCATCCTCGTGTCCATTCGTGAACTGTTAGTACAGTCGGTGGAAGCGCACATAACACAAACCAGGTTTAGGGTTCAGATTCTGTCCATGCTAAACAACCCTTCCATTCACAAAACTTGGTAACTAGTAGCAAGGCCCACTTTTGGAAAGACGAAACAATGACTGGTTCATCGGCTGGCCAAAGCAGGTTACTGTCTACTCCAAATACCGAAGTAGAATGCGTGGCCCAGCCCACATAGAGCTTGATTTTCACTGGTCTTTGCTCTCAACGTTTTTTGAAAACTTATTTCATTGCTGATAAGCTTACCATACCGGGTGAATAACAGATCAAGAACCCACAGTTGCCAATGAAAATTGTATTACTAGGATCATGCACAATTGCTTCAAACTGTAACGATCCTATACCATAGCATACAACCATTTCTAATAATTAGTAAATTGTAGCAGACATCTCAGAGAAATATAGGGCAATTTTGCACTTTCGTCGCCGGGCAGTGCGACATTTTCAAAGCTGCCAATCGATCGCATGTGCGGCCTAATCGATAGTGCTGGCTTTAATAACGTCGAAATGTCCGACTGGAGTACACATATGTAGTTCACCGTGCACAGTAACAGTGTTCATCATCAGGTCATCGTAGTTCATTGTACACGGCAGTATTAGACCAGTGAAATCCATCTTCCACGCACAGTTGCCAGAAGAACAACGTACCTACATTCCGCTGGCCTGCAACCCATTCCCAGCTAGCGCCATGCACTCGACTACATTGTCGCGATTTTTATTTGATTGACAGTGTAAATACTGCTTTCTTCATACAGCGATATAAGGATATGTTGGTTTTTATAGCTGTCCTTGATGTATCGTTTACAACTGTGCTACTCCACGAAAACGGTATTTTTTCTATCAACCACATCAACGTTAGGCCTCTGTTATACTCCCGCAAGAGCATCCTCGGAATGTCCGCGGACCAAGGGTGCACGGCGGACGGAGGGCTTGGCGGGGCGCGGCGATTGGTCAGGTGAGGAGTCTCGGCGCGATTCCCGCCCTTCCGCGGATGCTCCCGCGGGAGTATAACTCAGGCCTTAAAGTTGAGTACACGACGCGATCTCTTCTTTCAAAACACTAAATCACCTTCAAACGCTTCAAAACGAATTTTGATCTATTATTTTTAAAACGAAAACTATACAGGTTTTCGAATAGTGGTTCACTTATTGGGGCGGGTGAGTTTTAAAAAATCGCAAAAAAAGGCAACCAAAATTTTCCTCAAACAAAGAATTACTCTAGCAGTCTGATAGCAGTTTCTAGTGGTTTTGATGTATGTGCAGATTGCTTTGATTTGAAAGATGTTCATTTTGATTTCAAAAGCTTCGGCTCGATCTTCCACATGAAAATGGTTTATGTTGCGAAGTATGGAGTTTGTGTTGAAGACACAGATGCACCGTAGAGAAGTAGTCGCAGCAACGACAATAGTTTCTATTTGAATCAATTTTACTTTAATGAATGAAAAGTTTTCGCCCTATTTGCACATCCTTAAAATTGCAAAAGTCTATGCAATAACATGCAGTTTAAAGCAGCTCGAGTGATCGTCATATTTTTATTTATTTATTTATTTCTACGTGCATATAAGACACACGTCAGAGAATATACGAACAAACACAAGGAGAACTTAAAAAGAAACCAACATACCAAGCAACAAGCAACTCTAACACACCTAGCTAAAACTAGTACTTCAGCAGATTACGTTTTGCCATACTCCTGAACGCAACAAATGACTGCGAGGAGGCAGGTACTCCAATCTTAAGCTTACAAAACAAAATATCACTTGAATAAACTCAATTTCAGGGTCTCTTGCAATCAGAGTTCCACTCAGGTGGAAGAGGCCATCCGTACAAAACCGCACTTTTCTCGAAGTAATCGAGTTTTTTAATGTAGTTTTTATTTATTTTTATTTTTTACTGTTTTTTCTAGTCGCCTTCAAATGCATGCAGATCTGTGTGTACCATTTTCACGTCGAACTGGACACTTTTCACGTCAAATTGGACACTCCTCTAAGCTAATCTAGGACTTTTCCTTCTTTTACATTAAACTAGAAATTCTTCAAAAATGTTAAAATAATTTTTTGTTCAAGGAAAATTTTAGTATGACTTTCTTTGAAGTTTTACTTCACCTCCCAATAAGAGGACATATAGTCTGAAATTTTATAAAAAATTTATTCCTTGGGGAAAAACAATGAATTATAGCTTGTTTTGAAGAGCAGAAAAACGATCTTTTTATAATGCCAAAACAGGGATTGCGCCAGGCACCTGTCCGAAACTTCGTGATTTTTATTCGATTGATAGCAAATCCTTTTTTTTAATTTTCTGTTTGCATGCAGTTTCACACCTGCAAACTGTTAACATTTGTAAAAAACACACTTATCCTAACTTTTTTTGCTGCATGTAAGCAGTATTTACGCTATCAATCAGATAAACATTGCGACTTGCCTCTCGAGTGTATGGTGCGGTCTAGCCTTTTAATGCACTACTTGATTGCTGCCTTGTTTCGCTTCAAAACAACATTAAATTTATTAATTTTTTCAAAAAATAAATTTTTATAAAATTATTGCACTTGTTGGTGGGGCAGCTGACCTAAAAATTTCAAATAAAGTTCTACCAAATTTTCCTTGGGCAGAACATTAATCTAACTATCTTAGTAAGTCTGTGATTAATCTGCCTAGAAGACACTTCGATTTGGAAGAGTTCGCTTTGCTTTCAAAGTTCATAGACCAGCTTAGAAGAGTGCCCAATTTGATTGAAAAGTGTCTAATTCGACGTGAAAATGGTATATACGTACCAGACAGCGTATTCTACAGAATTTCCTAGTTTTTGTCTTTTGGAACAATATATTAATTAATTTAACAACTAATTTTATCCAGCGCTGTTATTGGGCTTGTGCCACTCTGACAGTTCACTTCTAAGAAAGCCAATCGCTTCTGAAATCAAACTGAACACATTCGATTTCAATTTAACACTCAGTTCGACAGACATGCACCTCCACAACGCGACTCTTTCTAATTAAAGTAGAAGCTTTCCAAAACGGTTAAAAAAATTTCTTGTTCAAGAAGAATTCAGCATTACTGTCACTGAAACTGTCAATTTGCCGGCCCTGAAAATGGACACAATCTCTGAAATTGTATATATTTTTGTGGAAAAATAAAACAACTCGCAGTACGTTCTTCGTTTTTTTACAGCATTTATTTAGCTTGTGAAATGTTGCATGCGACATCACATCATGTAGTCGACTAGGTCGTCACGATTTTCATTTGATTGAGAGCAAAAATTATGTTTGCTTGGAGGTACAACGAAACCATTGCAGTAAATACGCATCTACTTTCCACTAAAATAATTCTGTCTCTTTGTACTCTATTAGGGGGGGGGGGGGGAGCAAAAGTAATGAGACAAATTGAAAAAAATCTTTATCTCTTTATAACTCAATTACAACTCAACTATGCTGAGGAATGTATTTGACATTAAGAGCAATGACCTTGCTGCCATCGCTCAGTCAACTTCCTGGTCCCATCCTTACAGAATTGCTTGGGCCTGGTGTTGATCAACTGCTCGATATGGTTTTCAAGGACTGCTTGGGTTCTTGTGTCCCTTCCGACCAGGAAGTCCTGTAGGCTAAAGAGGTAGTGGTAGTCGCATGGAGAGATATCCGGCAAATACGGTGGGTGAAGCATGTGAACGTAGCCCGGCTGGCCAAGCTTATCCGTGCTTACTTGTTCCCGATGGGGTGCGGCGTTGTCGAAGAGGAGAACCTTCTTGAAGCGCTGCGAATGAAAAATAGCGAGTCGCCGGCCCATCTCTTCTATTTTGCTCACCATGGCCTTGGAGTTCATCGCAGTGCTTTTGTTAAACAGCTTCCGGTAAACCGATCCATGGGCGCAGGCCCAAAAGCTCCAAAGGTGTTTCTCGCCGTGAACATCTCGCCGAACGAAGGTTGGTAACAGGTTACCAAGCCTCACCCAGACTCGCTGCTTGGCAGGGTTAAGGTAGAAGACGTACTTCTCATTTTGCGTGACTATTGAGTCCAGGCTGCTCGGGGTTGGGAATTGGGCGAGATTTGCGCGACACAGGTCGACTCCTCAGGCTGCGGTTTCGGCATGAGACAGACTGCGGTTTTGGCATGCTTCTGGAAAGGGCGGAAGTGGTAACTTCTCAGATGGGCTTCAGTAAGTAGCATACAAATATACAAATACGATAAGCACGAAACTAGACTCGAGCCACGAGATATTTGGACACGGCATGGGGTGTCTCATTAGCCCCCCTAATACTATAGGTTTTTGACCACTATTTTTCCTCAACAAGCAAAAATGTATAAAACTCCAAACGACATGTTCAGCTACTGGGTTGCTGAACTATAACCATTTTTTTAAGCAAGAAATTTTTCTTGGAGAGCAATTATTTTACCTTTCTGCATGTGCTGCAAGCTCGTTTTAGTGTAAAAGATGTTTAGTTTTCATTTCAAATGCACCGTGCTTGCTTAGAAGGATGACCAATCTGATTTTCAAAACCCCGAGTTGACGTGAAAATGCCGTAAATTAGTTTCTTCAGTCGTAGAGTGGATTTCCTACTATATATAACCGGCTAATGTCACGTGTCCGTCAAGGGAAAAGGGGACTGAAGCCAAAAAACGCCTACTTCAGTGCGGCGTATGCCAGCCGGGCTTTCTATGAGCTTAACCATGGGCGATTGCTGGCGAACTATATCCTTGGCGGCTGATCGTCCAAGTTTACGAGATATTCAAGGGGCAACGCGTCAGGGTATGAATGGGGATCGAGTGCAGAGCGTAGCGATTCAGAAGACGTGCTGAAGACGTCGTCCAACGTGCGTAGAGATTGAGAAGACGTGCTGAAGACGTCGTCCAACGTGCGTAGGGATTCAGAAGACGTGCTGAAGACGTCGCCTAACTTGCGTAGGGATTCAGAAGACCTGCGCTAGACGTGGTGAGGCAACTTTCAGAAGATCTGCGCTAGACGTCGTCCAACGTGCGTAGGTATTCAGAGGACGTGCTGAAGACGTCGTCTAGCGTGCGTATGGATTCAGAAGACGCGTTAAAAACGTCGTCCAACTTGCGTAGGGATTCCGAGTAAGGGTTACCAATAGGAGAGGACCAACAATGGGGGACCATTAGAGGGGGAGCGTGAACAAGGGGGAACCAGCATTTTCCCTCATCATCATTCAGTGTGTGTCGGATTTCTGAAGACGGCTTATAGAAGTCGTGGCACGTGTGTCAAGAGTGCAGAAAGAGTGTCATAGACGTCGTGACAACGTAGTGACACGTGAATCGGCACTCAGTGTCACATGTGCGTGCTTGACTCTCACTCCATTTCCTTGCCAGCACACAGGAAAGGAAGTATTTCGGGAGAAGGGGGGGGGGGGGGGAGGGGTAGAGAGAGTGACCACAGGATTCGGAGGAGTATTATGCCGTCGGATAGTAAACGGTCTCGACAAGACCGATTAATTTTAATTATGATTTTGCTGATTAAGCACCGGATTGGGACTATCATTACCTGTTTCTCGACACGTAGAGAACGAGCGCTTCGGAGAATAAATCGCACGCGTGTGATGGAGGGTGAGTGAGCTTCACATGCGCAGTGAAAATTCTGTCCTACCATATCCAACACACTAATCCATATAGTAAAACCAGTTTTTTTTACTGTAAGAAGGCCTAAAGAAGAAAGGAGGAAGATTGTGGTTGTTCTATTCTCGGGGTTTGGGGCGAAGCCCCCAACCAGAAGTTTGGCGACCGCTAGGCCGCTGAACGTCTGGTGTGGATATAATTTACAGTGCCTTTAGGAACTAGTTTGCATTTAGTTTTGCCGCCGCTGGAAAGATGTCCTTAGAAGAACAGTTTTGTCAAACCCGTCTGCAGATTTGGCGACGATTCTGAGGTTGCATTGAGGTAAATTTTAAAACGATGGCATTAACGTATTTCAGTAGGCAACAGATTAATCTCACCAATACCACACACACTGTGACAGAAAAAACCGAAGCGCGTGGCGTGCAAATAAGGAATTCTGAATTTGTTTTTAGCAGCAAACTCTCAACATTGGCCATAAAATGTTCATATTTAAAGGCTTATAATTATTATAAATATTGTTCAATAATAAAGGATAAGAATAAAGAAAAAAGACGGCGTTATTCGATCCCTTCTGGAAAGCGCCACGCATTCTACTTCTATAGGATGTTCTGGAGGCGATTTGAATGCATATTTGGCCATACAATGACTTGCTGTGACCAGCCGATGAACAAGTCAGCGCTTTATCCTTCCCAGATAAGTTTGGTACCAATTCACCGACCCCGGAGGGATGGAAGGCTTGGTTGGTTTGGGCGGGAGATCCGAACCAGGCACCTGGTATCGGGTGCAGGCGACAGCCAGCGCCTACTCCGACTGCGCTACACGCGCCCGATGCGCCCGATTGACAATAATGAGATCATAATAATAAACAATAATAATTTTAGGAATACAATAAACATTTTGATCCTAGAAATGCAAACGAAACAGCAATACATATTATAAGCCTTGAAAGTTGAAATTTTGTTCGCACAATCACGTGCTTGTACACTTAATTCTCCCACAAAACGCTCACTTTTGTAGTGGTTTTATTTTAGAAAACTTCAACTAGCAGGAGAACATAACATGATTAACAAGAGTAATAAGCACCTTTTTTAGGTAAATAAAACCACAAAACCAAACAAATGTCCATTATCATAAAATTTTAAAAACAAAAAAAATACATTACAGGGAATATAAGCAATCGACAAGTCAAAATGGAAGAGAAAGAACATTGCTGAAAGAAAAACAGGACAGTTACATGGAATGCTTTACTGCCTATCCGTGTAGTAAAATGTGGAAAGAAGATTGTGAGAAGATGTAGAAGACAAGTGAACGTCGCAAGTACGCGGCTGGACTGCAAAGTTTATAGAATAATGGATTCTAAGGAGAAGCAGAAGAGAAGCACCCTCCACATGCCTTCAGGAAGCCGTGCTCAGGCTTCGCAGTCAAACAGTGATTCGACTTTCGCGCACATTTCACTTGCAAAGGTAAGCACGACAAAACCGCCAGCGGGAGACTATGAAGTGCTAAAGCTGACCCAGCACGACGTCTACATCCGTGTCGGAGAACGCGAATCTCGAAGGGGTCCCAGACGGGTGGCCTCGAGCCCACTGCAGCCCAGCCCGTCCGGGTGGCTGGCGGGCCCGCAGCGGAACACTTGGCGTTTCGCCAAATCGATATCGCCTCGAGGCTCGCGACGAGGTTAATGAAACCGAAAACTTCTAGTGGGAATCTGTCTGGACGGCGGGACGTGATTGGCGTCGGAGCATGTGCAAACAGCGCGAAGAAGCGAGCAATTTGCTGCGAGAACGTCCGGAGTCGGCTTACATGGCCGCAGTTCACGGAAGTGCCTACGTTTTCAAGAAAAATTCGCATCTTCTGCAGATATTTCTATTATAATACTATAATATGAAGACGAAAAAATAAACAGCTGTGGTTTCATTCGCCACCTTCCTTCAGACGAACGTTGTTCATTATAACATCTTCCCGGTGGCCCATCAGTGAAGTAATGATACGTTATAATTCTAACTTTGTTTCTCTAGTCAATGTTCACATAATAAAGTTTTTAATAAAATTCACACATAGAAAAAGATTTTAATTCAAATATAAATGCATGCTTGCCATTTTCACATCAAATTGGTCACTTTCTAAATCAAATTGGACTCCCTTCTAATCAAACTTGACGCTTCTGAAATTAAAGTGAACGGCTTCCGAATCAAAACGAGCTTCTTACAGGTGTAAATACAGACTCTACAATAATTAGAACAATTTTTGTACAATAAAAATTTAGTATTATTTTTTTGGATTTTTTTTTAGTTTAACTGCCCCAAATGTGTGATATTTTCGTAAAAAATTTATTTTCCGAAAAAAATTCGTAGCTGAAAAAAATATTACATAAAATTTTGTTTTAAAGCGCAATGTAAGACGTAAAAGACAAGATCGCGCCATGCACTTGAAAAGCTCGCCGCGATTTTTAATTGATTTGCGGTGTGAGCTGTTCTACCGTTCACTGAAACTCCACACAAACAGAAGTTTGTTATAAATCGAATTAAACGCTTGAATAAGGGCATGGAACAATTTATTCTTTTAACACGAAAGAATGGCCGCTTTCTCAGTCTTTAAAACGAGCTCTATGCCATTATTTTTCCTTAAAGTTAATAATGTTTAAAAATTTCAAACCGTTTGTTTACTTATTGGGTGTGTGAATTTAAACCAAAAAAACAATTACAAAAAGTGTTTAAAAATTATACCAAAAGTTTATACTAAAATTAGGCACATTTATACTTTGTGTTTATTGCGACTTTATATGTGATTTAGGACTACTTTTTATAGGTCAGAACGTACCAAGATATTTAATCATACAGTAGAACAACAACGTCAGTTAAATAAGGGACAAAAGGCAAAGGACAAAAGACTAAAAGACTGCGGTAATCAATTTTCTTTGGAATCCGCCAAGCATCTAGCGATATCGTGGACGCAATTTGAATGCGAATTTGGTCCATACAATAAATTCAGTGTTCATCCGATGGATCATTCAGTATATTTATCCTTTCTGGACACGTACGGGACCAATTCACCGAGGTATGGTAGTCTCAGGAGAGAAAACCGAATCTAAACATTCGGTCTATACTTAGATACTTAGACGGCTCGTCCTCACCGGTCGTGCGGGCCCCATTCGTTTCTTTCTTTCGCAATCGTCATCCACGATGTTCGTGTAGCTCGATTGGAACGACGACTACGACCGTCAGCCGATTCTGAGTTAAAATTTACCAACGAACGCTGCCTTTCGATGATTCCGACGAGCACATCTGACCATCTCGTTGGAGGTCTTCCTCGAGGACGCTTGCACCCTCTTGGAATCCACTTTGCTGTTCTTCTTGTCCAGCGATCGTCCGTGCTTCGCATGATATGACCGGCCCATCGGTGCTTCATCTTCGATGTGTATTCCGCCAGGTCTCTTAGTCGTGACATCGTGCGTAAGTCGGAACTGTGAAGGCCAACTCGGTGTTGTGATAACCGGCTAAACTTGAGAAGACATCTTTTGAGCGCTCTGTGAGTAATACGCAAGGACTTCGACGTGGACGCAGTGTCAGTCCACGTTTCGGCGGCGTAGCAGAGCGCTGGGAGAACTGTCGAATCGAACAGGTGGGCGCGTAGATCGGGATCCGAGAATTGGTCGGTGGCCTCTTTAAGAGACCCATAGGCCGACCACGCAGGCTTCCTTAATAATTCTTCCTTCATATCGCTGTCCATGTTGATGGAACGGCCCAGGTACACGTATGGTGTTGTTTCCGTCAAAGGAGAGCCATCAATGTTGATCTGCTCTCCTTCACACCAGGCGTTCTTCATGAACTGTGTCTTCTTCCCGTTTATTCGCAGTCCGATTTTCATCCCTGCTTCGTTGAGCTCTTTCAACATCGTCTCCGCCTCAGCAGTAGTCGTTGAGAAGATGTCGTCGGCAAAACGAGGAATCGAAAGGAACTTTCCATCCACACAAATGCCCTTCTCGTCCCAGTCGAGCGACTTCATCACCCACTGCAAGGCGGCAGAGAACAACTTTGGCGAGATGGTGTCGCCTTGTCGAACGCCCTTTTCGATAGAGATGTTGATGGGCGTTGAAACAGTTGTATAGTCGTTGAGCAGTGGCGGTAGCAGTCGGCCAGAGTTTTTACGTAGGACGGGTCCACTCCCTGGTCGACAAGCGCTGACAGAGTTGCATTCGTTTCCACGCTGTCAAAGGCCTTCTCGTAGTCGACAAAGGTTAGGACAAAGGGCAGGTGGTACTCCCTACATACTTCGATGACCCTCGCAACGGTTTGAATGTGGTCCTCGCAGCTGAACGAAATCGACGAAATCCAGCTTGTTCTACCGGTTGCGCTTCATCCAATGTTCGCGATATGCGCTCAAGAATGATCTTCATGAATAGCTTATAGAACACGCTCAACAAGCATATTGGTCGATAGATCTTCAGATGTTTTCTGTCACCCTTCTTGTGAAAAATGACGGTGCGCGAGTTCCTCCACTGGTCTGGAATCCTTTCCCTCTGAAGATAGGACGTCATGTGTGCTGCGAGAATTGAGTGCAGGTGATGTTGTCCTGCTCGAAGGAAGTCGGCCGTGATGTTGTCTATTCCGGGAGCCGTTCCTTTCTTCATGCTCTGTATCACAGTTCGTACTTCCGAGTTAAGAATCCTTGGAGCTGTTCCACCAGCGGGATAACTGGGTTCGGTACGGGAGTTTTGGAGCGAAATAAATTGGTATAGAACCGCTTTGTTATTGATTCCATTTCGAAGCGGGATATGGTGTCGATGCCGTCTTCATTTCGTAGAGCCGTGAATGGAATACTGTGATCGTTGAGATCCTGACGACACTTCTTCAGACTAGATTTTTGCTGAGCGGCTTCCAGTATCCTTTTCTTCCTGTGTTCTTCCAAATTCTTCTGCAATGCCTTTCTGCAACAGATGTTGGCTATCAGTCGTTCAAGGTGAGTTGCATTCGGATTGAGCCTCAATTCTCTTCTTTCCTTGAGTAGCTTCTTTGTTGTTGTCGATATACGATCGAAGCTAGTTCTTAGTGAAATTGAAGCTAATTGAGCACAGGCATGAAGGCGTTTCAGCAGTAGCTCGTAGTCTTCGGCCAGTCCTCCTCGATGCGCCAGTCATAGTGAGACAGCGATTCGTCCAGAATGGTCTCGTCGTACACGACATGTTTTCTCCCCTTTGAGCGGTAGCAGGCGCTCTTTTCCAGTTTATGATTAAACCTAGCTTTGGCTCGGAGGAGGCGATGATCGGATCCGGTACAGAAGGAAGGTACAATAGAAGTGTCTGAGAGGCACCACCTTTTGTTGGACATTATATGATTGATCTCCGCATGTGTCGTGCCGTTGGGGGACTCCCATGTCCAGCGACGATGTTCTTTTTTCTGGAATAACGAATTTCCATGGAAGAGTCGAGTCGTGGATATGAGCCCAGCAAGACGGTTTCCGCTTTCGTTTCTGTCGCCAATCCCAAACTTTCCAATCCTGTATTCGTCCTCCCTTACCTTTCCTATCCTAGCGTTGAAGTCTCCTACGACGAACTTGTAGAAAGACTTCTCACTGCGTATCACTACTTCCAGCTGTTCGTAGAACGCGTTCATTTCGGCCTCATCAGCTGCTGGTGTCGGAGAATAGCAGTTGATAATGGAGATGTTCTTCTGGTGCTCTAGCTGGATTCGAAGCACTGCAAGGCGAGCAGACAGGATTTCATGCGAACCGACGTGTGGGGCGACTGATGGGTGCACGATGAATCCAACACCACCGACGTTTCGTGATGGAACTTCCTCTCCACGAATGACAAGAATTCCATCCTTTAGCATTCGAACATTGGTAGATCTGCTCTTCGTCTCTTGTAAGACGATCACATGGTATTTGATGTGACTCGCCGCTTTGAGAAGAGCTTGCAAATCGGCACCTGGCGTTGTAGGTGGATAACAGGAAACATTCTCCATGTCGTGTCCCAGATGCGTGGACACGTCCAGAATTGAAGGCGTCCTGGCGTTTGGTTGGTTCGGCAGAATCGTTGTCATCCTGTGATAGCATTGCCCGTGCGTTCCCAGGCGGTCGAGTTGGGTCGGCCGCTTCTCATGGAAGAATGACCGACGGCTCGACGCGGCAGACAACGATATAAAAATAATAATTTTAACAACAAATAGTGCTTGTTTAAATACTAAGTAAAAGGTGAATTGAATGAAATAGTTTGGATATAAAATAAATCGGTAACGGATAAAACTATATATATATATATATATATATATATATATATATATATATATATATAGGGCGCGTGTAGCGCAGTCGGAGGAGGCGCCACTGCAGCGTGCACCCGATACCAGGTTCCTGGTTCGGATTTCCCGCCAAGGCCAACCAAGCCTTCCATCCCTCCGGGGTCGGTGAATTGGTACCAGGCTTGTCTGGGAAGGATAAAGCGCTGACTTGTTCATCGGCTGGCCACAGCAAGTCATTGTATGGCCAAATACGCATTCATGTCGCCTCCACGGCATCCCGTAGAAGTAGAATGCGCTGGCGCATCCCAGAAGAGATTGATTAACGCCGTCCTTTATCCTTCATCCTTATATATAATATTGCCTTGTTATTCCACCTTGCGTATTATGCCTTCCATGTCTTTAATCTGATTCTATTCCACCTTAAATGCTCTAGAACTAATTTCTCCAGTGTTAAATGACCAACGCGATATGTTAGGTTGCTCGGAAAGTTTTTAGCGTTTTGTGTAACTATTTTTCATTCGTCTATTATTAAGTAAAAATCCAACTGGCGTTTCACATTAATGCACCTTTCTGTACGGAATCAATCTGACTAAATAATTCAAGTTTCAACGTTGGTTTATGTTTCTGTTCCTGGAGGGCTTACTCTTGAAGGTATGTCGAAGGGGCGATTCCGAGCGATATTTTATTTTGATTTCAAATTGGGACAATCCGCAGCTGAGATAGCTTGGCAAATCGATCAAGTGTGGGGGACTAATAGTGTTGTAGAAAGCACTTTGCGCCAGTGGTTCAGTAAATTTCGGACCGGGATTAGCCACGAAGATGATCCCCGTAGCGGTCGACCTGGAGCAATCCTGGACGCGGAAGAGCTGGACGTCAGTAAGCCCTGGTTTACACTCCCGCCGCTGCGCGGCCCGACACGATGGTCGGGATAGATATCGACCGGGCTGCGCGAAAAATCGATATCTATGGCGATCGTGGTGCAGCAAAGTATAAACTAGCAAGTATAAACTAGGGCTAAAGCTGCTGTAGCGGATGCTTTTGAAACGGCTTGGGAGGGTGAAAAAACTCGTAAAGAGGGTGCCCCACTGGTTGAGCGAGCGGCAAAAATTGTCGCGCTCCGAGATTTGTTCTTCTCAACTCTGTCACAACAAAACTTACCTGTTTTGGATAGAATCATCACTTGTGATGAAAAGTGAATTCTGTATGCTAACAGGAATCCTTCCGGACAGTGCTGGAACACATTTGTTTAAGCCTGGAGCGGCTGATATAGAGGCTATATGTTGTTACAGGATGTTTTGTTACGATCAAAACTCTTGCGGCAGGCGGGACTCGAATCCGCATCTTCTGCTTTCCGGGCAGCGATGTTCGCCTTACACCACCGGCGCTGTTTGACCGCACGTAACATCCGCGATATCCTCGAGGTCCGTCAGCACCCACCCGTGATACGGGGATGGGCCGGCCGCTGATATCAGCATGGAACCGGTTAAGCTGAGGACCTTACTAGTAACAATGCTGGAACACATTTGTTTAAGCCTGGAGCGGCTGATATAAAGGCTATATGTTGTTACAGGATGTTTT
>OX377206.1:3003633-3332675 GCA_947396885.1 Heligmosomoides polygyrus polygyrus | reverse complement strand
ATCCAATAAGGTTTGAGAAAGTTATGATAGTTCAAAATGAAATACTCGAAACGCTGAGAACTTTCCGGACAACCTATAATAAAAGGCGCCTGGTACAAGCAATACAAGCCCTCTAGTGGATGATTTTTCTCAGTATCCTATACTAGATGTAGTAAATTGCCAGAACTGTACGGCCTCAATAGGGCCAGCAAATTTCGGCCCCCATCGCGGGACTTTTCCTTCCGAAATTTTTGTCGGAACGGCCGGCGTCTTCAGCACAAAGGAGTGCTGAGCGAGATGGTAATTTATCAAGAGGGACTACGAGATAAATGGGAGGTGGCGTTGGCGAAATGCTCCAGCCGGGGAGTGAATTTTCAGTGGATGCACGACTGCAGATGTTTCGAACACTCCCCATCAATCCTCTTCTCTAGCACAGCGCATTTGGCGGCGATCAATTTGTATGAAATGCACGTCTCGATGCCGTTCCGAACAGCGCTCCGTTGCGGTGTACTAATGAACGCAACAGATTTGAACGAAATGGACAACATAACATCTGTCTCCGACGGCATATTCGGCGCAGTTTTTCAGTTTCCTAAGTAATGGTCCTCACACATCTGTGCTCGTTGCAATTCGTCAACTGTTACGAGCTTCGAGCTTCGTCGACTATGGCACTGTGTACGCTACTTGGCACCTCGAAGCCTTCTTCGTTCAGCTGCACAACATCTCCTTTAACCTTTGAAGCATCCAAATCTCCGGCGTCTGTAGCACAACTCCTTTATACTCCCTTATCTTACCTTTCACAGCACTCTTTCTATTAAAAAAATGCTCCGCATCAACTAGAAGGAAAGAGACCGCATGCTGTGGATCACTCACCCTTTACTGAAAGCTGAATTTAACACATCCAACATGTTTTATTCTTAAATGTCCCTTCTTCTCCTACTGTCACATTGTCCTGACACAATTCTATCACTCGTCTTGATATCATTTTTTGAAAAATCCTCAACTGTCCAATATTGATTGGTTACCATGATTTAACGCGTGGCGCTTGTAGATCATTCTCGAAACTTATCTTTGATAGGTATGCATTGTATTGTACATATGTCTCAACGCAGACCGGAAACAAAGTGTGATGTAGGCGAAAGATGCCGTACCAAATCCGTTCTGGGAGAAGAGGAGCCCATACTTGACCCTTTTAATCACGATGCCAGTTCTGAAAGCCTACCTTCAAGCCATCATCTTCTACGATTGGAGCCGAGGCACTCGACCGATGACGACCGTTCAAAACATTGGGAGAGGACATCACTTCCATCAATACCGTTAGCCGCTGCTTCGATCGCTCCAGATGAGGAGACACGAACATCGAAGACAAGCCTCGGTCAGGATACCCTCGCGCAGTGATCGCCGGGATCGCCAGCCGAGTCTCTGATATGCATTAGCATTTGAACAATTTTTGAATGGTGCAATGATGTTTTGTCGTATTTTAATCGTTAGAGAGCCTTTTTCATTCTCCACTCTTAAAAGATTGATCTATACAGCTCTCCAAGAGGTTCGGAAGTTCGGAGAAAAAATCAGTCTATGATTCCACTACGCCAGAATCAAGACAGTAGGCGGACTCATTTCACTTTTAAAAAATAGAAAAAAAGACTAGAAGTCGCATGCATGGACTACATGGGGAGGCGAGAACGCGCCAGTCAATCCCAATCAATCAGAGCACTGACCGAACATGCGCCAGCCAATCAGGGCTCCGCAGCGGCACACGCTATTCAAGAGGCACGCCCATTCAATGGCTTTATCGGTATGATGCATTTCCCCGCCTCCCAAGCAAGTAACATTAGCGATTAGTATCGGAAAAAAGCTGTAGATCACGATTCTTAAATCGCAGCGCCGAGAACGACAGTGGCGAAAAGTTGAAGGATTGGAGGTCTCATAGATTTTTTAAAATTAAACTGCTTCGCATGAGTTACATATTGCAACACTCGACAATCTAAACGTTTATTAGCTTTCATTAATCATTATTACTTTTTATAAAACCGCTGCGGTCTACCACGTGTCAGCCTCGAAACACCTGCAGGGTTTATCGATTTAAAATCGTAGATCATTTCAACTGTCAGACAGCGATAACATTACGTGTCACGGAACCTTATTTCGGTTCATACTTCTAAGTGATGAACCTAGATTGAGATTCCAATCTACTGTGGGGTTCCTGAGTGGCAATGCCGAGAACGAACACAACGAAAAATTGAAGGATTGAGGGTCTCGTTAAGGGTCACATCTCATATTATGGGGATTAAGGGTCATTCTTGCAAATCAGCATCGAATAAAAATAAACTCTTGCGAAACCCGCCTACATCTTGTAAAGCCCCTGTTATACTCCCGCGGGAGCGTCCGCGGAAGGGCGGGAATCGCGCCGAGATCCCTCACCTGGCCAATCGCCGGGCCCCGCCACGCCCGCCGTCCGCGGTGCACCCCTAGTCCGCTGACGTTCCGCGGATGCTCCCGCGGGAGTATAAGGGCCTCTACAGAGTCTCGCGGCAGCACCCCGAGAACTCGTCCATACTACTCCGGTCGCAGTGGGACCCACGCTGCCACTGTGGTGGAAGCCGCGGCGCGGACGAGTTGTCGCGGAGCCGCCGCACGCAAAGGTCCCCGAGGGCTGCCGCAGTTCACGGCGGCTCTCACCCGCAGCGCCAGGAGCTGCGGGTGAGACCCGCCGGAGGGCGTGATAGAAGGGTGTCCATTATGGTCCATCTATTCTAAACATTTTTAAAACGAATCTACATGCTAGGGATAAAGTGGGTTGGTGCATAACTTCTGTTCATAAAGGAGCTTGACAACCATCAGTATAATCCCGTTAGTGTCGACAAATGGAGGTGTATGGAATCCTGCACTCAAAACATAACGCAAAAAAACTTTAGCACGATATTAGGTGACCTTAATTGCACTGAAAATTTCCGTGGCCTTCCAGTCACAAGTTACTCTGAGGTTTAGGGAAAACCTTGCACAGAAATGCAACAACAAGGCAGACCGTTCTTTTTAGTATCCCACCATATGAGCTATAACTGCATCGGACAGACTTCCCGGACTCAACAAGGCATCGGGGGGGGGGGATGCTGTCATCACAAAGGCTACCACATTATCTTCGAGCTGCTTGTCAAGCGAGGAAGTTTTAGTGAGGGTAGATCGACAAAAGTGAAAGCAAGCGCAAAATGGCACAGAACTGTTGAGTTATAAGAAGTGTTCTATTAGATTTTGGGGCTTAGATTCAAGAACTCCTAACTTAACTTAGAAAACGCTTCTTCACAAAAGAAAAAGCGTTTTCCCTACGACATCTTTCACATTCCCAGAGGTCGCAACTGCCGGCAAAAGTATGCAGTATTGCGTACAGTAACAATCGCAGAGCCGCACCACCCGCCGTTGTCATGGCGGGTCCGCGGCACCCGCAAGACTCTGCTGCCAGCCTAACACTGGCCTAAGGCCCTGTTATACTCCCGCGGGAGCTTCCGCGGATGGGCGGAAATCGCGTCGGGACCCCGCGCCGGGCCACTCGTCGCGGCCCGCCACGCCCGCCTCCGCCGTGCACCATTGGTCCGCGGACGTTCCGCGGATGCTCCCGCGGGAGTATAACAGAGGCCTAACACTCGACCATGTAGACGTACATAACCAAGTATGTAGTACAAGTACATGACAGTTCCAAAGTAGGTTGTTCTGTACAATTCAAAAAGCCTCCTAATAAAGTAGCCTAATTTTCCTGCAAGACCTGTGGACTATCCTGCATTAGTTCCCCTCCTTTTCCTCATTGGCTAGGCCTACAGTTTTTCTTGAAATGTTGGAGCTACCAACCGTTGGCGTTTTTATGGAAAACTGTGCCCGTGCCTAAATACGACTTCCGCTTCCTTCAGTACAAACTGATAACAACTTCATCTGTACTGAGTATATGTGTGAGCGCGAATCTCGTTCAGAAGAATGCGTGTCCAGTCTACACTGTCCTATCGTTGCTGCTGGCCTTCGACGAGTCGTCCCGGAAAATAATTACTCCCCTAAAAACCTCGCATGAAGGCGACGAAAAAAGCGCGAGCGTAGATGCAATTTGTCTATGACATTCACTTTGTAGTGGAAACACCCAGTAGACGGTGGAGACCATCGCACATCTCTTTTCACACCGTCTCTGAGTCGTCGCGGAACTTACTCAGAAGTTCGTCTAGGTGTAGATCCACTATGAGGATCATCTACATAATTTCAGGGCCGGTGTACAATACCCACCATAAGGATTGGAAAAAGGGCGCGGTAGGCGCGTTGTCCGCGTTCTTTCAGTTCTTTTGCCGTAGCCGCCTTGGTTTTCATCCATTTTGAAAAATTCGCATACCTTTGTGATCCCCTCAACGAGGCCGATCCAACGCCATAAAAATGTTTTTTGCTATTTAATTTTGGCCAGGGCGCGTGTAGCGTAGTCGGAGGAGGCGCGACTGCCGCGTGCACCCGATACCAGGTTTCTGGTTCGGATTTCCCGCCCAGGCCAACCAAGCCTTCCATCCCTCCGGGGTCGATGAATTGGTACCAGGCTTGTTTGGGAAGGATAAAGCGCTGACTTGTTCATCGGCTGGCCACCGCAAGTCATTGTATGACCAAATACGCGTTCATGTCGCCTCCACGACATCCCGTAGAAGTAGAATGCGCTGGCGCATCCCAGAAGGGATTGAGTAACGCCGTCCTTTATCCTTAATCCTTATCCTTTAATTTTGGCCACAACTTTTTCTTAAAGCGCCAGGGGATACTCATTAACGAGGGACGTCTCCACTAATTGCGCCCAAAGGACATTGAGCAGTGGTCGGATACCAAATTTACTGAAAACGCAATTTATAATAAGCGATTTCTCCTCAACGGCTGGTTCTGCAGACAACTTTGGCAGCTGTTAGCTTTCGGACCGTTTTACCATGACTGCTTTCTTTAAACAGTTTCTGATACGCTACTATTAGTGCAATTGAACTCTCATTTCCGATAGTTCTTAGGCAAAACTGGAGCCATATTAGACCTCCCGAAATCCGATTGTTTTCAATTACTTGGATGTCTAAACCAAACAAATTTTTACAGAAAACTGCATAACCGTCATCGCTGTCTTTGCCAGCTTCAAATATTACATATTGTTGAACCTAAATTTCATCACAAAATTGCTTATTTTTGGTTAATTACAAAGATCCTATAGATGCAATTTTCTCGATTGACGGTGGAGCAAATCTGGCGCGCCAATTCCTTCATTGCTCCGGAGTCATTTAATTTGTACTATACTTGTATAATTTTAAGAAGGATAAGGCACTGACTTGCCCATCGGTAGCCTCCGAAAGTCATTGTGTGCGAAGTACACATTTAAATCGCCTCCGCAATACCTCGTCGATGCAGAATGCATGGCGCCTTCGAAATAGGGATTGATTTCACCGTATTTCATCTATACGAACCTCCTAGTCTGTAGAATTTTCTCCTTGAGGATCGCTTATTAACAATTACGTTACCAGTAAATGTGGTATCCAACCACTGCCCAATGTCCTTTGGGCGCAATTAGTGGAGACGTCCCTCGTTAATGAGTATCCCCTGGCGCTTTAAGAAAAAGTTGTAACCAAAATTAAATAGCAAAAACCATTTTTATGGCGTTGGATTGGCCTCGTTTAGGGGATCACAAAGGTATGCGAATTTTTCAAAATGGATGAAAACCAAGGCGGCTACGGCAAAAGAACAGAAAGAACACGGATAACGCGCCTACCGCGCCCTTTTTCCAATCCTTATGGTGGGTATTGTATTTAGGACACACCTGTTACTTTCAATTTTTATTAAGTTATTGCAGTCTACCGTATCCACAGCCTTCTCTCCTTCTCTCGAGATACTATGTGCCTTCTTAGTTCTACTTTTTTCAATCTCATATTCAATTCTTTACTCTAGAGCCCTGCATGCTACCATTACATATTGTCCATAAAGTGCTGGTCCCAACACTATCGGCCTCAAAACTATTTGCTAAAGTTATTGATCTCATGCTGTAGATCATTACAATGTTCTACTGATGTGCAGAGGTTAAATGACGTGATATTGGCGCCGTCTCTGAGTCGTCGTGAAGCTTACTCAGATAGTTCTTCTAAGTGTAGATTCCATGAAGATCATCTGCTTAATTTCAGAACCGGTGTATTTGGGACACACTTGTTGCTTTCAATTTTTATTAAGTAATTGCGGTCTACCGTATCCTCAGCCTTCTCTCCTCCTCTCGAGATACTATTAGGTTCTGAAAAAGTCTTGCACCACAGCGTAATTTTTTTCACATTTTTCGTTTCTTCTGTGAGCGACTTTAATCTACAAAGTAGTTACTATTTACATCTACAACCTTCTGCCATCTGACGGGAGATCATGAAATCCTTTCTTCCAGAATGAAGTCAGCTGTGACTCGAAGAAGTGCTCCAGCTCGGATTCCAGTTCGGTTCGGTCGTTGAAGCACCTATCCCTTAGATATTGCTTGAGAGCTCGAAAGAGCTGGTAGTTCGATGGCGCAAGATCTGGAGAATACGGCGGGTGGGGCAGCACCTCCCACCTAAGCTCCTGCAACTTCTGGCGAGACGACCTTGCAATGTGGGGGCGAGCATTGTGTGAAGAAGGCAAACACATCCCTCCGCCCCCGCCGTTTGCGCGACATGGTCTCGCTCAGCTTCTGCAGCTGTGTAGCGTAGATGTTCGCTGTTACTGCGGTGCCGTTGTCTGGAAGCTCACGATAGAGCGTTCCTCGAGAATCCCATCATCAGCACAGCATTACCTTCCTCTGGTGGATGTCCGTCCTGAGGTTGTGGTTCTCTTTGAGGGAGCTACTGGGCCTTCTGAGTGTGGTTAACGAGAAAGATCCAGGAATCACCTCCCGTGACGACATTCTCGTGAAAGTCCTTATTACGAAAACGAACAAGGAGAGACCGAGCGATAGTCAGTCGCGAAGCCTTGTCCGAGTGACGGAGTCAGTCAGTTTTCACTGCAGTCGTAGTATTTATATGCCCCAGAAGCAAATTGCCACGTATACGAAATATTCTTGAATGTTTGTGCCACAACTACGTGACACCAAACAGTCCCTGGAAGTTCCTGTTAAATCTTGAAAATTTTTCAAAATTTTTGGTGTAAGACTTTTTCACCAACCTAGTATGTGCCTTGCCTCAAAACTATTTGCTAAATCTATTGATCTCATGCTGTAGATCATTACAATGTACTGCTGATGTGACGTGATATATGACATGTTTACAGTCTAAAGGGGCATTCGCCACAATACGGTAGCTCACGAAGCTGCCATCCGCTAGAATGTGATATTGTTTGCTGTATTCATCAAGACTTCTGATGCCTTCAAGTTAGTTATTCGAAGAGCAGTGCAGTTTCCACGGTCCAGTAGTGAGGTGGCAATCTGTTATTGGCCCCTTTCGACAAACATATGAGAAAAATATAAGTTCAACGCACTCTATTTCGGATGCGCCGTGCATTCTACTACCACCTGAGCAATTGCAACACATATTCGATCTATACAATAAGTTGTGTTAGGCAGGGCCCCGGGGGACATGAACCATGAATGAATTCGTGGTGCCACGTGAAATCAAACCTAATGCATCATCTTTGCATAAAGAAAAATACAGTCAAGCAGCAACCTCATAAAAAATTTTCATCAGTTTTCTAATGTCCGGCTAGTATAGCCTCAACAAAATATTTTAATTAACTAATTATTCCTGTCAATTTTCTTTAGTCATAAGTGGCTGGTATCGAGATTGTAGGCTATTACAACAAATTAATTATTAAAAATTAATTTTTCCAGAAATTAGCACATTAGCGAAATTCGGGTTCAATGTCCTGATTTTCGATAAAATAAAGCAAGTTTTTAAGTGTAAGAAAACAGAGAAACGGGAAAATTATGATTTATATAGGGAACTGTTGGATGTATACATTTTCAAATTGCTCCCAAGCGTAAACTCGTCGTAGTTCATCTAAAATTTTCCTGTTGGTAACAAGAATAAGGATCAGTCTTCGGCTGCATGAAACTCCTATATGTCACGAATGTTGAAGAAGACCACAATCAGATCAACATTCTTGACAAATAGGAGTTTACGCTATTTTAACCTCTGGCTAGCACAAAACAAAATCCGGTACTTTCACAACTCCACGGGTCCAGGAGAGGTCGAAAAAAATTTCGCCCAAACTTCGTCTAGGGGGGTTATTTGGGGTGCTGATCAATTACATCCGTTTTTCGTTTTACGCTGGAGTACGGTAGGTTACGGTAGGTACGGGTGACTGAGGTTGTCAGCGATTACCCGCACCTGCCGTAACCTACCGTACTCCAGAGTAAAACGAAAAGCGGATGTCATATTCGTGATTAGCACCCCAAATAACCCCCCTAGCCGAAGTTTGGGCGAAATCGGTGATCATGACCTTGGCAGCCTTAGTCACCCGCACCTACCGTAGCCTACCGTAATCGACCGTAATTTTGAAAACGGATCTCAGATTCGTGATCAGCACACCAAATAACCCGCCTAGCCGAAGTTTGGGCGAAAAATTTTCTTCCGCCTCTCCTCGACCCTTGGAGTTGTGAAAGTGCAATAATGCCCAAAATCCTTTTATGCATAGCTAGGCTTTTGTTCACGGAGCTGCTACGCTCTAAAGTGTGATTTATTTTGTTGGTTTGTTTTTATCACAACTTCTAATAGTTTGCTATACCACCCCAAATTATCTTGTACTCACTCGTTTCTAAGCGTTTTCCTTTTATGTATTTCAAGTTCGCGTTGATACTATGCGCTTTAAATAAATAATTAAATAAATAGAATACAATTGAAATACAGGGTGTCTCAAAAAATGTATACACTGCTTGAAAGGTGATAACTTTGCTCACATAAAAGGTGCTGAAGAAGTTATAGGTTCATATAGAGCTTAAAAAAGGTAGCAAACTTTTATAATATATGAACTGTACGGAATGCGCCATGCACTCGTCTGAAAATTTCCATTTTACACTCGATTGATTGTGTTTCTCTTGAATGCATATTATAATTTCTTCACCAAGTGACCGTTTTAATTGATTTGTGCTTCTTTTAAGGTTTAAAACTTAAAAACACACTATGGCTTGCGGAAAATGCAGGGTATCTAAAATAAATGAAAGTAGTGTTTTTTTTTTAATTGAAACGTTTTGACATTGCTGCCCGTGAAGCATTTGAAGATGTTTGTGACTCATATGAAAGCGCAGGGTAGCGAGATTACTGAGGCGTGCAATTAGTTAAGATTTCGCCATACTCTCGCCTGAAACCTTGAATTTCAGACTCGATTATTTATGCTCAATGTACATGTACAACCTTGTTACTACTTGGCCAGATCAACCTGTGATGTGCTTCTTTTAGCGTACAGAACTTGAAAATCACGTGAAAAACACATGACATGCGATTTTATTGATTGCACGATTTAAATTTGAGCAGGAGCCCCATTTTACAAGGTGGATTCAGTGGGCTTATGAAGCAACATTCAAACTGAATGGAGAGGTCAATCGGCATAACTGCAGCTACTTGGCGACGGAAAACGTTAAAAGATGCACAGCATAGGTTAATGTGGCCAAGTATTAGCAAGATTGTAACAAGCATTCAGCCCGTGCACAATCAATCGAGTCTGAAATGCAAGGTTTCAGGCGGGAGCATGGCTTAATCCTGACTGTTTGCACGCCGCAGTAATGTTCTTGCCCTGTGCTCTCATACGAATTTCAAAAATCTTCAAAAGCTTCACTAGCAGCAATGGTAGAATCTTTCACATAGTGCCTTCATTTTGTCGGATCCCCTGCATTTTTCGCAAGCATTAGGATGTTTTTAAGTGTGGAGCCTTGAAAGAAGCACAAGTCAATCAAAACGACCACTTCGTGAAGAAATTATACAATTGAACATCAAGCATGTATTCAAGCGAAACACAATCAATCGAGTAAGCTGTTACAACGATGTTTTGTTGCGATCAAAACTTCTATCGCCAGGCGGGACTCGAACCCGCACCTCCCTCTGACCGGGCGGAAATGCTCTGCTCCGTTACACCACCGGCGCTGTTTGATGGAACGCAACATCCACACCTCGTGGGACCGATCAGCACTCACCCGTATCCGGAAACTGATTCGACTTGTTTCTATCAAGACCATCAGCTAAACTGGTTCCATGCTCATATCAGCGGCCAGCTCATCCCGGATACGGGTGAGTGCTGATCGGTCCCACGAGGTGTGGATGTTGCGTTCGATCAAACGGCGCCGGTGGTGTAAAGGAGTAGAGCATTCCCGCCCGGGCAGAAGAAGGTGCGGGTTCGAGTCTCGCCTGGCGCTAGAAGTTTCGATCGCAACAAAACATCGTTGTGACAGCTTACTACCTCGATACCAGCCACTTGAGGCTTAAGGAAACTGATTTTAATCAATCGAGTGTAAAATGCAAAATTTCAGACAAGTGCATGGCGCATCCCAAACCATTCATACCTCAGAGGATTTCCATTCTCTTAGGCTTTCATATAAGCCCTTAACTTTTCCATTGCGTTTACTGTGAGCAAACTTATCACCTTGCAAACTGTGTATACTTTTTTGAGACACCCTTTAGGATAGAAATGAGAAATTTTCATATTGCGAAACTTAGATTTCCGCTTAGCGTATAGCCCTTCATTGATGAAAGACAGGAATGGAAACAGAAACAGCAAAAGAAAATAAGAAATAGCTATTGAAAAGCTAAATGTGATCTGAATCGAGCGGAAAAGATGGGAATGATAGAAAAAAAAAGATTTAGTAAAACGAAAACGTGTGTATTCCATGATCGACTGTCGTTGAATCTTGGCATGACGTTGATACCAGGGGTGCACACAAAATTCTATGCGTTAAATTTTTTAAAGACATTTCTTAACGGAAAATTTTCCTTAAATTTCCGGTAAATCGTTAAATGTCGTTAAAAAGTACAATTAGCTGCAAACCATTCTTTTAAGTGAAAAAAATCAAGGAAAACCTTATAAGTTTCAACTTCAAGAGGTCAACTGCTGAAGTTTAAGGAATGGAGTGTAACTTTGCAACGTAAAATAACAGTTCACCATCATCAAGCACAGAAAAATAAATATGCCTTCAGTAACAAATTGTCTACAGGGTGTGGAATAAGAGAGGCATGGAATTACCATGCAAGATGTTCACCGACAAGGCATCTTAAAATGTGCGATCAGGCAAAACCCGGAGTTCCCTTTCTTAGTTTTTTGCGAAACCGTTTCGAGTGACTGTTCTACGAGCATATACAATCTCGATGCGGGCATCACCCCACTAATTACAGAAATGATTTAATAAAGATACAATTAAAAGCCTATCAGCGGAATGTGAACACGTTGTCGAACGCACGATTTTCGAGTGTCCGGTGTGTGGGACCAATCCATTTTTTTGCAACGTCGAGACGTGACACGACATCGTGTCACACAGTCCACACTGCCGAAAAGGTGTGCTACGTCGTCAACGTGTTAACGTTCAGAAAAATTAGCTTCCCTAATTTTTTATTACTCTTTTCTAAAATTGTTTAAAATATGTCCAGCGAGCGAAAACATTCCTTCCGTCAGGACTGGTTCAAGTGGCGGGCAAAATTATTCTGTGATAAGCAACGCCAGGTGAGGATAGGCATATCTTACGAGGAGGTTAGACCAGTATCTATGTGAATTCGCTGACGTGCTCGTGGGCTCGGCGAGGAAACTTCTAGGTCCAAAATGCATCAAAGGTTAGAAGGATAAAGGGCGGCATTACTCAATCACTATCCCCGCCACGCATTCTACTTCTATGGGATGTGGAGGCGGGTTGAATGCGTAGTTGGGCATACAATGACTTGCGGTGAGTAGCCGATGAACAAGAGACAAGTCTGGTACCAATTCACCCGGGAGGGATGTAAGGTTTGGTTGGCCTTGGAGGGAAATCCGAACCAGGAACCTGGTATCGGGGCACGCGACAGCCGGCATCTCCTCCAACTGCGCTACACACGCCCCCGAAATGCATTACATTTTTTTAAAATTCTAAACATATTCATGAAATCATTAAAATATTCATGCTGATTTCAATAGTTTTTTAAGGAACAGTCCTAATAAGGAGGATGAGACCTGCAACATTAGTGAAGGCTAAGGCGCCTTTTATACTCGCGCCGCCTCGCGGCGCGGCGCGTTGGTTGACATAGCTATCGGTTTTTCGCGCCGCCCGGCGGCGCCGCATCGCATTCATACTCCGCCGCCTCAAAACACCACATTTGACGGAATTTCGGGTTACGGTATTCGGCGAATCGCGCCGCTGGAGGGAAGGACGCGGCGCGGCGCGATCAGCTGCGGCAGACCCGATGTGGAGTGGGAAATTCGCCATCGAGATGAATCATTTTGCTATGTCCCCTTTGTTTTGGCTCCACAACTAACAAAACAAAGGTTTAGCAAAATTATGGCACTATTGTACTTTCAGGACTCCAGAGGTCGACTAGAGGTCGAAAAGGTTTTTTGACCAAAGTTCTCCGGGGGGGGGGGGGTTATTTAGGGTGCTGATCAAGAATCTGACATCGGTTTTCGGTAACCATTACCTCAGTCACCCGTACCTTTCGCAACCTAGGAAGGGAATGGAGATCTGTAGACATTCACGAAGTTTTACCTACAGCGCTAAAGGTACGTTCAGTGAACAATGAGCCTGGAATGGCAATATGAGAGAGAATTCTGAGCGATTCTCGACAATGAGTATTTTCCAACAATTTTACTTTTGAACCCGCACATGTTGCAAAATAAAGAGTCGTTCAGTGCCATTTACATTGCAGGAGACTCGACTCAATGCCACTGTCAATAATTTCATCCATATGTTGAGCAGACGACTTTGACCTCAGCTTTAAGAGAGGATTTGTTGCTCCCCACAGGAATCCCACCACTAACATTAGCCAGATGCATTCCGCTGATCGGCCAGACAAATCCTTTCTGCTTTGGTTCTTCAGTGACTCATGGACCGTCTCCTCCGTCGTCCTTTGTGGCGCACGGAACGTAGTACGTAGAAGTTGGTCGACGCGCGTCGCTGACGCTCCCCTTTCTAACTACAATCGCGTAGCGGCGCGTCGAATTCGGGCGCGGCGCGACTAGCCGCGCCGCGTCTCGAATTGACGCGCCGCTGCGCGGCGGGAGTATAAAAGGCGCCTAAGGGCAAATGTGATAAACTCACTGAGAAAAAAGTCCGTTAAAAATTCCGTTAAGTCGTTAAGCCAGATTTTAACGAAAAATGCCGTTAATTCGTTAAATCCGTTAAATCATTAACCGTTAAATGTGCAGCCCTGGTTGATACCAATAGGACTGTTCGAGCTGTGGAGCCAAGATTGTTAACCACACTTTATTCGGCTGACGTTTCGGCATAACCGCCTTCTTCAGAGCCTGGAAAAGTCACGGCTCTGAAGAAGGCGGTTACGCCGAAACGTCAGCCGAATTAAGTGTGAAAACGTGTGTATTTTAAAATGAAGGCAAATGATGTTCCGAAATTTTAAATGGAAATCCGCGATTTGTTTTCGCTACACTCTGGTTGTTCAATGTAGTGTCACACTACCTTACTTTGTACGAATCCTTTTCCAACTTTATTTTTCGAGTTGCTCGTGCGGATTTCATCCTGGCTTTAAATAAATAAATAAATAAAATACTAGTATATTCATAGAAAAACAAAGCAGTTTCATAGAACGAACCGCTCTTAAATTTGGTGCAAAAATTCCCGACTCTTTTTCGCTGGACCGCAATGCCTCTAGCCTAGTCACCAAATGATTGCTCGTTCATTTAATGTTCACATGTAAAGGAATTGGTGGGAGTCCTCCGTGGGTCGTCGGCTGTGTGCGAAGGAAAAAATCGAGTTCATTGTTTGAGAATAGATCGGCCAGTCTTTTTTTCGTCGCTGGGGAACAGCCGCTATAAATTCAGCAGTTCGTTTCCTGATCGGCATCTACAAAGGCGTAAATCGCGCCGTGTGTGGTCTGGACGAGCGTGGGGTGTTGATGGTGTGTTGTGGCCGTGCTGGGCCCCTTTGTGCGTCTGTGTGGTCTGTGCCCTCTTCTGATGAATTGATTAGCGTCTTCTGTTCCTCAGGCCGAGTGCCGAAGCGAAGACGTGCGGCGTAGCGCCAGATGACCCGACGACGGGGACCATCACCCACCTCGTCTCGTCCACGCTCCCGTGCCGCCGCCGGCCGGGCCACCCAGTCGGCCAGCCGGCAGGCCACCCGGGCCGTCGATCGCCGCGAAGACCTCCGTGGACCCTCGCTTCGTGCTCTCGACGATTTGCCGCCGTTTTCTGCTCAGTTCGTCGCGATCGCCCGTGTATCGTCGCTCGTCACCTTCCGCCCTCATAATGTGTTCGGCGCTGCACAACAGACTCACTTCTTCCCACGTCTTCTTCGAACGCGGCCCATTTCTCGCATGATACTCGCGATGAAGTTTTTTTTTCGTTTCAGACGAATGGCTGTGCGCGACGCGAATGCGTTAGTTTATTACCGAACCTAATGAGCAATCTCCTCGTTTTTCTGGCGCTAAGTGGTAAGAGTGGTCGTAATTTCGGTCGTATAAAGAGCGGAAGGCGCCGCCCGAACTGATCCGCTGACTTCGTTCAGTTCTGCTCCGCTGTCGCTGCGTCGACTTCGTCGCCCGAACTCAACGAGGAATCGCTCTCATCTCGCTCGACGATGTCAGTCTCGAGGCCGAGTCCACGCTACTGGTACCGTCTATACCGGAAGAGCTGTCCGTGCTCCTAGCTGTCGACAGTTCTGTAAGTGCAGAACGCTGCACCTCACACAGCGTTCCGATTCTGAAGACGTCACACTCCAGGGCACGTGCTACTACACGCTTCGCAGCCATCTCTACTCCGTAACCGTCGAGAATAGCACTACAACGGATCTCGGCAGAATCGGCTACGGCCTGGAAGAAGCGCCATCATCGATCGCCTTCGACTGGATTACTCGGAAGGTTTCGAACGTTCTGTTTGCTTCGGCGTGACGCCTTTTTGCCAGCCTTTGCCTGTCCTCGTTCAAGGTCGAGACCATCGATCGTCTTCCTTCCTCCTTTTCACCTTTTTGCTTTCAGATTTTTATCTCGTTATCTGGAGTTGGCCATGACAGCTCTGCCAGAGTCTATGCCTGCAGCTTATCTGATGTAACTAACTGTACAGTAGTAATTTATGAAAATTTGGATTACCTGCACTCGCTATGTCTGGATCCACTCGAGGGGTGAGTAGTGCTTCCTAGTGTTTTCAGTTATTTTTTAATGTTTGTGTTTTTTAATGCGTCTATTTTGTTTGTTGATGCTATGTAAGCTTCCTTGCATATCAGAAAAGGCGGTACTTTCCGGGCTGAGCTCACGGCGCAGTCGTGAAGTCAATCTTACTATGACTGGCCGAGGAATATGGCTCTTCCAAAGCTGCTGTAATCTCGCAACGTACCAAAAAATTGTGAGAAACTGATCAATAAGGAATTAGCCTTGTATTACGTTTTTAACAAACCAGTAGTTTGGTTTTACGTCCACACTTTCATTCCTTATAAACGTGGGTTCATCTATTGTAATCTTGAAATGCAATAATTTCGAGCATTCGGGAAAATATCAGTTTCGAAGAGTCCTTTCAGATTTTCCATGAAACCGATACCCTGATATGATTCGTTTCCAGTCGAATTGAAGCTCTTCGTCGCCCCATCGTTCCTTTGGGGGTATAGACGTATGAATGTTGGTGAACTTTGCTTTATTTTGTTGCATAAATGATTAATGCCCGTGAGCCTCTGTGGGCATAGTTTTTGATAAAAAGACGAAAATTATTCAGTTTCTATTCTACTCGTACCAACAGGAAGTAAGACGTCAAGAAACGATATGGAATCTGTCTCAGTGAAAGCAACTGAAACAGGATTGTCGGATGTATCCTAATCTGGAGGGGGGCACCAGGGATGAGCGGACAATAAAATTTTGAAACCCGGATAATGGATAACGGATAATTTTGCCCAAAAATGGCCGGATAACGGAAAAACGGATAACGAACAAACAACAAAAAGTAAAACTAAATTCAAACTATTCTTTCTCCTTTAGTAGGTTGGATGTTTTAATACTGTCTACGTCACATGTCAAATAAGCCGCTTTTTTCCTTCTTATTGTTTTTTCGAGGCGCGTTGTAGCGCAGTCAAAGGGGGCGCAACTGTTGCATGCACATCGAATCAATGTTCTTGGTTCGGGTTTCCAGTGAAGTCAACCAACCGTCCATCCTTTTGAGCTCGAGAGTTGGCACCAGGCTTCTCCTCAAAGGGTGATGCACTGGTTTGTCTATCTGCTGGCACCACAAGTCATTCTAAAGGCCAAATACGCATTCAAATTGCCTCCACCACATCGTGTACAAGTAGAATGTGCGGCGCATCTCGCAGTGGAATTGATTAGCGGCGCCCTGCACTCTTTATTCATGTTTTTAGTTTGCAATGGAGTCGATAGGTATAGATCCTATAGGTCTTCTGAGCTTGGGTGAGGCAGTCGTTAAAAGGAGTCGCTTTTTGTATATTCTTTAACCAGCTTTAGCACTAATTCTTGCCCAGACCTAACAAAACTCTCTCTATTGCTCCGGACAGGGTGAATTGGTGCTGAGCGTATTTGGGGAGAATGACAGTAAATTCATCATGCTGCGGGATCTACGCCATCTACTGCCATTTTCCGCATATGTGGAACCTACGATCATTGATCATCATTGATCATTTCAAGTACAGTAGTTTCATATTGATTCGAAAATAAGATGAAACTACTACTCATACAAATAGACGTCATCCACATATATGCTCATCCAAGGATGACTTATCAGCCTTTCGGTAGTTTCCACAGGCATGGTCATTTTGTTGTTTTGTCCCTCCTTCTTTTCGACCTTACATTAGTTTAAGAAACAATTTCAAACGGCTGTAATTCACGGACAAGTACTCTTTCAAGCTTTGCTTTTCTTTTTCAGACTCTGAAGGTGTTTGTGCAGAAACGTCAGCCGAATTAGGGTTGTACACCAGTATTGGATCCACAGCCCCACAGCACTTCTTCTATTGTTCAACAACTACTTTCTAAACCTACAGATGGATCTGGAATTATTTGGAAGTATTAGAGTACACATAGTATAAGTCCATCGACCAGTCACCAGAACTTATCATTGGAAACACTGAAGCATAGTTTCAAAGAGCTGAAAGATCATGTAAAAGTGGAATGTCTGGCAGTTAATTCATATGAACGTTTGTCCCTTTCTCCTCTGTCGACCAGTTTTTCGAGATCGTACATTATGCTAGAAGGAATTGTGGTGAAAACCTCTCAACTAGAAATGAGCAAGGCAGTGTTTTGCATTTTAAAACGCGCTATGAGGTGCGTTATCAGGTAGATAGTTTAACATAATTATACCATTGGGAACTAAGAGAAGACACCGACCTAGCATTCGAGCAACTAACAGTGGAAAAAACACAAAACGATTTGTAAAAACTTGTCCTTATATTCAACTAAAAAATCATAAGGCTAAATTAATTTAGCTAATGATAGGTAGTCATGAGCCAGATTTTGTTGTTCGTTATTCGGCGATTTTCGACCGGATAACGAACAACAAAACGGATAGGTCAAAACACACCGGAAACCGGATAACGGATAACGGTTAATCCGCTCATCCCTGGGGGGTACATAATGTTTTGACTCATCATCAACTCTCTTAAACCTGTTTCGAGAGCTTCACCAGCTTCATTTGATGTCTCACGATATTTACTGTTCTTTGATAAATTCAAGTGATGTGGCATCACAGCGGGAACACCTTTATGGTCGCTCCTTCCGACTATGATAGATAGGCATTGTCTTTTAAAAACGAAATGAACAGTATTTTGAGTAACATCAAATTGTTCTAGACCAAAGGGTTGAACTAACCAAGATTCTCTCTACGATTTCAGTGAGTTGCCCCTCAATGGCTTAGTGGTTACGTGGTTCACCAGCGGTTCTCGTTTTACTGAATTCGTTCACTCTACAGTTATTTTGTTGCCTATCTGAAAAGCGTCGAATTCAGTTCAATCCATTATGTCACAGGTTTATTTCTAAGGTCGAAAATTGCGATTACTGTAGATCCTAGTCGGGAGAGGCAACCAGAAAGTGACAATTGCGCCATTCACGAATTCGCCCGAAATCTTCACATGTGTCAAGAACCGAAGCCTGTATAAGTTCCGGTGAGGGGAACCTGAATGCAGAACATTGTACGCTTCCTCCCGACTAGGATTAGGATTGGTCCTATGCATAGACTTTACCTTCCAACCTGACCAGCTAATTTTTTTCGTAAGAAAGCTCTCTAGAGGCTGAATTCCTACAGAAATGCTTTGAAGGCCTTCTCTGGTGGTGACGAAGTTGAAAGTGAAGGCAAACCGCGTAGACTTAAGGCGACTTGTATGCGTTTCACTTAGGCCTATGTTATACTTCGGCGACGCTGTTGTCTCGACGTCGGCGGCAGTGTTACGCGGGCTGCTACGCAGTGCCTAGCAGCCCGCGCAACACAGCGTCGCCGAAGCATAACATAGGCCTTACCTTTGTGAAGGCCTATGTTATGCTTACCTCTATGGGTAATATATAGGAGGAATTTGCTACCTAGAGTCGATTCTACTCATTTCTAGCTATAGCGAAAAGCCATTCTTCATTTTTTTTTTGCCCATGGGTCGTAAATGTTCTTTTTCAATCTTGAATTCATGAACAGATGCATTGGGATCAGATGTAGTGGCTATATCCGGACTAATGCACGTTCTCTTAGGGCTATTAACCCAATTTGCCTTTCACCTGCCGTAGCATTCACTTCGACTTGCTGTCCTTGGTCGCAAAGTTTTATGGTACTTCCCACTCAAACGCCTTTTCAATCTGGTGAAAGCAGACTTCAAGAAGCTATGTAGTCCCGATACCTAATCTATAGCGGAGCGCGTCCCCCTGTGACGAAATTAGCGGGAAAATAGAGAGTAAATTGACGACGGCGTGAGACAGGATCAGGGGAAATTGAGAGAAACTGGGCAACGAGACAACTTTTCCAGAATGGGGACGCGTGCGGTGACTGTGTTCGAGCGAGAAGACTCAGACAAAGCTAGCGTATCTTCTCACGCTCACTATTAACTCCATTGGGAATTATTTGTTGACTATCGGCTTCCAGGGAAGGAACAGCAGTTGATACCAATTGTTCACTAGTATTCTGCATGGTTAAGTTGGATGGAGGAGTGAGGGCTTATTCAAATTTTTCCGACTTTCCGAGGGTTTAAAGAAGATGAAAGCGACGAAACGTAAGTCAAATGAGGTGCTGTGGCAACGAAAAAAGAGCGTGTAGGTGATCCGAGTTCTGTCCTAGTAAGGGGGGGGGGGCATTCCACTCCGACTCTTTCACAATGGCGACGAAACTGGAAGCAAACTATAATACCTCACAGAGATAACACCGTGACCTAATAGAGGACCTTTCTCTGTAATTTCCTAGCGGGGAGATGTCATACTGTTTACAATTGCTTCACTCATCTAGCGTCGCCCCTCTCCGACTAGAAAAGATCCGGTAATCCGATATTAGCGTGCCGGTATACGTCAGAAGCAGAACTTAGTTCTTCAAAATGATTGTAGGATCTATCCCAGTGGGTGGACGGGAGCATTTCTCTCTATCTGTTTTACAAACGCTAAAAAATTCGAGGTGAACTAGAGCATAGAGCAAAGAATTTTTATTGAGCCAAGGTGATGCGAAATCAATTCTGCACAAAAAAAAAGATTACAGCAAAAGTTGGCTTTTTGATATTTCATTCACTGAAAAGCTACAATGCAGGATGGTTCAAAGAATGCAAACACTGTTTGAAAGGTGATAGCCTTGCTCACAGTAAAGGTACTGAAGAAGTTAAGGAGTGATATGAAAGCTTTAAAAAAATGGAAACTTTCTGACATATGAGCGGTATGGATTGCGCCATGCACTCGTCTGAAACCTTGCATTTTACACTCGATTGATTGTGCTTTCCCTGAATACTTGCCACACCTTCTCCACAAAGTGGCCTATCGATTGATTTGTGCTTCTTTTGCCGTTTAAAATTTGAAAATAACGTGAAAGACACATAGAATTCGAACATATTGATTGTACAGTTTAATTGTGAGCAAGGGTCCTGCTTTCCAAGACGGATTCTGTAGACTGATGACGTAATATTGAAGCTGAATAGAGAGGTTAATCGGCATAATTGCAAATACTGGGGACGAAAAACGTTAAAAAACACAGCGCAGGTTAATCTGGCCAAGTAGTAACAAGATTGTAACAACCATTTTATCGGGCACAAGCAATCGAGTCTGAAATGCAAGGTTTTAGGCGAGGCATGGCGCAATCTTGTCCATTCACACGCAACAGAAATCTCGTTACACTGATCTTTCACTAGCAGAAGTGTTGGAACCTTTCAAATACTGCCTGCACTGTACCCGACAATCTGCATTTTTTGTAAGCCGAGTGTGTTTTTAAGTTCTAAACTCTAAAAGAAGCTCAAATCAATCGAAACGGCCACTTTGTGAAGAACTTACAACAAGTCTCCAAGCGAAACACAATTAATCCAGTGTAAAATTCAAAATTTCAGGCGAGTGCATGGCGCACTCCATAACGCTCATATCTCAGAAAATTTTTGTTTTCTTAAGTTTTCACATGTGTCCTTAATTTCGTCAGTGCCTTTAGTGTGAGAAAAGTTATTACCTTTCGAACAGTGTATACATTTTTTGAGCCGCCCTGTATATTCAAACGAAATATCATCTAACTTTAAAAAAACTTGTAGTTAACTTCAGAAATGTCGGTGCAATCCCTGTCGGGGGGGGGGGGGGGGGGGGGCAGTCCATTATGAGTTGTTAACGATAGCTACGCATGTGTACATACAACATGCAATACAACATATGAATGCCTTAACTTACCTGATCCCCTCCTTGGAAATGTCCTAGCGTTCCGCTGAAACATTGAAAAAGTTTGAATATGGAACTATGCACGGTGCAGGAGGGGGGGGGGGGGGGGCGCTATGCACGGCAGCACGGTTGTGATCCAAAACTCTATTTGGTTTGGAAAGAAATCGCAAACCGCTATGCACTAATTGATTAAGGTAATAACGTTGCTTTAACGTGTTTTCGTGGTTTTATAGTATTGTAATTGTCACAGGTTTCTGTTCAATTTGCTGTTTTCATTACTCCCTCCCCCCGATTAGGAAAGCAGTTTAGAAAGCTGATTTTGGTATTGGAAGGACATGAATGAATAATGTAAGCATATTTATACATATTCATATGTTGTGGTGCATGTTGCATTTCTATAGAAGTTGAAATGGATGGCCTCCCCCCTCTTCCCTGACAGGGATTGCACAGAAATGTCCTTTATGTTGAAGGAAATTTTCTAATTTGCTGTTGAAGGTTTTTGGCGAAGAATTGAGGACTGATAGGGGAGCCTAATTCCAAATTTTCTTAGCACGAGCCGAAAAAGGTTCTTGATTTTTTTGAGTGCGGTTTTTGCGATTGAATTGTAAAATTATGCCCTCTGGTAATTCGTTGAATGAGGACGAAATGAAGAGTTCATTTTCATTAATATCCAGGTGATCATTAACTATTCTAAAAGCAAGGCTTTGATCATAGGTAATTCGTCAATGTGATAACATGTAGTGGCGAGCGGAGCCAGTCTTTCAGGATAAGAAACTTCGATTAAACCAGCACTGAACACTTGTTTTGTAAATCTATTTTTACGCTTTCTATCTGACTCATACTACTTTGCCTTAATGCTCCAACAGACATGAAAGCAGACAAGAAGGCTTGTATTTGAAAAGTGCGATTTTCCCTCTGCGATTTTTTAACAAGGCGCAACCACATTGTTCGTGTTTGTTTCGCTTTTTTATCGATTCGCCCCCCCCCCCCCCCGACTAGGATATATCCCAATTATGTGTTCAGGAACATGTACTGGCTGAACGGCATAACGAACTGCATCGAGAAGTCCTTCATGAATGGCGAGCACCATGACAAACATCCATACAGTGTAAGCACTTCTCTGAACTCCTAACCTCGCTCACTCCCTTTCATATCAGGAGACGTTCTTCAGGACCAGGCCGTCACTTCATCAAAGGACGTCACGTACTCCTCACTAACTCTAGATCTGAACGGAAGGCGAATCTACTTCGTCAGAACGCAGAGGAAGTCGTCCCAGATTTGGTACTGTGAGCTATATCATCGTGAGTCGTGCGCCCAACTCTTCGACACCGATCCTATCCAGTTCTTCACCATCTTCAAGGTGAGTGCTGGTTTTCGTCGCATTCAGAGGATCCCTTCCTGGATGTTTCTGCATCTGCATTTCTAGTCGTACTTCGTGTGGTCGACTTCCTTCCGTGGTGAACTGATTCTGTGCGAGAAATCTGACTGTGAGAACACTTACAAGACGATCGAGAATATTCGTGGTGTCGAGTCTCTGGTCGTGGTGGATCCGTCGACACAGCCGAACAGTAAGTTGTTCCCTTCCTTGTAGTTCTTACCTTTATTTGCTAGTTATGCTTTAATTATTTTTTATTATTGATCAATTACTTAAAAGTAGCCTTATTTTCTGCGCATCTATTTGTATCCAATGTATTACTGATTAGGATATTACTGATCAAAGAATCAATGAAGTTCCTCTCCGGCCCCCTTGCGGAGTTGTTCCAATTCCCCCTCCCATACCATTCTTCGCGTAGGTATCGAAGTCCACGGAGGCGCCAACTCCCGCATACACCGAATCAGGGTTTCAGGTTCTATGCCCGCTCAGGCCAACCAAGTCCTCCAGCCCTTCAAGGTCGGTAAATTGGTACTGAACTGTTTGGGAAATCTAGAACACTTACCTCTTCATCGACTGGCCTCTACAAGTCGTTGTATAGAGTATTTATGCTTTCAGTTTGCCTCCACGATTACCTGCAGAAGCAGAATGTGTGGCGCATTCTAGATAGGGTTAACGGAAAGTTTTCTTCTCCTGTCTTCTAAAGCCGTTTCTGTCAGCTACTGGAAGCTGCGCTTTGTCCCTAACTCTTCCTGAACATATGGTCTCTGTAGTATAGCGGTAGATTATCACAGTGATCTTCAATTCTTTCATTTCATTGTATATGCTGTTAGATTTATAACATTTGTTGAGAATGTTAGGGTCTTTACGGACATGTATTCAGTTCACCATTGCTCGTATTCTCCATCAGCTTTACTACTGAGATTGAAAACTATGAACGACTTGAAAGCCATCGGTATCGATCGTCTGCTCAACCTGATCGATATCCTTTAGCTCTCGTTCTCATGCACAGCGTCGCGTTGTAAGTGTAGTCCCTTCCGTAGTCTATTAGACGCTAGTCAGTTCTCTTTGGGATGCGCCATGCATTTTACTTGTGCGGGATGTCGTGGAGCCGATTTGGACATTAAAAGGACATGCGATGGCCTATGGACACGTCATTGTTTCATCCTTCCTAGACAAGTCTGGTACCAATTCACTGAGCTTGGAAGCGTAGACGGCTTGATTGGAGTAGGTGACAGTCCGAACCAGGATTCCGGAATTGGGTGCACGTGACGATCGGCACCTTCTCCGATTGCGCTACCACGCGCCTTCCTACCTTTAGCGAGCTACAACCCTTGTTAAAAATGAACCTCGTTCTAGAAGAGGTTTTTGGGCAAAGACGTGGTTTCTCTCATCGCTCTCGCTTGACAAGCCATTTTTCCACTCCTTTTTTATTTTAGTCGCGGATTAGTCAGTGCTCTTGGATTGTTTAAGCGAGCTGGGAACTTCTTTGAAGTGAGTGGTGAGCTTGAAACTGTCTACAAGCAAAAAGAACACGCTATCCATGTCCAGTGCCAATTCAATGCCATATAATTGGTATTGGCCCTGTCCACCAGTAATTTACAATTCAAAAACTTAGAGATCGGCGTTAGTCAATCCTTCTGTGGAATATCCTATTTCTACAGAGTACCATGTAGGAAGTTTGAATGCGTATTTAGCTTATGGGGGAGGGAGAGAGACAGAGTACGAGAACCGACTGGGGCTTGTGGGGCGGGGCGCAGTCGGAGGAAGCGCGACTGTCGCGTGCACGCGATACCAGATTCCTGGTTCGGATTTCCCGCCCAGGCCAACCAAGCCTTCCATCCCTCCGGGGTCGGTGAATTGGTACCAGACTTGTCTGGGAAAGATAAAGCACTGACTTGTACATCGGCTGGCCACCGCAAGTCATTGTATGGCCAAACACGCATTCATGTCGCCTCCACGACATCCCGTAGAAGTAGAATGTGCTCGCGCATCCCAGAAGGGATCGAGTAACGCCGTCCTTTATCCTTATCCTTATTTAGCTTGTGCAAGAACATACCGTGAATATCTCAATGTTTTCACGCATTTCTTTAAGCGTGGAGCGTCTGGTGCATAGTCTGAATGGTATTATTATTGATCGGTTTTTACGTTCAAAACTCTTGCGTAAGAAGGGATTTGAACCCGCATCCTCTGCTTTCCGGGCAGAGTGCTACGTCTTACAGCACTGGTGCCATTTGATCGCTCACAGTATTCGCGACTGACGCAATAGGACAATCTTTCATCCTTCCTGGACGAGTCTGGTTCACCGATCTCGGCACGTTAGTATGCTTGGTCGGCCAGAGTGGGTCCCAAACCAAGAAGCTCGATTCGGCTCCATGCAAGTGTTGGAGCCTGCTCCAACTGCGCTATAATTGCCTAGAGCAGTTTGTAGACGAATGGCATTGCCTTCTTTGGTTAGTCATGGTGAATCGCTAGCGGATCTATCCGCTAGCGATTCACCACGACTGATTCACCATGAGGGAGGGGGACCTTCGCTTCGTCTTTATCGTAACGACAGTAAAGTTGAAGTTGAACGATTTAACGGAGGCAATACCTTCATCTAACCTAAAAGAGGACCCTCCTCTGCACTGTCCTTAAGTGGGGGCTCATCATGTTTGTGTTTGTTTCGTTTTTTTTCCAGCAGTGCTCCTCCCCTTCTTCCCCTCACCCCGACTAGAACAGATTTCCATTTAATAGCTAGGAATTGGAACAAAATGTACCCTGCACACCCATATGGTTAGGTTATTATTGTTCCATTTCCACTTTCACTTTCGTCCACACCAAAACGCTAACTTCGAATATCGCTTCAGTGAATTGAAATGAAAAGATGGTGGCGAAACAAACCCTCTTTAACTTTTTGCTTTTTACTATTTCTATTTCTATTTATATAGCTCATATAACCCAGTTTTATTTAAAACTGTTGCAGAATTGCTGTTTTCCTATTCTGTTCGCTTACACTGTACTTTATACTGGCTAAAAATTTGCTTTAAAAGTACCTTTTTTATGTTGCTATATCCTTCGAAGATCTGACGATTATTTATTATTTTTTATTATGTTATTATTTCTTTCGGAGAATTCATGTGAAATAGGGAGTTATCACGACCGTACCCACGCCAACTCGATCCACTGCTGGTACCCTAACTTTGTGGGTCACATGTGTTCAATGTTTCATAAGTTTTTAAACAAAATCTTCCTGAATTTAATTAACTGTGACCGATTCCTATAATTCACATGCGTTTTTAAACTTTATGTATTTTTAGGATCAAATCCGAATCCTTGCTCAACAAACAATGGAGGCTGTTCACATTTCTGTCTGCTGCTGAACTTTCATCCGTGGTCCGAATGTTCTTGTCCGGTGGGAATCAAGTTGCTCGATGATGGACGGACCTGTGATCCGAGAGGCATTGATAAGGTGCCCTTTTCTCCTTCTTCATCGGGAGTTCTTCTCCATCCACTTTAAACCACTCTTATTTCAAGATCTTGTTCATTTCGGCGGTCAGTGGTTTATATCACATTTCGCTTGACACCAACGACTTCACACCTAAGCAAATTCTGTTCGAGGTATCGATGGTCTTACAATTTGTGTTGTCAGAGTTTCTATGAGAACTTCAGGGCCTCAACAATGATGGATTTGCTCACAAGTTTTACGACATTGACTTCGATCCTATCGAAAGGAAGATCTACTGGATTGACGCGAGCTTGGGACAGATTCGCCGCTGTTCTGTAAACGGATCCACTGTCGAGGTACTCCCAGACTTCTTCATTTTTCCTTTTCTTCCGTAGTTCTACTCCTATGGACTGGGGTGGATGCAAATACGCACGATTTTGGGGGCGGGAACAACGGCTGTGGCCGCCATTTGGGACAAGTTGTCGCCGCGCCACCATGCTCTCCTCGCTGTCTGACACACTCTTTCACCGCCAACGTATACAACCATGCCACTCTAGTGGATAGGCCCCTCTTTCACATGTTTGCTCTCTCAAAACGGTGAATGAACGATAACAAATGACTGAAAAACTGAGGAACTCAACCATTTTCTGAAAAACCTGGTATTAAAACAATGCCATATTCGATTATGAGCCTTAAACATCACCCACAGTAAACAAAGCAGTTTTAGTTCACGTTTCCATTGTGTTTTAAAGAAATACGCCAGCACTTTACTGTTTGTGGCATTCTTTCCAATGAAAACTAAATCTGATACACCTCGTTTAAACGATTCTAGCAAGTGCTCTTGGTTCAGCACAGTTCTTTCGACTTTGTTTCCTGGAGCACACTTCTGGCGCAGACGTTGTTACAATGCTGTGTAACTATTGAACAGAATATAGGTTCCCGGTTTTGACCCCTTCCTAATAGAACCGATAGCGCCTTAGAATTGCGAAATCCCATGTGTTCAGTCTCCTTTCTTTCAAATTCCCCATTGGCATATAACTGCAGGTGACGAGAAGTCGTAAAATATCGTCAGGAGGTTGAAAGATATTAGAAGGAAGATGCTGTTGTTATGAAACTTCCATTGTAACAATTTATTAGCTGCTGAATACACTTAAGAGTAAGCATTCCCATCAATGAAGAAAATTCGCTTTCGCAAGGTCGCTACATTTATTCGTGTGAGGTAGAACATTGGCGGACAAGCTGTTTTATTATTGCACGAGTCAATATCGAACAAGCCTCAAATAAATAGGTATCGCTTTTTCTAAGTTCTTTTATCCAACACCTAGCATCTCTACCACTCTGCAATATGTGTTTCATTGTACGCGTGTTCGTAGCCTTCTTTCCCCTTTACAGTCGAGAGAGGACCGAGGAAGCTCTTCTAATCAGCACCTTTCAAAACTTTTATTCAAACTTCTTACGTGTTGGTAAGCTCCATGTTCTATTCTAGCCTATTCTAGCCAAACGCTTTCGGGTGAAATTAGGCAGTGATTGAGCTTTATAACGCTCAGAAACATCCCCAGCTCCAAGTGTTTGAACCAGCTGGCAATGGTAGGCAATGAAATTATGCGTACTTCTATAAATACCAACATATTATAAACCTAAAGCTATTAGCATTGTCTTGAAACCTATCCGACAAATCGCATAAAGCCATCAATCTACAAAAACTGCGGTGAAAACAACACTGGAATCGTAATCAGCGCTCCCGAAAACCCTGGTGCACCTTCTTCTACCCTGAAATCATCCCTCTCATACGTGAGACAACCCTCGATCCTCTTGACTCAATCAGCAAACGCGCTGGAATCACGTGAGCACCGCCGCGACTGGTCGTCCCCAGTGCTGGAGACCCCGCCCCCCAAAATCGTGCACATTCGTGCGCACCCATCGCGTTCTCAATCGATTTTGAGGCTTGTCACTGTGTCCTGTTCAGCCGCTGTGGAGCTCTATAAAGCCTCAATTCTTTTTGTGGGCTCTATCAAGTAATCAGGGCCAGCTATAGTACAATACCCTAGACTTGAAACTATATATGTATCCACTACCCTCTCTTCTCATGTCAACATACACTTCTTCACCCCTCACGTGTATTTACTTCATTTGCGACCTCGTTTCCACTTCTCATCGAGCCATTTTATTCCGAGATGATGTCCTTCAGCTTTTCGTCGGTCAGCTTTATGCTGTCTCTGATTCTGTAGGAAGCATCGAGAAGAGGGACTGTGCACCGGGCTGACCCGTGGCTCATGTACCTTACCCACCACTATCCTTATCGTTTAACTTCTCTTGCCACTGATAACTTCTTTTTTTCAAGGATGTGCTGCTGATTCCGAATTCCGTTAGAGTGTTCCGGTTGGACTATCATGCGAGGAACATCTACTGGGTTGACGCAGCACTTAATCGGATCTATGTGAGTCTCACCACTACTTCTATTTGCATTACAAGTTCATTTTTTTGATTAAGCGCTGCTTTTTACATTCAATTGAGGCCATGTCAATCATCTACTTGGAAGATAAAATTAAAATTAAGGGCAGGCATAACCTGGCATTATTTACACACCTGGGTCCAGGGTTAACATCAGAAATGGCCTAAATTATTGTTTCACTGGGATCGACCGAAAAATTCTAGTGTGCTCTTATCTAAACAAAGTGTACTGCAAGTGTAAAGCAGTTGACCCTCTATCCCTGGGATGAGTTCTGTATGCGAGATATGCATTTTTGCATTTCACCACTTCTTCAACTTAAGCACGTCGACACAGAAATCAATCGTATCAATATCCTGCGATTGCTAATCGATATTGACAATTCTCACTGTCCCACGCCACAAGGTGTGGTAAGTATTAGGTCGTTACCTAAGAAGTTCTGTCGTTTTTTGACCTCTAACTTCAAATGTAAATATCTTGGCCCAAACATAACTTTATTAGTCGAAATAAGAACCATTACAATCTACACATCTTTGCCAGCGAGATACTAGTTTACTTATTTTAGTAGCCTAAAACTCCGGATATTTAGAAGCGATGAATTCTTCGAGAGCATATTCTGCATCGTGTCGGTTCCTGAAGTATTTTCCGCGAAGGGGCCGTCGGGATGTTTGAAAAAAAATGGTAGTCTGTAGACGATAGGTAGAGCGAATACGATGGATGGTCGAGTGTCTCGTATCTCAACGAATGGAGCTTCTGCCTGGTGATCATCGATACGTGCAGCCAGGCGTTGTTGCGCAAAAGTATCGATCCCCTTCTGTAGATCAGCGCTGGGTAGATTTGCTGGAGCTTCTTCTGCACCTCGTCCAGCTTCTGACCGTACTTTTCCGCCGTGATTGTTCACCAGGTTTGAGAACGCTATAGTGGATTAAACCAGTGGCGCACCACCAAACGGTCATCATCACCTTTCCTGGTGCATACTCGGCTTTGAGCAGTGTTCAGGTGCTTCGTCAATATCCAGCCATTGAGCACTTCGTCGTCGATAGGCGATTTATTTTTTGTCACAAGTCACAATCCGCTCCAGAAACGGGTCGTTTTTTGTTGCGTAGAAGGAGCGCTGACGGCGAGCTTGAAGGGCGAATCTGCTCTCGAAGAATTCATGGCTTCTAGATCCCCGGAGTTCTATGATACTGGAATAAATAAACCAGTATCTCGTTGGCAAAGATGTGTAGATTGTAATGGTTCTTACTTCGCCTAATAAAGTAATGTTTGAGCCGAGATGCTTACATTTGAAGTGAGAGGTCAAAAATGACAGAACTTACAAGGGAGGCCCATGAACTTCCCCAAAGGTTCTCAACGTGACCTATATGGTTTTGTAGAGCATCGGACGAGGATCACAGAACTATGCTACGGTTTTGCTACGGGCCACTGGGTGGTCCGAAAATGGCAAAAAAAAAATGGTACCGCTTCAGAGCGGGCTGATAGGGCAAAATTGATAGCTGGAATGGCTCTGTCGTGCACTGAACGTAACTTACAAAAGGTTTGGAGCCCAAATTAAAGTTTGATAGTGATTTCTTACGTTTCCTAGACGAAGCTGCAGTGTACATTCAAGTGACTCAATCGCCGGCGCCAGCGTCAGCGACTGGATGGCCGAGTGGGTAGCGTGGCGGACTTGCGGGAGGGGGTTGAGGGTTCGTTTCCGGAGGCGGTGTTTCTGCGTCCCCGGGGGGACTGTTAGCGTTTTTGCAAATGGAGATTATACTTTGGCTCCGGTAGGGTATCTTCTCCGTGTCCTAACCCCGCTTTCAACCTGTTGTCAGATGTGGAAGAAGCTGGTTTTGTTGCGTGGAGCGATATCGCGCATCCATTAAACGATGCTTGAATCGCTGAGGAAGGTTCCGTTAAATGCTATCCCCATATGACCTCTTTGGTATGTTCTCAATTACTTTTCGAAGTGTTTCTCATTATCACTTCATTCGTGAACAAAATCGACAAGCATTGATTTATTTGACCCATCATCAAGACAAGCTCACTGCTCTTCGGATTTCCTCATAGACTGCTTTTTATTCTTCTCCCAGCTTTCACTACTTCAGCTAATTGTTTCCAAGTAGTGCATATTTTATCCAACTCGTGTGCTTAGTCGCCTTCCTGTGTGTTTCTTCCTCACCATTCTCTTACACACTTACGGGAGACGGATCGGGGGCACTGCAGATAGGAGCACTTGCACTCACTCCCTCAACTCTGGAAATCGAAAAAGATTTTTCGCCCTAAATTCATCACAGGGTTTCCTGGGATGCAGGTCACCAATCTAGCAATCGTTTTCGGTGAAACGATGGATGGCAGAAGGTTACGATGGATATGTGCAAGCTAAAGCAGTATACGCAGAATAACCGGCTCTGCCGCTTTTCACAACTCCAAAGGTCGAGGAGAGGACGAAAGAAAAAATTTTGCCCAAAGGGGTTATTTGGGGTGCTAATTACGGATATGACATCCATTTTTAAATTTTCGGTCGATTACAGTAGGTTACGGTAGATATGGGTGACTAAAGCTGCGCACTTTAGTGAGATCGCTTCATTCTCCAATGTTATCAGACATATTTTCCAACCTTCGACCGCAACTTTGATGAAAAGTAGTACAAGCAAAGTGGTAATTTAGAAGAAGAACGACAGATTCGTGGTCAGCAGCTTAATAGTTCCCGACAGGGCCAATCTAGGTGTCACTTATACCTTATCAACCCGCTCTGAAGTGACACTATTTTTGCCATTTCCGGACCACACAGTGGCCCGTAGCAAAAACGAAGCACAGTTCTGTGAGCCTCGTCCGATGCCCTACAAGACCGTATAGGTCTCGTTGAGAATCTTTGGGGGGAGTTCATGGGCTTCCCTTGTTAGGTAACGACGTAATACAAAACCGAGGGAGCAACGGCCCCCGGCTGTTGAGTACATCTTACGTCGGGGTACTTGGTTCAATACCCTCCCAGGCCAATATAGTCCTCCATCTTTCCGGGGTCGATAAATTGGTGCAGACTTGTCTTTGAAGGAAAAGCACTGACTTTGTTTTTGTTGCCATTGCAAGTCACTGTATTTACAAAACACACCTTAAAATTGCCTGCACTATATCCCGTGGAAGTAGAATGGGTGGCGCGTTCCGTAAAGGGACGGATTAACACCGTCTTTTGTTCATTTTATTGGAAATGCTGGAATTGTTCCTTTTGTTCGCTGCTCTTCAAGTTTGTCTGTTTAAGGTTACCAAGCTTGGAACGACTTACACACGAGTTATCATTACTCGGAGTGTTAGCAGACTTCATACTCTAGCGTTGGATCTCCGAAACCGTCATCTGTACTTCAGTGGTAAGTTATCTGCATTGTCAGTGCAGTTACTACGCCATTTGAAGCCATTCATCCATTTCAGATGGACAAGGTGAGGAGAACTTCATTGACCGATGTGACCTTGACGGACGCAATCGGACTAGAGTAGTACGTTTACATTATATTTGTTTTCGCATTTTCTTCATTTGTGCCTTCAAGCATGCAGTTTTTGCACACTTTTACTAAGCGGACGTTCTCCCTGTAGAATCTGCGCTCTAATAACAGTACAGAGACCTTAAGATTACTTAGCTCGCCCAAAGGGCATCTTCTTGCTGGTACTTTTTAAGGAAGAAGGTGTTAATGTTCTTCAAGGTGTTTTCCAGTCAACAAGATGAAATCCCACCCGCACAAATGGTTTTGTGATCGCATCACCTACTTTATGAACAACAAGTGCTCCGACACGCCTAACGGCGTGTCTCGCACTTGCGCGCTTCGCGCGACTTTGCACCATCACTGACCTAAAGAAGGTAGCTTTTGTCAAACTTAAAATTCGCTAACATCTTCGACCTGCTGCGTACTTCATCGGCATCAAGCCGTTCACCACTTCGGTACCTTTCATCATAGACATTTTCTCCACACCGTCCAGTAACATCATTGGTTTGTGCTGCGCAGTACTTCGGCCCCTCCACTGTGTACACGTCTTCCGAATCGGGGCGCCAGCTTCCCCCTCACTCGTTTCTTGTTTCTAGATCTAATTGCTGGTCCGCCTTTACTGGTGTTCCCCCCCCCCCCCCACCTTCCTGGTCCCAACCCCTGGCCCACTTACTTGTTTTCACTATTGACCCCCTACTGGTCTCTTCTTGCTGGCTTCCCCGCCCTGGTCCCTCCTTCAGGTTGTTCCTTTCCTTCCTGGACGCTCACCTGGTTCACTCTAAAGGGCCCTTACTTCCCTTCTCCACCACCCCTTAGTGGTCCTACCATGCTCAAGGCAGACGTCAGTGACACGTATTCAGAATCAAACGCTCAGAATCGCGCGCGGACGCCGCTGAGTCAAGCAGGAGGGGGCTGCGCTTCCTCTGCTGCAACATCCCATGTTAAACGGCAAACGTTGCCCGTGAGAGGTACGCAAAGGCGTATCTCGCGCGGGTAAAATTTTCCGTTCAACGTGGGATAATGCTGAATTCTGGATGCGGCCGCTCGTCGTACGACGGCGGTGTCACCTCTACTGACTCCAGATGCTTGTTGCGCGACGAAGGGGACCCGTATTCTGGATTCAGACGCTCAGAAGCGCGCGAAGATGTCGCTGCGTCAGGCAGGAGGAGGTTGTGCTTCCTATGCTGCAGCAGTAAAGTTCTCCGTTCAACATGGGATAATGCTGAGTTCTGAATGCGGCCGGTCGTCGTACGACGACGATGTGGCCATTGCTTCCTTTATTTTCGCTTCTTCTGACTCCAGACGGTTGTTGTGCAACGAAAGGGACCCGTCTTCTGGATTCATGCACTCAGAAACGCGCGCAAACGCCGTTTTGTCAAGCAGGAGGCGGCTACGCGTCCTTTGCTGTAACAACATCCCATGTTGAACGGCAGACATTGCCTGTGCGAGGTACGCAGAGGCGTACCTGGCGCGGGTAAAGTTTTCCGTTCAACATGGGATAATACTGAGTTCTGCATGCGGCCAGTCGTCGTACGACGACGATGAGATCTCTGCTTCCTTTCTTTTCGATCTTCTGATTCCAGACGGTTGCGGTGCGACGAAGGGAACCCTCCTTCTGGATTCAGGGACTCAGAAACGCGCGCAGACGCCGTTGTGTCAATAGAGAGGAGGCTGCGCTTCCTCGGCTGGAGGAGCATCCCAGGTTGAATTCTGGATGCGGCCGCTCGTCGTACGACGACGGTGTCACATCTTTTGACCTCAGATGCTTGTTGCGCGACGAAGGGGACCCGTATTCTGGATTCAGACGCTCAGAAGCGCGCGCAGATGTCGCTGCGTCAAGCAGGAGGAGGTTATGCTTTCTCTGCTGCAGCAGCACCTCATGCTCAATTCTGAATGCGATCCCTCGTCGTAGGACGACGGTGTCTCCTCTTCTGACTCCAGAAGGTTGTGGTGCGATGAAGGGAACCCGTCTTCTGGATTCAGGCACTCAGAAACGCGCGCAAACGCCGTTTTATCAAGCAGGAGGAGGCTACGCGTCCTCTGCTGTAACAACATCCCATGTTGAACGGCAGACGTTGCCCGCGCGAGGTACGCGGAGGCGTCGCAAGGGGTACCATGAGATTGCGCGTGCTTCCACGAGGCGTATCTCAGCCAGGTTCCCAACCTGAGTGAGATACGCCTCACCATCTACAGGGCAGGGAGCTAACTCAATTATATAGTGGTAGATAGGAGTTTTCTGGGGATAGCATATCGTACACGACCCTCGCGAGCAGCCCTTGTGTTATGTCTCCCTATTCGCCGCTTTACCTATCATAGCCGAGGTAGATTAGCGCTATTTTTACTGACGGGGTACTATTGTCGGGGATGGGAACGATATGTCGGAAAGAACGCGTCTCGCGCGTGACACCCGCCGCTTCGCGATGATCCAAGGCAACCCTCGCCGCAGAGGTGGTGATGATCCAGCCAACCACGGGAGCGTGAAGATCGACTAGATTCGGTGTAATTACAGTCGATACAGGGCTAGGAGGCTTCGAGGGGTTGCAGCGGCAGTCAAAGGATTCGGATGATGTTAACCCTATCATCTCCAGTATAAGAATTTCCAGCTCCATCGAATGAGCCAGAAAACGACCCTGCTTCGACTATCTTAAAGGCGATTTTTTCAAGTGCTCCTTTTTTCGTTAGTTTTCAGTTTTTACTTAGATTAGGATTGGCGGCGAGGCATTCCTCCAGGCTAAACTTGCACGAAGGAGTGACAATTAGTAGTAGTGAAGGTCAACTGTCCTCTCTAGGTTCACCGCACGGTACCATTTCAGACCAATTAGACCCGGAGAAATAAGAAAATTCTGCAGCAAGATGTCAAGGCACTTCACTGAACGAGCAATTTGAAGTGCTGTGTTTCGAAATTTATCTCAGTGAGCATTAGATTTGGTGAGCTAGCTGTTCAGTCTTAAAAGGATAAAGGACGGCGTTGTTCAATCCCCTTTGGGATGCGCCATGCATTCTACTTCTACGGGATGTCGTGGAGGCGAGATGAATGCGTATTTGGCCATACGATGACTTGCGGTGGCCAGCCGATGAACAAGTCAGCGCTCTATCCTTCCCAGACAAGTCTGGTAGCAATTCACCGAACCCGGAGGGATGGAAGGCTTGGTTGGCCTGGGCAGGAAATCCGAATCAGGAACCTGGTACCGGGTGCAGGCGACAGCCGGCACCTCCTCCGACTGCGCTCCACGCCCCCTCCTGTTCGAGACTGTTCAGTCTTAGTCTCGAAAAATGTGATGTTGTTCAGTATAAACTTACGTAGAAAAATCACTTACGAAATGCTCAAGAAATATCATGTTGGAACTGATGCGTTTAGGCTTATGTTAAGAGGTTTCTCGTCTATCTAGTTGGATTCTTCGTGCTAGCCTGGAAGCATGCTTTCCTGTTAACGTTAATATGAACAAGAACCGATATTTAACGAAAAGAAGGGGGCGCCTGAAAAGTTCGCTCTAAGGGTTATTGAGGAAAGATCCTTTTTTGGTTCAATCGATAGAGCTCGAAAATCCGATACAGGAGATGACGGGGTTCACATCAGTAGCATGGATGAATGTCTCGCAGTTAGTCCTGTTAAAATAAAAACTGATATTTAACGGAAAATAACGAGAATCGGAAAAAAATCGCCTTTAGTGTTGCAGAGGCAGGATCCCTTTCTGACTCATTCGATAGAGCTCGAAATTCTAGTACAGGAGATGGTAGGGTTCACGTTGGTCCGGATTTCTGGACTGCCACTACAAGCCCTCGGGCCCTCCTAGCTCTCTGCAGACTGAAGATACACCAAATGTGGTCGACCTGCACGCTCCCGTGGTGTGCCAGGCCATCGTCGCTTCCGCAGCGAGAGCAGCCTTGGCTCATCGGGAAGCGGTGAGTGTCACGGCGCGAGTCGACGCCAATTGGCCACGCAGGCACTGTCCGCGTTCTTTGCCCGCGTCGCTTTGCGGCAGATCGTCGCTCACCCCTATTCTTGCCGGCAATGGAAGGATACCAGGTCACAGTGGCACTTTGAGATGAGATGTATGTGGTAGGGTGACTCTTCCAATGCTGATTCCAAATATTTGCCCAATATCTGCAACGGACGTCGAGAAGCGGTCCAGTGAACCATTTTCACGTTGTGTGAGCTGATAGCGCCCTACTAAAGCGGACCGCAAACACCGCCGCGAGCCGAGTAGTGGTGGCACAGTAGGTAGCGAGGCGCAGTGGTCAGATGTGGGTGCTTGTGGTTCGACTACCCGACATCGAGGCTTTTTTGAACATCGTAATGAGCATCTGGAACATCCGTTCGAAGGCCTTCTTGTGAAACAAGAATCGTTGCCAGGAAGGAGGCCCGGTTCGTTGGCGCACTTGTGCCCTCGCGAATCCAAGATCGACGAAAGTTTCGTTGAAAAATCGCGCGAGTGATGTACTTAAGGGACTGATCACGATTGTAATATTGTTTTGCATGTTTTTGACCTTCTGATGAAGTTTTGTAGCTGTGGGAGATGGTATGCTTGCCCATTGACACGAAGCCTGGGCATGTTGAGTGAACAGGTCTGTTTCTTCTGTGCCATCATTCATATTCGTGATCTACGCCTGAAATAACCCTTCAAGTCAGGTTTTGAGTGAAATTGATAGTCCTGTACCTATCCCCATTCCTCCCCATACGTACCGTAGTGTATCGAATCGGCCGAGATTTCATTAGCGTTTGGGTGAAATATAGACATTAAGGCCTCTGTTATACTCCCGCGGGAGCATCCGCGGAACTTCCGCGGACCAAGGGTGCACGGCGGACGGCGGGCGTGGCGAGGCGCGGCGATTGGTCAGGTGAGGAGTCTCGGCGCGATTCCCGCCCTTCCGCGGATGCTCCCGCGGGAGTATATCTCAGGCCTAACGAACTTGATGGTCTTGGCCCCACCACCCTTTGCCACCTACGTCGCCCCAACCTGTTGTTATCTGCCAATATTTCAAAAACGAATGTCGTATATGTGACTAACACTCCAAAAAAACCTCCCTGGGAGGAGCTTAACGAAAATTTTCGATCCCTGGATTCGTGAGGGTGCAGTTATACCAGAGAATTGTATTTTCTTAATGACGAAGTTTTCATAACGATTTTCCAGCTTTGACTGGTCGTTTTGGACCTTCCCAAGAAGAACCTACGTCGTAGGAGAGTCGAACCACCAACCCCTTTCCTTCCATCACACCGCATTCCTACCCACTGCGCCACTACTGCTTGGCCGTCAGCATAGTTGCAGAAGGCAAATTGAAAGTGGTTTGTTCTTCCCTATGCGATGTCCGTTTCAGTTCTAGAACTCATATTTAGAATCAGGGTTCGAGCTTCATTCCACGGTATACCTCTCATATCAAAGTGTCACAGTTACTGGTATCCCTCATTTGTGATCAAGTGTGTGCCTAGTACAGCATTAAGAATCACCTCGCAGTGACAATTTTCGTTTTGTGAGACGATTAAAAGCTGAAAACTGTGCTACTGTTCCACGATGTAGTGCTTGCATGTACTTCACTCTTTTTTTTTCTTTTTTTTTTGCCAAATCTACTCCAGTGTGAAATATCTGTTTAAGGTAAACATTTCTCCGTATGCATGGCCGAATGGAATTGCAATTGATCCGGAGAATCAGCGGTTATATTGGACGGAGGGAAACTACTCTGTTGTAAAGGTCAGTGCTTCACTCATTCATTTGCTGGTTCTCTTTCCATATTTCTTGCTATTATAGACGGCATACCTGAATGGGACTGAACAGAAGGTGATTGGACCGGCGTCGTTGAAACTTCCCCAACCGTACGCCATCTCAGCATTAGGTAGATGATCTATAATAGTAAGGTTGCAAGAGTTGTGTGAATTTTTGCGTGCATTTCAGATCAGGATCTGTTTTGTAACTCTCTAGCCGGTAGGGCCCTAATGCGTATATCAACGAACCCTGATACAGGTACGTGTACTGCCGTCACGTTCAATTAGTAGTCATGGATCGACTGTATAATTCGCTTCAGGAACCCTAATGGCTAGTGTTATTGAGTCGTCAATTTATGGTCCGATTGGGCTGGTTGCAGTTTCGCTTCACTCCAAAGTCTCATCGGGTAACACCTGTATGCGAATGAGGTGTGCACATTTGTGTACTGTGAGGTGAGTTCATATAAGCTCTTATTCTGTTTCGTAAGGGAATTTTGGCTCAAGAAAGGTTTTTTGCAAAGAATCACTCTTGTTCTAGTCCATAATAGTGTGGAGATAACAATTGTGGCTTTTTATGTTGTGCATTTGGGCTAATAATGTAGGCATGTCGCTCATGGCTAGCAGGGAGTTGGGACTTTCGACGGAGGAGACCACTGAGAAGGGCAAGTGTGAAGAATCTGGGATCGGTAGTCTATGGGGAGTCGCTTTACCTACCAACAGCGCTGTAAGCTCAACCCCGATGGGACCGAAATGACTACTACTTTCCTTCCTACACTATTAGACAAACGTTCATCTTATTACGCTTCACTTGTATTTCCCGTTGTCTCGTTGGTTATCGAGTTGCTTGAACGAGGGCCAGCAGCACCTCCATTCGTCCCTGTCGCGTGCCAGAGTGCTCCAATGATCGTCGCCGCTCGTGAGACACGAAGAGAGTCATATCGTTCGTTCAGGGCTTCCGCGAAAAAGTCCGACCATCGCCTTGCTGGGCGTCCTGGGGTTTTCTTGACATCCCGCGCAATCCAGTCGATGACATTTCTTATCCAGCGGGGGCCTGCGAAGCACATTACTTGACCGGCCCACCTAATTTTTGACGAACTGGATACACCATCGACCCATAAGCCAATAAATGCATCTATTCGTTCCTCGATTTCCAACAAAAGATGTCATCAGATCCCACTCCATTGCGAACTATCTGCGTTTGCCTGTTTTTTTAGGATCACTTGATTACATTTGCATGTCAGTGGGTCTCAAAGGAGCCCCTGTCACGATCCAGAGAATCATGGACGACTTTAAAAGTGCTTCAAGCCTAAGTTTTCATCTTCGTAGACGACCTAGATAGTAAGTTCAGAAATTCGAGATGAAAATTTGCGGGACGTTGTCCTAAGCAAAATCGGAAGCATCGCCATGAAAAAATGAACCCATTTGAGGGATGATTTTGGGATATGCACCCCCACCCTTTATACTCTCGTCGCTGCCTTTGTGAAGTATAAACAGGCTCTATACATCAAGCGATCTCTGCGCGTACGCAGTCGCTGTCACTTTTCGATTTTCGGCAGACCATTTCAACCTCCACTGAATTGAGTACCGGGTAGTCTCCATATCTTACCCTGGTTGCTTCAAAACCCGCTGAAGTCCTAGTATTTCGATCGTGTTCTCTTTTCAGTGCTCATGGCGTACCAAAATGTATGTGCTCAACGGGCTATGAGCTGATGAGCGATGGTAGAACGTGCAGAAAGCCGTCAGCATACCTCGTGCTGGTTCAGAACAACGTCTCCGATATTTCCAGAGCGTCCCTAGAGAAGTGCGCTCAGGGATTCTCCTTCATCCCGTATATTCTGATTTTCGTGCTTCAGGCCTGTCAATTTTTACTCTCTCGATATTCTAAATGTCACGGAATCACCAACAACAGTTGACATCGACCAGGTTGGTATCAAGTTAGTCAGCTCTATTACGAGCAATGCATAGTTTTTATCCGAAACAATATGAACTTTGCTGAGTTCGATTGAACAGCGCGGAAAATCAATATCGTTGGCTTTGGTGTTGCAGCGCTAATCGAAGTATAAACCATTTGAAGCTTTTCGTTTTCAGAGAGGGAGCTACATTGTTTACGGCTATTCCTCAGCGAAGTACGGTTACATCAGAAGAGCCTCTTTCACCGGTGTGCTTTCCGAGACAATCATCAGCGACTCAAGCTTGGTAGGAATGCACTCACTCTCTGTGGACTGGATCTCGAGAAACATATACTGGTAAGAAACGTCGCCACCTCTACAGTTCCTGTGAACAAACCTGGCGTTCCTAATTCTCTTTTGCAGGTCGAACCCAGTGCGAGGACGTATCGAGGTGTGCGATCATACGGGAAAGTACCGAAGAACCATAGCGTCGCACTCGATTCGTCCGACTTCGCTGGTTGTTCACCCCCTGGTCGGTGCTGTCTTCTATGTCAACCAGAATGCCAACGTGACTATTCGGGTATGGTTTGACGGTTACAGCTAGTAGTTAGTGCCTAAGCGGGGTCATTTTCAGCGCATGCCGCTCAGTGGCGACGCCTTCGGAGGTGTGGACATCCTGGGAGACCTTACGTCGGTTCGCTCGCTTGCCATAGATTTCCGGAAAGAGCTGCTTTACTGGACGGAGTCCAGCGATTTCACGAACAGCATTTTCTCGTCGAGGCTTGATGGTGAGGTTCGAGGGAGCTACACGGGAAGACTGAGGCATCATTGCGTCAGTTGAACGCCACGCGGGCTAGGAACGCAGGCGCAGCGCAGTTTTAACGAACGCGCCGTCGCACGTACTCCTATTAAAATTGCAAAAACAGCATGAAGTCTCTCCCCTTTCCCAGGCCGGCCGGAACCGAAGCGGAAGAAGAAGTAGTATGGATACAATACTGACAAGGGACATCTGTGAACTTACCTCAATGATTCTCTAACATCCTGATTCTCCGGCATTCATCCAGCAAGGAGCACAACGATGAAGTTCTTGTTTGCTGCGAGCCACTGGGTGATCCAAAAATGACGGAAAAAACTGTCGTCTAGTATCCCGTTTCGACTAGTAGCGGGCTCGAGAGGAATGGAGATCATTGGGGTAACCCGTATGCTAAAGAAATTTTGACCCACATTTGGCATAACGCTGAGAAGCTTACACAAATTCAGTTCAAAATGAGTGCGGCAAACCACTAGTTGCATGGAGGAGGATACATACCCCGACCTCCCGTACATTTGTTATCAGGCGGCAATTTTTGCCGTTTTTGGACTATCCAGTAGCTGCAGCAAAAACGAACTTCATCCCTTTGCTCCATATTAGATGGCCTACAAGATACAGTATTATAAAAATCCGACTCCTGACTTTGACACCGTAACCCGGAGTTCGATTGGGGCGCGGTAGGTCCTTTAAACTCGTGACGTAATCGAACAGTTTGGAGTGGGTGTCGACCGCGCTTCGAGCATCCTACTATCACGATATCACGGTATTTTGAAGGATCGGCGCAGTGGTGCGAGGTACATGTGAAGACGAATCGAACGGATCTTGAATACCTTGGCTTCCTTAGCCGAAGTTTCTGTAGGGTGGTCAACTGTGACGTGACATTGGAGCCCTCCAGAAGATTAATTGTGTTAGATGGTAGACTCGGTCAGCAGTATCTGATGAAGACTGCCTCCACAATGGAAACATCTAGAGGTCAAAATTCGAAGAGGTCTCTGAAAAGCAATTGTTTCATAGCTTCGACGGTATCCTTTACCAGTATGCGGAGTGCTTCGAGCATCTTAAGCAGGGATAGGGACAGGTCTATCATATAAACCTTTAATCGAGAAGGCGTGTGAGTGGTGGTAGCTTTTGCTTCAGACACCAAGCCCTTATTTTCTGTGCTTAAAGCCAGAAATTGAGTCCTGGACGTTTTCAGGTCCTTTCGAGGCGTTTGTGGATCTGCCAGGATCTTGGATAACATATGGCTATAGGCGCAAGTTCACTCAGGGAGGGCTGGGTCACCATGTGCTCAGTGGTTATCCGCCCTGCTATGAGCGCATATGTATGTCGAATTACATCCGATATCAGCCCTCGTTACCTTCTCCAGTCCTCAAAAAATCTTTCCTCCCCAAAATTTCTCGCAAAGGCTTCATTGTGACCACCAAAACGCGTCAATGCAACCAGCCTTAGCATGATGTAGTCGGTCTCAGTCCCTGTAGAATTCGTAAGATGTCATCGTGCTTGGAGACTCGTTCACCACGACCGTGAGCTCATGATTCACACGCGAACCAAGTATGGAAACATTCGCGCCCGTTTCAAATCTGCCCTGCTGCGCTCGCGAGTGCGAGTAGCGCTGCCAGGTTACGGTGTCAAAGTCAGGAGTCGGATTTTTATAATACTGTCTACAAGATCATATAGATCTTATTCGGAATCGTTGGGGTAAGGGCCTGTTCATACCTCTCGACGGGAGCGATTGATCGGCCGGGCAATTTGTACGTATCGATTTTTGCTAGACGACTGCTCGGCATAAATCGATGCGTATGATTTGTCCGGCCGACCAATCGCTCATGTCCAGTCGCGAAGTATGAACAGCCTTAAGTTCATGGACTTCCCTTCCAAGAAGAGCTATTACCCCATTCGCCAAACAGAATGGCGTTACAGCTCTACATACAGAAGTCTGACAACTGAAATGACTTTAGTCTAACATCTGCAGCGCATTCGTTACTACAGCGCACCGCCTGTGTCTCTAGCCCATGGGGTTGTCAGCTGGCGCGACGACGCCTCGGTATTCCCGTGAAGCACCGACCTGAAACTCCTCAATGGCCTCAGTACCTGTTTATCCTTGTCGTGTTTCAGGGCTGTCTCGCCAACTCATCTATGGCGGAACGGATCACAGTCCAAATCTTCTCTTTCATTTTAATCACAGACTGTATTACTCCGATGACAAGCACAATACTATTGGATTCCATAACGACAGAGAACTAGTAACTCTTCATGAGAACATTTCGAACGTGACAGTTCTGTTGATACACCACGGCCGGGCGACAAGTGGTCAGTCTCGTTTTTTGTTCAAAAGTTTATGTCGAGATACACTACAGTACTCTTTTAAGTGTTCTTGAGAACGGTCTTCACCTTCAGATTCAAATCCATGCACCTACGAGCTGTCTGACTGTCCTCAGTTGTGTCTGGCGGCGTCTCGTAGCGAACGTCATTGCGTTTGCTCAGACCACTTTACCTTCGACCCGCACTCGCTTCTTTGCAAAGGTGAGGTCTTCCAGAAAGTTTTTGAGGTCTACGCCTTTGCAGAGATTCACGTTGAATCAACTTAGAATTAGAAGGCTAGTGGATGGAAGGCACATATTTTTGGGGGATATTTTTGCATGGTGTGCTACAACGTGAGAAATGCTGCTGCATCACAGCATTTTTAGTCTTAGGCCTATGTTATACTTCGGCGACGCGTCGCCGACGTCGGCGACGCTATGCTGTAGGGGCTGCTACGCACTGCGTAGCAGCCCGCACATCACAGCGTCGCCGGCGACGTCGCCGAGTTTGCAGGGGGTGTTATACTTCCGCCGCCGACGTCGCCACAGACGCGTCACCGACGTCACCGACGTCATCCAAGGGTGGCAGAAAATGCGCTCCGATGGAATGTTATGACTGTGGGTTGGTTCTTCGTTCCCGGAACTGCCATCATCACCACCGTACTTCGAATTACGAAATCGAGAAGTGCTAAAGACACCGTCCTGCGAACACAAAAAGCACAATTGATTAAAACACTGAGTGTTTGGGAGGGAGTGGGACCCTAAACCTTAGCTCCCTTTCAATTTGTCACTTTTCTTCCTTTTTGTGTCCTTCTCAGCCGTTCTGTTCGCATTTTCTAGGCCTATTTGCTTCCGTGTAATACTAAATAAAACTGTGTAGAAAATAAGTAGTGTTTCTTTGCGTTCTCAAATGGTAATGCAAACCTCTGCGAAGAGCTTTTTTCGAGATAGAATTCTTACTAATTGAGAGTTAAATTTTCCTTTGAACTTCGAGAATTCCGCGTAAATTTAATTCAAATACGATTTAACGAAAAAGGTCTTTGCTAAACCGAGGCTTTTTTGACGTATGATCGGGATAGACTGCGCCATGCACTCGTCTGTTATCTTGCATTTTACAATCTATTGATAGTGTTTCGCTTGAATACTTCCTATAATCTCTTTACAAAGTGACCTATCTTTTGATTTGTGTTTCTTTTAAAGTTTAAAACTAAAAACACACTATGCCTTGCGAAAAATACAGGGTATCCTAAAAACACAGGTACTTTTGAATGGTTCTAACATTGCTACTAGTGAAACCTTTTAACACTTATCCATCCTTCTAAAAGCCAAATTTGGTTAGTAAGAGAAAATTCGGCAGACTAACAATGGTTGAGCAGACTGTCGTACATACAGAACAAAAAATCATCATCAAGTCTTGAAGCATTAAGAAGAAATAAGAATTAAAATTTCTTTTGAAGATTAAGAAAAGCTCAAAATGTATGCAAATTCGAGGCAGATGTGATCACTTATGGTTAGCCTTTCTATGGGCAGACTGGTTACCAAATGATGACATTGAAAACCCTCTCCGATGCTAAAAATGCGCTCCAATGCTCTCCTGTCAACGTTGTCCCCGACGCCGCCACAGAATCTGTTGACGTCGCCGACGTCGACCACGCGTCTGTGGCGACGTCGGCGACGTCGGTGGTGACGTCAGCGTCGGCGACGTCGGTGACGGGCTGTCGGTGACGGGTCGCAGCGTCGGCGACGCGTCGCCGAAGTATAACATAGGCCTTAGGAAGTAGTTGAAGAGCAAGGAAAACCACACAGGAACCAGTAGTATGTAGCACTAGTGATACGAAGGAATTTCTATAGAAATCACTGCAAGAGTAGCAAACTACCACCAAAGACGTTGCAAGTCTCTAGAAAATGCATTTCCATGTGAGTAACCCGTGATTTTGTTGGAGAATCCACTACTACTAGAGAGCAGTGGTACCATCTTGAGATGTTTTCTCTAGCGTTCTTCGTATTTCGTATGCCTTTTCAGCTCCGGAGAACATCATCGTGGCAGGCTGTGAAGAGGGATTTGTTGTGATGAATTTGCGGCGCTTGCCAGACCAGTCTCTGTCTTATAATGAGGTTGGTGTTCCACTTGACATATGTGAGAACAATAGTTGTGCTTTTTAAAAATTTTATTGAATAAATGAATGAACGAATTTGTTCGATCATCAATTTCTACGAAAGATCGAATATCGAATGAGCTCAATTTTTCGTTCGTTCGAATATTCGACTAGTCAATAAATTCTTCGAATGAAGTTCTGTGCTCGAAGTTTATTCGATATTCGAACAAAATTATTCGATTTTCGAATAGTATTCGACTATGGTTTGCTTTCGATGTTCGAATTGAACGATTATTCGAAAATTAAGAAACATCGAATATTTGACTATTCGAACAATCCCCCATATATAAAGGAGGAAGGCATTAGTCACTGTCTGAAGCGCCTCGCTAATGTCTAAATCGGTTCGCCTTGAACCGATATCTGAACGATCGTCGTATCGCCCCCGTCCACCATAAGCACCACAACATGGCAGCGTGGCAGGCAGCTGTTTCGAACCGGTGTTGACTTCGACGACGCTGGAGCTGCTGCTCTGAGCAGTGCGCTGGATCTACCCTAGACTGCCAAGGGGAGACGATCGAGAAGGTGGAAGAATTTCGCTACCTCGGAAGTGACCTTTCCGAGGAAGGAAGTGTGGACCAGGCGGTCAGGGTACGGATAAACGCAGCCTGGCTCAAGTGGAGGGAGTCCACCGGGATCCTCTGCGACCGTAGATGCTCCAGGATGCTCAAAGGCAAGCTCTATAGAACAGTTGTGAGACCTGCCCTCCTCTACGGCAGTGAGTGCTGGGCCCTGGGTAAGGCGCAGGAGCGGCAACTGCACGCGGCGGAGATGAGGATGCTGAGGTGGGCAGTGGATGGACCCGTCGGGACGAGGTGCGAAACGAGGATGTTAGGGCAGTGATGAAGACAGCCCCGATCCAGCTGAAGATGAGAGAGCAGTGCCTGAGGTGGTATGGACACGTCCTCAGAAGACCAGAGGATCACCCCACAAGGTTGGCCCTAGATTTCGAGGCACCCGGAAAGCCTCCGAGAGGAGCCCCAAGGAAAAGATGGAAGGACGTCATCAAGAGAGATCTCGCCGAAGTCGGCGCCACGGCAGATGACGCCCTTGATAGGATGAGGTGGCGACAGATCACAAGAACAGCGGACCCTGCTACTGCGCGAGACTAAACGCTCAGGAGAAGAAGAAGTTGACTTCGACGACGCTTCCACTTGCGAACGACCGGCGGTGTTGACGACGACGCTTGCACTTCCGGACGACCGTCGGTGTTGATCACTAACGACCACCCCCATGATGAGGTTTCCATACTATGAGGTCTTGGACCTAGCGGCTCGAAGCACGACGACTGGACAGAAAGGTGAGACATTTCTCTAGGCTTGACGAGCTGCAATAGGCTGTGAACACAACGATAGACGAAGAAGGAGTGCTGAGGACATTCTTCTGCGTGCTATACAGAGATGTGAGTGGTACCAAGCTAGGAATCAATCTGGAGTAGGCGCAAGTTTCAACGTGCTTGACGCTACGGATGCTTCAATACCCAGCGTTGGTTGCCGGCGAAGCCGGCGACCGACGCTGGGTGAGGAAGCATCCGTAGCTAGGTTTGGGCTACGTCCCTAGCGTGGTCCGTCATACCCGACGCCGGCGGAGTTGGCTAGCCCGGCGTGACCCGGCGGATGCGATGCCGGCGAACCCGGCTAGCCTAGCGTGGCCCGCATACTCCAGCGCCGGCGCCGGCGAAGCCGGCTACCGACGCTGGATATTATTCTAATATATTCTCTTGAGCACAACTATACTGAGAATCGATCCAAAGGCTACGCATGCTTAGGACCCGATGGTGAGCTTTATGCTACCGTCTGTCGGAGTTCCGTACTCGATCGCGGTGGACACGTCGAGTCGGCTCATTTTTTGGATCGACGCCAAGGACCCATCGAGGATCAAATTTTCGCGGCTAACCTTTCCGGCTAAGGTGCGTTATCGTCTTGCATTATTATTTACCTTTACATTAGTTTGCCAGATGGTTTGGTTTAAGTTTGGCTCGCGGTACGATTCCTAGGGTTATTCACATTTTCTCTCAATTTGGATACCCTTTACTATTGGGCAGCATTTCATCCAGATTTCTCGTAGTACTCGCTTTGTTTTTTGAATTTGACTGGATTTTGAGATTCTCCCAACTTCTTCGAAATGACGATGTAGGAATGCAGTGTGGCATGCGTGCCGTTGTTCCATTGGCTTGATGTCCCTCTGAGGCCTCGTTTTTACTCAGACGCCGAGCGACACGACGCCAGGTATAGTGGCAAAATTGACTGACGTGATCGATCATGCTGGCCACTATACTACCACGTCGCTCGGCATCTGAAGTACAACGGGACCGAAGGAGATTCGGGCTATAATTGCCCTGTGTCGGAGCAGATTTTGGTGCATTTTGCTGCGTGAAGTGTAATGTCTTAAATAGGGGAATGCTAAACTAGAGGAGTCCGTTCACGTTGATCTGGGATCATTAGCAGTGCAATTCGTGGAAATTGATCGGCGCAGCGTCTGATTGATCTTCCGGGCCATTCGCAGTCCTGGCGTGCCGTTGGCGAGGTATGAACCAGCGCAAACACAAGAAGAGGAGACGTGAGAATTGGCAGTGAGGGAGAGGGCTGAAGATGTGGTGGCGCAGATGCTCCTTATGCAATAGTACCGAATTTAGTAGTAGAACTCTATCATCTGTCGTCCCGTTGATCATGGGTTTGCTGCGGGCGCCAGCAGCGTCTCCATTCGTCCCTGTTGCGTGCCAAGATGCTCCAATGGATCCTTCTCGCTCGAGTGACAGGAAGAACGTCATATCGTTCGATCAGGGTTTTCCCGAAAGTCTGACCAGCGTGTTGGGGACGTCCTGCTGTTCGCTTGACATTCTGTGGAATCCATTTGGTGACGGCTATCGTCCAGCAAGTATCTGCAAAGCGCGCTACAAGGCCGGCCCACCTAATTTTCGACGACTTGACTTATACGACAGCGTTTCTGGATGTTTGAAGTCGACAAAGCTCAAAGACCTTCTCTCACTTGCGTGAGTCGTGTCACTGCGAGCATCGTCCTCTCGATTCCAGGGTGCGCGACGCTTATCGCGTGTTGATCTTGCTTTCTTATGGCTCAAGTCTCTGTGGATACGCTAGCGCATAAAGAACAGTGGAAGTCTAATAGGTGGGCACGGATTCGGATGTTCTTCGTTTTTTTGACGACTTCTTCGACGCTCTTGAAAGTTCCGCTAACCACTCGTTTCTTTCTGCACAGCACTAGGTCGTTGCCATGTAGACTTCGTCGCCTAGGTACGCATAGCTAGAGCATTCGTTCCGTTGAGCGAAAATGGGGCAATAGATACTCACCCGTTTCTCATGGTCGACGTCTTTGTAAGATACAGTACCTATCTCTTCACGTTGGCGACGACGTCGTCGTAGAATGGTGAGGTCCTGGTCGGGATACCACCGTACAGCTCGCGAGGTCCATTGATGTGCTGAGTAGGAACACCATGTGTGGCGAGGGCTTTGATGACCGCTTCAGTCTCGATTCCGATGGCTAACCGGTGTCAAAAAGCCGTACCCACGGATCAGATGTGTTAGTTGATTCAGCGTGCCCATTCAGTGATCTGGTAAGCTAATCCGTCGTTTACGATTAATTCGAAATTTATTGATTAATATGTATTTGTCCCTACATTTCTAATTCTTCCTTGAAGCGTAGTGAATGACAGCTCGGTGAGACGGAGGTTGGTCTGGTCAATTCACCGTAGTAGAGCTAGCAATGTGCAATTTGTATACATATTCAATTTTATTAAGGCAAAAAAGTGGTGTTTAGAAGACTTGTATAAACCAGTCTATCTAGGAACTATTAGTTTTGCCAAAAATTTCAAAATTTCTGTAACATTCGGGAAAGTAACATTGTTAAAATATGGCATAGTATAGCATGGTGACATATCTTGTCAGTTTCAGCAGACGGTGTAATAATTGTTCGTGGAATTCGTTCTACTTGTTTTTTTTTTGTTTCGTTTAGTTGCACAGGTTAATTTTACAATTGTTACTATCACCAGAAAACGGATGTGTTGACAGATTGAAGGGGAGTGAAACGGAAGGCAAAAAAGCTGCAATAAAAGGACAACATAGTCCATAAGGAAATCGTTTAGGAAATGTTTTGAACACTCGAAAGGTGAAGCCGGGTGTCAGTCTCTTAATCTATACACTTCGCTGTTCTCTTTTCTAAAGTAAACAGCAATGCATTCTATTATAATGCTCTCTTTGGGATAAGCATTCCAGCCCCACGGTGAGATTATTGAGGAAGTTTTGAACACTGGTCTTGTTGTCTCTACTGCTCTTGAAGTCGTTGCCATGCGGAATGAGGCCAAAGTTTTTTTTTTTTTGAATTTTGGAAACTCCCCCTCACGTTCCTGGCCTTTCAGACACTGTTTATCGAACCTGGTGACTGATTGAATTGATCAGCGAGGTGGTGACCTACTCGATCTCCGTAGTGCTGCAGCAATCTATCCAAATCTACTAATTTTATTAAGCTTGTAGCGCAATTTTTGGAATGTTTTTAGAAAGCTTTGCTCTTGCTAAACGCCGATGTGATGGTGGATTTTGAAAGGACTGCAACATCTGTAAAAACAAAACTGTATATTCACCAGGTCAATACACCGTAGTGGACTTTCTTCCTTCCTTAGACATACTATTCTTCATTTTATAAAGTTCGTAATGCATTCTATGAAACATATTGGTAAATCTTTGCCTTTCCTAGCCGAGGCCATGACTGGTGATTCTGAAGCGTTTTCTTAAGAATGATGAAGAAGCCTATAAAAATGTGGACTTCATTGAGCTGCTAAGGATGCTGAATATAAGTGTGTACTGCTATTCACAGTAGAGGATTTGGTGCCAAGTTGATGATGTGGTTTACTTTGTGACATTGGCACATTAAGGATACTTGGATGTGCCACTCATTCTCTGTTCCCCTGATTACGGGTGCGCCCATACTTCCACATGTGCCGCCAAATTCAAAATTGAATATCACGCCTGGTGTGTTGCATTACTCCTGTGGTAGGGCATACTAAAGTGCTCCTGGCCTATTAGGATGTTCATTTTTTAACTGTCTAGGTGGCTATCCATCGAACTTACCAGGGAATGCCGTAAGCTTCCCATGGAACTTCGGATTGAGACCTATATCACGTGAAAGAGCTCGACACGCTGATCACAGATATGTAGACCAAATTTGCTAAATGGATCTCCTAAGCGAGTTATGGCCGGCGGAAGCCGCGATGTCTTCCATGTGTTAGGCACGCTCAATCAGCGTTGGGCGCAGTTTTGCGCGGTAATCAGCGGTTCGGCTACCAGAGCCGGCAGCAGCGGCGGCGGCACAGCGGTAGAGTGCTCGCTCCAAAGGATTGGGTTCATTGGTTCGGCTCCCGGTGTTGACGGCTTTTTTGCATTTTGTGTCCTATCTTCGACGAGGACCTATAATCTCATTTTTAGCACATTTTTGAGCAAACGGCTAGTGGCGACTTGCATTTACGTTTACATTTACGTTTTTGCACTTCCGACTCCACCGACACGACTTCGGTCGAAATTTTTTTTTTTTGTTGAAGCTTCGTCTAGGGGGTTATTTGGGGGGGGGGGTGTGATCACAAATCTGACATCCGTTCTTCACGATTCGATTGGAGACCACCCATACCGTTAACAAGGGTGGTCCAGGCAGAGTCACCGATTTCGCTGGGCACTAGTTAGAAGTTCCGACTCCACCGACACGACTTCGGCCGAACAGTTATAGCAACGGTATGGGTGGCCTCCGACCGAATCGTGAAAAACGGATGTCAGATTCGTGATTAGCACCTCAAGCAACCCCTCTGACGAAGTTTCAGCGAAATCGGTAACTCTGCCTGGACCACCCTTGTTAAAGGTATGGGTGGTCTCCGACCGAACCGTGAAAAACGGATGTCAGATTCGTGATCAGCACCCCAAATGACCCCCTAGACGAAGTTTCAGCAAAAAAAAATTTTTTCGACCGAAGTCGTGTCGGTGGAGTCGGAACTTTTAACTAGTGCCTTTACTTTTTATTTATTATGTTTATTAAGTTTTGTTGATTTTATTTTTACATTTATTTTGTTTTGATTTGAGTTTCTGACTTGCTTCACGTCATGAATAAAACATTTTACCCGAAAAACGTTTCGTCTTCAAATAGATGTGAGTGCAAGTCGCCATAAGCCGTGGGCTCAAAAATGTGCCAAAAATGAGATCATAGGTCCTCGTCGAAGATAGGTCACAAAATGCAAAAAAACCGTCAGCGTCGGGACCGAACCAATGAACCCAATCCTTTGGAGCGAGCACCCTACCATTGCGCCGCCGCCACTGCTGACGGCGCTGATAGCCGAGCCGCTGATTACCACGCAATACTGCGCCCAACGCTGATTGAGCGCGCCTAAGACATGGAAGACATCGCGGATTCCGCCGGCCATAACTCGCTTAGGAGATCCATTTAGCAAATTTGGTCTGCATATCTGTGATCAGCGTCTCGAGCTCTTTCACGTGATATAGGTCTCAATCCACAGTTCCATGGGAAGCTGACGGCATTCCCTGGTTAGTGTGGAGCCCCGACACGCATTGCGTCGAAGATCTTACCATAATGATCTTGGTAAGATCTTCGACGCAATGCGTTTATAGTGCATGGTGACACTGTCTGTGTCACTAGATCTTATGTAAAAATCGATTAAACTTGCGGAATATAAGGTTGTAATTACAGGAAGAAACAGGAAAGCTGCTTAAGGCGGAATTTTCACACTTAAGTCGATGCCATGACGTTGAGAAAGTACAATTATCCTTTTCCCACACCACACAATCGATGTTGGAAGCTTTCATAATGCCGCGCAGTTCCGCGACTGCAGTATAAATCCCGTCTAACCAAAGATGTACTTCTACTTATGTTACCGATGCGAATTGATTAATGGGTGAATAATCGATTCGGCTGGTCATCATCACGGTATGTTGAAGTGTCCCTGAAAAGGTTTGGGTTTTCCCCAAGAATACGGTAGGAGAGAGATTGACAGCAACGAGGAGAGGATTACGAGAGTGAGGACTTCATGTATTAGCCCGGCACTGTTCAGGAGCGGTAAAACGAAAGTAAGCTTTAAATTTCCGTATTGATTGATTAGGGACGAGTACAGTGTTTATGCAGTGTGCTGTAATTTTTATAAGATAATTATTTATTGATTTATTGCTCTCAAAGGTGCGCACATAATTGTGCATGCAAGGCAAAGCAAACACAGATCCAGTGCTGAAACAAAAAAAAAATCGGAAAAACAACAAAAAGTAAGCAGCTCCATAATAAGATACCAAGGGCAGGTGCAAATAAAGTAGAAAGGTGAATACTAAAATATGCTTTGAGTACCTACGTTCTAAAGCAGTAGAAATCGTGATGTCTTTTTGTTTCGCCTCCATTTTACATTTGTACTATACTACCACTTACACTAATATCTTAGCTAATTAACGCTAAAAGTTGCTATTTAGGCGTCTGCGTTCCCTGACCGTCATAACTGTTCTGTCTTCCATTCGCTTGCGATGGACGAGAATGGCCGAGCTCTGTACGCGTCATGTCATTCCAGATCGGGAATCGGCTTTGTCTACGTCTTCAGAGTCAAGGTAGTTTGGGTTAACGACATTGGTTTCCTGAGTTTAAAGAACTGAATGGACAACCCTTCCAGTGCAGTTTTTGATTTAATTCTTCATTAGTAGACAACGGTCAAATTTTTGCTGTCCTTTTAGATTTTCTTTGAAGGGTATTCAGAAAACATCCACTTGACACTAGTAGCTGGTTTTGCACATTGCTCTTCTCAATTTTTAAGGGTTGAATAAATCGAATTTTGTGCTCCGTTCATCGCGTTACGAGCGCAGCACGAAAGCCATTGTCATCGATTACACGATCGACTAATCGATATAAGCAGCGCTGCTGTTGCAGCACTCCGTGTCCGCCTCAGTATAAACGGTTCCTAAGGAGGTGAAATCGGATTTGAATAAGAAAATGTGAAAGGTTGTGACGGGGACATGTCTTTCTTCGCCATTCTATAGAAAGCTCTTCAAATCGTTGCAGGATACGCACACACTGCCGCTGGAATTAATCGGCAGAGTGGTGTCAGGCACTGAGGTGTCGCTGGCCACTGGTCATGCTCCCGTACCAAGGGATATCACTGTTTTGCCACAGTCCAAGTTAGTTTTGCCACAGTCTGGTTTACGCCCACTAACTTTCGTTTAAGAGAACATTTTGAACATTTAGCTATCTGTTCTACGTTGATGTTTCACCATTCTTGCCTTCTCCGGCCATAATTCAATGTCAGCTTGATGGAAGGAAGTGCGAGGCGTGGTTGTCGAAGGTCGGTTACATTATTTTCCATTTTATCCTTTCAGGCTTTTGGGAATCTGATTTGTATCTAAAGATTTCCTTTTGAAGGATCTCTGGCCAGGCACACGAATCTATGTGGATCCCATCTATTTACGGCTGTTCTATACGGTATGTTTCTTCCTGACTACGCTCTATGGATTCACGCAGGGTGTCTCTGCTCAACGTTTTGTTGTCACTCCTTCTCCACATGGGTAATCACATGTAATAACTTAATCAGTCAATGTCAGATTTCATGGCTTGGCTTGTTTTGACTCTTTGACAGCGTATTGGGCACTTAACGATTGGCGATTTCTGACGCCGAAATGATTGTTGGGTTGTTTATATTGTAACATATCTTCTAACCTCAGCCACAAATCTATTCTTTCAGTGAAGATTAAGCGTACCATTAAAAATAAAAATAAAACTCACATTTCAAACGACTAAGTGCCAACTAATCAGTTTCACTCTCTCGAAAACTAGAAAAAGCAAGGCTGGTAGTGAAATGCAAATTGTCCTGCAAATAATTTCTTGTTTATTCAAAACTGTGGTTAATAATATTATGACAAGTTAATATTGTGTTCGCTTCGACTGGATAAGTATTTGTATGTAAAAAACTGTCGCCTCCATGATATGCGAAAACCGCACGCAAAGGAACTTCAAGAATCTTTTTCGGCTCGTGTTTTAGAACTTAGAATGAACATCCTGTATTACTTCTCAATTATTTGACAAAACAGTTCAACTACGAGTGCTTTCATTTTCAGTTCTACAGTGCAATGCCAGAATTGGGGACACTTATCAGGAGGAAGTCGTTATGTTTACGAGTATAGTAGTAGCAATACGCTCCTGTATAAGACGTCGTTTACAAGGCAAAAAAAAAACTCTTGAACAAAAGGAATAGTTGACAAATTAACTATAAGTTAGGTTTAAAAAGTAGAAAGACGAGATCTTTGTGGAATTTAGATTACTTTTTCAGTGAATGAATCGTTAAATTGTTTACGAAAAAATGCGCTTTCCACTTAATGTTAGTCATGAAGGAATTCGTGTTTTGCAATTTTTAAAAAGCCATCTTTTGCTGTAGCCTTTTTTGCTAACAACTGGTTTGGATGACTTTTGGCTCAGTAAGTGTTCTATGTTCCATGTTTGGTCAGGCCGCAATTCGAAACAAAAATCGATTCCGGGTGCGTTCCACAATCGGCGTCCATTATCGCCTCTGCCACGGGCGTTGTTGTGTTTGTTTAACTGCTAGGGGATATACTGCATTTCAGTTGGATGTGCCAGATTATATAGTTGTTACCGTACATGGGAAAATGTGTGAATGATCAGCCGATTCCAGTGCCCCAGCGGAATATGGTCTCGCGATGTCGGTGTGGTGTCTTCGAATGTTCGCCATCATTTTGTTTCCCCGATAGCGAACGACTACTCGGTAGCTCCTTTGGACGAAAGTGGAATGCTGGTCGCTCAGATATCTTCCAGGTGTCCTACCGAATCATCCATGTTTATAATGGTGTAACAATAATTTCGTTTATTTCTCCAGCAACTCCACGATAATCGAGCTCCCATCCAACTCCACAGTTGACCTTCCAAGGTCGACATCTGTGCTTCAAAGATTCAGTGAGTTGTTTAAGAGCTGCTTGGTTTGTGTTCTTGTTTCCGGAACTGGTCAGCATCATCTAGTGCACGGGGCAGATTAAAGGACTTTCTAGACATTGGGGCTTCTAAATGGTCCTCTGACAAAGGGTGTTCGTATTCTGAAAAACATCGCAGTCATATGCAGTCGTGAACCTTCTCTTATTTTTAGGCATTGTTTCCCTTTACTTCTCGCGATAAGTTCTTGAACAAAAATTTTGAAGAAAATGACCTGTTGTCGGACTCATCAGCGATTAAGCCTACGTGTATGCTGGGTTTAAGGGAGAAACCATACCTATGGTTCGATTTATTCATATACCTATACCTTGCCGTATACTTCACCAACCCATTCGTCGGTATTTTGCTAGGCGGAGGATATCCAAAATCCTCGTGATAATCTTCGCATAATCACGGCGATTTCTTTTCATTTATCCCAAGACTGATGTTTCCGGCCCCTGATCTCCAACTATTTTGCGGAATTTCATTCATTGTTTTTCTTTTTTTTTGATCCCCTCTCACTGTTCACTGTTTTAGTCGGAATTTCGTCTCGTGTTTGCCGCGAAGCCAGCTGCTCCCATCTCTGTCGATTTCTTCGTGATTCGAAGCAGAAGTATGAGTGTATATGTCCCCTGGGATATGCTATCAGCAGTGAAAAGTGGGTCACTTTATGTTCAATACATCTTTAGCTTTGAAGTGATTTGTACGAAACCTGCTGTGACCACTACGCGGCGACATTCCCTCAGTTTTTTGCTGTTACATAGCGTTTCTACTGACAAACTAGTGAACCAGGGAACTGTCCCCCCGATCGGGAATTAATGTATCTGTCTAACAGCCAGGTCCCAAGCCCTGTACGTTCGAAGTGGCGGCAGGGCGGGATGTACGGCCGAGTTGGCGAGGGGGAGTCGAGTCTCTATTCTAGCGTACCGAGGGGCTGGGAAATTGGTTTTGTGTCTCTAAACTTATGTAAGGCAGCCATTAGACTCTCAAGGAAGCCTAGGGGGTTGGGGGTGGGTGATACAGAGGGACGAGGGGAAGATCGAATGCCACCCCCCCCCCCCCCCGTTACGAGGGGCATAGCCTATTTCGTATATCCTGACCGTCCTCCGTAGAAGCATGTCTGTGAGAGCAATCATGCGGACTCGAAATTGCTGCTCTAATAAGGGATCGCTAAAGCGGTTCAGAAAATCGCTCAACATTTGAACATTTATTGAGATACGTTGTAAATTAGCTACACTCAAAATGCAATACCGAGGACACACACCAAAGACTGAAGTATGTATCCTATTCGAAACATGGTTCAATTCACGCGAAAAACTCTGAGTGTATTTTGCGGCCGTTTTGATCAATTTTTTTCTGAGAGATTGTCGTTCATCATTCCCGCCTTCATCTATCGTATTGCTGTTTCCGTTCTTTTCCGATCTTGAGTACTCCCGGTACGGCGTTCATTTTCCGATTTTTTTTTCGTTAGAATTTTCTCACGTTCTTACTGAAGACAAACCCCTTATCCGGAATGATATTGCGCTCCGGAGCACAGGGGCTGTGTGTTGCGACGCGTCAGGCGGAGTTTTCAAATAGTGGCCATCCCACATTACGGTAAATGAACCTAGCAGTATGATGAGTGTTTCCTAAAGCCTATTTGACCAGTTATGATGTTTAGAGGAAGTATCTGGCATTATCGCGACAGCTAATGCGACCGCGCCAAGACTCCAGCTGCCGCCGACTTTGTGTTAATTAGCCGGGATCTGTGGTAGGGGGAGGAACATCACATTGTCTTTTAGACGGCGGAGAAAAATTGAAATTGAACTTTTTAGCAGAGCTCACATGTGGGGTAGCCCACAAGGAGGCCCATTCTATGCAGTTTCCTATTGGTGTTAAGCTACCGTGTTTGTATCTGTTTCACTTTTATAGCTGTGGTCCCTCCGACTAGGATAGATTCCAGACCTCTGTTGCCTCTAAATAATGAAGCGTACTCATATACCTGGTTCCGTAAATGTTTATTTCTAATGTGGAATAAATTCTGCTCTTTTTTCAGCCCGTCTACGTGTATTCCAAATGTTCCGTGCGGTTCTTGGCAGTTCGCTTGCGATGATGGGCAGTCTTGTGTCCACTCGGCAAAGAAATGTGACCGCGTGCCGGATTGCGCGTGAGTTTCAGTGAAATTTTCATGCAGAGAACAAGACGTTTCGTTTTGCCTCTGGAGCTATTTGGAGTACGGTAGCTTTTCTTCTTCGGGGTTTGGAAAATCGTGGTCTTTTATGCTACTCGTCCATAGATCAATTTGTCCCCTTAGTAGTTTTGTAAGGAAAATGGAAACGGAATCAGTGATGGAGGTTGCAGAAGGACGACTGTGCCTACAGTAGGTTGCCGTAGAGGACCGCTGACTACTCGTAGCTGAAAGGAAACGAACAGTACTGTATGGGACGAAACGATAATTGGGCTATTAACGTTATTATTATTTCCCACGTTTCCAGGCTCCTGAGAAGACAAACTTCTCCCATCACTGCCCACTATAAAGCCGTTTTAATTTTTATCAACAAGCTAGAGGTACGAGAAATTTATACTTCAGTAGTGGCAATCTCTTCCAAATTCCTTGTATTAGGATATTTCAGAATAAATCGAAAAGTACTGCCGTTGCCAAGAGGATTAATACTTTGTGTTGTAAAAAGTGTAGTCATTTTGTCCCTCTTACCAGGAAACTAGCTCAACGGTAGGTCGGCACGGCCCAAGTGCTGCATATGAGCAGAATGACCTCTCCCTGGGAAACAACAGTGCAAATATTTCGACCCCATTGCAACTCCTCGCAGAGTTAGCGACGACGGAAGTTGGGGCGTCGGCGACGTTAGCCCTCTGCCTGCACACGGAAGGTGGGCTCAAGTTGGCTAGAAACAGCGATCATGGGAATTACGCCGCCTTCTACCCACTGCGCCACCACCGCTCGCTCGTCATCGCTGTTTCCAGCCAACTTGAACCCGCCCTTCCCGCGCAGGCAGAGGGTTAATGCCGCCAACGGCCCAGCTTCCGTCGTCCCTAACCCTGCGCAGAGTTGTATTGGGGTCGAGATATTTGCACTTGTCGCGTCTCCTGTATCCTTCTGACGCGTTCCTGCTGCCTTATCTCCCAGCCGTTCGGGCCTTGGTCGGTGTCTAGGGTAGTCCTTCGAATAGCTTTATTAGTTAAGGTTCATTTTCTGTGCTTGTCCGGACCGCGAGTAGCGGAGCCCTAACCGCTGGGGGACACGCCTTTTATAGGCGCTGCGGTACGATAATTACTTGCAACTAAGGGAATCGTTCCGGGACCTGTGCAACATATTACAAAATGAGATAATAATGACACCTTAACATAGTACCTAGCATTACGGATTCGTTACATGCCCCCCGTAGACGGAGAGTCGTCCCGACTCTAGGGTCTGTCAACTACGGTCTACAGGGACGATGTGGCTGGCGGTCCTCGCGATGATCGAGTCTTCTGGATTTGTAGTGGCGATCGCAACGGTCGGTGGAACGGTTTCTCGGCGTCGGCGATAGTCCAGGTGGCGACTCCATGTCCTCGCGGTGGCGACGGCGACTCGGCTCATAGCTGGTCTCTCGGTCATGGCGGCGGCGATCGGCTGGCGGCTGCTTGGCGCTCGGTCCGGATGTCGGTTCTCTGTCCATAGGGCTCCGACGGCTGCTCGGCATCTCGAAAGTAATTCGACGATCATGGCGACGGTGTTCTGGGTCCTCGACTACCCAGAAGTTCGGCAGGTGTTCCTGCTTGCGCCTCCTATTCTGTGCTGCCTTTTCCTTACGTCGGCGCTCCCTCTCATTGCTCGAAGCGAAGCTAAACTCCCTCATTTTGATGAGATCATCGACGGTAAGACGCAACTTCTCGAGGAACCACACTATTTGCCGGCCGATGAACGGTGCATTCCCGTATCGGGGATGCGCTCCGAGCGTCAGCGCTGGATGCGTGTAGGTCACGTGGTCTAACGCGTCACTATAGTGATCTCGAACGATTGCGTCGAATCTTGGCTTTGGCCCGGTCACATACTTAACATACTCAGCGCATACTCTTCCCATAGCAGTCCAAGCCTCGGCGTTGTAGTCTTCGCATGGACTTTGGGAAAAGTGCGAGAGCTCCACCACACTGCAGGTGGCGCTCCAAACAAATCAGCACCTGCCTCATCGGACGCCTCTCCGGCATCTCATCGGGCCAAACGATGATGATTGAAGTCGTGATTTTCATCGTCAGCATTTTCTTGTCCAGCGTGCTCCAGTCGGCATATACGTAGAGAGTCCCATTTTCCGGGGAAATGACCTCAGCATTAGCGCGGGCGAAGGACGACGGCAGTGCAATGAAAATCTCCTGTTCAGCGCTCGATCTCGGTGCAGGAAGTCGCGTACGTTGCAACAACGCGATCGCGGTCGTCAGGTTGTTCCCGTAGTTGTATGGAACCGACCACGCGAAGACTGAGGAGTGGTCAAATCGTTTGCCCTTCGCCTCTTCAACCGCAACGGCGTATCGGTGGCAGCGTCGGCGGTGAGCATCAATGGCAAGAGCTAGCCCATACGCTGTTATGTTTGGAGAGTTTTTCTTCCTCAGTTCCTCCTTTCTTTCTTCTCCCCAGCAGGCCTGCTCGGAGATTGAGGTGACGTTGTCCAGCTCGAACATATCTTGCACTTTCTTGGATCTCGCCATCGGGTGAGCCAAGCTTGGAAGTGCCACGTGTGCCATATGGCCGAACAGGGTGCAATCACAGCGATAGCGGGTTGGAGTGGATCGTCGACTTCCAGTATGATCCTGAAAACTGACTCTATTACACTGCACCTGCTCTTGACGTGCTTCATGTTTACGCGGGCGACCCAGTTTTCCCCGGCTTCTCACTGTCCTTATAGGATCATTGGTCATGCCCATCGGTAACTTCCGCAATTTGTCGAAGGGTATTCGTGGGTCTTTGTTTTGTCCAATTAGAGTGATCAGCGCGCTGTTCCCACTCACTTCGATGACTCGGTATGGGCCTTCCCATTGGTTGGTAAGCTTTGGGTTACGCGGTTGCCGTTCACTGGGAACCCTCATATACACGCGATCACCAGGTTTCAAAAGGCTTTCGGCCACCTTGTTCCTCTTATCATTCCGAGCCTTCATTCTTTGTCGCATTTTCTCGTTCACTTCCAATGCATAGCTACGCGCCACCTCGGTTCCAACTGCAAGTTCCTGGACGTAGCTTTCCATGTCTGCCATATACTCGCTCACGCCCACTTCCGGAACTGATGCTCAAGGTACATAAGCGTCTATGTCATGCAGAACGAAGAATGGAGATTCTCCCGTGGCCTCGTGAACGGTGGTGTTATACGCAAAGACACAGTACGGTAGCATTTTATCCCACTCACTTGGGACCCGAACTTTCTTGCGTAACATGCTTATAAGAGTTCGGTTGAATCTCTCGGTAACACCTAATCTTGCGAGGATTGTATCCTTTGGTGAATAGGTGCTCAATTCCCATGATAGTCCTCAACTCCTCCATCAGGTTGTTGTCGAGCTCACCTCCCACGTCCGAAAGGATGGTCTTTGGCTGGCGGCAACCTTCCGAAACCCATCTTTCGAAGAATACTCGGGCCACCGTCTCACCATTTTTCGAGGGTATCGCATATGCCCCTCCGAACTTGGAGAAATGATCGATTACGCTGAGGACGTAACGGTTCCCGCTCGACGTTTGGCCCAGTTCCAGTACATTGATTCCCACCACCTCATAAGGCCTCGTCGTCACGACAGGTTTTAGGGGTGGCACCGTCGGATGTTGTGCATAATGACACAAACACTCCCTACATTCCTTCGACCATTTATGCACGTCTCTGTTCAACGTCTCCCAGAACAGACTCTTAGAGAATTGTCGTATTATCTTCTTTGGCCCGAAATGGCCAGCTAGAAGACCTGCATGGGCCTCATCGGATACAGCTCTAGGCTTCGAGGGTGGTACAACCTTTCGATGTCTATCGTTTTCCAACAGCAGGAGGGCTCCGCCATCCATCAGAAAATCGGCAACCTTGAACCTGCTAGTTACCTCCGGGAAGGCGACATCAACATTCAGCTTCCCTTCCTCCAGGTCGCTGATGACCTTTCCGTATATCGGATGCTCCCGTAACTCGGCTGTCCATTCCTGTTCCTGAACTATTGCTCCTGCTATGGCCTCGTTCGGTGGAGATTCCTCTCTGCTGCTCACGTTGTCAAGGGTAGCCCCTCGACTTAGGGCATCAGCTACCTTGTTCGCAGCTCCCTTAAGGAACGTCACTTTCAAGTCATACCGTTGGAGTTCCAACGCCCATCGAAGTACTCGACCTGACACGTTCGTTCTTTTGAATAGAGCTGTCAACGGTTGATGGTCGTTGAAAACCTCCACTGGCAACCCGTACACAAACATGTGAAACTTCCTAAGAGCGAAGACGATGGCCAGTGCCTCCAGTTCGGTAATATGGTATTTCTTCTCGCACTTGGTCAGTCCCTTCGAGGCGAAGAATACCGGGTGCAGGAGGCCATCATCACCTTGTTGACTTAATACTGCGCCTAAGCCACAGCCGCTGGCGTCAGTATGAATTTTGAACGGTTTCTGTCCGTTCATTGCACATTCAGTATCTGGTTGTGCCAGTACGGGTGCCTCAGAGATGATCCTCTTCAAGCTTTTGAACGCAGCCTTTCGCATCGGCGTCCACTCAAACTTGACTTTCTCCGAAGTCATCTCATGCAATGGACCGGAGACTTTCGAGAATCGCAAGAAAAACTTGCGATAGTACGAGCACATCCCGAGGAAAGTGCGAAGTTCTGCTCGTGACTGAGGCAGGGGATACTGCAGAATGGCATCCACTTTGTTTGGATCCATATGCACACCGTGGAAATCGATCACGTGTCCGAGGAATTCCACCTTGTCTTCAAGCAAGATACACTTCTTGGGATTTAGTTTTAGTCCTGCTCCCGCAGTGCATTAAAGGCTTTTTCCATCAACTCTATATGTCGCCCCACGGGCGACGTTGCCACTAGTATATCGTCTAGTTAGCAGAATATCTCTTCCCCTAGAAGAGGACCCAAAACGACGTGCATCAGGCGTTGAAATACGGCTGGCGAAGAGGCTAATCCGAAAGGCAACACGCGGAATTGGTAGAGGCCCTCAGTGGTAGTGAACGCGGACTTTTCCTTAGCCTCCTGCGAGAGGCTAATCTGCCAATATCCCGATGCCTGGTCCTGAGCTGAAAACCACTTTTTGCCTCTCAAGCTCTGCAGCATCGTATCAATCCTTGGCAGTGGATAACTGTCGATCTTCGTAACCGCATTTACCTTGCGATAGTCTACGCATAGTGGGCGCGTGTAGCGCAGTCGGAGGAGGCGCGACTGTCGCGTGCACCCGATACCAGGTTCGAGGTTCGGATTTCCCGCCCAGGCCAACCAAGCCTTCCATCCCTTCGGGGTCGGTGAATTGGTACCAGACTTGTCTGGGAAGGATAGAGCGCTGACTTGTTCATCGACTGGCCAACGCAAGCCATTGTATGGCCAAATACGCATTCATGTCGCCTCCACGACATCCCGTAGAAGTAGAATGCGCTGGCGCATCCCAGAAGGGATTGAGTAACGCCTTCCTTTACCCTTTACCCTTTAGTCTACGCATAGCCGTAGCGTTCCATCCTTTTTCTGCACCTGAACTATTGGTGACGCCCAGCTACAACTACTAGGTTCGATCACCTTCCTGCTCTGTAAATCGCTCAGTATCCGGCGGAGTTCGACTCTTTTAGCTAGCAGTATCGAGCGTGCCTTCTGGCGGATTGGACTCGCATCACCCGTTTCTATCGTATGCTCCACTAGCGCTGTTTGGCTCAGTTCCTGTTCGCTGACTGCGAACACATCTGCATAACACTTCACTAGGCACATCAGGTGTTCATTGAGAGCTTCGCTTTTCTTTCTGCTTTTCAGTAGCTCCCACAGCTTCCCCTCTCAGTCCTGTACCGAAGCTTCCGCACGTTCCAACATGCTTACGCTGTTAACGGGCTCCCGTTCAACAACTTGTGTCGGTTCGAAAGAACCGACCTTCTCCCCCGCGCGAAACAGCTTCGCTCCTGTGAAGGAATTCATCACCTGTACGTTCACTGTTGTTGCAGAATCGTCGCATACCAGGTCCGGTATGCTGTCGTTGTCTGACCACAATACACCTTCGCAGTCCTTGCTAATCAGTACAGGGACTGTTTTTATCTCACCAGGGCGTATGTGCACTCTTTTGGCCACTTTCGCGTTTCTCGCTGTCACTCTTTCGACAACTTCCCGAGAGTCGCTCTTCCGCCCACTTGGTGCGTTTTCACCGCCCTTGATCTGATCGAGTGACGGGTGCAGGCTTCTAGGCCCTGACGTTAACGTAAAACCCAATATGTGGAGAGCATTAGTGCCTAGAACTAACGTTCCATCTCCACCTTCCTTCACGAATAGAGCTACTCGGCGTTCCGCTTATCGTCAACTTCTAGCGTGAGCCTCACTGCACCTTTGAATGTCATTTTGTTTCCTGACGTGTCGTAAATAGGCATGGGTTTTCCGAGCGTGATTTCCTCCACGTCAGAGTCAACATCAAATCCTGCAGTGCGAGCAGCACGCAGCATTTCGAGAGGAATTATGCTTATCTGTGAACCTGTATCCAGGAGTGCTCGTCTGACCAATCCCATCAGTTTCACATTCCTCACTGGCACCTCTCCTATTAGATCTTCTTGTTGCACTGACGCCTTTTCCGCTCCACCCTACCATTTACTTAGGACCGCACTAAACACTTTTGGCCCTTCAGACCGATTAGACTTCTTCTCTTTCTTGTTTCCTTTATTGGCCCGTGCCTTTTTGCAGTCTCGTCTGAAGTGACCGCTTCCATTGCAGTTAAAGCATTTTGGCAGTTTGGTCCTTCCAGGGTTATCTGTTGTGTCCAGCCTTATGGCTTGTTGAGGTTTCCTCTGTTGAGGTCCCCTCACCGTTTGGACCGGGCCTGCCTTAACTGAGTCCATGTTCTTTTTCGAGGCCATCGCAAGTTCTCGGCTTCGCTCGCAGCGCTGCGCCAAACTCTTGATCATTTCATAGGCGGACTCTTTAGGCGCTACTTCCATTGTCGTGAACAGTTGAAGATACTCGGGCCAGTCCGTCAACTGAGCCACCAACCCTCCTGCTCGAGTACGCGAAAGTTCTCCCTCAGACGCATCCGGATACGCTAGCTGGGTTAGCTTCTCCAGTTCTACGCAGTAGCTTGCGACATCCCCTACTTTCCGGAGGGTCTTGAGTTTCATATACGCTTTCATCTGCGTAGCCGAGTCATTTTCCGTGAGTTTTGCTTTCAGGGCACTTGCTATAAGCTCGAAACCTCCCTCTTTTACCGATCGTGGCAGTGCATTCGCAACTGCTAGTGGGTTCCCGTCCAGCTTAGAGAGTAAAAGGTGAACCAGCATTTCATCGCCGAGCCCCAGCCCTTGGTATTTCATACTAAACCTTGCTAAGAATTGGCCGTAGTTCTTCCCTTTTGAGTCACTAAACGTCTCGACCTCGGGCAGTGTCATGGCCGCAAACATTTAAGCAATGGAGTATTCAGGAGTGCATGAGGAATTTGCATCCAAAAGCTCACCTTGACGTATGCTGGTCGCCGGGACTGCTGTCGAGGACGATACCCTCCGCTTCGGCGGCCGCTCGTTCTTCCTTGCTTGCTGCAGTCCTCTATTGAGTAGCGGGTCAGGCTGAGGAAGCAAGAGCTCACCCTGCGCGGCTGCGACTGGATCAAAGGTCGCATGGTAAGCAACGTCGTCAAAGTCGTCAACATTGAGCTGTTCCACCTGGCAGTTATTACTGCCTTGTAACGTCTGGGCCGCACTCTGAAGTGGAGATGTTAGCCCTCGCTTGCCTGCACTCACTTCCCTAGGAAGCTGAACTAGGCTTTTGACTCTCCCTACCACCTCAGTGGTATCCACACCCAGCATTTGTGCGAGTTCGCGCATGCAACTGTCATCATATTTCCCCTGCTTGCAGCAGATCGTGGGCTTTACTAAGCTGCGTGCGAACGAACTCCAGTCGAGCCAGCTCTCCATGGATTGTCTTGCGCTTGCCTGCACAAACTCCGTCACCTTGGAGAACTGGTCGACACCCAGTGTTGTAGTGTCTCCATCAAGCGGGTGTACCAAATTGCTAGTTATATCCTCTAGCACTGACAATTTGTCGGCAATCGTAACCGCGCTTAGTCTTGCCTGCAGCACTCCTTTCTGCACGATCTTTCTGACCGCTCCGACTGGTGTGTCGATTGACGCCTGGAGTGCGGCAATTCTGTCCGATTCCGTGGGCTCGTCCAAGAGCATACCCTCAATTTCCAGGTCATTCACGTTCTCAGAGGCCATCTCGGCTTATCTGAAACAGCACCGTAATACTTCTGTTGTTAGCTCAGTCTTGCCGCAATCGAGCCTTTCCGCAAGAACACAACAGAGGGCCACTGAGGAACACTGAACGAGCCTCCAGTGTGACCGAAAGGTTAACGGGCCTCAACGAGGGTAGATGCAGCACCTTCCTCGTTCCTGGAGACCGTACTCTGCCTCTATCAACGGCAGGATCTCGTCCTTCCGGTCGTCCCGGTTTGCGGACGGTTCTACTGCAGCTCCTTCGGTTCGGCCCCGATGTCGCGTCTCCTGTATCCTTCTGACGCGTTCCGGCTGCCTTATCTCCCAGCCTCGGGCCTTGGTCGGTGTCTAGGGTAGTCCTTCGTAGAGCTTTATTAGTAGAGCCGCTACTCGCGGTACGGACAAGCACAAAAATGAGCCCTAACTGCTGCGGGACGCGCCTTTTATGGGGTACGGCAACTACTTGCAACTAAGGGAATCGTTTCGCGACCTATGCAACATATTACAAAATGAGATAACAAAGACACAGCAGCATAGAACCCAGCATCACGGATGCGTTACACACTTTATTTTTTCCCCGAGAGAGGCGATTCTGCCCATATACAACACTTTGGCCGTTCCGACCTACCGTTTAAATAGTTTCCTAGTTAGACTTCTTAAACTTCTTGGACTTCTCTTAAAACTCCCCGTACAGATGAGTTTTTAGTTTAGAAAATTCTTAAACAAAGGTCTACTAAAGCTTTTTCAAACATAAAGGTGTTTAATATTTGCATTACATTAAAAAATCTTTACATTAATTTATTATCATTACGTTAAAGTCCTTTGTTGAAACATGTTCCTTTTCACTTCGCCCGTCAGATTGTGTTTAGAACGTGTTTTGATAAAAATAGAAAGTGTTTCAGTTTGGTTTGAGAAGTTTTCGTTTCAAAGAGAAAATGGCACTTCTCGCCCGGCAGTCCTCAGACCTGAGCACACATTTCAGAGATGGAAGCGATGAATCGCCTTCGCTTTGCCGAAACGTGAGCCCAGATCGGTGGCCGTGCGATGACAGTGCCAGTACAATAGACCGTACACTTGTAAGTTTTTGTTTCTTTATACAACATAACATAAATAGCCTTTAAGTGCGCCCCATAATCCCAGTGGCGTTTGTGCTTGCTCTCGCGAGCGCGCCTTTTGAAGTTTTGCTTTTACAGGTGCTTCGACACGCCTAACGGTGTGTCTCGCACGTGTCTTTGCAGCAACACTGCCCTATGGAAAGTAGTTTTTGTAAAACGTAAAATTCGCTAACATCTAGGATTGGTGCGTGCTTTATCGGCATCAAGCCCTTCACCACTTCGGTACCTTCACCATAGACATTCTTTCCTGAACGGCCAGTAATGTCATTGGTTTGTGCTGCGCAGTACTTCTGTGCCACAGGTTGCTCCTCCGCAACCGTTCTCATGCTCAACAGCTAGCGTTTCTAGAGATCGTTGACATGTCTTCCGAAGCCAGGTTCCCTTCTTTCGTTTCTTCTTCGCCTTCGCCTTTACTGGTCTTCCCTCCTCCTCTTTAGTCCCCCACCTTCCTGGTATCAACTCCTGGCCCACTTTTTTATTTCGACTATTGACCCCTACTTCTTGCTGGTTTCCCTGTCCTGGTCCCTCCTCCAGTTGCAGTATTCATGAACGTTCCCGGAACGCCCCCGGTTTATTACGGGAGGCGACCTCGTTGGGAGCTGGAAATGCCTATTTATGAAACGAATATGAAAATGAAAACAAACCGCGTACTGGAAAGCCGGGAAGGGAATTTAGCGATTGCGGGAAGATCTCGCTTGCCTTCCCGTTCCCGTTGCTTCAGTTGTTCCTTTCCTTCCTGGTCGCGCTTCTGGTCCCCCTTACTGCCTTTCTCCGCCACCCCTTAGTGGTCCTAACACGCTCGCGGAGGACGTCAGTGATACGATTCAGAATCTAGACGCTTGCTGCGCGACGTAGGGGCCAGTCTTCCGAATCCAGAAGCTCAGAAACGCGCGCAGTCGATTCTGTGTCGAGCATGAAGAGCCTATGCATATGGCAGATTCCTTGTTCCCCGTATGAATTTTCCTATGGCTCCCTTCTTGTTGGTTCCCCGTCCTCGTCCTTCTTTCAGGTAGATCCCTCCCTCTCCCCCCTCCCCCACCCCCTTCGGGATCCACCTTACTACTCTACCACAATTAAGTAGCCCTCGCACGCTCACGACTCTATGACAGAGAGCGAATGCCCATTGCGCGACATCGGTGTCAAATCTTTTAAATCCGGTCTCCCTTACTGATAATGGATCCCTTTGCTGATCCTCCGTACTGGCTCCCCCCCCCCTTATTGGTAACTCCCTACTGGTCCATCCTTATTGTCTAAACCCTTCTTGGTGCCACCCCTGGCCTGTTTCATTGTTCCCCTATCGACCCCCCCCCCCTCCTCCATCCCCTTGCCGCCTCCAGTAGGGGCCGGATTCATGAACGCGGTCGGAGGTAAATCCTACCCCCATTTACCTTGACGGCCAGTTACCCGCCACTTTCCCTGAACTTACCCCTGTTTCTGATTCATGACAGCCAAAGCTTTTGTTTCTGATTCATGACGGCCAAAGCTTTTGTTTCTGATTCATGACGACCAAGGGTTTTACTTCACTGCCAATTTCTGACCCAATGCATCCCTCCGCTGACTCGCTGCCAGCTCTAGCTGGCAAGGGCCGGCGGAGGGATGCGTTGGGTCAGAAATTGGCAGCGGAGCAAAACCCTCGCCTTGAAGGTAAATGTTTCCCTAGGCGCTGACGAGGTTGCATTTACCTCGACACTTCGGGTTTTTCCCCGGCGCGCCTTGAAGAATCGCGCGTAAGGCCTGAGTTATACTCCCGCGGGAGCATCCGCGGAAGGGCGGGAATCGCGCCGAGACTCCTCACCTGGCCAATCGCCGCGCCTCGCCACGCCCGCCTCCGCCGTGCACCATTGGTCCGCGGACGTTCCGCGGATGCTCCCGCGGGAGTATAACAGATGCCTAAGTGGGAAGTGGGGGCAAATCTTGCACTTACCTGCAGGTAAATATTTCATGAATTCGGCCCCAGGTTGCCGCTACCTCCTGGTCGCTCTCGGTTCTCCTCCCTCGAAGGCCTCCCTCTACTCTTACCCGGCTGCGAGCAACGATACTCACTCACGTCCATGCGTGCGGTCGCGGTGCGGCGCTGCAGGGAGGGCCACCTCTAGCCGCGGCAGGAACACGTACGAGTTTTTCGGTGCGCCCAACGTGCGAGAGGGCGAATGTATGTCCCAACCAATCGGTTGAACCGCTTCGACTTGCCCATGAGGAGGAAGGCAGGGGACTCAAGCGCAGCTCACCCTACACAATGAAGACGTGGGAAGGTTTTGTAATTGAGTGCCTAGAAGTGGGGTAAAACCTAAACCAAACGATGAGTGAGATCTGGTGAGGTTCAGTTACAGGCATGGAATGGACGTGGTCAAAAAAGTGATTTTAGCTTATTAAATTATTGTGGAAAATCCTATCGGAGAGAAACTCTCGTTTCAAGCGAGCATGTGATGCTAACAACAGATAGTCCGACATTTGTCCAAAAAGCTTCTCTAGTCGAGCTAGAGATATTGTATAGTGATTAAAGCTTCCACCCGAGCTCATTTTGTTTTCATATTATATGAAGTGCAGTTCTTGTTTTTTTTGGTGAAGTTCCAAATCCCACACAGATTCTAACTTGGTAATTGTACCTGTAATTAGGACAGTTTGTTATCGGGAATAGTTAACTCGTGAAATGTTTGCTATGCTTCGAGCTATTGATGATTAACAGTAATGTCCACGTCCAAGTTTCCACAAGTCTCGGCATCGCTCGCACTGATGATTAATAGTTGGAAGTATGTTTCATACACTTTACGACTTTGAAGCAACGTGGGGAGCGAAGAGGTGGCAATCTACAAAAATCTCGAAATTTTCGTAGAAAAGGTCAGCAAGCCAATTTTTGTAGGTCGCTAATTACATGTGCATTCGGCTTCTGAACACACAGTATCTTTTCTAAATGCGTGACCGCTGTAGTCAACGCTCCAAAGGTCATAGTTCTACTCATAGGAATAATCTATTTCAATAATTCTCCCACATGAAACTCTGAAATTAAAAACAAAGTTTTATCCCTCATCATTAACCAACTACTCGTCAGTAGTTCTGTTTTTCGATCTTCTTCATCATTTGCCTTTCACCAGCTACCTCTCCCCCTTTGACGCAGCTTAATTCCACTCGATTGATTAGCACTAACCTATCCTCAAACTATTCTATCCTACGAGACAAAGTTTAGGTATTCTACCTTCTTCCTACTCACGTGTGTGCGCAGCAGTGCATTCTGACCATCCCCCATACACTCACACTCCAGCTCATCCAGCCTTGGCACGTTCGCGCAGAACTCGTCCCCTCCGCCAGCGAAGCGGCCAGGGCTCCGCCTGGAGCGACGCACGCGCGCGCGACCGCACGCGTCAAAATGAGTATCGCTGCCGCCTCCCCTCTTACCCCTTAGTGGTCTTCTCATGCTAATGGCACGAAGTCGGCTTCTGAATCTGAACGTTCAGAAAGGGTCGTAGGTGCTGTTGTGTTAAGCAGTAAAGGACTACGCTTCCCTGCTGAAACAACATCCCATATTCAATAGCAAATTTTGCCCGCGCTGTAGATGATGAGGCGTATCTCAATAGGTTAGAGATCGTCTTTTTTATATATAGGTGGCGATATTTTTCATTGCAGTTGATTTTAGAAACTCTTAAATGTGTATTGAAGGAAAGCTTCGAGTTTGTACAGAAAGCAAATGCTACATACTGTTCATTTCAGTTATGCAATGGACAAGTCGACTGCGAGGATGGTTCAGATGAGAGGCACTGTCGGTACGAAAGTTGTCTATCTTTTTGTTGGCTGAAGGTGTTTCGGAGATCAGTTCAGAAATTGATCACACCTCGGGGTAACAACATGTTTGTTAAAAAAATCGATGGACGCGGCCAAACTGACGAATCGATTTTATGGAGTCGCGGCGCAACACAACTCTAGAATGAGCCTGCCGAATCATTTGCAAGTTCGTTGCGGGGCGAACTAGCTGTGTCGTTTATATTGCTGAATGAGAACTTTTCTGTTTTAGCTTGAATCGGTTCTTTTTGAAAACTTGTGACGCTTTGTGTTCGGAGGTTATTCAGTTGTGTTTTGGTAATTTGTTTATTCGAAATTTTGCCATGATTTTGGGACGTTTTGGGGGTGCGGTGCTTTTACAAGCCAATTCTACGACATAGAGCTTTTCTTTCACAGGAATTTACCGCGCTCCAATACTGTTGTTTGTAAAATAAAAGGTTTTAACGAAATGGTTAGAGAGCACCTAAGTATAGCTTTGAGTAAGCGTCTCAATTGCTTTCGTACTGACTTTTCATGCACCGGCTCCAATTTTCTGCACACATAGAACCAATTCGTTTTGAACAACTCAAATAATTTTGTTCTAGAGGCAATCAACTCAATAACCTACCCACCAGGGGAGCGCAGGCTACAGTTTTTGTTGTAATGTGTGGATTTTTTCTCAGTAACAGGAATATGAGTCGACGCCTAGTGAGACTGGCTTAACGTGACCAACTCGGTACAGTAGTTCTGATGGTGACAGTTGGGTTAGGTATGAACTGGTGCAGTTGAACAATCCTTGGCCCTTATTAGGATGCGAGGGACGCGAGTAGCGTAGTTAGAGAAGATATCGGCTGTGCCGTGCAGCCGATACCAGGTTTCGGAGTTCCCGCCCAGGCCAACCAAGCATTCCATCCCTCCAGGGTTGGCGAATTGGTACCAGACTTGTCTGGGAAAAGCAAAGCACTGACTTGTTCATCGGCTGGCCACCGCAAGTCATTGTATAGGGAATTCACGCATTCAAATCGCCTCCAGGACGCCACGTAGAAGTGAAATGCGTGGCGCACCCCATATGGGATTGAGTAGCGTCGTCTGTAATCCTTTATCCATTTATAAGGATGGAGCCCGTGCGCGTAAAGGAAATGCTTTGGTAGAGTTCTGTGCTCTAGGACAAAACTGAACAAATTTTTCCCATGTGCGGTGGATCGAGTTCTTTCTAGGAGCTCTTCGTATATACACAGGCCCGCTTCCTCACAAGAACCTTTTTAATGACGACGCAAACCTCAGGCCATGTCGCGTCGTGGGTATTGAATCGATCGAATTGATTGGTTATTGAAGTTTCACGTTCCGCTGTACCAGTCGCAGACGCCCGCGAGATCGCTGAGATGCGCGTTGTGTTGTAGACGAGCACTGATTTTTCATAGCTGTATTCGTTTAAACCGTCCTATTTACGCAGATCGGAATTAGTTCCCCAAAGTACGATGTCTTCAGTTGCCTGTTCCCGTTGTCCGAGCTGGACTGCGGTGCGTTCCCACTGCTGACAGGAGAAGAGTGTGTCAAACGTCGGCTGATGTGCGATGGCTTCCCTGACTGCGAGAACGGAGCAGACGAGAATCCGAAGGTAAGATCGAAGTGGAGCATCCCGCAACCGGCTGTCTCATGTCTCTTCCGTTCAGATGTGCGCCAACTACCCTGATCTCACCGCGCGCTTCCAGTCTTCACCCGAGTGGCTGTACATCCTTCTTCTGGGATTCATAATACTCCTCTGCACGATCATCGTTCTCTTTTGCTGTTTTCGGTAAGTACGTTGATGTGCCTTAGCTTTTTGTATGAACGGACGTCAGGAGCATGGCTTTTGCAAATTCTTGCTAAGTCTGTTCTGACATCCGTCCTCAGGTTCCCTGGTGTCCACATCATTATTCCTCAGGGAAGGTATTGGGGCTGGTCTTACTTTAAAGATCTGGTATGTTGAAGAACTAGTATTTCACTGTGAAATTATTGAGGGGTTTAAGTAAAGAATACGGCTCTCAAAACGCAAAAGCTTGATAGAGCAGAGGAGTCAGAGATTTGTATACTTTGCTCTCCGTGTTGCATGGCCGTACAGGCAATATCGATCAATATGGGCTGACTAGAATCGATAATTTACTTAGGTCCTCATTTTATCGCGCTGCGAGACAGCAGAAGCGTAAATACTCCTAACGCCAGCTCTGACAACATTCTTTAAAGTGAATGTTTTTTTATGAACGATGTTTCGTAGGGATTTTTTATAGGCTCAGATGCTTGTATCACGTTCCCTCTCCGGTTTTCCAGAACCATTCTTTCTGCCGATATCCTGTTACAGCTTTTTAAGAAGAGCAACATTTTACGATTTACATGGAGAAAGGGCAAGTGATTTATTCTCCACGATAGAGGGAATATATACTTCTTAATTTTAAGTTCGAAGCAGCATTTCATCGTTATCTATTTTGAGTGAGATCAAGCTTGTTGTCACAGCATTATTCTAATGTGTGTTGAATTTGTAAGCCCTAAATGTTGTATTGGACGTCATGATCTGATCTACCCATCGTCACTCATATTGATTGACGTTGGCAGAGATGTTCGCGACTCCAGTTTATCCAATCATTATAGAAACTACCCAGTTTGCGGCAATGGCCGAATGGAGACCACCTCGTCGATTCATCACCTGCGTGGTTCCGGTGTGGCAGAAGCAAGTATTCTTCTGCCTCCCAATGCACAGATGGGTGCCCAGGTGGAGGCAAGTTGTTGATCGTCTTTTAACGAGCTCTTCTCTGCTCGGCCTAGTTCATCATTGGGTTAAACGGGTTACTTGTTCGTGTTTGTTTACCATAAATTAAGTGTGAGACACCCTCAATCGAGACCGCTAATTAAGTGTGAAAGACCGCCCACTTGTAATTATTGTCTTACAGTATATCTTCGTGCGGCAAAAGATGCAATCGGTGCAAAGTAGGAATTACGACCAGTATCTAACAAGGTCGAGGAAACGGCTATTTAGTCGGGTAGCCGCTACCTTCTGTATGTGCTGAGGATTTTCGAATCCAAGTCCTTCAGAATGGGCCACACCTTCGTAGCTTTGCGTGGTGTCATGCAGTTCAAGTGAAACAGTGACTGATAGCAGCCAGTTCGATGATCTATGCTAGCCAATCTCTGTCATCTACTGTCATCCCTTCCATATACGCAGTTAGTAGGTCCTGGTGCGTGACTGGACCCAAAATCAATTCACATGAGCTTGGATGTGCCACGCCCGCATGACGGATAGTTGTATCCATTATCGCTTTGAAATTAAGGGTATCGCACGCGTAGAATTGTGAATACATTTATATATCGAAAATCAGTCATGAAAAAAGGAAAACTTCTCCACTATACAACCGGAAAACCTAGTCTCCTGCATTTTGAAGTGACCCGAAATGCATTTCTGTAGTTTGTGAAATACGATTTTGTGGACATCCAAACCATTCACTACTTACGTTTCGAAATCTCTCTGAATAGACGAGTACTTAAGACTCTCGAGCTAACAGTTGACTTAGAGTTTTTTAAAACTTGAACACTTAGACGTGAACACGTGTTTAGTTGGATTTGGAAATGGATCGGTTTAAAATCTGTACTTCTAAATCAAAGTGCTACGTCTGTAACGTACATCCTTCAGGTAGCTCTACGAACGTATTCAATGGTGACGTCGACGAATTCATCGTATCCGGCTCTACCTCCGCCGAATTCGACGAGATCTCTAAGCAGGTCAAGCGCTTCGCGCAATCGATCGGACATGAAGGACATCCCACTCAATCGATTCTACGCTCCACCTCCAAGCGCAGCAAGGTAAGTGCTTCCTTTACTCCATCTTCGGTTTGTCTGTGAGTAGTTTCTGAGGAGTCCTTGTATTGTGGACTGATTTGGTGAAAGTCTAGAAGGGTTTGGTCCGCCCTCATGCAACCCTATAATTTACAACGTACTGCACGAGATAACCATGTTTGTACTGTTTGAGGTGTAGTAATACAGATATCGTACTTTTTTCTGTTTCAGTTTATCCACCTATGGAGTCGTGAAACCAGCTGAAGTTCGAATTTCGGCGACAAACAGCAGGCAAAAGCCACGGAGGAAGAAGGTGTCAAGTCCACCGCCTTCCTACACACAGGTTCGTTACGTTGGTTTTTTTTTGGATTCGATGCTGTGCATGATACTGTGTGAGAACCTCAGCATATGCTTGATAGGTCAGGAGCTCGCGATGGAACGCGTTCTTAAGTGTCGATAGATAAATTCAAGTTCAGTCTCGCGCCATTAGGCTTTGAATGAGGGACGGCATTAATTCGGCGTTTTCTTGTCAGGATCAGTGAGTGAAATACGGTGGTACACGTGGCACTTATTGGTTTTCATAGTGAAATAGGTGACCATTACCGTTCCTATACATATTTGCGTCGTTGAAAATCTACAAGGTGGTAGTCGCGAATGTGGATAGTATGAGGAGATGGCGCGCCGCAGTCATTCAAGCCGCGTGCCAGACGGAGTTTCGGTCGGAGCTCCAATTGGTTCTTATTGGCAGGCGCGCCTTCTCCTGTTGCTAACCTCATTCGCGACATGGATACCCCATCCATGACAGTGGGGTGCTACGCCTCATCCCGCTCGCTATATGCCTGAAAAATCCATGAGGTGATCGATTTCAGCTAGAGGATCACACCATGACAGCATCGGTAGCCGGTTTGATGAATTGTCGCCCGCAGATGAGTTCGACCCCAAAATCTCGCAGGGACTCTACACCGCAGTCGTCCAGGCGTATAGGTATGACTCCACGAGGAACTCCTTCTCGGCTGTCGAGCGCTGAGTACCTCGATCCTCCTCACCGACCGCCGTCAAGCTCAAGCTCACTCTCTAGTCATTCCAGCGACGAGGCACTTATGTGAGGATGCAGTAGCTCAAGTTCTCTGTAAGATGTTATTGTTTCTTGTTAATTGTGTGGAATTTTAATAGGGCAAAATATTTTTATGAGTAGCTAACCTGCTTAATGTCATCCTGCTAACATAGCCTTAGGATTAGAGTCTTGTTTAACGGCTCACTCCTAGGAGATAGCTCCATTACACATTGCGTAGATGGTAGTTCTGTGTCAGCTCTCGGGAGGTAGCCACTTCCGGCGGGCTGATGTTTCCTTGAGCGTTGGTATCGTCTTGTAAATTGATAGACCATTGGGAGTTTTCCAATGCGGGACCATTGATGGCTTGTGGTACTATTAGGCAAGCAGCTACTTCAGTTGATGAGTTGTGAATTTGGATTACACCATTCCTTTGAGGGTTAGGGCAATTTTTAGGGGTCGTCTAGGCCTTGTTTGGGGTCGTTTAGTGTGCGCACAAGGCGCGACGCGATGCCATGTGTAGTGGCCAAATTGATCGAGCGACGCGATTGATCAATTCGGCCACTATACATGGCATCGCGTCGCGCGTCGCGGGCACACTAAACGACCCCTTAAACTGTGCGAATCCTATTTTGAACTCCAGGTGTTGCATGGCATGCGTGCGTTTAATATTGGCTAATCTAGGCCATTATCTCGGGAGATGAAGCAGACCAGTTAGCGGTGTTATTCTGTAAGGGGTTTTTATACTCTTGCCACGCAATTGCGCAACTGCCGCGTCACGTCAACAGTTCCGCGGCGCATTTTGCCGAATAGAGCATCCCTGTATTCCGCTGAATGAGGTGTTTTATGGTCGTGAAGTAAAAATACGATGCGGCCCAGCGCAGTCTAATCAATATTGATTATCCAGGCGCATATTGATTGCCCACATTAAAATTCTTAGAGATTCTCGAAATAGCACCTTAGAACTGAATTCCCTGGTTAGATGACGATGGTAGACAACTCTAGCGTATAAGTGCAGCTCCGCAGAACAAATGCGAGAAACTGTTCTCAAACAAGTATAAAATCCCACGGAAACTACCAGCTGTACCTTAGGGGCGGAACTGTGGCTGGCTATGGTGACAGGAAGAAATGTTAGCGAAACTCCGAGAAAGGAGGAAGAACGAGCCACGGATCGAATCCGACTGAGTCGTGTCTTCCAAGTTCAGCAATCGTACCAAACCGCAGCAAATGGAGGAAATGGATTACGCATTGGTGGAGCGTGAATACGCTGAGACATCTGGTGTTCAAGAACCGGTTCAATTACCCAAGTTCGAGACCCGCGGGCCACGACAGCTGGTTGTACTGTTACCGTGCGTCGTAGGAGGGGAGTGCAACGAAGGTCCTAATAGCAGAGTGTGAAGGTGTGGTGTGGCAATAGTAAAGATGAACGTTGCACCTCATCTTAATTTTGACACTGCGAATCTTCAGGACACGTCATGGCCCTGTCCGCCGAAGAAGTCTCAGACCCTCAGAGGGAAAATGTCTCCCAAAATTGCTTTGTGGAGAGGGGCCTGCATCAAATATGATGACTGTGAATTGGCTGTGATATGTTGTGATACACATAAGTGGATTAGAAGTGGTGTGGGTAAGTTCATTGACTTAGCACCAAAATTCGACAGCAGGTTGTAAAGCAAGTCAAGTTGTCGACTGTTGTAGCTGCTCACCATGTAGATGGACAGTATTACCAAGCCTAGTTCATAGATACCCTTAAGCGGAAGCCATTAGCGCCATTAACTTCCAGCTTGTTCGTTGTCTACGGTGCTTGCCTCACTTTTGTTGTTCACTGACTCACTTTGATATCCGCATCTGCCACTGCTTCACGTGATATCCTGTGTACCGGTGATTTATTTATTCATAAATTGAATATTTCATCCTTATCTGCTATTGTAATTTATTGTTTTATGTGTTGACTATGGCCATGACAAACCTTGATTCTCAGGTGGTGTGTGATTTCTTCCACTAATACCTATTATAACAGTTCCCTGTGTGAATGTTTCCTGTTGTCGTTACAATGCATTGTGTTTCAATGAAATGTAATGAACATAAGACATTTCGTGTTCGACTGTCGTGGGATCTTGGCATACTGTAGAACAGCAACTTACAAGGGAAGGGTCTGAAGCAGATATCTGAACGGGGGGAGCGAGTCATATAGGGGTAATTGTCACCCCTCAATTAGTAATATAAAAATGTGTTTATTTTTGCCAAATCGTTGAACCCAAGGAGTAGGGGACCTTGAAGTCACGATGGAATACGGCGCATCACGAGTTTGGGGGCCTTGTATGCCCGCGATGCCTCTGACGGCAAGTGGCTCGGAGCGCGGTGGAAGTGGAGTTGCTTCTTGCGAGGAAGGTCGGGGGCTTGGTTCGTGGGCGTTGTTGCATTTTTTCATTTCGACTGACTGGTTGAGGTTTGGGGGACTCTGACGTCTATACCATTTTCAGACGTTTTCTGCGCATTTTCTAGCTGCACGCTGTGGATAGTAACTTTCTTGCGACCTGTTTATTACTGACCGGGTTTTTAACCACAACTTTAACCCAACTTTAACCACAACTCTTCGTCAACTTCAAGTTGACCTGCTTCGAAGTCCTTTAGTATACTGGCCATCCGTTCGGCCAGCTCGACTTCTTCCCTCGAAGGTTCCTTGTCTAATGGTAAGGCCTATGGTATACTACCGTCTCCGCTGCAGCGACGCGGGAGTGCACAGCGATGCGACGGCTCGCGATGCGAGTCGCGAGCCATCGCTTCCGCGCCTTTTTGCGGTCTGTCAGAAGATGGCCGCTCTCATCGTTGATGCCAAAGAACTTTTTAATGTCCTCGGTTTGGCGATGGTGGGTCTTAGCAGGTCGGTAGAAATACCGTTCACCATCGCGCGATTCGAGCTTTCGGTAGACATCACCACAATGAGTGGCTTTCGCAACAGCCACGGCTTTCTTTGCAACCTTCTTCGCCTTCTGATACTCCTGCAAGTTGTCGGCTGTTCTGTCGCGGAGAAACACAGATACAGCGACTTCTCTCGAACCTTCCCCTTCACATCGTCCATCCGCAGCCATGTCTGCTTGATGACCTTCCATCTCTGGCAGCCGATGGCTAGTCGCGCACAGGAAATGTGTGAGTCGCGCAGTGACAAGCGCGCTACAACTGAAAAGTGGGCGTGTCCCTCCCTCACAATGCAGATTTTGCGAGGGGTGGGAGAGGGCTTTAAGCGGAAAAAATTTCTGAATCCCTCGCTGTCCCCTGGTTGTAGTGCGTTGGTCCCGATTTTACTGTCCCCAAAATCCAAATCCCCCCGAGATCCCTCCGGTTGTAGGGCGCTAGAACAGCATTTGTGCCCGCTCGCAGCAGAATCCCCCCGATGTCCCCTGTGATGTAGTCCGCTACAATAGGTTTTGTGTCCGTTCGCAGCTAAATCCCCCTTCATATCCCCTGTATTGTAGACTTTATAGTCCTATAAAGCTTATTAGAGGATCGTATCTTCAGTACCACACTAACTTCTATGTCCCAAGGACATAGAAAAAATCGACAAAAAATACCAAAAAATAGAATCGATGAGAATCTAGCGATTTAACAGCATAAAACACTCTAAGACACTCTAAGAGGAAAAAATGAGAAAATGAGTAAGTGACAACTTCAGAGACAGAGATAAGTGATGAGGCAACAGTTAAAGTACTTCAATTATGGCGAATTTGGTGAAGATTGGAATCACGAGGAAAGTAGAATGTGAGTGAATAATATACATATATACATTTAACTCATTTCGACCACCTAACGCTGGCTCGCTCTAGCAGCAAAACAGGGAAAGTCCTATTAGTAAAGTTAAAGCTAAAGAGTTAGCAGTTTGAAGTGTCAACCCTTGAGACCTTGTAGTGAGAAGATCGGTGAGAACAGTGTAAGGGTGAGCGCAGCGTTAGGTGGGAGGGAAATGAGTGAGGGAGGCAAGTTAGTTCGAGCATTTAATTGTGGGCACTAAGTGATGGACAGATATGAGAAATCCGTATCGAATAAAACACCGGAGATCAAATAAGGCTTCAAGCACCGAAATCATAGCACCATTAGGAGCGGAACATGTGCAGAAGAGTAAACAGTGAAGAATATTACAGCTCGGAGCAGCGAATTGGGATGCTTTAAGTAGAGGTTTTCCCCAAAAAAAAAGGATATGGAAGACGTCAGGTTTATGTGAGGTTTTCCTCATGCTCAAAAAACATGGTTAAGGAAGACGTCACAAATGCAAAATACATGCATAGCTCCGAGCTGTAACTCTAGAAAACGAGAAAATGGATGCAGTAAATAATCGGAAACCGGAACAATGTAAAGTCGTAGAAACCGAAGCATTCGAGACCGGAGCAATGTAAAGTCGAAGAAACCGAGGCAATGGAAAAGTGAACGGGAGGAACGTCAAGTATGGAGTCGAACACACTGTGTGAGAGCCTGGACTGTCAAATTTTGAGAATTCCCCAAACTTCCACTCATTTGAATACCCGAACTTGCTTCTGTAAGGAAAAGAAGGTAGTAAGCCCAATTTTTGTAGAAATAATTGGAGACCGGAACAAAAAGCGCCCAGAGAGGGAACAAGAAGAGTTAGTAGTGGAGGATTCAAAGACGCCAAATACCATATCTCGCCAAATGAAACCGAAAGGCCCAAAAGCTAAAAATCCTAGGTAGATGGCAGAGCAACATTGTCCACCCAAACCTAAAAAGGTCCAAAAGGGAAAAATCCTAGGTAGGTGGCTAAGCAACACTTTCCAACCAAACCGAAAAAGGCCCAAAAAGCGAAAAATCCTAGGAAGAAGGGAAAACAACGTTTTCCACCCGAGCCAAAAAAGTCCAAAAGAGAAAATTCCTAGCAGAATGACAAAACAACGTTTTCCACCAGAACCAAAAGGCCCAAAAGCGAAAGTTAGCGTAAAACAAACTCCAAAGCTCAGACACAGTGCGTTACAAGAAAATAGAGTCCGATTGAAGTCCAGACTGGTGGAGACGTACCGCACTCCGATGCAGGTCACATTGCGTGTAGCGTTGGTGTCGTCCTTGTCGCAGAACTGGAGCTCATAGCTCAAGACTCAAGCAGCTCGAATCGTCGAGGAAGCTCTCGTTGTTGATGCTGAGACGTCTTCGTTTCTGAAACAAAACGCAATCAGTAGGTTTTGACAGTATGGAGAGGGAGAAAATTTTCACTCACCGATCGAGGAATGAGCTTTCCGTCGCGCATCTCCCACTGCCGAACTTCAGCGCTGCAAATGTGTTCTTAGATAAAGAAGTGGCGAGAAGAGGGTAAAGATGTGTCAACTTACAGCGCTCTTCCCAGAGATTCGCGGAACAGTGGGTACCAGCGGTCGCGGCAATCCTTCCTGTGCTTGAGCGCCTTCTCTCGTTGCGCGTCATTGTTGCCCAGTCTCGTCCAGTAGCTAAACATAATGATTACAAGGTAGCATCCAGATTGTCGGAGTTTTTAACACCTACGCGGTGGGGTTAGCCTCGAGGTCGTCAACCGGCCTGAAGATGTCGCTGTGGCCGAGTCCAATGGAGTCGAGAACGCAGCATGAAAATTATTTATTGCAATTTTTTCCTTTGTTTTTCTTATTAGCGAACTAATAAAATTTTAATAAGCACCTATAAGGTTTTCAACCAGGTGTTCGGGGAGGTCTTTTAGCTCCGGTTTTTTGCCGCTGTTGCCACTTTGACGACAGGCGTAGTGTTTAATGGCGTCAGTTGGCGTGCAGGCCTGCAAAAGACAATCGCAGGCGTAGAAGGCATGGGAGAACACAGAGTGAGGGCGCACCTCCTGAAAGTAGTGCCGGAAGAAGTCGGTCGCCCTCACGGAATGTTCGCCTTCGCCCGATTTGCCGCACCTGCGCCACTTCTCCATGAATTGGTTGAGGTTGATCGCCTTAAGTGTCGTGTGTAAGGGCCGGATTTGTTTGGGACAGAAAATTGGCGTACGTTGAAGGGCCTGCATTCCACGATCGCCCAACATTTCGTCAGATTGGCTGCGGAGATCCTTGCCCCGTCCGGCACTTCGGGTTTTTCTTTCGCGTGGGCCTTCTTCCCTAGAGCGGTGAGCTCTCTTCGCAAAGGCGGAAGGAAGGCGAGGACGTGGTCGATCTGTAGTGTATTAGATCTTATAATGGAGAAGTTGGAAGGGGAAGGGAGATGAAAAATCACAGCGCCAGCCAGTCCAGAGATCATTTCTCCCTGGCAGCGGACGAGATGCGTGAGCTGCTGAACGACGGTGTCCGACGAGTTGCGCAACGAAGAGATTGCGCGCTGATGCTCCCATGTGCCGTGAACGTCGATGCGAAGGCCGCGAAGTTGATCGGACACTATCGTCTGTAAAGACTGGTGTTCACAGATGGAGTTGGTAGTAAAAGGGTTTCTCCAGCGTCCTGTACCTCGTACTGAGCTCCATTTTGCATAGCTGCGATCACTTGTCCGAGCGTCCTTAGAGAAACAGGGGCAGCACTCATCATCTCCGCCACGCGTTGGTCCACACAGGAGGCATTCGCAGATGATGGCATCAAAGACTGCTCAGGAGCAAGCTCAGGGACCTGACTTGCACCTGGTGTCTGGGCGTCCGGGCAACGAGGCGATGCGAATTCATCTTCACGGCGTGGCCGGTTTTCCCTCTGACAGTCGGATTCTACCCACACAGATGCAAGCTAGACGACGAGGTGGACTGCAGTTCTACGCTTTCCGTCTCCGAATGCCGAACTCTGGCCGATGAGGAGGAAGCTTCGCAGGTGTCCTTCTCCGGCGATGTCGATGGCGTCGTATCGGAAGGTAGCGGTGGGACGGGAGGAAGCCTGCCTTTAAAGCACAACCCTCACTAGATTCCCCTAATCTACAAAATGCCGAAGCTCCTACTTTTCCTTAGTATCTCGTGCGCTTCGCAGGCGGCTCCATCGGCTCCTTTGATCTAGCTATTCCCTTAATAAAAGTTGCTGGTGTTTACTATACGCTCCACAACACGTGACAATCGGTATAATAAACGACACAAATGCAACATAAATAACATTACGCCCAATAAGCGTTTATGCCAGGAGACAAAACCAGAACCACCACCGAATAAGTGTTTATACTGCAACGCGCTAACCAAAACAGCGCGCTAAACGATAACAAATTGAAAGCTGTCCAACTATGTAATGCAAGAGCAGGCGAAGGGTCGCCGTGTTAGAGGAAGAAGTCGTCGGAGTAGCGCTACCAATCATCTACGTCGTCAGACGACTCTCCACTCTCCTAAATTTCGGCCAATTCTCTTCTATCCGTCGCTTTAAACAGCCAACTATTTCTAACCATTTGGTTCTCTCTCACTGAGGCACACCCTTCATCGTCAGCTCCAGAAGTTGCAGCCGCTCCCTGCGTTCCCATGACCTGCTCCAGTTTGACACCGTTAACGTACTTCAGTGAGGGACAATAGGCGCGAAAGAATTTTTCGCTCCTGAAACATTCGACTCTGTTGCAATGTTTCCCTTTGCTTCGTACTATCACACTTATGAAATCCTACCTATAGTCCCACTCATCCACGTCGATCCTCGTGCAGTGTTCAAGCTTATTTCCCTCATAGCTTTTCCCGATCCGTTCCACCGGAATCCTGCTTTGAAGAATTAAGTAAGCTGCTACAAGCAACCACTAGAAAACAGCTGTCCCAACTTGTTCCTCTTCATGTCGAGATGCTCCACGAGCGGGAACCTTATCGCAAGAAGTTGCCACGGTTTCGTGAACTTATTGTCCCGCAGACAGAGGTACTTCACCTTGCAATTGATCTCAGGCACGTTGAAAATGTCGCGGTCAGTCAGCTCGCATCCTTCCAGCTTGAGGAACTGAATACATATCATGCGGATTGCTGACCGACACGAACATCTTACAACGGCATCATGAATCCCACCTCCAAGTTGTAATACACGAAGATCTGCTTTAGCAGAGTCTTCGCATCATGCTTTCTACCGCTGAAGTCGATATCCATGGATCTATAGAGCGGATCCTCCGCGGAGCTGATCAGCCTCAGTATCATCCCGACAGTGGCCTTGCGCTGCAGCAAACTGCAGAAATAACCATTGAGAACTGCCGTTTCCCGTTGTTGAGAGATCACGACGAGCCATGCGACGAGCAAAAACCCATTCGGAACTCCTTAGCCTGGACAAGAAATCAAAAATGTTTAAAACGACTCCTCCTCCACCTTCATCGAAACCCTTGCACCGGACACTAGATGAGGCGGAGTCACGGGAGCAGAAAATCAATCGGAACTTCTTAGCCAGGACAAGAAATCAAAAAATTTCGAAAAGGCTCCTCTCTCATGTTCAAAGCGACTTGAGAGCTGAAGAGGAGCCATACGAGGAGAAACAAGATCAATCGGAACTTCTTAGCCAGGACAAGAAATCAAAAAATTTCGAAAAGGCTCCTCTCTCATGTTCAAAGCGACTTGAGAGCTGAAGAGGAGCCATACGAGGAGAAACAAGATCAATCGGAACTTCTTAGCCAGGACAAGAAATCAAAAAATTTCGAAAAGGCTCCTCTTCAACCTTCGGAGCGAGTTGAGAGATCATCTGGAGCCAAGCGAGAAGCAAATAAACCAATCGGAGCTTCTTAACGAGGACCAGAAATCAAAAAAAAACTCCTAACGAGGACCAGAAATAAAAAAAAAACTTTAAAAAGGCTCCTGTTCATCGTTCACAGCGACTTGAGAGATCATATGGAGCCGAGCGAGGAGCAAGTAAACCATTCCTAACTTCTTAGCGAGGACCACAACTCAAAAAAACTGCTTTAAAATGTTCCTTTTCATTTTTTCACAGCGCCGGAAACAACGTTAAAGCTAGATGCGGAGCAAAACCCATTCAGACTTCTTCACCTCCGTCAGAAATCATAAAAGTTCAAAAAAGCTCCTCCTCCACCTTCATCGCAAACCCTGCACCCGATGAGGTGGAGTCACGGGAGCAAAAAACCATTTCGAACTTCTTACAAGTCCTCCACCTCACCACTCCGTCCCATCAAACTGCTCAACTCTCACCCCCCCCCCCCTCCTCCGCCGGTCGCTTTACCTCAGCTACTACGGGTTCGCCCTCCGGCTTCCAATCACTCCGATCTGCCCTTGCGGAGGATGAACCCGGAGCTGGAACAGGATAGGAAACGCGAGGAAATCTTAAAAAACTCTGGGACACCACCGCTCGGGCTCCCAACACACCCGACTGCTGCTTCCCGCCAGCCCGCGCCGCCATCGATTGCATCATCATTTTGAAATCGCCCTACTGTAGCGCGAATAACCGTCACCTTAAACAGGGTGTGTGCAGTGGGCGCGCCCGAAACACCACTACCATGACGGCTGATTTCTCTTACGGTACTGAGGCTTAAATCGCCTCAGTCTGATTTTTCTAGAGTCATGGCAGCTGAAATCCCCTCCGGCCTCTCCAAATCAAATAAAATTAGAAGTCAACTCCGTCCGCAAGCCTGTTTTGGAGGTGCTGACTGCCGGATATAAGAGAGCTATGGAGCTAAGCAAGCGCTCCACATTATGGCTGTTATGAATCGAAAGGAACTACGCCTCAGATCTTCTCCAGGAATTCATGAACCAACAAAAAACATCAAAAATCGCCTCCAAAATACTAGTTTCGCCAAAACGCCATGATAGGGATCAATCGAAAGGAGCTACGCCTCAGATGTTCTCTAGAAGCTCATGAACTAACAAAAAAACGTAAAATATCGCCTCCAAAATGCTGTTCTCAGGTCCATTTTGAAGCAGTAAATGAATTGCTTGACAATACAACCACAAAAAATCGACTGACTTCCTCTGAATGAAGCTATCTAACGACAAAGGCGCCAGGCGGTTCAGGGGGGGGGGGCACCTGATACAATTACGCACTCTTCACACTAGTCTTCATTTCGAAATTCGAAAAGAAAGCTAATGAATCGGAATCAACAAAGAATAAGTCATTTGGGAGCTTTCCTTCCACTCATGAGCTGACAAAAGTCTCGAGGAAATCTCTTCCAGCATCAAAACCTTTCTAACAGCCGACGAGGAGGACGACTCCGAACAAAAAACATTATGAACCGCGCACACATACGCTTCAAAACAACTTACACGCTTCGTAGGAACCGCAGCAAGAAGGAATAAATCATTTGGAAATTCTTCTTATATTCATGAACACACAAAAACCTCGGGAAACCCTCCGCCAACTTCAAAACACTTAAACAGCTCTCGAGGAGGACGAGCTCGCACAAAAAACACTCCAAAACCCGCACACGTATTTCAAAACAACTTGTCATTTCATATGTAGCGAGCATCGACACAATTCCGAACCTACGAAGAATCGATAACATCGAAATACGGTCTCAAAACCAACACCAGCTTCCAGACCGCCCAAATGAAGCTGTCTACGGAAAAATACGTTAGGAGGCTGGGGGGGGGGTCACTTTATAGAGCTCTTCACTCCACTGCGAAAGAAGTTTTTACTTCGAAGAAGAATCGGAAGGTTCTTCTTCGACGGCAAAACTAAAGAATCGAAACGAACAAAAATAAGTCATTTACACGTTCTTCTTTTACTCACGAACCTACAAAAACCTCGGGGAAACCTCTTCCAACTTCATTACCTCCGACAAGTCACGAGGAGGACGAGCCCCAACAGAAAGCCATTTCAAATAATTCATATACGTTTCAAAACAACTTACTCGTTTCATAAGCACTGGTAGAAAGAAACAATACACCATTTTGAACGTCTCCCCCAACTCATGAGCTGACAAATACCTCGGGGAGACTCTTCCAACTTCAAAACCTCTTCAACAGCTCACGAGGAGGACAAGACCGAACAAAAACCATTTCAAAAAGCGCACACGTCTTTCAAAACAACTTCCATACTTCATTTGTGGCGAGCATCGAAACAATATCGAACTTACGAACAATCGGTAACAACGAAATACTGTTTCAAACATAACACGAGCTTCAAGAAGAGCCTTTTATAGGCAAAGCCCCACTTCCAAGTGGGACTTTGCCTATAAAAGGCTCTTCTACAACGCCCCAGCCCCGAAGAAGCACAGACGTGCTAAAATACGGCTCCTCGGCGTCCTTTCCGGTGCTCCGGAATTCGAAGGTATCGTACTGTAGCACGATTAGCCGTCGGATTAGAGAGGCTTCCGCAGCCTCTCCACACTAAACCCCCCTTTTTGGCGACGGCTAACTCCTCTACTGTAGTGAAGCCAGGAACGCCGCACAAGCTTTTTAATCCCCTGCCATTTCCACAATTACAGTATCTGGGCCCCGCCTCCACTTACGATTCTCTACAAGCGCGCAATCGTCGCGCTTCGTAAATAGTGGGCGTAACAGGCCTCACCCCCTGGCGCTACACGCGCACGGCTGCCAGAGCATCGTCCAGGCTTCGTTGTGCCGAGTTCCAACCTTGCAGCTTGACGTATCGCGTCGTTGGCTTTGGGCGGGAAATCCGATCCAGGAACCTAGTATCGAGAGCAGGCGACAGGCGGCGCCTCCTCCGACTGCGCCCCACGCGCCCAAGGTTTGATAATTAAATAAAAAACCGTTCGGAATTGCCCTTTCGACATACTTCAGTAGGTCTTCGAAGAAATACAATTATTTAGCATAGGTGAAACGAAATTCCGTCAGGTAGAGCGAAGAATTTCGTGTTATACGCTATATAAAAATGCTATGTAAGCTGATTGTGGATTCAGTAATAAACGAACGAAAAGCGCTTGAACAATAACCGCCGGCAGTTTGCGCCAACCTAGTAAAATACCCGGAGAAAGTAGACCTTCCAGGGTGATATGCAAGGCTATGATCCTTTATAGGCCCTTCGACATCAATTCAGATACAGTGTTAGGGGGACTGTATTCTTATCGCAAGTAATAAGCATGGCTCACTTCAGCGATTTAACTGCAGAAGAAGGCATACCTCCACGCTTTTCTCGTAGCACGTGTACACTGCTGGACATAATGATAGATCCACTCAAATTTTTGTGTTTTTTCTTGTCTTCAAGGAATTGTGAGCCGCTTAGAGCAAAATTTCACTACAGTTACAATGTCACAGAAAGAGCAAAGATATAGCAGAAAGAACTTCTGAGTTGAAAAAGAACGAACTTTATAAAACTTTATTTTCTTCACAAAATGTTTTCCTTAAGGGGTCACAACTTCGGACTCACCAAGCAATAGGAGGTTCTACATGGTTTACAACAAATTTAAACAGAACAACAATATCGGTAATCAGTAGTCAGTAGGGCCTCCTCGACGTTCAATGACTTGAATTAAACGATTGGTCATACTTGAAATCAACTTATTCACAAGGTTGCAGTCTACGGCGTGCCAGGCCTCCATAACAGCCTTTTTTAGCTCAAAAGTGGTTTTATAACGCTTATTATTCATGTAGATATAGCGCACCATAAAGCCTCAAATGTTTTCTACAGGAATGAGGTCTGGCGAATTGGCCGGCCAATTCAAAGTCGGAATGTGGTGACGTCGTGGCCACCCTCTAGTGCTACCACTCACATGAATCGGGACGTGAGTTCATCTTTTTCGAAACGAAGAGCAATTTGACTCGTCCAGTCGAACAGATTCCTACTCACACCATCACTCCACCACCACTGAAGTTGCGTTTTGAAAAGAAGAGTTTTTCCTTCCTCAGATCTGCCAGTGCTAGTTACGAAACCCATCAGGTCCATCACAATTGAACTTCTTTTCATCGGACCACACAATTTGAAACAGAGAATATAGCAGACGCTATGACACGAGAACTCCACTACCTTTGACCAGTCGGTGCTTATGTTTTGACGTGCAAAAAAAGTCGATTTTGACGATTCGCGGCAGTAATGAATGGGGCACAGCACATTCGTCGTCGTACGATGTGTGTGCTCTTCGAAAAGATGCGTCGGACCGTACTGGAGGAAATTTCCAGGTTGAGGTTTGCTTTGATCTGAGCGGACGTCGACAAGGAGTTCGATGCTACTCGCTCTATTGCTCTTCTATCTCGCTCTGTCGTGCTTGGTTTTCTTCCTGTAGGCTTCGTGGCACCGTACACAACTGGATTGTTCACATACGAGTTGACAACATGATGGGAACGTCCAATTTTCCTAGCAATACTACGGTTGCTCATGCCGCAGCTCTTCATGCCGTTAATAGAGTCTTTCTCGAAATCCGAAAGGCGAGTTCCTCGACTCGGCACCGATCGAGGATGAACGAACACGACAAGTGCAGTAACACAGTTCGGCGTAAGAAGCACTCAGAAGCGAGTTTAGCTTATTACTACTGAGTGATCTATCATTATGGCCAGCCGCCAAACGCTGTATTCCATAAAATTGGAATTATTCTGGAAATTCGCCACTTCACGAGGCCAGTTATTGTTGTTATTTTTTTAGCTTTATCAATGCCCCTACTACTATACAAAAGATACTCACGAGTCCTTTCGAGTGGATCTATCATTATGTCCAGCAGTGTACTTCTCAATGTTCTGTGCCATCGCCGGCGGGTATCCGGTTGAGACGGTGGACTTGGCCAGTTGTGGACTGACGGAAAGCTCACTGCTGGCACTTATACTTGCCTGGGTGAGGCGACCACTCTCCGACCTCTGTATTTCCCTCAACTACTGCGTTCTGTTGAACAAGACCTCACTGCTCGAACTGCTCTCATCTCACGACGTCTTCCTCACTGACAGTAAGCTGCGAAAGAACGGCTTCTGTCTATCATTGTTTTGCTGACATGTCTCTCACTTTGATGAGGAAAGTTTGTCACTGTATAGCTTGTGCATTGCTCGCTGGAAATTGTGCATATCGAGATGACTGAAATCGAAAAAAGACGTTCTCAAAGTTTAGAATTTTTGCGTTTTAACAATGCTGTCCACAACTGTCCAAGTTTACAATGCTGCGTGTTCCACTTCCTTCGAATTGAGTTCGGATAAAAGCTGCCGTGAAAGCGCGAGCTGTATATCGTGTATACCTAAAATGCTTCGGAAGATCACTCGCCACTTTACGGGAGGCGCTTCAATCGATCCATTCCGCGGATTATGGAACGGAACTGGTACCTGGTAGCGCCGACAGGCCAACAAAACGCATTCCTGTGTGAGGCAAGAGAGAACATATTAACATATGCCAAATATTTTTTTACTAAAGCGCTTTACTAAAGCGTTTATGTGCGCTAAACTACCACTCAAGGCATGAATTGATTTGAGCTAGTATACAGAGGGCGTGACGAGGACGTCGTACAACGAGCGATCCATTTTAGAAGGTGTGGTCTAGATGTCATCCATGGATCTCATTCGATAGATAGCCTTCGGGCTCTTTTGTTAGCACCTGAAGAACCCCCCCCCCCCCAGTGCTCATCAACACCCAGGGGGTCATAAATTTTCAACAAAAATCGAACGTCACAACTGACCCTGAGGTCCACCGCACACTCCAACGTACACCTACATGCAAATAATAGTTGAAATGGAAACATGCAGCATAATGTACACGTAAAGCAGGCACTGACTGGATGGCTTTATCATGCACAATTTGTTTTGATAATACAGAAGAAGCGGAGGCAAAAGTCAGAGCAGACCAGGGCATCGATCGCTGTTCTCGACTAATCGATGTGGTCGCTTACGATAAATGACGAGGACAACTTCACAACCTATTCTGGAATTGATCCGCCGGTAGACTGATACAATACCGCTCCTGTCTTTTGGTTTTTGGGCGGAATAAACGGAAAAAACCGCCGTTTTCGCCGCTTTTCCATAACTCCCTTCAAAGTACTTTGATCAGAAAACAACTGCGACCATTCGAATCTACTCTGAATGATCTATCCAGTAATGTAGGTAGCACCCAGCTGGTCAGAATAAGAAGCTTTTTAAGTAAATTTCTTGTCTTCTACCTGTTCTACGCTCTGAGTGGTTCACTTTTTAATAGATGGTAAAAATTATGGTCATTTTGATGTAGTTCTTGGCAAGATTTTCCTAATCTAGGCTCCCAGTTTTTGGAAATGTGCCGATTTCACGGACTCACATTCGGTCTCCGCTTCGCCCATAAAAACCCGAATTTCAGTGTTCAATTTAACTAGAGACATTCTGCAAGATGGCTTACAGAAAACTATCATAGTAAAACGGTTCAAAAAGTATGAGCCGCCAAAGCCACCTACAGGGTCAATTGTTGATGGAAAATGTGATTTTTGTCAATTTAACTTGATGTTAGAAACCCTGCCTTCAGGAGGGCGGATCGCAGATTCATAGGTTTACGAGGTTGCTCTGTCACCAACAACATGTGGTCTCCTTGGCTTGAAGGTGTGGTTGTAGCTCAAGTATACAAGCGGCCAAACTCCGCAAGAAGCATGAAATGGCTCTAGCACAATATCGGGTAGAAAACTTGTTTCAGAATGGGAAACTTTCTTAACCGCTGATTTCTCCAGTAAATTCTGAGTCGAATTGTGTTAATTTTTATACTTTTCCGTTACCTTAACCATTTTCTGAATTTCTGTGGACGCTGCATGACTATGGAATGCGGCGGTCTGAGCCATGATTAGGGTGACCGCGACTACCAGTGTACTGACATCACGCGACCCCCTTGACGTCTGATGCCGCCCTGCAGGCATCCTACCGCCTCTCAAGATCCATCGTACAGTACCGCCGCTAAACATTCAACCAAACGACGTTTGCGACGCAAAAACGCGTTTTTTGCGTCGCATCATGATAACTTTGTTCAAAATAAAGGCTTTCTCACCAAAATTCACAAGGGCTCCTAGCATCATCCTACCTACCAATGGGCATGCAACCGCCGTTAAAAAATGGATGGAAGCCTGAAAACCAGTGCCGCAATTAAGGAGGGTCCTAATTGCTGTGACCCGACCCAGCACCGTCGCCGAGTCTCGCTTAATTATGTCCCCAGGCGCAAATAGTGCTGCCCAGTTGAATTTTAAAATTCTTAAACCTAATTAAATTGTATTTTCTTGCTGCTTATGACATTCCCCTGGCCGCGACAATTCATTTGGTACCAAATTTGGCAGGAAAATGTCTGAAGCTGCTTCAACTGATTTTGTTTATTTCAACGGAAGCATCCTCAGTTTAAACCTGCTATTGTAGCTTGCAATCTACTCATCTTTATGGAGGGAGAATGACATAGAAAATTTACGTTTCGAGTTCACTTTGGGCATCTGTGTGTTGATTGCAATTCGTCAAAACTGCAAGTGAACCTTGGTAATGAACACTCCCTGTTGCCGATTTTGGCTGCGAATATCTACGTCCTCAGCAAATGAGTTAGTCAAAAAATATGTTGGCTAACAGTGCGCAATGTAGAGACTCCAAGTATCAAATATCCTGAAGCCAGGAAATCAGATGCCCGAATTTCAGCTGGTTAAAGTGAAGACTTCTTTCAAAAGTGCGGCTGAGCTTCTACAGCGTTTCATGCGCAGTCTTTGCAGAGTGAATGCTGGGAAGCCCAGAATTCATATTAAGTATTTTTTCGCTCAAAATTTTCAACCAGCCCAGACGCCAATATTTCGACGCACCAGATCGAGCGTCGATGTAGAGATCTTAGTCGACCATAATTGCACTGACCTGACATGCCCTACAGAGCCATTGCACTCGGCTGCATGACCAACGAATCCCTCACTTCTCTTTCTCGTAACTACGGGCCTGTTCGACCTTATGCAGCTCACCAATATCGATCCATGCTGCCAAATCTCGATGAGTTTTTGGGTTTTCCGGATTACGTAGATCACACAGATTCTATAATTCTCAAAATTGTGTGCCTAGCCGCAATATGTATTTATCATTTTCACGTCGTGTTGGACACGTTTCGAATTAAATTGAAATTAAACATCTTCCAATTTGAAACGAGCTTCTTACAGGTTAAAATACAAACACTTCAAGAAGGGTAGAATATTTTTTTTGTCCAAGAAAAATTTGGTATAACTTTCTTGAATTTTTTTAGGTTCAGCTGCCCAAACGTGTGTAATAATTTTACATAAGTTTTGTTTCTTTTGAGGCAACAAGGTAGCAATCATTTAGTGCGTCAAAGACCAGATTGCGCCCTGCACTTGGAATGCTCACCCCAAATTTTATTTGATTGATATTAGGGGGGGAAGACCAAAAGTAATGAGACACCCCATGCCGTGTTCATATATCTCGGGACTGCAGTCTGGTTTCGAGCTTATCGTATTTGTATGTTTGTATGTTACCTACTGAAGGCCACCTAAGAAGTTACCACTTCTTCCCTTTCCAGAAGCATGCCAAAACCGCAGTCTGTCTCATGCCGTAACCCCAGCCTGAAGAGTCGACCTGTGTCGCGCAAATCTCGCCCAATTCCTAACTCCGAGCAGCCTGGACTCAATAGTTACGCAAGATGAGAAGTACGTCTTGTACCTTAGCCCTGCCAAGCAGCCAGTCTGGGTGAGGCCTATTGACCCGTTATCGACCTTCGTTCGGATAGAAGCACCTTCAGAGCTTTTGGGTCTGCGCCCATGGACCGGTGTACTGGAAGTTGTTTACCAAAAGCACGACGATGGACTCCAAGGCCATGGTAAACGAAATCGAAGAGATGGACCTGCGACTCGAACTTATTCAGTCGCAGCGCGTCAAGAAGGTCCTTTTTTCGACAACGCCGCACTCCATCGGGCAAAAGTGACCATGGATCAGCTTGCCCAGCTGGGCTACGTTTACATGCTTCGCCCACCGTATTCGCCGGACATCTTTCCATGCGACTACCACCACTTCTTGGGCCTACGGGACTTCCTGGTCGGAAGGGACACAAGAACCCAAGCAGTACTTGACAATCATATCGAGCAGTTGATCAACACCAGGCCCAAGCAGTTCTGGAAGGATGGGATCAGGAAGTTGGCTGAGCGATGACAGCAAGTCATTGACCTTAATGGCACACATATTCCTCAGCATAGTTGATTTGTAATTGAGTTATGAAGAGATCAAGAATTTTTTTCAATTTGTCTCATTACTTTTGCCCCACCCCCTAACAGTGTGAACGCTGCTTACATGGAGTATCAAGGTGAGAATATGTGTTTTTACAAATTTCTTTGTTATGTTGTTTACTAAAAACTGCCGCTGTTCTGCTCTTTAGAACAGGATATAAACCATTATTTTCTACAAAAAATGAGAATGTTATAAAACTTCAAGTGAACTGTTCAGTTTTTGAGTAAGTGAATGAAAGCACGAAAGAAATCGTACTGAAATTTTCAGCCAACAAACTCGTGTTATTAGGTTGTTCGGAAAATTCTCAGCGTTTTGCGTTGCTATCTTTCATTCGTCTATTATCAAGTAAAAATTCAACTTGTGTTGCGCATTATATTTCTGTTCTTAAAGGGCTTTTTGGAGTATGTCGAAAGAGCAATTCCGAGCGATATTTTATTTCAACTTCAAACTGGGACAATCCGCATCCGAGACAGCTCGACATACCGATCAAGTGTGGGGCCTAATAGAGTTGGAGAAGGGACTGTGCGCCAGTGCTTCGGTAAAATCCGGACTGGGGATTTCAGCCTCGAAGATCATCCCGTAACGGTCGATCTAGAGCAATCCTGGACGACGAGTCGAAGGAATTGGTGGAAGCCGAACCATCCCAAACAGTTCGCGAAATCACGGGCGAGCTGGACGTCAGTAGAACTGCAATTGCGGATGCTTCGAAACGCCTTGGGAAGGTGAACAAGCTCGAAAAGTGGGTGCCCCAAGAGTTGAGTGTGCGACAAAAATTGTCAGAGATTTGTTCTCCTCACCTTTCACGCAACAAAACAGACCCCTTTTGGATCGAATCATCACTTGTGATGAAAAGTAAAGTTTGTATGATAACAGGAAAAGTTCCGGAGAGTGGTTGCACGCAGATGAACTCCCTAGGCATTTTCCGAAGGCGAACCTCCACCCAAAGAGGTAATGGTCACTGTGTGGTGGTCAGCGGATGGTGTGATCCATTACAACTTTTCGGCGCTAGGCCAAACGATCACAGCAAAGTCCTATTGTAAGGGAAACGACAAAATCACCGAAAATCGGGTCAACTTCAGCTAGCATTGGTCAGCAGAAGAGGCCCTATTCTTTTGCACGATAGCGCCCGCCACACGTTTCGCAAATCACCACATGAACATTAAACGAACTAAGGGTTGAAATTCTGCCTCACCCGTCATATTCTCCAGGCTTCTCACCAACGGACTGCCGTCTTTTCAAACACTTTCAGAACTTTCTCGTTGGTAAAACCTTCACCAGTCAACACCAAGCCAAAACAGCTTTCGTGAATTTTATCGAATCTCGACCACCTAATTCTTTCATTGATGGAATAAGTCGACTTGTTCCCATTGGCAAAAGTGTGCTGACTCGAGCGGTGCCTACTTCGACTAATAATAAATGCCATAAGATTTGAGAAAGTTATGTTAGTTCAAAGTGAAGCACTTAAAACGCGAAAACGCTGGGAACTTCCCGGACAACCTAATATGATGTACGCAATCCGGAAAACCCAAAAACTCATCGAGATTTGGCAGCATAGATCGATATTGGTGAGCTGCATAAGGTCGAAGAGGCCCGTAGTTACGAGAAAGAGAAGTGAGGGATTCGTTGGTCATGCAGCCGAGTGCAATGGCTCTGTAGGGCATGTCAGGTCAGTGCAATTATGGTCGACTAAGACCTCTACATCGACGCTCGATCTGGTGCGTCGAAATATTGGCGTCTGGGCTGGTTGAAAATTTTGAGCGAAAAAATACTTAATATGAATTCTGGGCTTCCCAGCATTCACTCTGCAAAGACTGCGCATGAAACGCTGTAGAAGCTCAGCCGCACTTTTGAAAGAAGTCTTCACTTTAACCAGCTGAAATTCGGGCATCTGATTTCCTGGCTTCAGGATATTTGATACTTGGAGTCTCTACATTGCGCACTGTTAGCCAACATATTTTTTGACTAACTCATTTGCTGAGGACGTAGATATTCGCAGCCAAAATCGGCAACAGGGAGTGTTCATTACCAAGGTTCACTTGCAGTTTTGACGAATTGCAATCAACACACAGATGCCCAAAGTGAACTCGAAACGTAAATTTTCTATGTCATTCTCCCTCCATAAAGATGAGTAGATTGCAAGCTACAATAGCAGGTTTAAACTGAGGATGCTTCCGTTGAAATAAACAAAATCAGTTGAAGCAGCTTCAGACATTTTCCTGCCAAATTTGGTACCAAATGAATTGTCGCGGCCAGGGGAATGTCATAAGCAGCAAGAAAATACAATTTAATTAGGTTTAAGAATTTTAAAATTCAACTGGGCAGCACTATTTGCGCCTGGGGACATAATTAAGCGAGACTCGGCGACGGTGCTGGGTCGGGTCACAGCAATTAGGACCCTCCTTAATTGCGGCACTGGTTTTCAGGCTTCCATCCATTTTTTAACGGCGGTTGCATGCCCATTGGTAGGTAGGATGATGCTAGGAGCCCTTGTGAATTTTGGTGAGAAAGCCTTTATTTTGAACAAAGTTATCATGATGCGACGCAAAAAACGCGTTTTTGCGTCGCAAACGTCGTTTGGTTGAATGTTTAGCGGCGGTACTGTACTCCTGCTCGTTATTGATCTTCTTCAAATGTACGACTAGGTTTTTTAAATGGAAGCTATCACTATTAATTAGATAGCGTGTTCTATCACCACTGAACGCGTCGTGGTGTACTGCCTTATTTAATTTTGATTACAGTTTTTTTCTGGCCTACACTTCTCTGAGATACCGGTATATTCTCTTAAAGGCTTAGCCTGAGAAAATTTAAAAAATAGCTCCTTCCTGAGTATATGGGGAAAGACATGCCTTACCCAAAATATAGTTTTATGGAAACCTTAAAGGTTCGGCTCTGTTCGTCGACGTATTGTCGCAATGGGAGATTGAGGAGCTCTGTTGATTACAGTTAATACTTAATTGAAAACGGGGATTTGTGTGAAAAGAACGAAAGCCGTTCGCTTTGTGATCACATATTCGATTCATTCGGTGGACTCCCGAACAAGTCTTGCACAAATTCGCCGACTCAAAGATAATGGTGGGTTAGTTAAACCCTTTTAGGAGTGCGCCATTCGACTATGCAACGACTTCTATCATATGGCTAGTAATATTTACTGCCAAATTTAACAAATATCTGCAAAATAAGCGAGGGGTGGCGCAGTCGGAGGAAGCCGTAGTGCTCTCCGGCTCAGGGGTTTTGGTCTTTTAAACTTATTCTGATCTAAGCTACTTGAGATTATTAAAGTAATGCCAACAACTATTTTAAATCAGTTCAGAAGTCAGAAAGAGAAGAAGATGAAATGAGAGTGTGACAACCAAACTAGCTTTATGGAGGTAGCTGAGAGGCTGGTAAGTTTCTGAATGAAACTAAATTATTCAATCTGCCTCCATCCAAGGGTGACTCACTGGCCCCTCTTTTGCTTCCATAAGGTTAAGGGCAATTGACCGGCTGAAGTAACCGAACTCCAACAAGAAATATGCTGTAACCGGTAGCCGTTTAGCGATTTTTGCATGGGATTTTAGATAAATGCACACATAAAGCAGTGTGAAAACAGTAGCTTCGATTATGCCGCGAACCTTTATAGCGCGGATTTTTCCAGTTTCTCCAAACAGGGCCATGTTTTAACACAGCTCACTACTCACTGCTGCAGAATTCGAGACATACATATATACGTAGGCCTTTTGGAATTTCCTTATTTTCCACAAATCATTTTAATAGTGGAGGAAATAGCATGGTCTACAAAGGATACAAGGATAAAAGAATCAATCCCTTTTGCTCAATAGCTTTTGGTATGCCCCACGCATTCTACTGCCACGGGATGCCGTTAAAGCAATTTGAAAGCGTATTTGGTCTATACAATGACTTGCAGCGGCCAGCTGATGGACAAGTCGGTGTATTATCCTTCCCAAACAATTTCTCCAATGCCGTAGATGAATATGGAAGGAGGGATTGGCTGCTCTGGGCAAGAGATCCGCACCAAGAACCTGGAATGGGATGCACTTGACAGCCGACGCCTTTTCGACTGTGCTACCACGTTTCCGGAGAGAATCTTACAAATTAGCAATAATCACTGTAATAGAAAAAGATAAAAAACGATAAAGGACGGCATGACTCAACGCGTTTTTGAGATGCAATCACACACGATACACCCACCTCCTTTCTTCTCGATCCGAAGTCGAAACGGGTTTATTATGCATTTTTTGTCATTTTTGCATCGCCGTGGGCATTTAGCAAAAACGGAATGCAGTTCTGTGACTCTCGTCTGATGCCCCGATCTTGTTCAGAATACCCAACCGGGCTCACTGACTCCCTCCTTAGATAGGAATTTGTGTATCAATAACATAATTGGATGGAATGAATAAAGAACGGCCTACTATATACTACTACTTACTTGACCCTTTTTCGAATCCGCCACGCATTCTACCTATGGGATATGTGGACGTGATTTGAACGCGTATTTGGCCATACAATGACTTGTGGTGGCCAGCCGATGTATAAGTCAGTGTTTTGTCCTTCCCAGACAATCCTGGTACCAATTCACCTACCCCGGAGGGATGGAAGGCTTGGTTGGCCTGGGTGGGAAATCCGAAGCAGGAACCTGGTATCGGGTGCAGTCGACAGTCGGCGCCTCCTCCGACTGCGCTACACCCAAAAATGTGAGTTTTCTACATTAATATTCATTTGGCGCGTGCTAGCGCAATCGAGAGCCGACTTCATATGCACTCCGACTCTTGACTCTTGGTTCATGTCTCGCAGCCAAGCTAATAAAGTCTTCCATCCCTTCAGCTCCAATGAATTAGTGTCCGATCATCCTGGTAAAGATAAAATCTGACTCGTTCATCGATAGGCCATTATCTGGTCCAAATACGTCTACAGTTGTTCACTTTTATGTGTTGGAAACTACTTAAAATAATAAAAAACTGCAGAATAGTGTTATATTTGGATAAAGCGTATTTGGATAAAACAAAACAAAAGAATTTTGAGCGGTTTCTTGACTTTGGGTGCGTGGGGCACAGTAAGAGAGTATCAGCTGTCGCCTTGCACTCGATTTCAAGTTCCTGTTTCAGAAAGCATAAATGCTTATTGGTTAACCACCGCAAGTCATTGTACAGGTCAAATCCTTATTCCTGCCTCCGTGACATCAAGTAGATGTGAATTGCGCGGTGCATCCCAAAGGGAACGCCATCCTTTATCCTTTAACCCTATTTTTGATAAGAACAACCTTAGAAGCTGCACAATTTCGGCTAACATTTTTAAAGGCTGTTTTTATAACAATTAAACCGGTTTCTTTGCCACCACTTAAATTTAAGCCGTAACTTTGGGTTGTTACATCTTTCTTTTTATATTATCTGCCCTCTGAGCCAAAGTTAAGGCAACCATCACTATACACGGATGTATTGACCATTCGAGAGTTCTTTCATAATTGATGAAGCCTTAAAACATTATAACATATGAAGGCTGTTGCTGGAGCAGGACTTTCCTTCTGCAGAGTGACGCCGAAGGGAGCAGAAATTTTTCATCTTTTAATGCGATGCGTTTTGAAAAAATACGGACATTTTGGAGAGATGCGGGTCAGACTGACATCAAGGTTAAATAGAAATCAAGGTCAAACAAAGCAGTACACCACGACGCATTCAGTGGTGATAGAGCACGCTATCTAATTAATAGTGATAGCTTCCATTTAAAAAACCTAGTCGTACATTTGAAGAAGATCAATAACGAGCAGGAGTACGATGGATCTTGAGAGGCGGTAAGATGTCTGCAGGGCGGCATCAGACGTCAAGGGGGTCGCGTGAGGTCAGTACACTGGTAGTCGCGGTGGCCCTAATCATGGTTCAGACCGCCGCATCCCACAGTCAGGCAGAGTCCACAGAAATTCAGAAAATGGTTAAGGTAACGGAAAAGTATAAAAATTAACACTATTCGACTCAGAATTTACTGGAGAAATCAGCGGTTAAGAAAGTTTCCCATTCTGAAACAAGTTTTCTACCCGATATTGTGCTAGAGCCATTTCATGCTTCTTGCGGAGTTTGGCCGCTTGTATACTTGAGCTACAACCACACCTTCAAGCCAAGGAGACCACATGTTGTTGGTGACAGAGCAATCTCGTAAACCTATGAATCTGCGATCCGCCCTCCTGAAGGCAGGGTTTCTAACATCAAGTTAAATTGACAAAAATCCCATTTTCCATCAACAATTGACCCTGTAGGTGGCTTTGGCGGCTCATAGTTTTTGAACCGTTTTACTATGATAGTTTTCTGTAAGCCATCTTGCAGAATGTCTCTAGTTAAATTGAACACTGAAATTCGGGTTTTTATGGGCGAAGCGGAGACCGAATGTGAGTCCGTGAAATCGGCAGATTTCCAAAAACTGGGAACCTAGATTAGGAAAATCTTGCCAAGAACTACATCAAAATGACCATAATTTTTACCATCTATTAAAAAGTGAACCACTCAGAGCGTAGAACAGGTAGAAGACAAGAAATTTACTTAAAAAGCTTCTTATTCTGACCAGCTCGGGAGATATTCCCTGTGGGAGCAATTATCTCGAGCGACGGAGGGAGGTCGCCGCCGTCGAGACTATATAGGTCACCGAATCAACTTTTTTGAGAACCGTTGGGTGCTACCTACATTACTGGATAGATCATTCAGAGTAGATTCGAATGGTCGCAGTTGTTTTCTGATCAAAGTACTTTGAAGGGAGTTATGGAAAAGTGGCGGAAACGGCGGTTTTTTCCGTCTATTCCGCCCAAAAACCAAAAGACAGGAGCGGTATTGATAGTCTTAAGAAAATCCTTTCATCACTGGAGTGTTCGAAAGATAAAAAAATACTACCAAAGGCCTTACGAACGATGCTATTTATTGTATATGTGATCGAAAATCAGATGGACTATTATATTCAACACCTAAGTCTCGTACTTGACTGCAACTCCTGATAGCAATGTCAGAGTATTTGTACTGCGGCGAATCATCACACCCTATGTGCAAAACGTACGTTTCTATAGATTAACGGGGAGATTCCAGAATTTAGACCACTCCATTAATCTGTGTATGGACTCCATTAAGGCATTATGGATTTCACTATTATTCTCCCTTCCGTAGATGCCATATACCTTTATCTCATCGGCATAAAGCTGAACCCTTATCGAGGTGTAGGTTTTCAGTTTGTCGGGTAGGTAGAAATGACAAATCGAAAGGCGACGTTTATAATCGGACAACTTAATATACACTACCGGTCAGTTGTATTCGAAGGGCAGTCAAACCTGGAATTATTTGGGAAGAATAGAACATCTGCTTTACGTTGACTGGTCAATACAAGTTATTGCATACGACTACACATTCAAAGGGTTGTGACTTCCGGTAAAATATAAACGCGTCACTAAAAAGAGATGATTCACAACGACCTTTATTCCCCATCGATTAAGTTTGTCGGCTCGTACTGTATAAGAGGGAAGCCTCAAGACGGTTCATTTTTTGAAAAGTTACTGAACGAAATTAACGTTAATGTTTTGTATTTTAAGCTGCGCCATTGGAAGTTAGTTACGAATGCCGTTTTCTCCATTTATCTGTGCTAAACATAGTTTCCTTTCTGACAGTACTGAAACCACTTTCAGTATCACCAATCCAGTTCTTTCAAAGTAGTAACGTAGTCACGGTTCGCGCCTCATTGCACTAGATTCGCACCTCGTTTTACTAGTCCAAAAGCTGCGTAATTTCGCTGTTCTAGTAAGTGCATTTCTTGATCGCAATCGGTTTTCGGATTCCTTTGCTCCACCGTCGATCACCCGCCAGAATTTCACTACGTACTCTCTGCTCCTCGGATATCGGACGACGGATAGCGGTTAACCCGCCCATCCTTGGCACAGATCATCTCTCTTTCTACGTCAAGCAGGCTATGAACCACGCGATCTCCACTCTTTACCTAATGATTTTGTTACATGAACAGAATTTTGCAACTTTAACGGAATATTTGCATACAACTCTCTCGATGACAACTGGCGAGGCAATTGCTCCCTTAATCTTCTTCGTTTGCGATGAAGGCACCAGAACGACAGCTACCAACAGCGCCTTTGTTACCATTAAAAGATACAAAAAATTTATTCAAATTCATAAATAGAACAGCTGTACGTAGAAGTAAAGGAGGAGCGTGTACAAAGAAGATTTATTGGAAAATACACTCTTCAGTACCTCTTCATAGAAGATTCATAAAACTCACAGAGCACTCGGAGTACTCACACAAAAAAATGTGTACTTCACTGAAAGTGAAGTGAATGACAGATATGTGTTCATCGAAATGCGTAAAACACGTCTTGGCAGAAGAGAGAATCACTACAGAAGCACTGCATAAGACTGGTACTCATGCCGCCTTCTAGGCAGGGAAAGCACAGAGCTTGAGGTCAACCAGTGAAGCATTAGGGTAGCAGAAGTAGAGGACATCTGAGAGCATGAGCACGCATTACTCTGACCGTACAAACGAACCGTATCCAGCAAAGTTACTCGTGAGGTACAATCACCCCATTTTCTGAACAACCAAGGCCTTTATGACGCAAACGGCGAAAGAAAGAGGTAGCACGCTTTGAAAAAAGTGGTCGATACATAAAGAATACCTGCATTCAAGGACAGAGGGTATCAGCATTGAGCATGAATTAGCAGTTCTTGAATGACAGAAGCAGAAATCACGACAGAATGCACGACTCTGTCTAGAGTGAACGCGCAATGAGGATGAAGATGAAAAATCTTAGAGGATCCTTAGAACAAGAGAACTCACTATTTGACGGCAGTGCAGACCACAACTCATAACTCGATACATTCGGACTCGAGGAAACACAGGGGGTTAAGGGGTGGATACGCCAAAAGGACGAGCGGTAGAAAGCACGCCCCTTTAGAAGGTGGGCCGCTCTCAATGGAATTGCACCGAAACAAGTAACGTCGACAAATCCCAGAACAAAACATTGAAAGGGGCATTCACTCCAGCTTTTGAAGTGAGGATATGTGGAGTCTGCAATATATCTATAAAGTAGGACTCCCATCCTCGTTTTAAAAGTAGAAGTGAATGTGAATGTCTAGAGACCACAAGAAGAATGTTTCGCGCGCTATCCTGGATGGTGCAGTGAGTTTGGGTATCGGATTGAGTGCGTGCGGTGTGAGGGATCGTTTAGTGTCCACGCGGTGCGCGGCGCGATGTTATGATTAGCTCCCACATCGATCGCAGGACTCGACAAATCGATGTGGTCGCTTATCATTACATCTCGCCGAGCGTCGCGTACACACTAAACGATTCTTGATGGTGTAAATACGCGGCTGACATCTACAGTACGCTGATATTCAGCCGCTACGGCTGTTTCGCCTCCTGTTGGTACATACGCGTACTGAGGCGTCATAAGATGATATATTAGCTCTGAACATAAATCTCTTGGGTCCAATGGACTACACAGGTAAGACATGAGAAGAGGAGATAATGCTGTACACTTAATCTTCTCATGCCTTGCATATGCAGGCCATTGGACCCGAGTGATTTAATGTCATCTCTACAATACATCACCTTGTAACGCCCCAGTGCGCATATGTTCCAACTAGGAGGCGAAACAGCCGTAGCAATTGAATATCAGCATAATGTTGCGCTCCCTTTTGAATCGAGGATAGGAGTCCTATTTTATAGATATATCGTATACTCCACATATCCTCGCTTCAAAAGCTGAGACGAATGTCCCTTTGGGCATGTTGTCCTGGGATTGGGCGCTGTTACTTGTTTCGGCTCAGTTCCAGTTAGGAGGCGGGTCCACCTCATACGTCAAGAGGACGGGCGTTCTACCGCTCGTCCTCTTGACGTATCCACCCCTTAATCCCTGGGCTTTTCCTGAAGGTCATTCTTCACCACGTTTTCCACGCCCGCGCTGGTTCTGCTTCGTTTTCTGAAAACAAAATCAACCGAAACATCGGAGAATATCATAAAAGCAGCTTAAGCTCCCAAAGACGTGAGAACCAAGGAACGCAGCTGTATTTTTATTGCGCAGCTGTATTTTTGCTGTGATAGTTGCGGGCAGAAAAACCACAACAAAAGTATAGCTGAGCAAAAACTAGATGATGAGGCAAAATGGACACGAAGAGGCCATGCTCGCATAATAAACATTACCTTCGTTGCTTCCGCTAATCCATCCATTTTCGTTTCAATTATATGCATTCTCTCAAACAATATGTTGACATCACTTTGTGCGTGTGCGATGTCTGCAGATAGTTTTTCGCACAGTTTCTTGTCCGCCTTCCCTCCGACGGCTGAAATTATGTAAATCATCAATATACTATCTATTCTGAGACAGATTTCTGACAACGAAGCCGCACCTCGTTTTAGGGCCCTATTTTCAGCTTCCAGGCGAAGAAATGCATCTTTCAGCAAATGTATCTGGCCCTTTATATCTTCCTAAAAAGGAATGCTCTCCGTATAGTCGCCAGCTACTTTTTGTTTTGACATCCCAATTTACAGCTTTTTAATGAAAAATTTACGCAGAAATTCGTGTGTTTCCAATAAGCCATACTATCATGTCGCAAGACATAAGGTAGATGTTATACTTCTGCGACACTTCGCCGACGCTGTCGGCTACAGTGCCGGTTGGGTGCTATGCAGTGCGCTGCGGCCGCCCAACAGTGCGTAGTAGCCTGACTGTCGCTAAGGGCGTCGCCGATGCTGTCGTCGAAGTATAACATATACCTAACAAGAGAGGGGTCTGAAGCATATGTCTGAACGGGGGGAGCGAATTATATAGGGAGAATCCGCACCCTTCAATTAGTATAAAAATGTGTTTTTTTTTGTTAAGTCGCTAAACCCAAGGAATAGGGGGTCCTTGATGTCACAATGGAATGAGGCGCATCGCGAGTTTGGGGGTCTTGTACGCCCGCGATGAGCCCTTTATTGAAAGCTGAGTTGCATGAAGTTCAAAATGCTATGCATCCCTCATTTTTTGCATGCCTTGTCCTACCCTGCTATATACGTAGTAGAAGGGCCAATTCCTTAGTCTGTGCCTTTCCTGCCTGCCTGTCCGTTCGTCTGTTACAATATTGCATTTACAATATGCACAAAGAATACTTCATGAACCTCACATTTCGATCGGCATTATATTGGTCATCTGCCCACACTCCCCCCCCCCCCACAGCAGCAAAAAATATTACAATAATTTGGAACTATAAGGCGATATAAAACTTCGCCGTAAAATCCGCTACTGTAACACACGGAAGCTCGTAATCGCATTTCACTGACGCGCATCTTCCTCACTGCAATCTCCCAGGGTATAAAATTCCTCTTAAGTGCACCTGAACCGATGTATGACTCATTCGTTTCAGCCCAAAATTAATCGAGAGTCTAATTGCGCTTCAAACTTCCACTTGAAATAACACTGTGATTGACTGGGATTATCCTCTTATAATTTCGAGCACGGAGTAGATCTTTCGAAGATACAAGGTAAACTTCGTTGAGAAATTTTTTAAACGGAAGATGGGTCTAAAAAGTTTTACGTTTCACGCTCCAATGGCAGCGAATCCCAGTTTTCAAGCATCAACAATTTCCTGTTGGAAACCAAACATGGAAGAATGGTTGGCCAACTTATATCTTCTTGTTTTTTTTGGTTTCATAGTATTCGAATTTTGATCGTTCAAAAATGAGGAGAATTAGGGTGCACCATGGGACTGTAGATGAGGCAGCCAATAACGCCTCTATTTCTTCACGAAGTTGGGCATGCTTTGCGCTCTTTGAGCGAAGAGAGCATTCTGGGTCACTCTGTCACGTCATGTGGACAGACGCGTGCGTTGCTGGGGCTCAAGCGAGCAAATGCTTGGCAAATGAACTAATTTACAGATGTAGATGCATGTAGATGAACAGCTACAGATACAGATGTATTAGGTTGTCCGGAAATAAATGAGCGTTTCGCAGTTGCTATTATTGGAGTAAATTTTTTCAATAAAGTATGTTTATATCTTGTAGTCTTATAATACCGTTGGAAACCTGAGTTCATGCTCTCTTTAACCATTACTTCGAATTTTGTTTAGAATAAGAATTTTCCTCAATTTTGAGCTTGGCCGTTTCAGATGTCTGAACGCAATTTTTGCCAAATATTATTCCACGAGTTGAAACCTGGTCGCAGTGCAGCTGAAACGGCTCGTAACATCAACGCTGCATTTGGGAATGATTCTGCTAAGGAACGGACAATTCGCCACTGGTTGGAAAGGGTTTGGTCTGGAAATGAAAGTCTCAAAGATGAAGACCGAGGTAGACCGCCATCACTCCTTAACGACGACCAACTCAAAGCCATAGTTGAAGCGAATCCGCGTCAAACTGTGAGAAATCCAGCACAGCATTTCGGCGTCGACGGCAGCACCATCAGTTGCCACTTGAATGCGATCGGAAAAGTGAAGAAATTAGATAAATGGACCCCGCACGAACTGATCGCCGGGCAGATGCTGAAGAGCCACGACACCTGTGTTTCCCTAAAGCTGCGCAACCGAAGGGAACCTTTTTTGGACAGGATCGTAGTATACGACGAAAATGGATCCTATATGACAATCGTCGTCGCTCTGCACAATGGCGGGACAGGAATGAGAGTCCCAAGGAGATGCCGAGACCAAGTCTCCATCCAAAGAAGACCACGGTGACTGTGTGGCTAGTATGGCCCATTACAAGTTCTTGAAGACTGGAGAGACTATCACGGCGGAGAAGTATTGTCCCGAAGTTGAAGTGACGCACCAGAAGTTGATTGGAAAACAGCCGGCTTTGGTGGCTCGAAAAGGCCCAATCCTACTGCCTGACAAGGCGCGTCCGCAGGTTTCACAAACCTGCGGACGCGCGTTTAAATTCTTCAAAATTCTTCAAAAACGAAGACGACGCCAAAAATGCCTTAAAGGCTTTCCTCGCCTCCAGAACATCGGAATTCTAAGCTACTGGCATAGGTAAACTTTTTTTATCGTTGGCCAAGATATGTTGATTCTAACGGCTATTATTTTGATTGTTAAAGTTTTTTCCGAACTGAGTTATCATAATTTGAATATTTGAGTTGAAAACGTTCATTTATTTCCGGACAACCTAATGGATGCAGATCTCAGCTCACATTATTTCCATAATCCTTAGCAATCTTCTTTGCGAATTACCATTCTCATCTTCGCGAAAGGCTCCCGTGTAAGGATAGCATCGCACAAGGAAATATTTGGGATGCTACGCTTAGGTCAATCCGCCTTCGAGCAGTTAGAAATCCCAATTTCGTGCTCTTGGCTCTCACCGCGCTAGGTAGTTTCTGGGCCACGTTAGGCTCGCGAGCTATCTGAGCCGAAAGAACCAGCGATGTAAAACCTCTAGTGATCTCAAAAAGGGAGGACAGACTTACGGTGTTCATCTGAATCTAGCCCACGTATCACAAAATGTAATGGAACACTTTCAGGACACCAACATCATGTTATGCATAGGCATTACATCCATGTATGGCAACTGTGTGTAGGTGATGCTCACTCGATCACTGAATCCTGATTGGTCTCGAAATACTGTAAGTCCTGTTACATTGCATAGTCACGTTGTATCGCTGAGGGACGCCGAACGCTAACTAGCGTGCCAAACCCACTAGGTTTTATTTGTTACTTTATTTATTAACGGACACCAGTTTTAGTGAATATTTAAACTTTAGTAGGATTTCACGATAACTTGAGGGCGTTCCCGGTACTCATCCGTATTGCTCGAAGTACTGGTCCACCAGCACAAATCATACAACCCTTGTATAAGTGTGGCCTGCATATATTAGATTGTAACGAAATAAATGGCACTGAACCACTGTAAATATAAACAGTTAATATCTCGGCTTGTAGGCAAGTTTATTAATCGAAATAAAAACCTTCTGATTGTACACATCCTTGCCAACGTGACACAATCTTTTTTATCCCAGTAGCATAAAAATCAGAAGTTCTGGAATTGACGAAATCTTCGAAGGCACTTTCGGCATCCTGTTGGTATTTGAATATTTTCCCTACCAAGAAGTCGCCAAGATGCTTGAAGAAATGGTAGTCTGTTGGGGAGAGGTCGGGGGAAAACGGAGGATGTGGTCGAGTTTCAATGCTCAGCTCATTCAATTTCTGCAACGTCATTCGTGCTACATGGGGGCGAGCATTGTCGTGCAGAAGGAGAACTCGCCTTCGGTTTGCCAAGGATATCCTTCAACTTTTTCATCATTTCTTCAATTTCAATGCAGTACTTCTCTGTCGTGATGGATTCACCGGGAGGGAGGAAGCTGTGGTGAATAATTCCCAGCGAACACCACCATACTGTCACCATTACTTTCTTTTGGTGCAATTCCGGCTTCGCAAAAACCTTGGGGCTCCCATCGCTGTCCACCCATTGTGCAGATCGTCGCCTGTTGTCGTACATTATCCATTTCTCGTCACAGGTTACGATGCGATCAAGGAATGGGCCGTTTCATTCCGTAGAAGCAGTGCGGACGAGATCTGACATCGTCGGTTTCTTTGCTCCTCAGACAGCTCGTGAGGCACCCATCTTTCCAGCTTTTTGGCCTTTCCAATTTCCTTCAGATGCCGGGCAGCTGTGTTGTGACTGACGCCGAGAACCTTCGCTATCTCCCTGGTACCTTTTTGTGGATCCTCCTCTACCACATCTCTCAGCTTGTCCTCATCAACATCACTATGCCTCCCACGACCTTCATGTTCTTCCAGGCTCTCATTTCCATTCCGGAACTTCTGATACCAACGATACGCCGTCCGAATTGTGGAACATCCTTGACCGAATGCGGCGTTGATCTTCTCGTCCGCCTCCTTAGTTGTAGTGCCCAGCTTGAATTCATACAAGTAAATGCCTCGGATTACCCTTTTGTCCATCTGCAAAAAAGTCAATAAAACTCTAAAGTTTTCCCACTTTTACATAGAAAATTTGGTGCTCACCGGTTGAGCAAAGTTTGCGCTTCTGAATGATGTGCCACATGTTATGGTTTGTTCTTGATCAAACGCGTAAAGACGCGCCAAAAAATGGCGTGAGCCAGTGCCATTTAGTTCGTTACAACCTAATAGCTTCAGACATATCGCTGTCCCTGTGCAGTACACTAAATAGGTCCTCAAGAGCACCTCCATGGTAGTGAAGTTTTGTCATCACCTACACATAAAACTGGTTTTTGGATTTGCCTTAAAATCCTGACGTAGACGGAAGACGTGGAATGAAATATAAGAACAGCTACGATACAGAATCCCCAATAAGGACATGAGCCAAATGAAGGTTTCGAGGTGGTGCGGATCTGACGATATCTGTAACCGCCCCGGGAAATGAGGAAGTGAAATGGGTGGCGTGAGGGAAGAATGACAGCTTCTTTCGTATAGCCCTACGTGTTCCTACAATTACTACACTCACAGCACAATCAGGTCTAAATAGGCCTTCACTGCAGAGCCCAGCAGTCGGCCCAGCGAACGGTTTGACTACTGGCTGGGGCTTGTAACTGACACTGACAGTAAACGCTGTTGTTTGCTTGTTGCGCATGTCCGATGAGCATCATGGTCGTTTGATTCTCACCTTGATATGTTAATCCTGAGAGATGACCAACAATGCTGATCGAAATGTGAGGTTCTTTAAATATTCCTCGTGCATATTGTAAATGCAATATTGTGACAGACGAACGGAGGCAGGAAAGGCACAGACTAAGGAATTAGCCCTTCTACTACGTAAATAGTAGGGTAGGGCAAGGCATGCAAAAAATGAGGGATGTATAGCATTTTGAACTTCATGCAACACAGCTTTCAATAAAGGGCTACCACACATTAGAAGACCTCTCAACCTGAATTATGTAGTAAAAAGGACAAAGTGTAAAGGACAACTCAATCTCTTCTGGAATGCGCAACGCATGCTACGGGATGTCATGAAGGCGATTCGAATGCATATCTAAACTGTAACAATAGGTTATGGTGGCCAACCGACAAACAAGTCAGTATTTCATCCTTCCTGGGCAGGTTTGATACCGATTTTCCGAACCTGGAAGGATTCATCCTTAATCCTTTACAGGTTGCTATCAAAAACACTCAGACATGAGAATGAGCTCTATACAATGTCCCTAGAATACGCCATACGTTCTGCCCTCCCCCCCCCCCCCATTATGCTTATGCTACTGAGACGCGCCGTGCGTTCTACCACCATGCAAACAACTACGCATTGGAAACACACGACACGCGTCCGACGCTCCTCAAGACTGCGCTACAGAAGCAACATTTTAATGAAAAACCTTGAAAAAAATATGAAAGACATGTTTCTGGTAAGACGGCGAGAACACGAAATAGAAAATACAAGCATATTGAGTAAAAGCGAGAGGTCGTAATTATCCAAACCTTGTTTTGTACGCCGCGTATTTTACTCCATCCTCGTGTGGAAGGATGAATATGGCGCCGGGGCACCGGAAGTATGAAGACTGTAGTTGGACGATTTACGGCGCCATCAGATGGCGCGAGGGGTCACAGAAACAGGAGAGTGGACTGGCTCCGAAACTAATCTGGGTCTCGACCAGGGCTACTGGACACTTCACTCACAATAAACCGGTACCAACGAACGAAAATTTGAAACCGAACCACCCTTCAAGTCAGAATTAACTGGGGAATACTCTAGTAGACTACTCTTCCGTTTTTGAACAATTTTTAACTTAGTTAGCATTCGGGGTGAATTTGCATCGTAATTACGTTGCCAAAATGTCTTCCAGCCTAGTCGAAATCTACCTATGGAGCACTATATGGTGTTTTCGTAGGCTTCCAAATATCTATGTTTCTTTCTTCAAAGAAACGATTTTGTGTCCACCTTAATCATGCGAAAAGTGACAGTGAAGGACCAGGCACGTCTTTTGGTCATCAGCCGAAAAGAACGCGCCTTTTTGAATAACTTCTTTAAAAATCAAGCACTCATAAAAATAAATATTTATTTGAACTCAGCAGCTAGAGCTCTATCTTTTCGTATATAAGTCTCAGTAGAGTTGAACAATGAATATAGGCCCGAACGAATCAATCGAGTGGGCGCGACCTGTAGAACGAGAGTCTGGGGAGTTTTATCGGAAATTCCAAGCCGTTCTAATCAGAAATTGCTCTAAGAAAGTACAGCTTGCATCTGGAGTGCAAGCAGTGAGCAATGCTTACGTAATCGGACCTATCAATCGAGTGGGCGCGACAGCTCGCAAATTGCATGCGCGGGCGTATTCGGAGCGCAATAACTCTGTGGAGATCGAATCGTTCCGGCTGCGGTGTGCGAATTCTGTAGGCAGTAAACGCCTTAGCATTCCGCAAAAGTTCACCGTTGTAGCTTCTATACAGGCGAAATCATAGCGGTGCGAAAATGCAGGTAAGTCTTGTGTGACGTGATTTTTTTCCAAATTCAGTCGACCACTGTGAGAAGACGCGATGAGCTGACGAGCTACAAATGCCCACACAAGCAGATCACTCAATGTACTTCACGATGAAGTGGTCACAACTTCCCAGCTGCCTAACCTGCCTTAGTCCCAGCCGCCATTTTAGAGCGGCGGAGGACAGTTGTGAAGTTTCTTCCGCCCTTATTCGCCCAAGTTTGAGTTTTCAACACTCGTAATGGTACCGTTCTGTTCAGCTCGGAAAGCTCTATTGAATGGTGTTACTCTCGACCAATCTCGCGAAAATCGATTTTTTGTCAATTTCCCATCAAAGAAGTGGGCGCTCTAGGCCGAGCCAGCGCGGACGATGACGTCATCGAAAATCGATATTTTCGAAATTGGCCAAATTTCCTTGTACAAAATCATCTGGGGGTTATTTTGTGCGCTGATTACAAATCCGATGTCCGTTTTTGAAAATTCCGCCGATTTTGGTATGTTTTGGATTTTCTTCTGGACCAGCCGTCAGAGCGACCTCTCGGCCGCAGCTTTTCAACGGGTTTCGCCGTGCTAATTACTTGTAATCCATTCTAGCTGCTATCTCTGTCATGATTTCCACAGGAAGAACACCTTAACCACATCGAATTGGGCAAGTTAGAAAGGGTAATGAAGAGAGGCTGCTATTCTAGAGACATTAATTACTACTCAAAAAAGATTGACCTCACAAACTATAAAATCACACGCAATTGTTTCGACAATATAGTGACGCCGCGCTGAAAAAACATTTATGGTAGATTTTCATGTTCTTTCACAGTATTTCCTTGTGCTTGAGCCAACCAAAACGTTTTAACTGTGAGGAGCAGAGCAACAGATCCCGTGTCGAATTCGAATTAGCCAAGTACCATAATCGTTTATTGACAAAGGCAGCTCTTTTCCATTTTTTCCTCAAAGTTCCAGAACGGGCCAGCGGAGCTAAGCCGCGGCGCGACCGCGTTGCAGCCGCTGATACCGCATAGTCTCTATTATTATTAATCAGCGGCGAGTTTTTCGGCCGTCGATTATGTGATATGTGGCGTTGTGTGCAATTACACAAACGCGTTACAGTGGGTTATGAATTTCGGGCGCGCCTACGATTTACAATCACATCAACCAAACTTTTATGTGGTATTGTTGCCCTACTCATATTCTCTCATATACCAATTTTTCGTGACTGAATGTTCTTTTTGTTCAAGATGGCTGCTGCAAATGGTTTGCGCACTGTAATGGAGGAACTACATGTCGAAGAAAAAAACTAACTATAAAACTACCCAGAGGGCATCCTGAAGAAGGACATTTTTCCTTGTGAATCTGTGCCTTTAAGAAAAAGCGTTTAGACTTATAAACAGAATTCCGCGCCCGCTCATAAGGCTAAAGTGGTACAGCAGTTTTGCGCTGAACAACCTTCCGGATTTCATCTCAGCCGAAGAGTAGCCTACGCTCAACCCAGACCTCAATCCGATGGACTACAAAATCTGGTCCATATTGAAGGGTAAGGCCTTTGCAACATCCGTCACAAACAATGCTGGACTTTAAAGAGCCCTGAAGAAAGTCTGGGAAGAGATTGATGAAGACCCCTGCGTGCCGAACTGGATGGGCTCCCCGAGCGATTGAAGGCGTGAACTCGTGCTAAAGGAGGCCATTTTGAAATCTAATCGATTTTTATATGTGCCTGGGCAATTGTAATAAATTTTAAGAATATCACCTGATTTGCGTAAAAGCAGCCGTTTGGGCGGTCAATTACATGTGTCCAAGGACTTTTGACGCACTCTGTATATACAGGGTGCGTAAAAAGTATTGACGCACCTTCTTTTTGTTTCAGATCCAGCTTTCCCTTTCTACCCCTCTAGGTTTTTGTGTGTTATTTTTGTTGTCTGTATTGTGCTCAAAAAAAATACTCACGAAAAAACTGAAGAAACATGATCGTCATCGTTACGGTGGCCCTTTTTTGGTCTGTTACCCAAAGAGCTTAATACTTCCTTAACAAGAGAATTAGGCGCTGTTCGAAACAGTTGATGAGGAAAGAGGTCAGCAACCCAAACGTCAGCCACGGCTCTGTCATAACAGATGATGATTACAAGAGGTTCAAGCACGATAACGTTCAAATCCAAAATTATTAACCTCTGTCCGATAACGGCAAACAGATAACGAGCACAGGTGTGAACAGCTTCTCAGACGAGCACAGCTTAAGCGTGAATCCGCTGGATTACCCTTTTTAGGCGATTTTGGAGAATGAGGTCTGGGCTACTTTCAAAGAGGTGGCTGGTCGCAGAAGGCTACCCTGTTAAAAGCACGGGACGAAATCCAAGCGAGTAGTTGCGGCGCGTGCTCATGAAATTTTCCGTCGTTTTCGCTCCTGTATTCTCTCTAAAGGAGCCAACGTCGATTACAAGTTATGCTGTCGAATTTGTAAGATCATTTTCCATATTTCTCAAGTGCATATTTTAAAACTTACTGCGCCATACTATTTCCACAACCGTCATTTAGTGCGTCAATACTTTTTACGCACCCTGTATAGGGTAGAAGATTGGCTTTAATAGGGTGAATCTCCACCTTCATTATCTACTTGGGAGCAGTGGGTGTAATTATCTCCCGCGTGGGAAGGGGTCACACGCGCCAAGCAGAAATTAGGTCACTGAACTCTTTTTCAGGCGCTGCTAGGCGCTTTGCAGCTCATCGGGAAGAGGGCTCAGTGCTGATCACGAATATGTGCTTCAATTTACAATGAAGGGCGCTACAGAAAAGCGGCAGAAAAACCGGTTTTTTCGCTTTTCCACCCAAAGACCAAAAGTTAAGGCCGGTATTTTAACGAAAAAAATTTCCGATTCCAAAAAACTTTACTTGAATGTGAAAGGATGTGACTCACTGCGATATTCAGCGCCTCTTCTCGGGCTCCTGACATTTCAGTATACGTTGATAGACGAGCCTAAAAATCGAGTTTCTTTAAAGGTCCCTCATCTTCAGTCGCGCTTTGCCATAATAACCGAGGTTTCTAGATTTGTTGCAGGGTGCAAGACAAAGTTGGCAAAAGCTCTGAATGTCGCTTCCGAAACACAGCAGCAAATCGCTGTGGAATCGTACTCTTCGTCCCTACTCGAAATAGATGGTCATTAATACAACCTCATGTTGACATCACTATACCGATGGCTCTCCCAACGCATCTTTTATGCACGGTAATAATTTCCTCTTGTTTAGATGACTCTTGGTATATACTATATATTAGTTAGTCGAAAAGTCTTTAGGTGTCAGGGTGGCTGAAAAGTTCGGGCAATTTTTCAAAGTATTTCAGCAGTACGAAAAAACTACATAAACGCCAAAGATTTACAAACAAAAATAACAGAAACTTCATTAGATCAACAACAACATAATACAACAGGAAAATTCACAACAAGTGCTCAAAATTTCCTCCTTTGGCTTCAATACATTTTCGCAGTCGTTTTGGGAAGTCGCTGATGATGGTCGCACACTGCTCCGCTGTAATCTCGTCCCAGGATCTCAACAACGCCGATTTCAGCTGCTCAACGGTGGCGTATCTTGTAGTGGAGATCTTCTGCTCCATGATCGACCACACAGAATAATCCATCGGGTTGAGATCAGGCGAGTTGGATGGCCAGATGTCCCTGCTCCAAAACCCTGGGAAGAGCTCCTCGCAAACGGCGATCGTGGATTTGGCGGAATGCGCTGGTGCCCAGTCCTGCTGAAGAGAAAATCCGGTTTCGCCAAAATGGCTCGTCGCCCACGGCTCCAGTACGTCGCGGAGGACATATTGCTGGTAGCTGGCAGCGTTAATTTTGACGTTCTGCTCCATGAAGACCAGCGGCGTCTTTCCGGTAGCGCATATTCCAGCCCACACCATCACCGAGGCTGGAAAATGGCGGCGGCTGATGGTCCTTGCGGCCGACGTCTTCTGCTGACCCTTCTTAAGCAGCTGCCGGCGATTCTGATGGTTGTGAACCGGCTGGACCGTGAAGATCTTCTCGTCGGTGAACAGCACCTTCGACAAGCGACCATCGCCGACCAGCAGACGCATTCGCCTGCATTTCCTCAACCTCTCAGCTTTCATCGCGTCGTTGAGGAAGTGAATACGAGCTACTTTGTAGCTGCGTAATCCCAGCTTCCTCCTGGCAATATGCTGACTCGTTCCCTACTGATCCCGAGATCCGTAGCCATCTTGTTCATCGATACCTCAGAATTCCGGCTAATGCGACAACGAACCTTGTTGATGTTCTCCGGTGTTGTCGCAGTGGTGGGACGGCCGCTGCGGGGACGGTCCGAGGTCCCGCCAGTCTCCTTGTAGCGTCTTACAATCTTGTAGACGGTCCTTTGTTTGAAGCCGGTTGTTCGAACTATGTCCGCGGTCCTCATTCCCGTCTTGTGCAGCTCGACGACGGTGATACGCTCACTTTCACGAGACATAACGCAAGCACAACTGAAAACGAGAAAACTGGAGCAACAGATTCTAGATCAAAATTGCGCGAGGAATACAACGGAAACAACAGAAATAACAAAAAACCTCAATTTCAAGGCCAAAAGTAGCGCCGCAAAAAATTGCCCGAACTTTTCAGCCACCCTTATATTAGTATGTTTCATTATTATACAGTGTGTCTCAAAAAATGTATACATTGTTTGATGGGTGATAACTTTGCCCACATTAAAGGTACTGATGAAATTAAGGCATATACGAAAGCTTAAGAAAATAAAAGTTTTCTGACATATGAGTGGCATGGAACGCGCCATGCACTCATATGAAATCTTGCATTTTATACTCGCTCGATTGTGTTTCGCTTGAGTAGTTGTTATAGTTTCTTCAAAAAATGACCGTTTCGATTGATTTGAGCTTTTTTAAGGTTCAATACTCAAAAACACACCACGAAAAATGCAGGGTATCGTGAAGAAATGCGGGTACTATTTGAAAGGTTCTAACATTGCTGCTAGTGAAGTTTTTCAAGAAGTTTGAGACTTATGTGAAAGCATAGGATAGTGAAAACTCTCAGGCGTGTAAAAGTCAAGATTGCGATATGCACACGACTGAAGCCTGACATTTCAGACTCGATTGATTGTGCACGGGCTGAATGCTTGGTACAGTATTGCTAATACTTGACAAAATTAATCTGTTCTGTTCTACTTTTAACGTATTCCGTCGCCCAGTAACTGCAGTTATGCTGATTAACCTCTCCACTCAGTTTCAATGTTGCTTCATCAGTCCACAAAATCCGTCTTGGAAAATGGGGCTTCTGCTCTCATTTAAACTGTGCTACCAAAAAACTCGTGTCTTTCACGTGATTGATAAGCTCTAAACGCAAAAAATTACAGCACAGGTTAATCTGGCCAAGTAGTAACAATATTGTAGCAAGCATTCGGCCCATGCGCGATCAATCGAGCCTGAAATGCGAGGTATCAGGCGGGAGGATGGCGAAATATCGATTGTTCGCATGCCACAAAAATCACATTACCCTGTACCTTCATATGAGTCTCAATAGTCTTTAAAAGCTTCACTGGCAGCAATGATAGAACCTCTAAAATAGTGCCTGCATTTTTAAGATACCTTGCATTTTCCGCAAGCAGTACTGCATTCTTTAAAGTATTAAATCTCAAAAGAAGCACAAACCAGTCAATGCGGCTCATTTAGAGAGAAATTACAACAAGTGTTCAAGTGAAACACAGCCAATCGAGTGTAAAATTCAGGAATTCAGACGAGGGCATGGCGGAATCTGTACCGCCCATACGTCGTAAAATTTCTATACTCTTAAGCTTTCATACAGGCCCTTCACTTTTAAGTACCTTTACTGTGAGCAAAGTTATCACCTTGTAAACAGTGAATACATTTTTTGAGACACCACGTATATTATATTATAAAAGCCCGTAGCGATGTTTATTTGATTGATAGGGTAAATGCTGCTTTCATAAGCCCCCAAGTGCCAATATCTGCGTTTTTTTACAACTGTTTATGTAGCATCGTTTGTAAGTGTGATACTCAATGGAAACACAAGTTTTGCTATCAATCGAATAAAAATCACGACGTTTGGAGAAGAACATGGCGCAGCCTCCTTTGGCATAGAAAACTTGCCGCTTTCCTGTTCTTTAAAACAAACTACAACCCTTTATTTTTTAACAAAAAATAAAATTTTTATAAAATTTAAACCAACTGTTCACTTATTGAGTGAGTTAAAAGTTCGAAGAAATCATATTAGAATTTTCCTCGAACAAAAAACATCCTATCTTTTTTCGGGAGTATTTAGTCTAATGTAGAAAAGGGTCATTTCAATTTGGAAGAATTCAACTTGATTTCAAAAGTCATAAGCTACCATGGAAGTGTCCAATTCGACGTGAGAATGATGAATACATACCAGCCATTTTTATTTTACAAAATCCCCTAGTTTGTATTCTCTAAAATAATATATTGACTAATTTAACAGCTAATTTAATCCAACGCTGTTATTGGACCTGTGCTACTCTGACACTCAGCTTCTAAGAAAGCCTATCGCTTTTGAAATCAAACTGAACATATTCAATTTCAATTCAAACCTCAATTCGACAGTCATGCACCTCCAAAACGTGGCTCTTTCTAATTAAAATAGAAGCTCTCCAAAACGGCTAGAATAATTTTTCGTTCAAAGAGAATTCAGCATTACTGTCGTTCAAAGTTTTAATTCGCATTTTCCTTTTCTTTTTAAATTCTGTAAATGAACACACTCTCTGAAATTTTATATCAGCCTTACTTTTGTGAAAAATAAAATAAATCGCGGTACGTTTAAGCCAGCATGATTTGAGTCTGGTTAAAATCCTACGGGATGCAACGTTTCCTAATTATATACTAAACCTCAAACTTGGGTAATAAAAACTATTTAATTGTAAGTTACTCACGGCACTGCTTTCTAGCGTTTCTTCGCCTTGAATTTCGACCTCGATATTTTCATCATCCTGAAAACAATTAATATGCGAAATGCAGTACTTATTCGACCAGAATAGGTACGACCTCAACTTGGTCATACTTTGGATATGATCTGATAAACTTTCAAATTTCTACAAGTCTAAGGCTGCTTAACTATATACTAATTAACTCACATAAAAATTTTCTTCCATCGAATCGCCTCCTCCGGCGCCATAATTGAAATCGTCATCAACCTGAAAACCAATAAACGAAAGGCTTCAATAAACTGAGCTTTGTAAGTTGCACTCCTAAAAAAATTGAAGCGTAATATTCCTGGGAATAATCGCATATATTGGTGACCTTCTCAAAAATTTGGAGTAGAATTTGGTAGGGGTTAGGCGACATCTATCCTGAACCGTTCTTCGGAGCACGGAAAGGATCTTCACAATATGTGACGACAACGTCGTCACATATTGTGAAGATCCTTTCCGTGCCGGCTTTGATGTCCTTCCATGTGCTGTCCCTCCTGTAAGCTTTGTCTCAGCTAAATGGAACGAAATGTATCAGCTGCGTATGCAAATCCAGAAGGCATTCTTCATAGAGGGAAGGCCTTCGACGTTATAAAATCCATTACCACTCCATTGAAAGGCATTTTCAATACGTATGGGACCTAATAGCTGGTTTACTGAGGTATCCAAAAGATAAGTCACGTTTTTTCCTTTCTAAAGAGCTCAATTCGCAGCGTTACAAGATTAACGACCTAGATAGCCTTTCAAGGGACTTAACATCACTGACTCACGCACATAAACGAATTTCAAGCATAAGCGAAGAAAACACAGCTACCTGCTCTTCCGTGTTTTGATTTTCTGCTCCCTCCATTTGGAGACGCAAGTTGTCCAGCATAAGTTGTGCAGATTCCAATTCCGCCCTGGCTTTTTCCCTAAAACGGTGACCTATGTTTTTTCTTACAAATCCCTTTACACAAAACGAAGAACAAACCTCTGCTCTATCATTCTCCTCAACTCTTCTTCTTGGCGATCTCCAGAATTTTGCTCCTGAACAATATATACTATTTTGCTCCTGAACAATATAAATAGCGATCTCTATCATTTGCCTTCGATGAGACATAGACATTCGCCAACAAGACAATCGCCAGAGCAATGCAAACTACGCATCGTGCACTGGAGAGATGTCTTCTGAGGACAAGCCCTCGTCAGCAATGGCAGGAAGGCCTACGAAGCTCGGAGCTAAGGGAGAAGTCGTAATTAGCAGATCCGCTGCAGTAAATGAAGAAGTCCAAATATTGCTGGGCCAGACACCTGCTTCGGCGAAAGGACGATAGATGGAACCTCCGCGTCGCAGAATGGCTCCCATGAGACCATAAGAGACCACTGGGACGACCGCCAACGCGATGGGCAGACTCATTCTCAAGATCTGTCAGGGAGCGCATTCTGCCTCACTGGATGCAAGCTGCCAGAGATCAAGCGGTCTGGAGGAGTTGTGTTCCCGCTGAGAAGGCCTCCAGCCGACAGAAGAACCATCAAAGTATCAAAGAAAGTAGCTTTTTACTATTGCTTCAGCTAAATCCTCCTAGATTTATACGCTTCTCAAGAACTGCTAAGGGGTTGGAAATTAAATGGTCATTAATGGCAGCTGAAGCTCAGCAAACGGAGGCAGTGCTCTCATATTTGTTCAAGGCAAACTCAAATTAAACGCACCTCCCCCGCTCTCCAAACGTCTTTCAGGCCCTTGAACTAAATCGAACCCTACGTATGAGCAAATTCAGGTCGTGACTGCGTTCCACACCATTTCAACTAGAGTCTGATAATCACATTTCCCCATAATCCATCGCAGAGTTAATCAGGCGTGTACAGCGTACAAAATCACCTTCGCCCTGGCCTGCATATTGTCCCATCCCGCATCCTGAACTTTTGATCCCTCGTGCTTCACCTACCTTACCGGTCCCATAGTGACCTTTGTCCTCTCTGAACTTCTTACTGGTCCTGCTGTTCTCCCTATTCCTAGTTTCCCTACTGATTCTCATCCTGGTGCTCCAGGTTCCCCTGATCGTTCCGTTTTTTGGTTCCCTTACTAGCCCCCTCCCATACTTGTCCGTTTTAAACCCTCTTATTGTTCATGGTGTCACTGATCCCTCTGGTCCTGGCCAGGGTCAAGCTTGAGGTTCGAGAATCGAAAAGGGGGGTGGGAGGTCGCACTCCCACTTTGTTTTGGCAGAGAATTGCTACGTATTTTTCCAGCTTTTCAGGTGGTGTTTGCATGTCACAATAAATTGTTATTTCTAGATGTGCGTTCCACATTGAAAAGCTGAAGAGGGCTCACCGAAGAGGGCAATTATGGCAAACATACTACGAAAATAAAAATTTTTAAATGTTAGAACAGTGAGTGTTCTACATTTGAAAATAAAGATTTTCTCCGAGCAGATTTCGAATTAATCACCAGAGCTCATTTTCTTTAAGTTTTTTTAAAGAAGTTGTGGACAAGGCACATTTCACACCATTACATGAAATTTGGAGGGATAATTATTAGCGACAGCTTATGTGCTTTCCCTAGAAATTGTTTTTGAAGCGCTCCTCGAAGAAATGACAGAGTCGGAACCGAAGGATGGGCTTGCTACGGAAATAATTTTCTCTCGCCTGAAGGAAACAACATCAAAGAATAAAACTGCACTCCATAAAATTTCAAGCCGTGCTTGACACAAAGTGTTGTAACCATTTTTCTGAAACGAACTGTATAAAAGTGGTTTCGGCGTTCCATTATTTATCAACAAAAATAAAAATCGATCCCCTAATCAAGGTAGCTGTCACTTTTGAGACATGCTTTTTAAAGCATAGAATTTGTATTTTTCGAGTCTGCAAAGCTTTACAAATGCTTCAGAGACTTCAAGAGACTTCAAAAAATCTCCGACTCATGGCCGTTTACGTGCGGCAACAGCGATCTCTGATTTCGTCGATCGTAAGCGAAGAATGGGCTTCCCTTGGAAATAGTACTGTTCCATTTGAAGAAAACGCTATGAAAAATAAAATGGAACCGTACAAAAAGTCAAGCCCTGTGTATCTGTATCATGCAGGAAGAAAACAATATCGATGTTATTAGGGGAATCGTATAAAAAATTCTATTTTTCATGAAAACAAAGTTATTTTCTATCCGATTCAGACCACTCATCTGGCTAAAATTCCGCCACAAAAGCAATCATGCCTGTGTCGGGGCATAGAAAAAAATCATGGAAAAATCATGACTTTCTGGGTTGAACAGGATGAATAGATCTGAGGTCGACCTTACGACCCACCTCCTCGTCAACAACTGGCCTTTCGGCTACAGACAACGAAACTGGAACACTGGCGTTCGCAACGGTGTCGAAATTTTCGTGCTCCTAAAATAGTAAAAGAATCAAATGAAATTTACTTCTCGGGAATTGGTTTGAGCACAAACCTGGCCTTTCGCCTCACAATGCATGCTCTTTATATACGAATCGCGAAGCACCCCTAATAAAGGTGAAATGCGAGGAAGAAACATAACTATATGCTCTATCAACTACATGATTAACTAATACAGTATCCTGATGTTCTTGTTACTAATGTGCCAATACGAGGTAATTGGGTGGATCTTTATTTGTGGCCTGAATGACTGTATCCTCATTACATGCTAATTTCTACTGTTTGTTTGAGCCGCGATGAGTAGAACACCCATTCATGCGACCTGCATGTCCACGAAATTTCCAGCTATGTAACAACTGAACAACGTGATTCACTCTTATACCTTTCTCCTTTTCGAATTTCGAATAAATTCGAGTTTCGAATATTCGAATATTCTAGCGCTGGATCGGGAAAGGTAGCGTCATGACACCAGGATAGCGGACCCCGCTACGAAGCGGGACAAACGCTGAAGAAGAAGAAGAAGATTCGAATATTCGGAGAAAGTCCAATATTCGAATTATTCATTTATTCGAATATTCGAAAAGTCCAATATGTAGTATATACATATATGTATCTTGCAACCCAGCTCCATATCCCTTTTGAATCCTTCACAAGGAGCTGTGACCGACGGATACGGAGCCGGCTGACCTAGGGTCGTGAACTGATATCCGGGGAGATACTGTAGTAGCGCATGTAGGCGTGCCACCATCGACTCTCCTGGAGAGCCAGCGGATACACACACTTCTCACTTAGGAGCTACTTGGTGTGGTCTTCCTCCAATTGCTCTAATCATTCCCCTCTGTGATTAAATCCCATTTCTGATAAATATTGCTCCCAGTCTCAATCTGTTTGATCGTCGTTTATATCAATAGACAGCCGGATTTGGTTGTGGAGATACGCTAGAAAGCGTACAGAAGGAGCCGGACTAGACCGACTCGCGGCCTCTACTGACGGTAAGTAGCCTCTTCGAATGAAGCCTCAGCAGCACCACTGGTTCCGTAGTCCTTGGCCAAGATCGATGAAGCGACAGACTGTCAGATTTTCTATGGTAAAGCCGTACGAATTGCGAGCATTATTTGATTGCGAAAATAATGGCCGCTTAGTGCAACTCGATTCCCCACTGGGCTCTTTGGAAACGAACTGCAGTTGACGAAGTTAAGGAGGACCGCAGAGTTTTCCGAGAATCCTCTGGGATACGCCAAGCATTCTATTGGGTTGGAAACGCCGTTTTTAAACATTTTATTCTGGATTTCACTAAAAGGTTTTAACACTCGATAATGTTACATATCACTCGACGAAGGAAACTGCATTACTCTATCAGACAATGTATCTCACTTTTGTCTCATAATGATTTTTGTTAATTTTTAGCGGAATGTTTAAAAAAGAGAAAAATGGCCTTTACCAACAGCTTCTTCTGTTTGCTCAATTTGCTCAAAATTGACAAAAATCGGCATGAACAACTAAACGCAACACACACTTTGATAGAGCAACATGTTCTCTTTAGAACTAGATACAACACTGTTCAAAAAATTCACCAAAGGCTAGGAGCTGCTGGTTAAAATAATTTATGTCTTCTAGACATCCCACTTTAATGCCTTCAAAATTAAAGAAAATTGAAATTAATGAAAAACTCAATACTGCTTCTTGTAGAGAGAATCATCTTCATTTGAACGGTTTATAACGTTATGTAAAAAACACTGAGCGGAAATCAATATAAAATGTTTAAAAAATGACGGAGACTTACTTTCCAATCTAATAGTTCCACAGGAAGCCGTAGCGGTATCCCATATGACAGACAAAGGAAGAAAAGGATAAAGCACGACGTTATTCAATCCGTCATGGAATGCGCCACGCATTCTACTTCATATGGATGTCGCCGACGCGATTTGAATGCGTTTTTGGCCATACAATGGAGGGATGGAAGGCTCGATTTCCCTGGGCGGGAAATCCAGTCCTGCGACGGCCAGCCGATGAACAAGGGTCAGCGCTTTATCCTTCCCAGACAAGTTTGGGGTCAATTCACCGACCCGGAGGGATGCCAAGGCTCGGTTGCCCTAGGCGCCTGGGCGGACAGTCGAAACCAGGAACCTGGTATCGGGTGCATGCGACAGCCAGCACCTTCTCTGACTGCGCTACAAGCGCCAGGACAGATAGGGAACGATATTGAAATAAGGATAATGTAAGTGAAGTGTACGCTAGACCTGCTCGAAAACAATTCAAGAAAATCGTATCGAATACTATCGACTTTAAGGCCGAACCCCCAGTCAGTTGCTGGTAAAGGATCAATGTCTATTAGATTTCTGTATACCAAAAGTAACAGAGTAGAACGGGTAGAAGTAAATTCTAGAAGCGTTAGCCCGATGTCAGTGAAGAAAAATGGGACTTGTCGATAATGTGGCCTATATTAGCAGGCGGAAACGCGTAGTCAATCACGGCCAATCAGAGCACCAACCGAACACGCGCCAGTCAATAAAGGCAGCGACTGAGCGCGCCCGCCTGGATGAATTGCCCGCTACGTGTGGAATGATTGGTCCGATATACTCCCGCCTTCTCATGTAGGCCACATTAACTACAAGTACCAAAAATGAGTAACAGTAAAAGTCGATAGTCCATCTCAACTTCAACAACAACAACGTCAGAAAAGAATTTGAAATAGCAGAGAATTAACGCCAAAAGAAAGAAAGGTAAGGCGGAAATTCTTCAGAATCTCACCTCAGATCTAAGCTTATCGATGCGGTCGACGATCGCGAAGCGTACAGCTTCATACTGCTCCGACAGCGAGCTGACGACATCAGTGCCGTCCGTGTCGCCTGAGTGCACCCTGACCATAGCCAGATCGGTGAGTTTTGTCCACGCCGGCTCGTGGCTTTCCAGAGCAACCCTGGTCTTCTGCAGTCGGTCTACATCCGACGTTCCTTCGAAGAGAACGTTTTCCGCAGCATCGGTCGCCGCACGAAGTTCATCCACCAGTCTGTTGAAGTCGGCATCTGAGGTCGTCGGTGCCTCTTCCTCGGCTGGTTGCTGGAAAAGAACTGCTAGTATACGTAAAGTGTAGCACATATAACGCTGCTTTATAGTAATGCCACGCCCTTGGTAAGATGCTGGGATACAAGTCGTTAATGTGGCCTACATTGAGAAGACAAGGATGTACAAACGGGTCTCCGTCAAGCAGGGTTGTCTGAGGTCGGTGCTGTGATTTGCCGGCGCGTTCCCGCATCATCATGTAGGCCACATTCACGACATATACGTTCAAGTACGCTACGTATTCACCTAGTTGACCTACAGGACAGATAGATAACATGCCAAGACTAGGCCTACGCTCTCGTCTTACGGTTAGATTTTAGAACCCAAAGAAAGCTCACAGAATGATTTACCACCGTACTTCATGAGCCATGTCATCAATGCGGTCCTCGATAGCACAGCGTACCCCCTCGAACTGCTGTGCCAAGGAGCTGACAACGTCGATGCCGTCTGTGTCGCCTGACTGTGCCATGGCCGTAGCCATGTCGCTGAGCTTCGACAGTGTTGGCTCGTGGCCTTCCAATTTCTCCTTGGCCTTTTGTAGCTGATCAGCTTCGGCAGTGTAGTCTTCGAGTACTTTTTCCGCTGAATCCGCTGCCGCACGAACTTCGTCAGCCAGTTTGTTGAACTCGGCGGCTGAGGTTGATGGTGTTTCTTCGATTGGGATCGTTACGGTGTCGGCTGGGCGCAGAAATTGGGAAAACGATGGAGAGAAGCTAACTGACGACACCCATCTTGGGTTGCTTACCCTTAGCCCCAGTGGACCTTTTTCAGCAATGGTAGTTAATATTAATAATAGTCCGTTAAAGGGCGCGTGTAGCGCAATCGGATGAAGGGCAGGCTGTCGCCTGCACCCGATACCAGGCTCCTGGTTCGGATTTCCCGCCCAGGACAACCAATTCCGCTATCCCTCCGGGGTAAGTGAATTGGTACCAGACCTGTCTGGACAGGAAAAAGCGCTGACTTGTTTATCGGCTGGCCACCGCAAGTCATTGTATGGCCAAATGCGCATTCAAATCGCCCCCACGATATCCCACAGATGTAGAATGCGTGGCGGATCCCAACAGGGACTGAGCAACGTCGTCCTTCATCTTTTAGCCTTTAATAGTTCGTCGTTTAGATACCTCATTCATGATAAAGGGAAGAATTCTCCCATGGACTTCTAGAAAGGAAAACCTTCCAGCGCTCTACCACATGTCCTCGACGGTATCACTATAATGCGAAAATTTCCTTCTGAATCTAAAAGGGCCAGCAATGTGCTGTGCTACACTTCCTGTTAAGTACTAAACGGTAAGAGTCAGTAGTAGTCCGGATCGAAAAAATTCGAATATTCGAATATTTGACGATTCGAAAGCCGGATAATCTTCAACGATTCGAAATTTGACATTTTCAAAAACGAATGTTGTTAGCTTGCTTGACAACTAGGTCTTTCTAAAACCTATTCAACAATTCGAAACTCGATACAATGAAAAATGATCTCTAAAATTCGACATTTACAAAATTGATAGTTCACGATGATTCGACATTCGATGTTTCGGAAAATCGAATATATCTTCTTCTTAACTGGGTAACAAATTGTTGTTCCTTACTCAAGTATCGGCCTAACGTAAGTCTTATAAGCTTTAACAAGGACAGAGCGGTTCTTTGTAGAAAGACTTCTAAAGAGATTGTGTACTACCCCTCTGGTTTGTTCTCCTTTCTATTCTTCATTTTTATCGCATGTACTTTCTACAACTACTACTACTTTGTCATTGACCGTGCTTTATCCTTCCCAGAAGGGTTTGGTAGCAATTTCTCGGCTGATCAGAGGCCTAGCTTCGAAACGCGAAGCAGGAACCTCAAATCGAGTGCACGTAACAGTCGGCATCTTTTTCAACTGTGCTACCACGCACATCATGTGCTATCCCATAGCAGCGCATAAACAAAAAGCTTTGCCACGCTATGGCGAGAAGCCTTGAAAGGCCTGTTTAAGCTTAAATCTGATTCCTGAAGGCTTTGACGAGAAGAGTACATCTCAGCTGGTAGGATGTCGTCCTCCTCAGCGTCGTCGTCACTTTCCCTATAGCAATAATTGTTACAAAAATTGTAAACTCACCATGCTTTGCTCCAATGCCGCAAGTGGTTGGTCACACACTTTCTCATTAATACCATGAAAACTGGAATCCGATGACGACCTAAGTGCAGACAGAGGTAGCGTTTCATTTACGACGTCGGCGGAGTTCGAACGCTGCAAATCGTAAAATGAAAGCACAATCGCGAGGACGAGTTGATCGGTTGTTGATTTGAGTTCGTATCACGAAGACTTGCTCTCGAGGGGTGAACAGTATCTGCGATCTCGCCTTCGTTCCCAACATCAAGTGAACTCGACCGCTGACCGTTCAACTCATTCCGCGTCGAAGGCCTGTGTTAGCTCTGTGTGAAACTCACTATGTTCTGACGAATGGCAGCAAACGGCTGTTCAGTGGTGAAATTCTTCTCCGGAGCGTAGAGATCTTCAGGACCACTCATGTTATTCGCGAAGACTGTTTGCAATACAGAAGCACTGGAAAATAGATGCTTCGAAAAAACGTAGCCGTGACACCAGATTATTGATTACCGAGCATTATGCGGCGACGCAAGTATAAACACGGCCTAAGATCTCATACAGAGCCTAGCGGTATGCATCCCTGTCCCCATTAGGCCTATGTTATACTCCCGCGGGAGCATCCACGGGACGTCCGCGGACGGAAGGTGCACCGCGGACGGCAGGCGTGGCGGGACGCGGCGATTGGCCAGCTCAAGATCCCGGCGCGATTCCCGCCCGTCCGCGGATGCTCCCGCGGGAGTATAACAGTGGCCTTAGCGAGGCGTCGACCACATCCCTCAGCGGGAGCAACTATCGAACGTTTATGGTTAAGTTAATGTAGCTGCAGTTCTCGTCGACATTCTACCAGAATTTCTGGCGAACGAGATTGCGGTGCGGTGCCGCAGATCATGTATGGAGCCCAAATTCTCGCTGAACACTCCATCATGCACGATCGATGGGCTCACGTCAGATGAAGGGTGACAAAGAACTCAACCACTGAGGAACTCAATTTCTTTCTGGATATTGAGTACCAAAACAATACCAAATTCCATTATGAACTTTGCATCATAATTATGTTAGCATTATGTTATTATTATGCTGTTTTACTATGTTATTAGTATCCACCACTATTTATTGCGTTTCGCTCGGCACACAGGACATATGGAGCGTCGCGTTCTTTGTGTTTTAAGGATAATGCCAGCAGCTTGATTTTTTTGCGATGGAAGCTATATCGGCACTATTGTATGTACTTTCCCGACTCCAGAGGTGGAGGATAGGTGGGGAAATTTTTCCCCCCAAACCGCGCCCGAGGGGGGGGGGGGGGGTGGGCTATTTGGGGTGGTATGTTATACTTCGGCGACGCTGTGCTGTAGGAGCCCGCACATCATGGCCTCGCCGGCGACGTCGCCGAGTTTGCAGGGGGTGTTATACTTCCGCCGCCGACGTCGCCACAGACGCGTCACCGACGTCACCGACGTCATCCAAGGGTGGCAGAAAATGCGCTCCGGTGAAGTGCTATGATTGTGAGTTGGTTCTTCGTTTCCGGAACTGCCATCATCACCACCGTACTTCGAATTACGAAATCGAGAAGTGCAAAATACGCCGTCTTGAGAAAACAAAAAGTGCAATTCACTAGAATACTGAGTGTTTGGGAGGGAGTGGGCCCTAAAACTTAGCTCCCCTTCACTTTGTCACTTTTCTTCCTTTTTGTGTCCTTCTCAGCCGTTCTGTTCGCATTTTCTAGGCCTATCTGCTTCCTTGTAGAGCAAGTAATACTAAATAGAACTGTGTAGAAAACAAGTAGTGTTTCCTCGCTTTCTCAAATGGTAATGCAAACCTCTGCGAATAGCTTTTTCGAGATAGAATTCTTACTAATTAAGAGTTAAATTTTCCTTTGAACTTCGAGAATCCCCCGTAATTTGGAACTAAATATGATTTAACGAAAAAGCTCTTTGCTAAACCGAAAATGCTGGTAAAATCGTTAAATTGATAAATCAATAGTCGTCAAGTCTCGAAACATGTTAAGAAAAGCACGCAATGTAAGCAAATTCGAGGCAGATGTGATCACCTAGCCTTTCTATGGGCAGACTGGTTACCAAATGATGAGGCTGAAAAAGCGCTCCGATGCTAAAAATGCGCTCCGATGTTCTCCTGTCAACGACGTCCCCGGCGCCGCCGCAGAATCTGTTGACGACGTCGCCGGCGTCGGTGGTGACGTCAGCGTCGCCGACGTCGGTGTCGGGCTGTCGGTGACGTGACGCAGCGTCGGCGACGCGTCGCCGAAGTATAACATAGGCCATATCTATCGCAGACGATATCAACATGCGTCCGAATTCAGAACACATGACCCAGACGTCGTACAACCTGCGTCCAGATCCAGAAGTCGTTTCACAGATCATACTCTGCACAGCATTCATGAGAACTTTTAAAGGCTTCGTTCGACAAGTGTGCGCGTACTTGACTCTCACTACGCCTTTATTATTTATTTTTATTTCACTCCGGCACAACTGTAAGGGGTATTGGCGGGGATGAGAGTGAGGGTAAGGAGAATGGCTAAAGTTATCGGAGGAGCATGATTGCTGTCGGACAGTTAACGGTATCGAGCGGTCTACCGACACCCATTGGTTTCATTTATGTTTCCGCAGATTAAGCACTTTGGATTGAGACTCTCGCAGTCTGTTCCTCAGGACTTAGTAGAACGTGTACTTCGGAGAATGAAATGAAAGTAAGAGGGCCTTAAGAGGGAAAGAATACGGTCTATACTCGGGGTTTGGGGGCGAAGCCCCCAACCAGGCGTTTGGCGGCCGCGAGGCCGCTAAACGTCTGGTAATATATAATACAACATTTTATGATGTGCTGTACGAAACATAAAATTTTATGGAGCACTGGTGTATTCTACACCTATAGTGAACTAGGCTAAGATATTTCCAATGTAATTGGGCATTAATACGCATTCCTACCAAGGCAGATAATCGCTAGAACAACGCAGCCCTCCCCCCTCCCGATCTTATTTGCGCCTAGTAGACATTGGATCCCAAGCTGGCACGGATAATTTGGATACGTCATTTTCTTCAAACCCTGATTAAATATACTGTGCTTACAAAGGGACTTTTGAAAATCCCAGATATTAGGGCGATTCAGATAGATATGACTTTCAACAGATCGAATTTTCGGGTACTTTAGAAAGCTGATTTTGATCGGAATTCTAATGGCGGATCTGATTCGGATATCCGATGTGAGGACTAAAGATAAATCAATCATTTTAAAGCTACTCTTATCCGAATCACTCCCAAAAGCTTTTGAAAACGTCATTATCAAAAAAGAGCTTTTGAAAATGTCATTATTGGAATAATAGTTTCGACCGGGTTTGAAAAAAATGACGTATTCTAATTATCCGAATCGGCATAGGATCCAGTGTTTAGCGCCTAGGACTCGCGTCTAAAGCTACACGGTAGTGACGAGTTTTTCAGGGGGGATAGGACGAGTTTTCGCGCAGTATGCATGCGATCGTCGCGGGACCCAAGTGCTCCCGCGACGATCGCCTGTACGAACTATGGCGCTATTTTAGTTGTGGGGAGGGGTCACAGTATAAAAAGTGTCACTAATATGAACAAAATAAAATGATGGCACACATATAATGAAGAAAACAAACAAACAATGCTATAGCTCTGTTCCATGCTCTAGATTTGAGGAGGGGAAGGGACTCCAGGATGTGGCTGGAGTGACGCACCCATGTTAAAATTGCCTACATTCTGGAGTTCCCTCCCTCGCCCAATATGGAAGCAGACAAAATACGTATCTGTAATCGAAAATAGGAGTTAAGACTGCATTTACATTCGCAGTATGTAGCTACTCGTCACTCCTGCATCCCACGGTATGCTATGGTGACCCCTCCCCCAACTACCATAACGCCAAACTATTTTTAAAGCAGAAATCTCGACTGGCTGGTTCCAAGCTTACAAGAGCAGCTGAAAATTAAGTAGCCCATCTAAATAACAATGGATATGGTCTTTTGCGCTCCGAAGCAACGTTTGAAACCTTTTGTGGTTATGGCTTTCCTTCTGTGCTGGCATCACCCACAACGTTGCAGCTGCAAGGACCACTGCAGCAAAATCTTCTTCGAATTCGAATAAAAATGCTATAATCGTTTATTGATGAAGAATGTCCTTTTCGTCCCCGTCTGCAGGTCCAAAAACAACAAAGGAACATAAAATATAGATCGATTTAAGAACGTCGGAAAATGGTTTCAGCAAAAGTGTCGGCACTATTTTACTTCCACAACTTAAAGGGTCGAGGAGAGATCGAAAAAAAAATTTTTCGCCCAAACCTTCGGCGAGGTGGGTTATTTGGGGTGCTGATAACGAATCTGACATCCGTTTTTCATTTTATGCCGGAGTTTGGGCGAAATCGGTGACCATTACCTTAGTCACCCGTACCTTCCGTAACCTACCGTACTCCAGCGTAAAACGAAAAACGGATGCCAGATTCGTGATCAGCACCCCAACCCTCTAGACAAAGTTTCAGCGAAAAAAAAATTTCGACCGAAGTCTTGTCGGTGTAGTCGGAACTTTTAACTATTGCCGGTACTAGTGTACTTTTTGTACCGCACTAAATCTTGTTCAAAATAGGTCTACTAGGGGTAATCTGCCATGGGAATAACGAATATCGTAGTCGTTTTTTGCGGAAATGCCTTATAAGCGCGTTATATTCAGTTGAAATCGCCCAGGGCCTTGCGAAATAGCGCGCGCTGGTAAGAGACGCAGAGTGTGCGCCTCCTACCGATGCGCACTATTTCGCCGTCTCTAGCCTGCAGCAGAGGTTAGCCAGAGCATAAGCCTTGAAATCTCGAAAAGCCTTGAAAGCTCTGTTCTGTGCTCTCCTCCGCTGACGCGGAAGGGACTTGGGCAGGGGAAGGGACTTGGGGGTGTGGGCTCACTAGCGCACCCGTGTTAAAATTTCTTTCATCCTGGAGTTCCCTCCCTTGCCCAGTACGGAAGCAAATAAGACGCGGATCTTTAATCGAGACGAGGAGATAAGACTGCATTCACATTCGCGCTGTGCAGCTAGTCGCCACGGCGTGCCCACTCCCCCCTCGGAGACGGCCGAGAGTGCGTGCTGGTAGGGGCGGAGTCTCTGCGTCTCTTACCAGCGCGCACTATTTCGCAAGGCCTTGAGCGATTCTAACTTAATATAACGCGCTTATAAGGCATTTCCGCAAAAAACGACTATGATATTCGTTATTCCCATGGCAGATTACCCCTAGTAGACCTAGTTTGAACAAGATTTAGTGCGGTACAAAAAGTACACTAGTGCCCTATTGCCCCACAACGTTGTAGCTGCAAGGGCCACTATCTCCTTCCAATTCGAATAAGAATGCTATAATCGTTTATTGACGAAGAAGGTTCTTTTCGTTCCCGTCTGCAGGTTCAAAAACAACAAAGGAACATAAAATGTAGATCTATTTAAGAACGTCGGAAAATGGTTTCAGCAGAAGTGTCCTACCGCTTTTAATTCGCACTTAAAACTAATATCTTTCTCTTGATGGAACCTAAGGATCGTAGGTACACTTAGTGTTACTCGCGAGATGGAAGGTCTTATATGTGCGTAAACATTGTATTGCATTCCCACCCTTGATCGAGTCACGGAACAGTTCAGCTCGACACTCGCCGATACACTTACAACCGGAAAAAAACCCCTCCGAATTGTCCGGGGTGCAACGCCCACTGCCGCGCGATTCAAACAAGGTTTTTATTAACCATAGAACACCCTTACTACAGGCTTTATACGTTGGAGCCAGGGAGGACACTAACGACGCTCTATGGGATTTTCTGCCCATCAGAAGCCCCCACCCCCCACCCTATTTGCGACGGAGAAGCATGCAAGCAAATATCACTAGCTGCAGCGACTGATTAGCAGAAGGATAGGCAACTCGGTCCCGTGACGATTTCCCTGAATTCCACTCCGAAACTACGGTGATTAACTCAGACAGGTCCATTTCCGGTTGTAATTTTATCAAACACTCAGCTCGACGAGGTTAGGGTTCGTTGCGATGGCGTCGCAGCCGCCATTCGGTCCCGCTACGATCATAACGGAGCACAACGAGAAGAAATAATAGAAAAAAAACAGAAAAAAGACGCGACGGACGGCACACCGCCGCCTGAGGGCATGCCCATGGATGGCACGTAAAAACACCCCCACGTGCAATCGATTGGGTCAGGCCTTCGCGACGGAGCGCGCGCACCAAGCAGTGCAGTGGAGCCGACGACGCGGCATAGTCCACTGGCTTAAGCAGCTTCGATGGAACTGGAAACGATTACAACACTTGGTGCAGTATTTATTAGCACACGGCAGTACTACTGAAGACCGAATAACCCGTGCAACGTGCGAGCAACGGATAACGCGTAGTATCATGTAGTATCTGATGTAATTCACTTTGATAATGTACATGTCCATGTACATTGATACAAGTGATGTAATTTAATTTGATCTTTTTAAAGCATTCGATAGGATCGACCATTCTAGAATTACGCAAAACCCTGAACATCTGAAGTTCCACCCTTAGTGTGTAAATGGATACAGAATTAACTTTCAGAACGTAGTGTTCATGTCAAGATAGGAGCTACTTTTTTAGTCTGTAAGCTAGTGAAGAGCAGATTTCCCCAGGGAGGGGTCCTTTCTTCAGTTCTCTTCGCTATATACGTAGCTGAGCTGACGTTAATTCTTGACGAAAGCGGCGTTCTTGTAAGCAGTTTGCAAACGATATCAAGATCTATAGGAAAATTGAATGCGGAGAGAATACATCGTGCATTGGAAAAGTTCTATGAGTGGTCAAATCTGGAAGTTACCTCTTGCCTCCGAGAAAAATGTACACATGAGATTGAGAGGGTCGGAGTGCTCTGCTCGTTAAGCGTTGCAGTTCACGTACCTTATCCTTCGATGTTTTGGAATAGACGATAAACAACGTTTAGTGCACGCATATAAAACATGTGTAAGACCAGTAGTGAAGAGCGGAGACTCTAAACCTAAGGCCAAAATTATGAAGCCAACTCAAACTACCACGTTTCATCCCTGGAAGCCTTCCATTTGATAACCGTGGAACTCCAACCTTTGACATTATCACCAAGGGCATGTAGATTCCTTCAGCTTTCATTAAGATTAATTCTGAGCAGGGGTAACTGTTTAAATCAGGCATTTTGGACCAAACCCATATAATAACGTCGAAATTGGTGCGATTCTTCTAAAAAACGTGGATTTCAAGAGGTCTGTATGAGCAAAACTGAGTGTGTGACGCATACACTCAGTAAGCAACTGCATTTACAACCACGAATCGTAAGAGCAGTTTCAAATTGCATTTGTTTAGCATCTACCGTGTCTCAGTTTCGTAACAGCTCTTGCAAAGTGCTTTTCCTTAGCGTTTACTGTGAAATACGACGGTCGTGAATGTAATTTCGAATTACGTTAAGTCGGCACTGTCTTCCATAATGTAAACTCCTGTCCTCCTCGAAGCTGCTAAGTCAGTGGACTATGCCGCGTGATCGGCTCCACTGCACGGTGCGCGAGCGCGCCCCATCGCGAGAGGCTGACCCAATCGATTGCACGTGGGGGTGTTTTTACGTGCCATCATGCCCATGAGGCGAATGAAGCCGACGCCGCTAACACGCACGCAGACGCCTCGCACTCCCGCGAATTGCAGTGGAGCACCTTTCCCCACTGTCAGCTGTTACCTGTCGTCCCGTTGATCATTGAATTGCTCGAGCGGGTGCCAGCAATGTCTCCATTCGTCCCTGTCGCGTGCCAGAGTGGTCCAATGGATTCTCCTCGCTCGAGGGACACGAAGAGCGTCATATCGGTCGTTCAGGGCTTTAACGAAGAAGTCCGACCAACGCGTTGGTGGGCGTCCTGGTGTTCTTTTGACATCCCGCGGAATCCAGTCGGTGATGGCTCTCGTCCAGCGGGTGTCTGCGAAGCGCATTACGTGGCCGCCCCACTTAATTTTCGACAACTTGGCCCACGCGACAGCGTCTCTGATCTTCGAACGTCGGCGAAGCTCGGAACTCGAACTCCGGAGGCCTTCTCTCACGTGAGTCGTGTCACTCCGAGCATCGTCCTCTCGATTCCACGCTGCGCGACGCTGATCACGTGTTCATCCTGCTTTCGTATAGCCCAGGTCTCCGAGGCGTACGCTAGCGCAGGAAGAACTGTGGATTCGAACCGAGATGGGCACGGAGTCGGACGTTCTTCATCTTCTTCTGCGCTCTTGAAAGCTCCCCAAACCGCTCTTTTCCTTCTGCCCGTCTGGTCTGATATAATACATAAGGAAGCGTTTGTGGACCAGGGGTTTGTAGGTCTGTCACACTTCGGAGTATAAATCGCATGAATTCAAGGAGAAGCTTCGTGCGAAACGTCTTGAATAAACTACCTGACCGTACTCTACTATTCAATTCTATTAGGTTGCCTGAAGAGTTGTAGCGATTTCGTCTGATTCACTTCAAATGATCGTAACTTTCGTCGTACTCACCAGGTTCAGTCGAAATAAGCACCATTCGAGACAACACATTACTTTTTCTTTTTTTTTTGACGCGACACTGGTTGAATAATTCCACAAGCGAATTGGTCGAAATGCGACAAATTTTAGAAGGGCTGTTTTTGCGTGGTCCTGATTTGCGAATGTTCCGCCAGCGATGAAGTTCTGAGAGTGTTCGAAAAGGTAGTAGTCGGTTGATGCAAAAGGTCTGGTGAGTATGGCGAATGAGGCCTTACTTCAACTCCTAGTTTGTTCCATTTTCGCATGGCGAATTGCGAAACGTGTGTGTGAGGGGGGGGGGCGTTGTCATGTGGGCAAATTGGGCCTCTTCTGTTGATCAGTGCCGTCTGTATCTCACGCAATTTTCGGTACATCTCGTCGTTTCGTCACAGCAGCACTCTGCTGTGATGGTTCGGGCTGGTTCCAGAAGGTTGTTGTGAATCACGTCGGCCGCCGACCACCACACTATTACCATCGTCTTCTTTTGGTGAGGTTTCGGCGTTGGGAAGTGCCTTGGGGTTCGTCGACATCAATCCGTCCTGATCGTCTTTGGTCGTCGTAGAGGACCCACTTTTCATCACATGTGACGACTCGATCCAAAAACGGGCTGTTTTGATTCCGGAGAGGCAAAGAGGGGATATGGCATCCTATTGCAGAACCCATCTCCACACGTTGGCTGCGACGTCGAAGGAGAATGGTGAGGTCCTGGTCGTGATTCCACTGTACAGCTCGCGAAGTACATTGGTGTACTGAGTAGGAACACCATGTGTGGCGAAGGCTTTGATGACCGCTTCAGTCTCGATTCCGATGGCTAACCGGTGTCAAAAAGCCGTACCCACGGATCAGATGTGTTAGTTGATTCAGCGTGCCCATTCAGTGATCTGGTAAGCTAATCCGTCGTTTACGATTAATTCAAAATTTATTGATTAATATGTATTTGTCCCTACATTTCTTAATTCTTTCTTGAAGCGTAGTGAATGACAGCTCGGTGAGACGGAGATTGGTCCGGTCAATTCACCGTGGTAGAGCTAGCAATGTGCAATTTGTATACATATTCAATTTTGTTAAGGCAAAAAAGTGGTGTTTAGAAGACTTGTATAAACCAGTCTATCTAGGAACTATTAGTTTTGCCAAAAATTTCAAAATTTCTGTAACATTCGGGAAAGTAACATTGTTAAAATATGGCATAGTATAGCATGGTGACATATCTTGTTGGTTTCAGCAGATGGTGTAATAATTGTTCGCGGAATTCGTTCTACTTGTTTTTTTCTGTTTCGTTTAGTTGCACAGGTTAATTTTACAATTGTTACTATCACCAGAAAACGGATGTGTTGACAGATTGAAGGGGAGTGAAACGGAAGGCAAAAAAGCTGCAATAAAAGGACAACATAGTCCATAAGGAAATCGTTTAGGAAATGTTTTGAACACTCGAAAGGTGAAGCCAGGTGTCAGTCTTTTAATCTACCTTCGCTGTTCTCTTTTCTAAAGTAAACAGCAATGCATTCTAATTATAATGCTCTCTTTGGGATGAGCATTCCAGCCCCACGGTGAGATTATTGAGGAAGTTTTGAACACTGTTCTTGTTGTCTCTACTGCTCTTGAAGTCGTTGCCATGCGGAGTGAGGCCAAAGGTTTTTTTTTTTGAATTTTGGAAACTCCCCTTCACGTTCCTGGCCTTTCAGACACTGTTTATCGAACCTGATGACTGATTGAATTGATCAGCGAGGTGGTGACCCACTCGATCTCCGTATTGCTGAAGCAATCTATCCAAATCTGCTAATTTTATTAAGCTTGTAGCGCAGTTTCTGGAATGTTTTTAGAAATCTTTGTTCCTGCTAAGCGCCGATGTGATGGTGGATTTTGAAAGGACTGCAACATCTGTAAAAACAAAACTGTATATTCACCAAGTCAATATGGCGATGTTCTGTGTGATCCACCGTATTGGACTTTCTTCACTCCTCAGACATACTCTTCTTCATTTTATAAAGTTTGTAATGCATTCTATGAAACGTATCGGTAAATCTTTGCCTTTCCTAGCCGAGGCCGTGACTGGCGACTTTGAATGATTTTCTTAAAAATAACAAAGAAACCTATAAAAATGTGGACTTCATTGAGCTGCTAAGGATGCTGAATATGAGTGTGTACTGCTATTCACATTAGAAGAAATGGCGCTCCTTCTCCGACTTCGCTACCACGCGCCCATTCTTCCAGATGTGCCACCAAATTCAGAATTGTCTATCACGCCTGGTGTTTTGCAGTACTCCTGTGGTAGGGCATACTAAAGCGCTCTTTAGCTAGAAGGATATTCATTTTTTCTGACTCTCTAGGTGGAGATCCATCGAACATAATGTAGAGCCCATACCCGCATTCCGTCGAAGATCTTACCGTAATGATCCTGTTCATAGTGCGTGGTGGCACGGTCTATGTCACCAGATGTTGCGTAAAAATCGATTAATGCAGAGCAGCCGCTCAAAAAACGATCCATGTGCTTTACTTGATCGACTCTTGCGGAATATAAGGATGTAATTACAGGAAGAATTAGGAAGGCTGCTTAAGGCGGAATTTTCACACTTAAGTCGATGATGACATGACGTTGGGAAAGTACCATTATCGTTTTCCTACGCCACACAATCGGTCTTGCCAGCTCTCATAATGCCGCACAGCTCCGCGACTGCAGTATAAATCCCGCCCTAGGCAAGATTTACTTGTACCTTTCTCACTGAGCAGAATTCGTTAAAAGAACGGTGGATATTTACAGAATTGCAGTAGGGTGCGGCTGCAGCAACCCAATGCTGACAACGATTCTCAGTAGTTTTCTTCTCTTGTGTCAAGTGTTCTAAAGAGATTTTGTGAGCTTAGGGGCTACTTACTGTGTGGGGATGCGATAAGTCACTCAGTATTAAGAAAGGACTTTGATCTTTCAGCTATCTGTTATCCATGGATGTTTCACCATTCTTGCCTTCTGCGGCCATAATTCAATGTCAGCGTGATGGAAGGAAGTGTGAAGCATGGTTGTCGAAGGTCGGTTACTTATTTTCCATTTTATCCTTTCAGGCTTTTGGGAATCTGATTTGTATCTAAAGATTTTATCCTTTCAGGCTTTTGGGAATCTGATTTGTATCTAAAGATTTCCTTTTGAAGGATCTCTGGCCAGGCACACGAATCTATGTGGATCCCATCTATTTACGGCTGTTCTATACGGTATGTTTCTTTCTGACTACGCTCTATGGATTCACGCAGGGTGTCTCTCTTTAACGTTTTGTTGTCACTCCTTCTCCACATGTGGTAATGACATGTAATAACTTAATCAGTCAATGACAGATTTCATGGCTTGGCTTGATTTGATTTCCTAAAAATACTCCACCGAGGATGCTGCATAATAATGGTATTGTATGTAAATCGCGGATGTACCAACCGCAGCACTAAGGCCTCTGTTATACCATCGCTCACCACGACCGACGCCTATTGATATCCCTTATCGATCGTGCGGCGCGAAGCGATCGATATGGGAGCATTTCGTTAGGCATCGCTCGGGGGTGAGCGGTGGTATAACGCTAAGGCTTTTTATTTTTTTTTATTTAACAACGCTTCTGAGGGTTCTTTAAACAAATATAGGCGTTTTTCGTTTATCATGGTAATATGGCTTGCAATGCAGTTACGCTTCTGTTGATGAATTAGCTGCTGGCGTCTTTCTCTTCCTTTCCTGGAGTTTTGGATCAGAAAAGCATATCAACATGAAGCTACCGATGTTTGGCCATTGGATACTGCCGTATTTTTCTTCTTCTGGGATTTCGAATCTTTTCCGTGGATGCGGTAGCGCAGTCGGAAGGAGCGCCGACTGTCACACAATCCGCGATTCGAGGTTCTTGTTTCGGGTTGGGCTTTCCCGCCGGTGTCAGCTATTCCTTTCATCCCTTCGGGTCGTTTAATTGGTACCATAGTTGTATTAAAAGGATAGAACATTGGCTTGCTCATCTAAATTGCCTCTGCGATATCTCGTAAAAGAAGAATGCGTGACGCATCTCGAAGAGGAAGTGATTAACGCGGACTTCATTCTTTATTGCACACGGCGAAGGAACCGACTACAGCCTGCTTCCAGTTCCAATTCAAGGATCGGGTCCGGTAATAGAGAGTAGAGGTCGCGGTTGATGAATTCCTTGATGAAGATGCGCTACGCATTCTACTTTTCTACACAAGGTCTTTGACAGCGTATTGGGCACTTAACGATTGGCGATTTCTGACTCCGAAATGATTGTTGGGTTGTTTATATTGTAACATATCTTCTAACCTCAGCCACAAATCTATTCTTTCAGTGAAGATTAAGCGTACCGTTAAAAATAAAAATAAGAATAAAACTCACATTTCAAACGAATAACTGCCGACTAATCAGTTTCACTCTCTCGAAAACTAGAAAAAGCAAGGCTGGTAGTGAAATGCAAATTGTCCTGCAAATAATTTCTTGTTTATTCAAAACTGTGGTTAACAATATTATGACAAGTTAATATTGTGTTCGCCTCGACTGGATGAGTATTTGCATGTAAAAAACTGTCGCCTTCATGATATGCGAAAACCGCACGCAAAGGAACTTCAAGAATCTTTTTCGGCTCGTGTTTTAGAACTTAGAATGAACATCCTGTATTACTTCTCAATTATTTGACAAAACAGTTCAACTACGAGTGCTTTCATTTTCAGTTCTACAGTGCAATGCCAGAATTGGGGACACTTATCAGGAGGAAGTCGTTATGATTACGAGTATAGTAGTAGCAATACGCTCCTGTACAAGACGTCGTTTACAAGGCAAAAAAACTCTTGAGCAAAAGGAATAGTTGACAAATTAACTATAAGTTAGGTTTAAAAAGTAGAAAGACGAGATCTTTGTGGAATTTAGATTACTTTTTCAGTGAATGAATCGTTAAATTGTTTACGAAAAAAATGCGCTTTTCACTTAATGTTAGTCATGAAGGAATTCGTGTTTTGCAATTTTTAAAAAGCCATCTTTTGCTGTAGCCTTTTTCGCTAACAACTGGTTTGGATGACTTTTGGCTCAGTAAGTGTTCTATGTTCCATGTTTGGTCAGGCTGCAATTCGAAACAAAAATAGATTCCGGGTGCGTTCCACAATCGGCGTCCATTATCGCCTCTGCCACTGGCGTTGTTGTGTTTGTTTAACTGCTAGGGGATATACTGCATTTCAGTTGGATGTGCCAGATTATATAGTTGTTACCGTACATGGGAAAATGTGTGAATGATCAGCCGATTCCAGTGCCCCAGCGGAATATGGTCTCGCGATGTCGGTGTGGTGTCTTCGAATGTTCGCCATCATTTTGTTTCCCCGATAGCGAACGACTACTCGGTAGCTCCTTTGGACGAAAGTGGAATGCTGGTCGCTCAGATATCTTCCAGGTGTCCTACCGAATCATCCATGTTTATAATGGTGTAACAATAATTTCGTTTATTTCTCCAGCAACTCCACGATAATCGAGCTCCCATCCAACTCCACAGTTGACCTTCCAAAGTCGACATCTGTGCTTCAAAGATTCAGTGAGTTGTTTAAGAGCTGCTTGGTTTGTGTTCTTGTTTCCGGAACTGGTCAGCATCATCTAGTGCACGGGGCAGATTAAAGGACTTTCTAGACATTGGGGCTTCTAAATGGTCCTCTGACAAAGGATGTTCGTATTCTGAAAAACATCGCAGTCATATGCAGTCGTGAACCTTCTCTTATTTTTAGGCATTGTTTCCCTTTACTTCTCGCGATAAGTTTTTGGACGAAAATTTTGAAGAAAATGACCTGTTCTCGGACTCATCAGCGATTAAGCCTAGGTGTATTTTGGGTTTAAGGGAGAAACCATACCCATGGTTCGATTTACTCATATACCTATACCTTGCCGTATACTTCACCAACCCATTCGTCGGTATTTTGCTAGGCGGAGGATATCCAAAATCCTCGTGATAATCTTCGCATAATCACGGCGATTTCTTTTCATTTATCCCAAGACTGATGTTTCCGGCCCCTGTCTCCAACTATTTTGCGGAATTTCATTAATTGTTTTTCTTTTTTGATTTTTGATCCCCTCTCACTGTTCACTGTTTTAGTCGGAATTTCGTCTCGTGTCTGCCGCGAAGCCAGCTGCTCCCATCTCTGTCGATTTCTTCGTGATTCGAAGCAGAAGTATGAGTGCATATGTCCCCTGGGATATGCTATCAGCAGTGAAAAGTGGGCACTTTATGTTTAATACATCTTTAGCTTTGAAATGATTTGTACGAAACCTGCTGTGACCACTACGCGGCGACATTCCCTCAGTTTTTTGCTGTTACATAGCGTTTCTACTGACAAACTAGTGAACCAGGGAACTGTCTCCCCCCCCCCCCCCCCCCCCGATCGGGAATTAATCTATCTGTCTAACAGCCAGGTCCCAAGCCCTGTACGTTCGAAGTGGCGGCAGGGCGGGATGTACGGCCGAGTTGGCGAGGGGGAGTCGAGTCTCTATTCTAGCGTACCGAGGGCCTGGGAAATTGGTTTTGTGTCTCTAAACTTACGTAAGGCAGCCATTAGACTCTCAACGAAGCCTAGGGGGTTGGGGGTGGGTGAGCCAGAGGGACGAGGGGAAGATCGAATGCCCCCCCCCCCCCGTTACGAGGGGCGTAGCCTATTTCGTATATCCTGACCGTCCTCCGTAGAAGCATGTCTGTGAGAGCAATCATGCGTACTCGAAATTGCTGCTCTAATAAGGGATCGCTAAAGCGGTTCAGAAAATCGCTCAACATTTGAACATTTATTGAGATACGTTGTGAATTAGCTACACTCAAAATGCAATACCGAGGACACACACCAAAGGCTGAAGTATGTATCCTATTCAAAACAAGGTTCAATTCACGCGAAAAACTCAGTGTGTTTTGCGGCCGCTTTGATCAGTTTTTTTCTGAGAGATTGTCGTTCATCATTCCCGCCTTCATCTATCGTATTGCTGTTTCCGTTCTTTTCCGATCCTGAGTACTCCCGGTACGGCGTTCATTTTCCGATTTTTTTTTCGTTAGAATTTTCTCACGTTCTTACTGAAGACAAACCGCTTATCCGGAATGATATTGCGCTCCGAAGCACAGGGGCTGTGTGTTGCGACGCGTCAGGCGGAGTTATCAAATAGTGGCCATCCCACATTACGGTAAATGAACATAGCAGTATGAAGAGTGTTTCCTAAAGCCTATTTGACCAGTTATGATGTTTAGAGGAAGTATCTGGCATTATCGCGACAGCTAATGCGACCGCGCCAAGACTCCAGCTGCCACCGACTTTGTGTTAATTAGCCGGGATCTGTGGTAGGGGGAGGAACATCACATTGTCTTTTAGACGGCGGAGAAAAATTGAAATTGAACTTTTTAGCAGAGCTCACATGTGGGTTAGCCCACAAGGAGGCCCATTCTATGCAGTTTCCTATTGGTGTTAAGCTACCCTGTTTGTGTCTATTTCGCTTTTATAGCGGTGACCCCTCCGAATAGGATAGATTAGACCTCTGTTGCCTCTAAATAATGAAGCGTACTCATATGTCTGGTTCCGTAAATGTATATTTCTAATGTCGAATAAATTCTGCTCTTTTTTCAACCGTCTACGTGTATTCCGAATGTTCCGTGCGGTTCTTGGCAGTTCGCTTGCGATGATGGGCAGTCTTGTGTCCACTCGGCAAAGAAATGTGACCGCGTGCCGGATTGCGCGTGAGTTTCAGTGAAATTTTCATGCAGAGAACAAGACGTTTCGTTTTGCCTCTGGAGCTATTTGGAGTACGGTAGCTTTTCTTCTTCGGGGTTTGGAAAATCGGGGTCTTTTACGATGCTACTCGTCCATAGATCAATTTGTCCCCTTAGTAGTTTTGTAAGGAAAATGGAAACAGAATCAGTGATGGAGGTTGCGGAACGACGACTGTGCCTACAGTAGGTTGCCGTAGAGGACCGCTGACTACTCGTAGCTGAAAGGAAACGAACAGTACTGTATGGGACGAAACGATAATTGGGCTATTAACGTTATTATTATTTCCCTCGTCTCCAGGCCCCTGAGAAGACAAACTTCTCCCATCACTGCCCACTATAAAGCCGTTTTAATTTTTATCAACAAGCTAGAGGTACGAGAAATTTATACTTCAGTAGTGGCAATCTCTTCCAAATTCCTTGTATTAGGATATTTCAGAATAAATCGAAAAGTACTGCCGTTGCCAAGAGGATTAATACTTTGTGTTGTAAAAAGTGTAGTCATTTTGTCCCTCTTACCAGGAAACTAGCTCAACGGTAGGTCGGCACGGCCCAAGTGCTGCATATGAGCAGAATGACCTCTCCCTGGGAAACAACAGTGCAAATATTTCGACCCCATTGCAACTCCTCGCAGAGTTAGCGACGACGGAAGTTGGGGCGTCGGCGACGTTAGCCCTCCGCCTGCACACGGAAGGTGGGCTCAAGTTGGCTAGAAACAGCGATCATGGGAATTACGCCGCCTTCTACCCACTGCGCCACCACCGCTCGCTCGTCGTCGCTGTTTCCAGCCAACTTGAACCCGCCCTTCCCGCGCAGGCAGAGGGTTAATGCCGCCAACGGCCCAGCTTCCGTCGTCCCTAACCCTGCGCAGAGTTGTATTGGGGTCGAGATATTTGCACTTGTCGCGTCTCCTGTATCCTTCTTACGCGTTCCTGCTGCCTTATCTCCCAGCCGTTCGGGCCTTGGTCGGTGTCTAGGGTAGTCCTTCGAATAGCTTTATTAGTTAGGGTTCATTTTCTGTGCTTGTCCGGACCGCTACTCGCGTTCCGGACAAGCACAGAAAATGAACCCTAACTGCTGGGGGACACGCCTTTTATAGGCGCTGGGGTGCGGTAATTACTTGCAACTAAGGGAATCGTTCCGGGACCTATGCATCATTATACAAAATGAGATAATAATGGCACCGTAGCATAGTACCTAGCATTACGGATTCGTTACATGCCCCCCCCCCCCATAGACGGAGAGTCGTCCCGACTCTAGGGTCTGTCAACTATGGTCTACCGGGACGATGTGGTTGGCGGTCCTCGCGATGATCGAGTCTTCTGGATTTGTAGTGGCGATCGCAACGGTCGGTGGAACGGTTTCTCGGCGTAGGCGATAGTCCAGATGGCGACTCCATGTCCTCGCGGTGGCGACGGCGACTCGGCTCATAGCTGGTCTCTCGGTCGTGGCGGCGGCGATCGGCTGGCGGCTGCTTAGCGCTCGGTCCGGATGTCGGTTCCCTGTCCATAGGGCGGCGACGGCTGCTCGGCATCTCGAAAGTAATTCGACGATCATGGCGACGGTGTTCTGGGTCCTCGACTACCCACTAGCTAGCAGTATCGAGCGTGCCTTCTGGCGGATTGGACTCGCATCACCCGTTTCTATCGTATGCTCCACTAGCGCTGTTTGGCTCAGTTCCTGTTCGCTGACTGCGAACACATCTGCATAACACTTCACTAGGCACATCAGGTGTTCATTGAGAGCTTCGCTTTTTTTTCTGCTTTTCAGTAGCTCCCACAGCTTCCCTCTCGGTCCTGTACCGAAGCTTCCGTACGTTCCAACATGCTTACGCTGTTAACGGGCTCCCGTTCAACAACTTGTGCCGGTTCGAAGGAACCGACATTCTCCCCCGCGCGAAACAGCTTCGCTCCTGCGAAGGAATTCGTCACCTGTACGTTCACTTTTGTTGCAGAATCGTCGCATACCAGGTCCGGTATGCTGTCGTTGTCTGACCACAATACACCTTCGCAGTCCTTGCTAATCAGTACAGGGACTGTTTTTGTCTCACCAGGGCATGTGTACACTCTTTTGGCCACTTTCGCGTTTCTCGCTGTCATTGTTTCGACAACTTCCCAAGAGTCGCTCTTCCGCCCACTTGGTGCGTTTTCACCGCCATTGATCTGATCGAGTGACGGGTGCAGGCTTCTAGGCCCTGACGTTAGGGTAAAACCCAATATGTGGAGAGCATTAGTGCCTAGAACTAACGTTCCATCTCCACCTTCCTTCACGAATAGAGCTACTCGGCGTTCCGCTTATCGTCAAGCGTTCCGCTTATCGTCAACTTCTAGCGTGAGCCTCACTGCACCTTTGAATGTCATTTTGTTTCCTGACGTGTCGTAAATAGGCATGGGTTTTCCGAGCGTGATTTCCTCCACGTCAGAGTCAACATCAAATCCTGCAGTGCGAGCAGCACGCAGCATTTCGAGAGGAATTATGCTTATCTGTGAACCTGTATCCAGGAGTGCTCGTCTGACCAATCCCATCAGTTTCACATTCCTCACTGGAACCTCTCCTATTAGATCTTCTTGTTGCACTGACGCCTTTTCCGCTCCACCCTACCATTTACTTAGGACCGCACTAAACACTTTTGGCCCTTCAGACCGATCAGACTTCTCTTTCTTGTTTCCTTTATTGGCCCGTGCCTTTTTGCAGTCTCGTCTGAGTTGACCGCTTCCATTGCAGTTAAAGCATTTTGGCAGTTTGGTCCTTCCAGGGTTATCTGTTGTGTCCAGCCTTATGGCTTGTTGAGGTTTCCTCTGTTGAGGTCCCCTCACCGTTTGGACCGGGCCTGCCTTAACTGAGTCCATGTTCTTTTTCGAGGCCATCGCAAGTTCTCGGCTTCGCTCGCAGCGCTGCGCCAAACTCTTGATCATTTCATAGGCGGACTCTTTAGGCGCTACCTCCATTGTCGTGAACAGTTGAAGATACTCGGGCCAGTCCGTCAACTGAGCCACCAACCCTCCTGCTCGAGTACGCGAAAGTTCTCCCTCAGACGCATCCGGATACGCTAGCTGGGTTAGCTTCTCCAGTTCTAAGCAGTAGCTTGCGACATCCCCTACTTTCCGGAGGGTCTTGAGTTTCATATACGCTTTCATCTGCGTAGCGAGTCATTTTCCGTGAGTTTTGCTTTCAGGGCACTTGCTATAAGCTCGAAACCTCCCTCTTTTACCGATCGTGGCAGTGCATTCGCAACTGCTAGTGGGTTCCCGTCCAGCTTAGAGAGTAAAAGGTGAACCAGCATTTCATCGCCGAGCCCCAGCCCTTGGTATTTCATACTGAACCTTGCTAAGAATTGGCCGTAGTTCTTCCCTTTTGAGTCACTAAACGTCTCGACCTCGGGCAGTGTCATGGCCGCAAACATTTTAGCAATGGAGTATTCAGGAGTGCATGAGGAATTTGCATCCAAAAGCTCACCTTGACGTATGCTGGTCGCCGGGACTGCTGTCGAGGACGATACCCTCCGCTTCGGCGGCCGCTCGTTCTTCCTTGCTTGCTGCAGTCCTCTATTGAGTAGCGGGTCAGGCTGAGGAAGCAAGAGCTCACCCTGCGCGGCTGCGACTGGATCAAAGGTCGCATGGTAAGCAACGTCGTCAAAGTCGTCAACATTGAGCTGTTCCACCTGGCAGTTATTACTGCCTTGTAACGTCTGGGCCGCACTCTGAAGTGGAGATGTTAGCCCTCGCTTGCCTGCACTCACTTCCCTAGGAAGCTGAACTAGGCTTTTGACTCTCCCTACCACCTCAGTGGTATCCACACCCAGCATTTGTGCGAGTTCGCGCATGCAACTGTCATCATATTTCCCCTGCTTGCAGCAGATCGTGGGCTTTACTAAGCTGCGTGCGAACGAACTCCAGTCGAGCCAGCTCTCCATGGATTGTCTTGCGCTTGCCTGCACAAACTCCGTCACCTTGGAGAACTGGTCGACACCCAGTGTTGTAGTGTCTCCATCAAGCGGGTGTACCAAATTGCTAGTTATATCCTCTAGCACTGACAATTTGTCGGCAATCGTAACCGCGCTTAGTCTTGCCTGCAGCACTCCTTTCTGCACGATCTTTCTGACCGCTCCGACTGGTGTGTCGATTGACGCCTGGAGTGCGGCAATTCTGTCCGATTCCGTGGGCTCGTCCAAGAGCATACCCTCAATTTCCAGGTCATTCACGTTCTCAGAGGCCATCTCGGCTTATATGAAACAGCACCGTAATACTTCTGTTGTTAGCTCAGTCTTGCCGCAATCGAGCCTTTCCGCAAGAACACAACAGAGGGCCACTGAGGAACACTGAACGAGCCTCCAGTGTGACCGAAAGGTTAACGGGCCTCAACGAGGGTAGATGCAGCACCTTCCTCGTTCCTGGAGACCGTACTCTGCCTCTATCAACGGCAGGATCTCGTCCTTCCGGTCGTCCCGGTTTGCGGACGGTTCTACTGCAGCTCCTTCGGTTCGGCCCCGATGTCGCGTCTCCTGTATCCTTCTGACGCGTTCCGGCTGCCTTATCTCCCAGCCTCGGGCCTTGGTCGGTGTCTAGGGTAGTCCGCTGCCAGAAATTGGCAGCGGAGCAAAACCCTCGCCTTGAAGGTAAATGTTTCCCTAGGCGCTGACGAGGTTGCATTTACCTCGACACTTCGGGTTTTTCCCCGGCGCGCCTTGAAGAATCGCGCGTAAGGCCTGAGTTATACTCCCGCGGGAGCATCCGCGGAAGGGCGGGAATCGCGCCGAGACTCCTCACCTGGCCAATCGCCGCGCCTCGCCACGCCCGCCTCCGCCGTGCACCATTGGTCCGCGGACGTTCCGCGGATGCTCCCGCGGGAGTATAACAGATGCCTAAGTGGGAAGTGGGGGCAAATCTTGCACTTACCTGCAGGTAAATATTTCATGAATTCGGCCCCAGGTTGCCGCTACCTCCTGGTCGCTCTCGGTTCTCCTCCCTCGAAGGCCTCCCTCTACTCTTACCCGGCTGCGAGCAACGATACTCACTCACGTCCATGCGTGCGGTCGCGGTGCGGCGCTGCAGGGAGGGCCACCTCTAGCCGCGGCAGGAACACGTACGAGTTTTTCGGTGCGCCCAACGTGCGAGAGGGCGAATGTATGTCCCAACCAATCGGTTGAACCGCTTCGACTTGCCCATGAGGAGGAAGGCAGGGGACTCAAGCGCAGCTCACCCTACACAATGAAGACGTGGGAAGGTTTTGTAATTGAGTGCCTAGAAGTGGGGTAAAACCTAAACCAAACGATGAGTGAGATCTGGTGAGGTTCAGTTACAGGCATGGAATGGACGTGGTCAAAAAAGTGATTTTAGCTTATTAAATTATTGTGGAAAATCCTATCGGAGAGAAACTCTCGTTTCAAGCGAGCATGTGATGCTAACAACAGATAGTCCGACATTTGTCCAAAAAGCTTCTCTAGTCGAGCTAGAGATATTGTATAGTGATTAAAGCTTCCACCCGAGCTCATTTTGTTTTCATATTATATGAAGTGCAGTTCTTGTTTTTTGGTGAAGTTCCAAATCCCACACAGATTCTAACTTGGTAATTGTACCTGTAATTAGGACAGTTTGTTATCGGGAATAGTTAACTCGTGAAATGTTTGCTATGCTTCGAGCTATTGATGATTAACAGTAATGTCCACGTCCAAGTTTCCACAAGTCTCGGCATCGCTCGCACTGATGATTAATAGTTGGAAGTATGTTTCATACACTTTACGACTTTGAAGCAACGTGGGGAGCGAAGAGGTGGCAATCTACAAAAATCTCGAAATTTTCGTAGAAAAGGTCAGCAAGCCAATTTTTGTAGGTCGCTAATTACATGTGCATTCGGCTTCTGAACACACAGTATCTTTTCTAAATGCGTGACCGCTGTAGTCAACGCTCCAAAGGTCATAGTTCTACTCATAGGAATAATCTATTTCAATAATTCTCCCACATGAAACTCTGAAATTAAAAACAAAGTTTTATCCCTCATCATTAACCAACTACTCGTCAGTAGTTCTGTTTTTCGATCTTCTTCATCATTTGCCTTTCACCAGCTACCTCTCCCCCTTTGACGCAGCTTAATTCCACTCGATTGATTAGCACTAACCTATCCTCAAACTATTCTATCCTACGAGACAAAGTTTAGGTATTCTACCTTCTTCCTACTCACGTGTGTGCGCAGCAGTGCATTCTGACCATCCCCCATACACTCACACTCCAGCTCATCCAGCCTTGGCACGTTCGCGCAGAACTCGTCCCCTCCGCCAGCGAAGCGGCCAGGGCTCCGCCTGGAGCGACGCACGCGCGCGCGACCGCACGCGTCAAAATGAGTATCGCTGCCGCCTCCCCTCTTACCCCTTAGTGGTCTTCTCATGCTAATGGCACGAAGTCGGCTTCTGAATCTGAACGTTCAGAAAGGGTCGTAGGTGCTGTTGTGTTAAGCAGTAAAGGACTACGCTTCCCTGCTGAAACAACATCCCACATTCAATAGCAAATTTTGCCCGCGCTGTAGATGATGAGGCGTATCTCAATAGGTTAGAGATCGTCTTTTTTATATATAGGTGGCGATATTTTTCATTGCAGTTGATTTTAGAAACTCTTAAATGTGTATTGAAGGAAAGCTTCGAGTTTGTACAGAAAGCAAATGCTACATACTGTTCATTTCAGTTATGCAATGGACAAGTCGACTGCGAGGATGGTTCAGATGAGAGGCACTGTCGGTACGAAAGTTGTCTATCTTTTTGTTGGCTGAAGGTGTTTCGGAGATCAGTTCAGAAATTGATCACACCTCGGGGTAACAACATGTTTGTTAAAAAAATCGATGGACGCGGCCAAACTGACGAATCGATTTTATGGAGTCGCGGCGCAACACAACTCTAGAATGAGCCTGCCGAATCATTTGCAAGTTCGTTGCGGGGCGAACTAGCTGTGTCGTTTATATTGCTGAATGAGAACTTTTCTGTTTTAGCTTGAATCGGTTCTTTTTGAAAACTTGTGACGCTTTGTGTTCGGAGGTTATTCAGTTGTGTTTTGGTAATTTGTTTATTCGAAATTTTGCCATGATTTTGGGACGTTTTGGGGGTGCGGTGCTTTTACAAGCCAATTCTACGACATAGAGCTTTTCTTTCACAGGAATTTACCGCGCTCCAATACTGTTGTTTGTAAAATAAAAGGTTTTAACGAAATGGTTAGAGAGCACCTAAGTATAGCTTTGAGTAAGCGTCTCAATTGCTTTCGTACTGACTTTTCATGCACCGGCTCCAATTTTCTGCACACATAGAACCAATTCGTTTTGAACAACTCAAATAATTTTGTTCTAGAGGCAATCAACTCAATAACCTACCCACCAGGGGAGCGCAGGCTACAGTTTTTGTTGTAATGTGTGGATTTTTTCTCAGTAACAGGAATATGAGTCGACGCCTAGTGAGACTGGCTTAACGTGACCAACTCGGTACAGTAGTTCTGATGGTGACAGTTGGGTTAGGTATGAACTGGTGCAGTTGAACAATCCTTGGCCCTTATTAGGATGCGAGGGACGCGAGTAGCGTAGTTAGAGAAGATATCGGCTGTGCCGTGCAGCCGATACCAGGTTTCGGAGTTCCCGCCCAGGCCAACCAAGCATTCCATCCCTCCAGGGTTGGCGAATTGGTACCAGACTTGTCTGGGAAAAGCAAAGCACTGACTTGTTCATCGGCTGGCCACCGCAAGTCATTGTATAGGGAATTCACGCATTCAAATCGCCTCCAGGACGCCACGTAGAAGTGAAATGCGTGGCGCACCCCATATGGGATTGAGTAGCGTCGTCTCCTTTATCCATTTATAAGGATGGAGCCCGTGCGCGTAAAGGAAATGCTTTGGTAGAGTTCTGTGCTCTAGGACAAAACTGAACAAATTTTTCCCATGTGCGGTGGATCGAGTTCTTTCTAGGAGCTCTTCGTACATACACAGGCCCGCTTCCTCACAAGAACCTTTTTAATGACGACGCAAACCTCAGGCCATGTCGCGTCGTGGGTATTGAATCGATCGAATTGATTGGTTATTGAAGTTTCACGTTCCGCTGTACCAGTCGCAGACGCCCGCGCGATCACTGAGATGCGCGTTGTGTTGTAGACGAGCACTGATTTTTCATAGCTGTATTCATTTAAACCGTCGTACTTACACAGATCAGAATTAGTTCCCCAAAGTACGATGTCTTCAGTTGCCTGTCCCCGTTGTCCGAGCTGGACTGCGGTGCGTTCCCACTGCTGACAGGAGAAGAGTGTGTCAAACGTCGGCTGATGTGCGATGGCTTCCCTGACTGCGAGAACGGAGCAGACGAGAATCCGAAGGTAAGATCGAAGTGGAGCATCCCGCAACCGGCTGTCTCATGTCTCTTCCGTTCAGATGTGCGCCAACTACCATGATCTCACCGCGCGCTTCCAGTCTTCACCCGAGTGGCTGTACATCCTTCTTCTGGGATTCATAATACTCCTCTGCACGATCATCGTTCTCTTTTGCTGTTTTCGGTAAGTACGTTGATGTGCCTTAGCTTTTTGTATGAACGGACGTCAGGAGCATGGCTTTTGCAAATTCTTGCTAAGTCTGTTCTGACATCCGTCCTCAGGTTCCCTGGTGTCCACATCATTATTCCTCAGGGAACGTATTGGGGCTGGTTTTACTTTAAAGATCTGGTATGTTGAAGAACTAGTATTTCACTGTGAAATTATTGAGGGGTTTAAGTAAAGAATACGGCTCTCAAAACGCAAAAGCTTGATAGAGCAGAGGAGTCAGAGATTGGTATACTTTGCTCTCCGTGTTGCATGGCCGTACAGGCAATATCGATCAATATGGGCTGACTAGAATCGATAATTTACTTAGGTCCTCATTTTATCGCGCTGCGAGACAGCAGAAGCGTAAATACTCCTAACGCCAGCTCTGACAACATTCTTTAAAGTGAATGTTTTTTTATGAACGATGTTTCGTAGGGATTTTATATAGGCTCAGATGCTTGTATCACGTTCCCTCTCCGGTTTTCCAGAACCATTCTTTCTGCCGATATCCTGTTACAGCTTTTTAAGAAGAGCAACATTTTACGATTTACATGGAGAAAGGGCAAGTGATTTATTCTCCACGATAGAGGGAATATATACTTCTTAATTTTAAGTTCGAAGCAGCATTTCATCGTTATCTATTGTGAGTGAGATCAAGCTTGTTGTCACAGCATTATTCTAATGTGTGTTGAATTTGTAAGCCCTAAATGTTGTATTGGACGTCATGATCTGATCTACCCATCGTCACTCATATTGATTGACGTTGGCAGAGATGTTCGCGACTCCAGTTTATCCAATCATTATAGAAACTACCCAGTTTGCGGCAATGGCCGAATGGAGACCACCTCGTCGATTCATCACCTGCGTGGTTCCGGTGTGGCAGAAGCAAGTATTCTTCTGCCTCCCAATGCACAGATGGGTGCCCAGGTGGAGGCAAGTTGTTGATCGTCTTTTAACGAGCTCTTCTCTGCTCGGCCTAGTTCATCATTGGGTTAAACGGGTTACTTGTTCGTGTTTGTTTACCATAAATTAAGTGTGAGACACCCTCAATCGAGACCGCTAATTAGGTGTGAAAGACCGCCCACTTGTAATTATTGTCTTACAGTATATCTTCGTGCGGCAAAAGATGCAATCGGTGCAAAGTAGGAATTACGACCAGTATCTAACAAGGTCGAGGAAACGGCTATTTAGTCGGGTAGCCGCTACCTTCTGTATGTGCTGAGGATTTTCGAATCCAAGTCCTTCAGAATGGGCCACACCTTCGTAGCTTTGCGTGGTGTCATGCAGTTCAAGTGAAACAGTGACTGATAGCAGCCAGTTCGATGATCTATGCTAGCCAATCTCGGTCATCTACTGTCATCCCTTCACTATACGCAGTTAGTAGGTCCTGGTGCGTGACTGGACCCAAAATCAATTCACATGAGCTTGGATGTGCCACGCCCGCATGACGGATAGTTGTATCCATTATCGCTTTGAAATCAGGGGTATTGCACGCGTAGAATTGTGAATACATTTATAAATCGAAAATCAGTCATGAAAAAAGAAAAACTTCTCCACTATACAACCGGAAAACCTGGTCTCCTGCATTTTGAAGTGACCCGAAATGCATTCCCGTAGTTTGTGAAATACGATTTTGTGGACATCCAAACCATTCACTACTTACGTTTCGAAATCTCTCTGAATAGACGAGTACTTAAGACTCTCGAGCTAACAGTTGACTTAGAGTTTTTTAAAACATGAACACTTAGACGTGAACACGTGTTTAGTTGGATTTGGAAATGGATCGGTTTAAAATCTGTACTTCTAAATCAAAGTGCTACGTCTGTAACGTACATCCTTCAGGTAGCTCTACGAACGTATTCAATGGTGACGTCGACGAATTCATCGTATCCGGCTCTACCACCGCCGAATTCGACGAGATCTCTAAGCAGGTCAAGCGCTTCGCGCAATCGATCGGACATGAAGGACATCCCACTCAATCGATTCTACGCTCCACCTCCAAGCGCAGCAAGGTAAGTGCTTCCTTTACTCCATCTTCGGTTTGTCTGTGATTAGTTTCTGAGGAGTCCTTGTATTGTGGACTGATTTGGTGAAAGTCTAGAAGGGTTTGGTCCGCCCTCATGCAACCCTATAATTTACAACGTACTGCACGAGATAACCATGTTTGTACTGTTTGAGGTGTAGTAATACAGATATCTTACTTTTTTCTGTTTCAGTTTATCCACCTATGGAGTCGTGAAACCAGCTGAAGTTCGAATTTCGGCGACAAACAGCAGGCAAAAGCCACGGAGGAAGAAGGTGTCAAGTCCACCGCCTTCCTACACACAGGTTCGTTACGTTGGTTTTTTTGGATTCGATGCTGTGCATGATACTGTGTGAGAACCTCAGCATATGCTTGACAGGTCAGGAGCTCGCGATGGAACGCGTTCTTAAGTGTCGATAGATAAATTCAAGTTCAGTCTCGCGCCATTAGGCTTTGAATGAGGGACGGCATTAATTCGGCGTTTTCTTGTCAGGATCAGTGAGTGAAATACGGTGGTACACGTGGCACTTATTGGTTTTCATAGTGAAATAGGTGACCATTACCGTTCCTATACATATTTGCGTCGTTGAAAATCTACAAGGTGGTAGTCGCGAATGTGGATAGTATGAGGAGATGGCGCACCGCAGTCATTCAAGCCGCGTGCCAGACGGAGTTTCGGTCGGAGCTCCAATTGGTTCTTATTGGCAGGCGCGCCTTCTCCTGTTGCTAACCTCATTCGCGACATGGATACCCCATCCATGACAGTGGGGTGCTACGCCTCATCCCGCTCGCTATATGCCTGAAAAGTCCATGAGGTGATCGATTTCAGCTAGAGGATCACACCATGACAGCATCGGTAGCCGGTCTGATGAATTGTCGCCCGCAGATGAGTTCGACCCCAAAATCTCGCAGGGACTCTACACCGCAGTCGTCCAGGCGTATAGGTATGACTCCACGAGGAACTCCTTCTCGGCTGTCGAGCGCTGAGTACCTCGATCCTCCTCACCGACCGCCGTCAAGCTCAAGCTCACTCTCTAGTCATTCCAGCGACGAGGCACTTATGTGAGGATGCAGTAGCTCAAGTTCTCTGTAAGATGTTATTGTTTCTTGTTAATTGTGTGGAATTTTAATAGGGCAAAATATTTTTATGAGTAGCTAACCTGCTTAGTGTTATCCTGCTAACATAGCCTTAGGATTAGATTCTTGTTTAACGGTTCACTCCTAGGAGATAGCTCCATTACACATTGCGTAGATGGTAGTTCTGTGTCAGCTCTCGGGAGGTAGCCACTTCCGGCGGGCTGATGTTTCCTTGAGCGTTGGTATCGTCTTCTAAATTGATAGACCATTGGGAGTTTTCCAATGCGGGACCATTGATGGCTTGTGGTACTATTAGGCAAGCAGCTACTTCAGTTGATGAGTTGTGAATTTGGATTACACCATTCCTTTGAGGGTTAGGGCAATTTTTAGGGGTCGTCTAGGCCTTGTTTGGGGTCGTTTAGTGTGCGCACAAGGCGCGACGCGATGCCATGTGTAGTGGCCAAATTGATCGAGCGACGCGATTGATCAATTCGGCCACTATACATGGCATCGCGTCGCGCGTCGCGGGCACACTAAACGACCCCTTAAAGTGTGCGAATCCTATTGTGAACTCCAGGTGTTGCATGGCATGCGTGCGTTTAATATTGGCTAATCTAGGCCATTATCTCGGGAGATGAAGCAGACCAGTTAGCGGTGTTATTCTGTAAGGGGTTTTTATACTCTTGTCACGCAATTGCGCAACTGCCGCGTCACGTCAACAGTTCCGCGGCGCATTTTGCCGAATAGAGCATCCCTGTATTCCGCTGAATGAGGTGTTTTATGGTCGTGAAGTAAAAATACGATGTGGCCCAGCGCAGTCTAATCAATATTGATTATCCAGGCGCATATTGATTACCCACATTAAAATTCTTAGAGATTCTCGAAATAGCACCTTAGAACTGAATTCCTTGGTTAGATGACGATGGTAGACAACTCTAGCGTATAAGTGCAGCTCCGCAGAACAAATGCGAGAAACTGTTCTCAAACAAGTATAAAATCCCACGGAAACTACCAGCTGTACCTTAGGGGCGGAACTGTGGCTGGCTATGGTGACAGGAAGAAATGTTAGCGAAACTCCGAGAAAGGAGGAAGAACGAGCCACGGATCGAATCCGACTGAGTCGTGTCTTCCAAGTTCAGCAATCGTACCAAACCGCAGCAAATGGAGGAAATGGATTACGCATTGGTGGAGCGTGAATACGCTGAGACATCTGGTGTTCAAGAACCGGTTCAATTACCCAAGTTCGAGACCCGCGGGCCACGACAGCTGGTTGTACTGTTACCGTGCGTCGTAGGAGGGGAGTGCAACGAAGGTCCTAATAGCAGAGTGTGAAGGTGTGGTGTGGCAATAGTAAAGATGAACGTTGCACCTCATCTTAATTTTGACACTGCGAATCTTCAGGACACGTCATGGCCCTGTCCGCCGAAGAAGTCTCAGACCCTCAGAGGGAAAATGTCTCCCAAAATTGCTTTGTGGAGAGGGGCCTGCATCAAATATGATGACTGTGAATTGGCTGTGATATGTTGTGATACACATAAGTGGATTAGAAGTGGTGTGGGTAAGTTCATTGACTTAGCACCAAAATTCGACAGCAGGTTGTAAAGCAAGTCAAGTTGTCGACTGTTGTAGCTGCTCACCATGTAGATGGACAGTATTACCAAGCCTAGTTCATAGATACCCTTAAGCGGAAGCCATTAGCGCCATTAACTTCCAGCTTGTTCGTTGTCTACGGTGCTTGCCTCACTTTTGTTGTTCACTGACTCACTTTGATATCCGCATCTGCCACTGCTTCACGTGATATCCTGTGTACCGGTGATTTATTTATTCATAAATTGAATATTTCATCCTTATCTGCTATTGTAATTTATTGTTTTATGTGTTGACTATGGCCATGACAAACCTTGATTCTCAGGTGGTGTGTGATTTCTTCCACTAATACCTATTATAACAGTTCCCTGTGTGAATGTTTCCTGTTGTCGTTACAATGCATTGTGTTTCAATGAAATGTAATGAACATAAGACATTTCGTGTTCGACTGTCGTGAGATCTTGGCATACTGTAGAACAGCAACTTACAAGGGAAGGGTCTGAAGCAGATATCTGAACGGGGGGAGCGAGTCATATAGGGGTAATTGTCACCCCTCAATTAGTAATATAAAAATGTGTTTATTTTTGCCAAATCGTTGAACCCAAGGAGTAGGGGACCTTGAAGTCACGATGGAATACGGCGCATCACGAGTTTGGGGGCCTTGTATGCCCGCGATGCCTCTGCCGGGAAGTGGCTCGGAGCGCGGTGGAAGTGGAGTTACTTCTTGCGAGGAAGGTCGGGGGCTTGGTTCGTGGGCGTTGTTGCATTTTTTCATTTCGACTGACTGGTTGAGGTTTGGGGGACTCTGACGTCTATACCATTTTCAGACGTTTTCTGCGCATTTTCTAGCTGCACGCTGTGGATAGTAACTTTCTTGCGACCTGTTTATTACTGACCGGGTTTTTAACCACAACTTTAACCCAACTTTAACCACAACTCTTCGTCAACTTCAAGTTGACCTGCTTCGAAGTCCTTTAGTATACTGGCCATCCGTTCGGCCAGCTCGACTTCTTCCCTCGAAGGTTCCTTGTCTAATGGTAAGGCCTATGGTATACTACCGTCTCCGCTGCAGCGACGCGGGAGTGCACAGCGATGCGACGGCTCGCGATGCGAGTCGCGAGCCATCGCTTCCGCGCCTTTTTGCGGTCTGTCAGAAGATGGCCGCTCTCATCGTTGATGCCAAAGAACTTTTCAATGTCCTCGGCTTGGCGATGGTGGGTCTTAGCAGGTCGGTAGAAATACCGTTCACCATCGCGCGATTCGAGCTTTCGGTAGACATCACCACAATGAGTGGCTTTCGCAACAGCCACGGCTTTCTTTGCAACCTTCTTCGCCTTCTGATACTCCTGCAAGTTGTCGGCTGTTCTGTCGCGGAGAAACACATACAGCGACTTCTTCTCTCGAACCTTCCCCTTCACATCGTCCATCCGCAGCCATGTCTGCTTGATGACCTTGCATCGTCCAGGCTTCGTTGTGCCGAGTTCCAACCTTGCAGCTTGACGTATCGCGTCGTTGGCTTTGGGCGGGAAATCCGATCCAGGAACCTAGTATCGAGAGCAGGCGACAGGCGGCGCCTCCTCCGACTGCGCCCCACGCGCCCAAGGTTTGATAATTAAATAAAAAACCGTTCGGAATTGCCCTTTCGACATACTTCAGTAGGTCTTCGAAGAAATACAATTATTTAGCATAGGTGAAACGAAATTCCGTCAGGTAGAGCGAAGAATTTCGTGTTATACGCTATATAAAAATGCTATGTAAGCTGATTGTGGATTCAGTAATAAACGAACGAAAAGCGCTTGAACAATAACCGCCGGCAGTTTGCGCCAACCTAGTAAAATACCCGGAGAAAGTAGACCTTCCAGGGTGATATGCAAGGCTATGATCCTTTATAGGCCCTTCGACATCAATTCAGATACAGTGTTAGGGGGACTGTATTCTTATCGCAAGTAATAAGCATGGCTCACTTCAGCGATTTAACTGCAGAAGAAGGCATACCTCCACGCTTTTCTCGTAGCACGTGTACACTGCTGGACATAATGATAGATCCACTCAAATTTTTGTGTTTTTTCTTGTCTTCAAGGAATTGTGAGCCGCTTAGAGCAAAATTTCACTACAGTTACAATGTCACAGAAAGAGCAAAGATATAGCAGAAAGAACTTCTGAGTTGAAAAAGAACGAACTTTATAAAACTTTATTTTCTTCACAAAATGTTTTCCTTAAGGGGTCACAACTTCGGACTCACCAAGCAATAGGAGGTTCTACATGGTTTACAACAAATTTAAACAGAACAACAATATCGGTAATCAGTAGTCAGTAGGGCCTCCTCGACGTTCAATGACTTGAATTAAACGATTGGTCATACTTGAAATCAACTTATTCACAAGGTTGCAGTCTACGGCGTGCCAGGCCTCCATAACAGCCTTTTTTAGCTCAAAAGTGGTTTTATAACGCTTATTATTCATGTAGATATAGCGCACCATAAAGCCTCAAATGTTTTCTACAGGAATGAGGTCTGGCGAATTGGCCGGCCAATTCAAAGTCGGAATGTGATGACGTCGTGGCCACCCTCTAGTGCTACCACTCACATGAATCGGGACGTGAGTTCATCTTTTTCGGAACGAAGAGCAATTTGACTCGTCCAGTCGAACAGATTCCTACTCACACCATCACTCCACCACCACTGAAGTTGCGTTTTGAAAAGAAGAGTTTTTCCTTCCTCAGATCGTGCCAGTGCTAGTTGCGAAACCCATCAGGTCCATCACAATTGAACTTCTTTTCATCGGACCACACAATTTGAAACAGAATATAGCAGACGCTATGACACGAGAACTCCACTACCTTTGACCAGTCGGTGCTTATGTTTTGACGTGCAAAAAAAGTCGATTTTGACGATTCGCGGCAGTAATGAATGGGGCACAGCGCATTCGTCGTCGTACGATGTGTGTGCTCTTCGAAAAGATGCGTCGGACCGTACTGGAGGAAATTTCCAGGTTGAGGTTTGCTTTGATCTGAGCGGACGTCGACAAGGAGTTCGATGCTACTCGCTCTATTGCTCTTCTATCTCGCTCTGTCGTGCTTGGTTTTCTTCCTGTAGGCATCGTGGCACCGTACACAACTGGATTGTTCACATACGAGTTGACAACATGATGGGAACGTCCAATTTTCGTAGCAATACTACGGTTGCTCATGCCGCAGCTCTTCATGCCGTTAATAGAGTCTTTCTCGAAATCCGAAAGGCGAGTTCCTCGACTCGTCACCGATGGAGGATGAACGAACACGACAAGTGCAGTAACACAGTTCGGCGTAAGAAGCACTCAGAAGCGAGTTTAGCTTATTACTACTGAGTGAATCTATCATTATGGCCAGCCGCCAAACGCTGTATTCCATAAAATTGGAATTATTCTGGAAATTCGCCACTTCACGAGGCCAGTTATTGTTGTTATTTTTTTTAGCTTTATCAATGCCCCTACTACTATACAAAAGATACTCACGAGTCCTTTGCAGGTTTTGAAAAAAAATTATATTTTCGAGTGGATCTATCATTATGTCCAGCAGTGTACTTCTCAATGTTCTGTGCCATCGCCGGCGGGTATCCGGTTGAGACGGTGGACTTGGCCAGTAGTGGACTGACGGAAAGCTCACTGCTGGCACTTATACTTGCCTGGGTGAGGCGACCGCTCTCCGACCTCTGTATTTCCCTCAACTACTGCGTTCTGTTGAACAAGACCTCACTGCTCGAACTGCTCTCATCTCACGACGTCTTCCTCACTGACAGTAAGCTGCGAAAGAACAGCTTCTGTCTATCATTGTTTTGCTGACATGTGTCTCACTTTGATGAGTAAAGTTTGTCACTGTATAGCTTGTGCATTGCTCGCTGGAAATTGCGCATATCGAGATGACTGAAATCGAAAAAAGACGTTCTCAAAGTTTAGAATTTTTGCGTTTTTACAATGCTGTCCACAACTGTCCAAGTTTACAATGCTGCGTGTTCCACTTCCTTCGAATTGAGTTCGGATAAAAGCTGCTGTGAAAGCGCGAGCTGTATATCGTGTATACCTAAAATGCTTCGGAAGATCACTCGCCACTTTACGGCTGGCGCTTCAATCGATCCATTCCGCGGATTATGGAACGGAACTGGTACCTGGTAGCGCCGACAGGCCAACAAAACGCATTCCTGTGTGAGGCAAGAGAGAACATATTAACATACGCCAAATATTTTTTTACTAAAGCGCTTTACTAAAGCGTTTATGTGCGCTAAACTACCACTCAAGGCATGAATTGATTTGAGCTAGTATACAGAGGGCGTGACGAGGACGTCGTACAACGAGCGATCCATTTTAGAAGGTGTGGTCTAGATGTCATCCATGGATCTCATTCGATAGATAGCCTTCGGGCTCTCTTGTTAGCACCTGAAGAACCCCCCCCCCCCCAGTGCTCATCAACACCACGGGGTCATAAATTTTCAACAAAAATCGAACGTCACAACTGACCCTGACCGCACACTTTCACCGCACACCGCACACTCCGTTCACCGCACACTCCAACGTACACCTACATGCAAATAATAGTTGAAATGGAAACATGCAGCATAATGTACACGTAAAGCAGGCACTGACTGGCTTTATTATGCACAATTTGTTTTGATGATACAGAAGAAGCGGAGGCAAAAGTCAGTGCAGACCAGGGCATCGATCGCTGTTCTCGACTAATCGATGTGGTCGCTTACAATAAATGACGAGGACAACTTCACAACCTATTCTGGAATTGATCCGCCGGTAGACTGATACAATACCGCTCCTGTCTTTTGGTTTTTGGGCGGAATAAACGGAAAAAACCGCCGTTTTCGCCGCTTTTCCATAACTCCCTTCAAAGTACTTTGATCAGAAAACAACTGCGACCATTCGAATCTACTCTGAATGGTCTATCCAGTAATGTAGGTAGCACCCAGCGGTTCTTAAAAAAGTTGATTTGGTGACCTATATAGTCTCGACGGCGGCGATCTCCCTCCGTCGCTCGAGATAATTGCTCCCACAGGGAATATCTCCCGAGCTGGTCAGAATAAGAAGCTTTTTAAGTAAATTTCTTGTCTTCTACCTGTTCTACGCTCTGAGTGGTTCACTTTTTAATAGATGGTAAAAATTATGGTCATTTTGATGTAGTTCTTGGCAAGATTTTCATTCGGTCTCCGCTTCGCCTATAAAAACCCGAATTTCAGTGTTCAATTGAACTAGAGACATTCTGCAAGATGGCTTACAGAAAACTATCATAGTAAAACGGTTCAAAAACTATGAGCCGCCAAAGCCACCTACAGGGTCAATTGTTGATGGAAAATGTGATTTTTGTCAATTTAACTTAATGTTAGAAACCCTGCCTTCAGGAGGGCGGATCGCAGATTCATAGGTTTACGAGATTGCTCTGTCACCAACAACATGTGGTCTCCTTGGCTTGAAGGTGTGGTTGTAGCTCAAGTATACAAGCGGCCAAACTCCGCAAGAAGCATGAAATGGCTCTAGCACAATATCGGGTAGAAAACTTGTTTCAGAATGGGAAACTTTTTTAACCGCTGATTTCTCCAGTAAATTCTGGGTCGAATAGTGTTAATTTTTATACTTTTCCGTTACCTTAACCATTTTCTGAATTTCTGTGGACGCTGCATGACTGTGGGATGCGGCGGTCTGAGCCATGATTAGGGCGACCGCGACTACCAGTGTACTGACCTCACGCGACCCCCTTGACGTCTGATGCCGCCCTGCAGGCATCTTACCGCCTCTCAAGATCCATCGTACTCCTGCTCGTTATTGATCTTCTTCAAATGTACGACTAGGTTTTTTAAATGGAAGCTATCACTATTAATTAGATAGCGTGTTCTATCACCACTGAACGCGTCGTGGTGTACTGCCTTATTTAATTTTGATTACAGTTTTTTTCTGGCCTACACTTCTCTGAGATACCGGTATATTTTCTTAAAGGCTTAGCCTGAGAAAATTTAAAAAATAGCTCCTTCCTGAGTATATGGGGAAAGACATGCCTTACCCAAAATATAGTTTTATAGAAACCTTAAAGGTTCGGCTCTGTTCGTCGACGTATTGTCGCAATGGGAGATTGAGGAGCTCTTTTGATTACAGTTAATACTTAATTGAAAAGGGGGATTTGTGTGAAAAGAACGAAAGCCGTTCGCTTTGTGATCACATATTCGATTCATTCGGTGGACTCCCGAACAAGTCTTGCACAAATTCGCCGACCCAAAGATAATGGTGGGTTAGTTAAACCCTTTTAGGAGTGCGCCATTCGACTATGTAACGACTTCTATCATATGGCTAGTAATATTTCCTGCCAAATTTAACAAATATCAGCAAAATAAGCGAGGGGTGGCGCAGTCGGAGGAAGCCGTAGTGCTCTCCGGCTCAGGGGTTTTGGTCTTTTAAACTTATTCTGATCTAAGCTACTTGAGATTATTAAAGTAATGCCAACAACTATTTTAAATTAGTTCAGAAGTCAGAAAGAGAAGAAGATGAAATGAGAGTGTGACAACCAAACTAGCTTTATGGAGGTAGCTGAGAGGCTGGTAAGTTTCTGAATGAAACTAAATTATTCAATCTGCCTCCATCCAAGGGTGACTCACTGGCCCCTCTTTTGCTTCCATAAGGTTAAGGGCAATTGACCGGCTGAAGTAACCGAACTCCAACAAGAAATATGCTGTAACCGGTAGCCGTTTAGCGATTTTTGCATGGGATTTTAGATAAATGCACACATAAAGCTGTGTGAAAACAGTAGCTTCGATTATGCCGCGATTCCTTTATAGCGCGGATTTTTCCGGTTTCTCCAAACAAGGCCATGTTTTAACACAGCTCACTACTCACTGCTGCAGAATTCGAGACACACATATATACGTAGGCCTTTTGGAATTTCCTTATTTTCCACAAATCATTTTAATAGTGGAGGAAATAGCATGGTCTACAAAGGATACAAGGATAAAAGAATCAATCCCTTTTGCTCAATAGCTTTTGGTATGCCCCACGCATTCTACTGCCACGGGATGCCGTTAAAGCAATTTGAAAGCGTATTTGGTCTATACAATGACTTGCAGCGGCCAGCTGATGGACAAGTCGGTGTATTATCCTTCCCAAACAATTTCTCCAATGCCGTAGATGAATATGGAAGGAGGGATTGGCTGCTCTGGGCAAGAGATCCGCACCAAGAACCTGGAATGGGATGCACTTGACAGCCGACGCCTTTTCGACTGTGCTACCACGTTTCCGGAGAGAATCTTACAAATTAGCAATAATCACTGTAATAGAAAAAGATAAAAAACGATAAAGGACGGCATGACTCAACGCGTTTTTGAGATGCAATCACACACGATACACCCACCTCCTTTCTTCTCGATCCGAAGTCGAAACGGGTTTATTATGCATTTTTTGTCATTTTTGCATCGCCGTGGGCATTTAGCAAAAACGGAATGCAGTTCTGTGACTCTCGTCTGATGCCCCGATCTTGTTCAGAATACCCAACCGGGCTCACTGACTCCCTCCTTAGATAGGAATTTGTGTATCAATAACATAATTGGATGGAATGAATAAAGAACGGCCTACTATATACTACTACTTACTTGACCCCTTTTCGAATCCGCCACGCATTCTACCTATGGGATATGTGGACGTGATTTGAACGCGTATTTGGCCATACAATGACTTGTGGTGGCCAGCCGATGTATAAGTCAGTGTTTTGTCCTTCCCAGACAATCCTGGTACCAATTCACCTACCCCGGAGGGATGGAAGGCTTGGTTGGCCTGGGTGGGAAATCCGAAGCAGGAACCTGGTATCGGGTGCAGTCGACAGTCGGCGCCTCCTCCGACTGCGCTACACCCAAAAATGTGAGTTTTCTACATTAATATTCATTTGGCGCGTGCTAGCGCAATCGAGAGCCGACTTCATATGCACTCCGACTCTTGACTCTTGGTTCATGTCTCGCAGCCAAGCTAATAAAGTCTTCCATCCCTTCAGCTCCAATGAATTAGTGTCCGATCATCCTGGTAAAGATAAAATCTGACTCGTTCATCGATAGGCCATTATCTGGTCCAAATACGTCTACAGTTGTTCACTTTTATGTGTTGGAAACTACTTAAAATAATAAAAAACTGCAGAATAGTGTTATATTTGGATAAAGCGTATTTGGATAAAACAAAACAAAAGAATTTTGAGCGGTTTCTTGACTTTGGGTGCGTGGGGCACAGTAAGAGAGTATCAGCTGTCGCCTTGCACTCGATTTCAAGTTCCTGTTTCAGAAAGCATAAATGCTTATTGGTTAACCACCGCAAGTCATTGTACAGGTCAAATCCTTATTCCTGCCTCCGTGACATCAAGTAGATGTGAATTGCGCGGTGCATCCCAAAGGGAACGCCATCCTTTATCCTTTAACCCTATTTTTGATAAGAACAACCTTAGAAGCTGCACAATTTCGGCTAACATTTTTAAAGGCTGTTTTTATAACAATTAAACCGGTTTCTTTGCCACCACTTAAATTTAAGCCGTAACTTTGGGTTGTTACATCTTTCTTTTTATATTATCTGCCCTCTGAGCCAAAGTTAAGGCAACCATCACTATACACGGATGTATTGACCATTCGAGAGTTCTTTCATAATTGATGAAGCCTTAAAACATTATAACATATGAAGGCTGTTGCTGGAGCAGGACTTTCCTTCTGCAGAGTGACGCCGAAGGGAGCAGAAATTTTTCATCTTTTTAATGCGATGCGTTTTGAAAAAATACGGAGATTTTGGAGAGATGCGGGTCAGACTGACATCAAGGTTAAATAGAAATCAAGGTCAAACAAAGCAGTACACCACGACGCATTCAGTGGTGATAGAGCACGCTATCTAATTAATAGTGATAGCTTCCATTTAAAAAACCTGGTCGTACATTTGAAGAAGATCAATAACGAGCAGGAGTACGATGGATCTTGAGAGGCGGTAAGATGTCTGCAGGGCGGCATCAGACGTCAAGGGGGTCGCGTGAGGTCAGTACACTGGTAGTCGCGGTGGCCCTAATCATGGCTCAGACCGCCGCATCCCACAGTCAGGCAGAGTCCACAGAAATTCAGAAAATGGTTAAGGTAACGGAAAAGTATAAAAATTAACACTATTCGACTCAGAATTTACTGGAGAAATCAGCGGTTAAAAAAGTTTCCCATTCTGAAACAAGTTTTCTACCCGATATTGTGCTAGAGCCATTTCATGCTTCTTGCGGAGTTTGGCCGCTTGTATACTTGAGCTACAACCACACCTTCAAGCCAAGGAGACCACATGTTGTTGGTGACAGAGCAATCTCGTAAACCTATGAATCTGCGATCCGCCCTCCTGAAGGCAGGGTTTCTAACATTAAGTTAAATTGACAAAAATCACATCTTCCATCAACAATTGACCCTGTAGGTGGCTTTGGCGGCTCATAGTTTTTGAACAGTTTTACTATGATAGTTTTCTGTAAGCCATCTTGCAGAATGTCTCTAGTTAAATTGAACACTGAAATTCGGGTTTTTATGGGCGAAGCGGAGATCGAATGTGAGTCCGTGAAATCGGCAGATTTCCAAAAACTGGGAGCCTAGATTAGGAAAATCTTGCCAAGAACTACATCAAAATGACCATAATTTTTACCATCTATTAAAAAGTGAACCACTCAGAGCGTAGAACATGTAGAAGACAAGAAATTTACTTAAAAAGCTTCTTATTCTGACCAGCTCGGGAGATATTCCACGCGGGAGCAATTATCTCGAGCGACGGAGGGAGGTCGCCGCCGTCGAGACTATATAGGTCACCGAATCAACTTTTTTAAGAACCGCTGGGTGCTACCTACATTACTGGATAGATCATTCAGAATAGATTCGAATGGTCGCAGTTGTTTTCTGATCAATGTTCTTTGAAGGGAGTTATGGAAAAGCGGCGGAAACGGCGGTTTTTTCCGTCTATTCCGCCCAAAAACCAAAAGACAGGAGCGGTATTGATAGTCTTAAGAAGATCCTTTCATCACTGGAGTGTTCGAAAGATAAAAAAATACTACCAAAGGCCTTACGAAAGATGCTATTTATTGTATATGTGATCGAAAATCAGATGGACTATTATATTCAACACCTAAGTCTCGTACTTGACTGCAACTCCTGATAGCAATGTCAGAGTATTTGTACTGCGGCGAATCATCACACCCTATGTGCAAAACGTATGTTTTTGATAGATTAACGGGGAGATTCCAGAATTTAGTCCACTCCATTAATCTGTGTATGGACTCCATTAAGGCATTATGGATTTCACTATTATTCTCCCTTCCGTAGATGCCATATACCTTTATCTCATCGGCATAAAGCTGAACCCTTATCGAGGTGTAGGTTTTCAGTTTGTCGGGTAGGTAGAAATGACAAATCGAAAGAAGGCGACGTTTATAATCCGGCAACTTAATATACACTACCGGTCAGTTGTATTCGAAGGGCAGTCAAACCTGGAATTATTTGGGAAGAATAGAACATCTGCTTTACGTTGACTGGTCAATACAACTTATTGCATACGACTACACATTCAAAGGGTTGTGACTTCCAGTAAAATTTGAACGCGTCACTAAAAAGAGATGATTCACAACGACCTTTATTCCCCATCGATTAAGTTTGTCGGCTCGTACTGTATAAGAGGGAAGCCTCAAGACGGTTCATTTTTTGAAAAGTTACTGAACGAAATTAACGTTAATGTTTTGTATTTTAAGCTGCGCCATTGGAAGTTAGTTACGAATGCCGTTTTCTCCATTTATCTGTGCTAAACATAATTTCCTTTCTGACAGTACTGAAACCACTTTCAGTATCACCAATCCAGTTCTTTCAAAGTAGTAACGTAGTCACGGTTCGCGCCTCATTGCACTAGATTCGCACCTCGTTTTACTAGTCCAAAAGCTGCGTAATTTCGCTGTTCTAGTAAGTGCATTTCTTGATCGCAATCGGTTTTCGGATTCCTTTGCTCCACCGTCGATCACCCGCCAGAATTTCACTACGTACTCTCTGCTCCTTCAGACGTATACACACTATTTCGCAACACTCCTACCTACATCTCCACCACTGCTCACTGTACTTCCGGAGGAACAGTTTTGGGACTGGCTCGCGAACCCGTTCGACGTCAGGCACACAATCATTTCGTCGAACGCATGCACGAGAAGCAGTGAGCCTCACCCACTATGCACAAGTCTACTTTTCTTTATAGTGTGTGTATTCGACTTCGCACTAGTAGATTAGGAACGTTTCTTAGGAAATTTCATAGATAGCTACTATGTTACTAACCTTCACTCAGTCTCGTACCGCGTTCACTAACACGTTCGCTTCATGATGATAGTTTCGTCAAGCATGTAAATCGATGTAAATAATATTAGATAAAGTTTAATTACCCACGTTTGAGATACCAAAGTCCCGCGTGGCGCCGGTTAACGACCGCTAGTATTCGTGACTATACCCACTATATTCCACGGCACCTCGAATACACTGACTGCGTTCAGAACTAAGCTGCGGCATATGTTTAATGTTCTGTTAAAAAAGCCTATCGCTAACGTGGGATACTTTCGTTAGTGATAGGCTGTAATAAAGCCCAAGGACTCCCTCTCCGCATGCTATTAAATCCATCGCACAGCGGTCCACATGGAACCATGGATCACAAACAAGTTATTGGTACTTCGTCTTCACATTGACTTGCGGCAACAAACACTCCAGTGTGTAGTATGTATGTCTCCAAATTAGAGATGTATATATCTGAGAGACACGCCGACTCGGATGGATTAGATTGGCTTGGGCACGATACGTTCATAAGATCTAGGTTACCATGCCCCTCTCCTACTGTTGCTCCCGAACTCTTATTGTGAGAGAATCTTCTATGTAAACTCCTCGACACGATGTCCAAACCTCAATTTGTTGTTCGTTATGCTGCCTAAAAGCCGCCGGATAACGAACAACAAGACGGATAGGCCAAAATACCCCGGAAGCCGGATATCGGATGACGGATAGCGGTTAACCCGCCCATCCTTGGCACAGATCATCTTACTTTCTACGTCAAGCAGGCTATGAACCACGCGATCTCCACTCTTTACCTAATGATTTTGTTACATGAACAGAATTTTGCAACTTTAACGGAATATTTGCATACAACTCTCTCGATGACAACTGGCGAGGCAATTGCTCCCTTAATCTTCTTCGTTTGCGATGAAGGCACCAGAACGACAGCTACCAACAGCGCCTTTGTTACCATTAAAAGATACAAAAAATTTATTCAAATTCATAAATAGAACAGCTGTACGTAGAAGTAAAGGAGGAGCGTGTACAAAGAAGATTTATTGGAAAATACACTCTTCAGTACCTCTTCATAGAAGATTCATAAAACTCACAGAGCACTCGGAGTACTCACACAAAAAAATGTGTACTTCACTGAAAGTGAAGTGAATGACAGATATGTGTTCATCGAAATGCGTAAAACACGTCTTGGCAGAAGAGAGAATCACTACAGAAGCACTGCATAAGACTGGTACTCATGCCGCCTTCTAGGCAGGGAAAGCACAGAGCTTGAGGTCAACCAGTGAAGCATTAGGGTAGCAGAAGTAGAGGACATCTGAGAGCATGAGCACGCATTATTCTGACCGTACAAACGAACCGTATCCAGCAAAGTTACTCGTGAGGTACAATCACCCCATTTTCTGAACAACCAAGGCCTTTATGACGCAAACGGCGAATGAAAGAGGTAGCACGCTTTGAAAGAAGTGGTCGATACATGAAGAATACCTGCATTCAAGGACAGAGGGTATCAGCATTGAGCATGAATTAGCAGTTCTTGAACGACAGAAGCAGAAATCACGACAGAATGCACGACTCTGTCTAGAGTGAACGCGCAATGAGGATGAAGATGAAAAATCTTAGAGGATCCTTAGAATAAGAGAACTCACTATTTGACGGCAGTGCAGACCACAACTCATAACTCGATACATTCGGACTCGAGGAAACACAGGGGGTTAAGGGGTGGATACGCCAAAAGGACGAGCGGTAGAAAGCACGCCCCTTTAGAAGGTGGGCCGCTCTCAATGGAATTGCACCGAAACAAGTAACGTCGACAAATCCCAGAACAAAACATTGAAAGGGGCATTCACTCCAGCTTTTGAAGTGAGGATGTGTGGAGTCTGCAATATAACTATAAAGTAGGACTCCCATCCTCGTTTTAAAAGTAGAAGTGAATGTGAATGTCTAGAGACCACAAGAAGAATGTTTCGCGCGCTATCCTGGATGGTGCAGTGAGTTTGGGTATCGGATTGAGTGCGTGCGGTGTGAGGGATTGTTTAGTGTCCACGCGGTGCGCGGCGCGATGTTATGATTAGCTCCCACATCGATCGCAGGACTCGACTAATCGATGTGGTCGCTTATCATTACATCTCGCCGAGCGTCGCGTACACACTAAACGATTCTTGATGGTGTAAATATGCGGCTGACATCTACAGTACGCTGATATTCAGCCGCTACGGCTGTTTCGCCTCCTGTTGGTACATACGCGTACTGAGGCGTCATAAGATGATATATTAGCTCTGAACATAAATCTCTTGGGTCCAATGGACTACACAGGTAAGACATGAGAAGAGGAGATAATGCTGTACACTTAATCTTCTCATGCCTTGCATATGCAGGCCATTGGACCCGAGTGATTTAATGTCATCTCTACAATACATCATCTTGTAACGCCCCAGTGCGCATATGTTCCAACTAGGAGGCGAAACAGCCGTAGCAATTGAATATCAGCATAATGTTGCGCTCCCTTTTGAATCGAGGATAGGAGTCCTATTTTATAGATATATCGTATACTCCACATATCCTCGCTTCAAAAGCTGAGGCGAATGTCCCTTTGGGCATGTTGTCCTGGGATTGGGCGCTGTTACTTGTTTCGGCTCAGTTCCAGTTAAGAGGCGGGTCCACCTCATACGTCAAGAGGACGGGCGTTCTACCGCTCGTCCTCTTGACGTATCCACCCCTTAATCCCTGGGCTTTTCCTGCTGGCTCTTCTTCGGTTTCTGAAAACAAAATCAACCGAAACATCGGAGAATATCATAAAAGCAGCTTAAGCTCCCAAAGACGTGAGAACCAAGAAACGCAGCTGTATTTTTATTGCGCAGCTGTATTTTTGCTGTGATAGTTGCGGGCAGAAAAACCACAACAAAAGTATAGCTGAGCAAAAACTATTAGGTTGGAAAAAAGTCCCTTCACACTTCGAATTTTTTTTCCCGCGCTCCTTGTAAACGCGCTAGCCAATATTGATAGCTGATTTCGTAATCCTATCACACTTGTCTACCGTTCGCACGCGAACATAGGTCAAGACAATTCTTGTATTTCGTTATCCATCCAATCTTCCGGACTCAATGCCAGATCTACCTCATGGCCATTTTCGACACGTCATCCTTCATGAATTCATTAAAGGATCTACAGCACGTCAGACAGCCGACCAAATTAACGATGTATATGGCTTGGGATCTATTACTTATCGCACCTGTTATGAATGGTTCGGAAAGTTTTCAAAGGGAGATTATTCACTCGAGGACAAAGCAAGGTCAGGAAGGCCAACTGAATTGGACGACACTGAACTACTCCGTCTTCTTCGTACCGATAGTAGGCAGACGACACGTCAGCTGGCAGAGAAGCTCGAAGTGTCTCATAGGATAGTGGGAATCCATCTGAAGAATCTCGGCTTTGCATGGAAATTTGGAGCTTGGATTCCACATGCCCTGTCAGACACTCAGAAAGGTCAACGGCTCTCTATCGCTGCTTCTCTTCTGTCCAGATACGAAAGAAAATCGTTTCTGTCGCGGATTGTGACAGGCGATCAGTCCTGGGTTCTGCATGCCAACTTCCGAAGAAAAAGACAATGGGTACAAAAAGGAGAGAATCCTGAGCCTGATCTCAAGCCCAATGTTCACGAAAGGAAGATTCTCTTGAGTGTTTGGTGGGACATCAGAGGAGTGAATTACTGGGAAACTCTCAGAAGTGGAGAGACACTTACTGCTGCCACATACAGTGGCCAACTCCACAAAGTCGCCGCAGCTCTCCAAGAAAAGAGGCCGGAGAAGTCAAAGGTGATGATTCTGCATGACAATGCAAAGCCACATGTTGCAAGACTCACAAGAGAAACAATAAAGGAGCTGGGCTGGGAGGTAATGCCACATCCACCGTATAGCCCTGACCTCGCTCCTACCGACTACCATCTTTTCCGTGCTCTCAAGTAAGAAATTGGAGAGAAATATTTTGAAACGGATGACGACCTCAAAAATTGGATTCAGCAATGGTTCGACTCCAGAACTGCAGTCTTCTATGCGAGAGGAATTAGAAAATTACCCAGTCTTTGGAAGAGTGTAGTGGAACAAAATGGAGATTATTTCAATTGATTTGACTTTGTAGGTGTGAAGTAATAAATCTTTGAAAAAAATGAAAAGACTTTTTTTCCAACCTAATAGATGATGAGGCAAAATGGACACGAAGAGGCCATGCTCGCATAATAAATATTACCTTGGCGGTTTCCGCTAATTCATCTATTTTCGTCTCCAAGGTGTCCATTGTCAAGAATAGTATTCGTACATGATGGGTTATCTTCATAACTTCACCCTCGATTTTTTCGCACAGTATCCTGTCTGCCTTCCCTGCTATGGCTGAAGTTATGTAAATCATCAATATACTATCTATTCTGAGACAGATTTCTGACAACGAAGCCGCACCTCGTTTTAGCGCCCTATTTTCGTATTCCAGGCGATGAACTGCATCTTTCAGCAAATGTATCTGGCCTTTTAAATCTTCCTAAAAAGGAATGCTCTCCGTATAGTCGCCAGCTACTTTTTGTTTTGACATCCCAATTTACAGCTTTTTAATGAAAAATTTACGCAGAAATTCGTGTGTTTCCAATAAGCCATACTATCATGTCGCAAGACATAAGGTAGATGTTATACTTCTGCGACACTTCGCCGACGCTGTCGGCTACAGTGCCGGTTGGGTGCTATGCAGTGCGCAGCGGCCGCCCAACAGTGCGCAGTAGCCTGACAGTCGCTAAGGGCGTCGCCGATGCTGTCGCCGAAGTATAACATATACCTAACAAGAGAGGGGTCTGAAGCATATGTCTGAACGGGGGGAGCGAATCATATAGGGAGAATCCGCACCCTTCAATTAGTATAAAAATGTGTTTTTTTGTTAAGTCGTTAAACCCAAGGAATAGGGGGTCCTTGATGTCACAATGGAATGCGGCGCATCGCGAGTTTGGGGGTCTTGTACGCCCGCGATGAGCCGCTCATTGAAAGCTGAGTTGCATGAAGTTCAAAATGCTATGCATCCCTCATTTCTTGCATGCCTTGTCCTACCCTGCTATATACGTAGTAGAAGGGCCAATTCCTTAGTCTGTGCCTTTCCTGCCTGCCTGTCCGTTCGTCTGTTACAATATTGCCTTTAGAATATGCACAAAGAATACTTCATGAACCTCACATTTCGATCGGCATTATTGGTCATCTGCCCACACCCCCCCCCCCCACAGCAGCAAAAAATATTACAATAATTTGGAACTATAAGGCGATATAAAACTTCGCCGTAAAATCCGCTACTGTAACACACGGAAGCTCGTAATCGCATGTCACTGACGCGCATCTTCCTCACTGCAATCTCCCAGGGTATAAAATTCCTCTTAAGTGCACCTGAACCGATGTATGACTCATTCGTTTCAGCCCAAAATTAATCGAGAGTCTAATTGCGCTTCAAACTTCCACTTGAAATAACACTATGATTGACTGGGATTATCCTCTTATATTTTCGAGCACGAAGTAGATCTTTCGAAGATACAACGTAAACTTCGTTGAGAAATTTTTTAAACGGAAGATGGGTCTAAAAAGTTTTACGTTTCACGCTCCAATGGCAGCGAATCCCAGTTTTCAAGCATCAACAATTTCCTGTTGGAAACCAAACATGGAAGAATGGTGGGCCAACTTATATCTTCTTGTTTTTTGGTTTCACAGTATTCGAATTTTGATCGTTCAAAAATGAGGAGAATTAGGGTGCACCATGGGACTGTAGATGAGGCAGCCAATAACGCCTCTATTTCTTCACGAAGTTGGGCATGCTTTGCGCTCTTTGAGCGAAGAGAGCATTCTGGGTCACTATGTCACGTCATGTGGACAGACGCGTGCGTTGCTGGGGCTCAAGCGAGCAAATGCTTGGCAAATGAACTAATTTACAGATGTAGATGCATGTAGATGAACAGATACAGATACAGATGTATTAGGTTGTCCGGAAATAAATGAGCGTTTCGCAGTTGCTATTATTGGAGTAAATTTTTTTCAATAAAGTATGTTTATATCTTGTAGTCTTATAATACCTTTGGAAACCTGAGTTCATGCTCTCTTTAACCATTACTTCGAATTTTGTTTAGAATAAGAATTTTCCTCAATTTTGAGCTTTGCCGTTTCAGATGCCTGAACGCAATTTTTGCCAAATATTATTCCACGAGTTGAAACCTGGTCGCAGTGCAGCTGAAACGGCTCGTAACATCAACGCTGCATTTGGGAATGATTCTGCTAAGGAACGGACAATTCGCCACTGGTTGGAAAGGTTTTGGTCTGGAAATGAAAGTCTCAAAGATGAAGACCGAGGTAGACCGCCATCACTCCTTAACGACGACCAACTCAAAGCCATAGTTGAAGCGAATCCGCGTCATACTGTGAGAAATCCAGCACAGCATTTCGGCGTCGACGGCAGCACCATCAGTTACCACTTGAATGCGATCGGAAAAGTGAAGAAATTAGATAAATGGACCCCGCACGAACTGATCGCCGGGCAGATGCTGAAGAGCCACGACACCTGTGTTTCCCTAAAGCTGCGCAACCGAAGGGAACCTTTTTTGGACAGGATCGTAGTATACGACGAAAATGGATCCTATATGACAATCGTCGTCGCTCTGCACAATGGCGGGACAGGAATGAGAGTCCCAAGGAGATGCCGAGACCAAGTCTCCATCCAAAGAAGACCACGGTGACTGTGTGGCTAGTATGGCCCATTACAAGTTCTTGAAGACTGGAGAGACTATCACGGCGGAGAAGTATTGTCCCGAAGTTGAAGTGACGCACCAGAAGTTGATTGGAAAACAGCCGGCTTTGGTGGCTCGAAAAGGCCCAATCCTACTGCCTGACAAGGCGCGTCCGCAGGTTTCACAAACCTGCGGACGCGCGTTTAAATTCTTCAAAATTCTTCAAAAACGAAGACGACGCCAAAAATGCCTTAAAGGCTTTCCTCGCCTCCAGAACATCGGAATTCTAAGCTACTGGCATAGGTAAACTTTTTTTATCGTTGGCCAAGATATGTTGATTCTAACGGCTATTATTTTGATTGTTAAAGTTTTTTCCGAACTGAGTTATCATAATTTGAATATTTGAGTTGAAAACGTTCATTTATTTCCGGACAACCTAATGGATGCAGATCTCAGCTCACATTATTTCCATAATCCTTAGCAATCTTCTTTGCGAATTACCATTCTCATCTTCGCGAAAGGCTCCCGTGTAAGGATAGCATCGCACAAGGAAATATTTGGGATGCTACGCTTAGGTCAATCCGCCTTCGAGCAGTTAGAAATCCCAATTTCGTGCTCTTGGCTCTCATCGCGCTAGGTAGTTTCTGGGCCACGTTCGGCTCGCGAGCTATCTCAGCCGAAAGAACCAGCTATGTAAAACCTCTAGTGATCTCAAAAAGGGAGGACAGACTTACGGTGTTCATCTGAATCTAGCCCACGTATCACAAAATGTAATGGAACAGTCTTAATGCTTCTGTGCCACGCAGGTTTGTTATAGTGGAACAACTTTATTCGGCCGACGTTTCGACAACTTCGTCGTTTTCAAAGGCCTGAAAGAAGTTCGAAACCTAAGACCAGACACTCATTTCGGCAAAAACGTCTTTCTCCAGCTCTGTCAGTTTCAATATTTCTTACGAGTGTCAAGCGGAATCCTACTGAAGCAAGCCGAACTCACCGTTGTTCCACAAGTACTGAGGGAGTGCTCAGCTACGCTAACACCATTGAGCAACTGAGACCTACCAACTGTGATCCATACTGATGTTAAGTGTATAGATTGCACGGTCTCAGAGTTCGCACAGCGGGATAAACGGCAAAAACTCACTGGTGATCGAAATGCACTCACTTCGGTTATTCATTGTTGGATTACGCTCGCGGATCCAGAAGGCCTCTAGGACCTTTCTGGGACCGATCTCACTTTCACGAAGCAACACAGTGCATTTGTTATTAAAATCGTCTCCGTGATGGACATCCACTCGATGTTTACCGAGTGGGGTTACCAAACTACGCTTTTCCTTACCAGTAAGATGTTCCCTGATACGAACGCTTAGCGCTCTCCCTGTTTCCCCAATATATAGCTCCCCACAGCTTAAACACTGAATTTGGTAAACCACACCTTTCTGCGCACAGTCTCCACTCCTTCCATAAGGGCAGGTCACGCATCTCTCGCTATACATGAGCGATCGTAAAGCCTATTGCGAACTAGTAGTCGCTTGATGTTGTGTCCTGGTATGTTGACCAGCACAACATCATCGTCCAAATTTGCTCGCACCAGGCATAGACGTACAGCTGCCGTGATCTCCTCAGAAATAAAGGGTAACTGGAGACATATTTTGTTTTCTCGCGCATTTGCACCACGCTTAGATGCCATCCGGCCATTTCGTTGCCTTGGATCGTACCCATTGAGACGTGCAATATTGTGGGCAAGCATACGTGATTCCTCGCGCTCCTCATGTCCCGTGCACACACCCACTGCCGTATTGTACATGTTGCGAAGCACAGCACGTTTCACAGACAGAGGGTGAGCAGATCTTGCATGGACTATGATGTTCTTGGAGCTACCCTTACGATACCATTTCACATTGAAAGAGCCGTTTGCTACCCTAATTTGAGTGTTCAAGTAGGGTAGCCAGCCTTCACACGGAGTTTCTCGAGTGAACTTAATGTTTTGTGATTGTGTATTAAGGATGTTGAACAACTCATCCATCTCGGATTGCGTTGTCGTTATTATACAACAATCATCAATGTATCGACAGTACATTATGGGAAGGCGCTCCAGTGCTGGTCGTTCCACTCTGCTCATGAAGCAGATCGCTAGGGTTGGAGCTAAGCGCTGTCCCATCGCCAGTCCTCTGCACTGCGAGAAATATTTTCCGGACCACTTGAAACACTACATTTCAAGCATTCTTCTACTAGCATCATTATGTGTGATTTATTCAAACCAAACGTAGTAATACTTCTTTCATGCTCATCTAGCATCTCCGAAAGTGCTTGTAAAGCAGCGTTATTATCTACGTTGGTATATAACGCAGTCACGTCAAATGATTCAATCACACAATTTTGCTGAAGCGTACTAGATCGCAAGCGGTCCAGAAATTGTTCCGTGTTTACCAAATGTGAAGGTATGAAGCTGAGAAGTTGACCGACAATTTTGTTGAGGAACCAGGAGATTCGGTCAGTCGGTCCATCTACGCAGCTTATTATGGGTCGGATTTTGTATGCGCCTGCACTCAAAGAGTTCTTGTCCTCTTCAGACAATTTATGCGTTTTGACCAGGTGATAGAATACCGGGCAGGTGGGCGTGTCCAGTTTCAGCCTCTTGATAACTCGCTTATCTAGACCAGCCGACTCACCCACAGTCTTCCAAACAGAGTTTAACCTGTGGAATTGCGAACGAAAATGTCTCTCTGATGACTCGGCATAAACCGTTTGGTCAGCGAGGTGGTGTTCAGATATCTGTCTATCCAGGAGTCCCGGACAAACAACGAACTCACCACCTTTGTCACTAACAGAGAGTCGTATTTCGTTACGAGCTATTAGGTCGCGCAATTCTCTGAAGCCTTCCCACTGTTCTCTTGTCAAATTCGTTGTTCGATCACCTCTGTGCCTACGAAAAACGCGAAGCACCTCCGACCTTTATTTCTGAGGAGATCACGGCAGCTGTACGTCTATGCTTGGTGCGAGCAAATTTGGACGATGATGTTGTGCTGGTCAACATACCAGGACACAACATCAAGCGACTGCTAGTTCGCAATAGGCTTTACGATCGCTCATGTATAGCGAGAGACTGCGTGATCTGCCCTTATGGAAGGAGTGGAGACTGTGCGCAGAAAGGTGTGGTTTACCAAATTCAGTGTTTAAGCTGTGGGGAGCTATATATTGGGGAAACAGGGAGAGCGCTAAGCGTTCGTATCAGGGAACATCTTGCTGGTAAGGAAAGCGTAGTTTGGTAACCCCACTTGGTAAACATCGAGTGGATGTCCATCACGGAGACGATTTTAATATTAAATGCACTGTGTTGCTTCGTGAAAGTGAGATCGGTCCCAGAAAGGTCCTAGAGGCCTTCTGGATCCGCGAGCGTAATCCAACAATGAATAGCCGAAGTGAGTGCATTTCGATCACCAGTGAGTTTTTGCCGTTTATCCCGCTGTGCGAACTCTGAGACCGTGCAATCTATACACTTAACATCAGTATGGATCACAGTTGGTAGGTCTCAGTTGCTCAATGGTGTTAGCGTAGCTGAGCACTCCCTCAGTACTTGTGGAACAACGGTGAGTTCGGCTTGCTTCAGTAGGATTCCGCTTGACACTCGTAAGAAATATTGAAACTGACAGAGCTGGAGAAAGACGTTTTTGCCGAAATGAGTGTCTGGTCTTAGGTTTCGAACTTCTTTCAGGCCTTTGAAAACGACGAAGTTGTCGAAACGTCGGCCGAATAAAGTTGTTCCACTATAACAAACCTGCGTGGCACAGAAGCATTAAGACTATTCTCGCAATATGCCCAGGTTTTATGAAAACCGAACATGGAGGATTATGTAATGGAACACTTTCAGGACACCAACATCATGCTATGCATAGGCATTACATCCATGTATGGCAACTGTGTGTAGGTGATGCTCACTCGATCACTGAATCCTGATTGGTCTCGAAATACTGTAAGTCCTGTTACATTGCATAGTCACGTTGTATCGCTGAGGGACGCCGAACGCTAACTAGCGTGCCAAACCCGCTAGGTTTTATTTGTTACTTTATTTATTAACGGACACCAGTTTTAGTGAATATTTAAACTTTAGTAGGATTTCACGATAACTTGAGGGCGTTCCCGGTACTCATCCGTATTGCTCGAAGTACTGGTCCACCAGCACAAATCATACAACCCTTGTATAAGTGTGGCCTGCATATATTAGATTGTAACGAAATAAATGGCACTGAACCACTGTAAATATAAACAGTTAATATCTCGGCTTGTAGGCAAGTTTATTAATCGAAATAAAAACCTTCTGATTGTACACATCCTTGCCAACGTGACACAATCTTTTTTATCCCAGTAGCATAAAAATCAGAAGTTCTGGAATTGACGAAATCTTCGAAGGCACTTTCGGCATCCTGTTGGTATTTGAATATTTTCCCTACCAAGAAGTCGCCAAGATGCTTGAAGAAACGGTAGTCTGTTAGGGAGAGGTCGGGAGAAAACGGAGGATGTGGTAGAGTTTCAATGCTCAGCTCATTCAATTTCTGCAACGTCATTCGTGCTACATGGGGGCGAGCATTGTCGTGCAGAAGGAGAACTCGCCTTCGGTTTGCCAAGGATATCCTTCAACTTTTTCATCATTTCTTCAATTTCAATGCAGTACTTCTCTGTCGTGATGGATTCACCGGGAGGGAGGAAGCTGTGGTGAATAATTCCCAGCGAACACCACCATACTGTCACCATTACTTTCTTTTGGTGCAATTCCGGCTTCGCAAAAACCTTGGGGCTCCCATCGCTGTCCACCCACTGTGCAGATCGTCGCCTGTTGTCGTACATTATCCATTTCTCGTCACCGGTTACGATGCGATCAAGGAATGGGCCGTTTCGTTCCGTAGAAGCAGTGCGGACGAGATCTCACATCGTCGGTTTCTTTGCTCCTCAGACAGCTCGTGAGGCACCCATCTTTCCAGCTTTTTGGTCTTTCCAATTTCCTTCAGATGCCGGTCAGCTGTTGTGACTGACGCCAAGAACCTTGGCCATCTCCCTGGTACCTTTGTGTGGATCCTCCTCTACCACATCTCTCAGCTTGTCTCATCAACATCACTATGCCTCCCATGACTTTCACGTTCTTCCAGGCTCTCATCTCCATTCCGGAACTTCTGATACCAACGATACGCCGTCCGAATTGTGGAACATCCTTGACCGAATGCGGCGTTGATCTTCTCGTCCGCCTCCTTAGCTGTAGTGCCCAGCTTGAATTCATACAAGTAAATGCCTCGGATTACCCTTTTGTCCATCTGCAAAAAGGTCAGTAAAACTCTAAAGTTTTCCCGCTTTTACATAGAAAATTTGGTGCTCACCGGTAGAGCAAAGTTTGCGCTTCTGAATGATGTGCCACATGTTATGGTTTGTTCTTGATCAAACGCGTAAAGACGCGCCAAAAAATGGCGCGAGCCAGTGCCATTTAGTTCGTTACAACCTGATGGTTTTACGCGCTAGAAATTGAGATTCGGGCAAAAGCGCTTCTTTCGCTCCTTTTAGTGTTTTCAAGTGTTCTTTTCACATAAAACACCGTTGGTACTAATTTTACCGTTGAGCATGCCTGTTAACTGTGTAACAAGAATCTTTCCTCGTATTTTCCAAAGCTTATCTATCACGGTAAGGCCATGAAGTCTGCTAGGGAATCCAAATGATGGTGCCGCAGTTTCAGTTACCCCGCCCACGATTTCTCATGCCCTTTACTCGACGGCATGAAAAAATACCGTATCCCTGTCCACGGGACTACCATGTGTTTTGTTGTAGTGGTTGTTGTAGTGGACCCTATCGAAAACCGTTCCGTGAATACAGAATCCCCAATAAGGACATGAGCCAAATGAAGGTTTCGAGGTGGTGCGGATCTGACGATATCTGTAACCGCCCCGGGAAATGAGGAAGAGAAATGGGTGGCGTGAGGGAAGAATGACAGCTTCTTTCTTATAGCCCTACGTGTTCCTACAATTACTACACTCACAGCACAATCAGGTCTAAATAGGCCTTCACTGCAGAACCAGCAGTCGGCCCAGCGAACGGTTTGACTACTGGCTGGGGCTTGTAACTGACACTGACAGTAAACGCTGTTGTTTGCTTGTTGCGCATGTCCGATGAGCATCATGGTCGTGTGATTCTCACCTTGATATGTTAATCCTGAGAGAGGACCAACAATGCTGATCGAAATGTGAGGTTCTTTAAATATTCTTCGTGCATATTGTAAATGCAATATTGTGACAGACGAACGGAGGCAGGAAAGGCACAGACTAAGGAATTAGCCCTTCTACTACGTAAATAGTAGGGTAGGGCAAGGCATGCAAAAAATGAGGGATGTATAGCATTTTGAACTTCATGCAACACAGCTTTCAATAAAGGGCTACCACACATTAGAAGACCTCTCAACAAATTGCTCTAAGAAAGTACAGCTTACATCTGGAGTGCAAGCCGTGAGCAATGCTTACGTAATCGGACCTATCAATCGAGTGGGCGCGACAGCTCGCAAATTGCATGCGCGGGCGTATTCGGAGCGCAATAACTCTGTGGAGATCGAATCGTTCCGGCTGCGGTGTGCGAATTCTGTAGGCAGTAAACGCTTTAGTATTCCGCAAAAGTTCACCGTTGTAGCTTCTATACAGGCGAAATCATAGCGGTGCGAAAATGCAGGTAAGTCTTGTGTGACGCCTTTTTTCCAAATTCAGTCGACCACTGTGAGAAGACGCGATGAGCTGACGAGCTACAAATGCCCACACAAGCAGATCACTCAATGTACTTCACGACGAAGTGGTCACAACTTTCCAGCTGCCTAACCTGCCCTAGTCCCAGCCGCCATTTTAGAGCGGCGGAGGACAGTTGTGAAGTTTCTTCCGCCCTTATTCGCCCAAGTTTGAGTTTTCAACACTCGTAATGGTACCGTTCTGTTCAGCTCGGAAAGCTCTATTGAACGGTGTTACTCTCGACCAATCTCGGGAAAATCGATTTTTTGTCAATTTTCCATCAAAGAAGTGGGCGCTCTAGGCCGAGGCAGCGCGGACGATGACGTCATCGAAAATCGATATTTTCGAAATTGGCCAAATTTCCTCGTACAAAATCATCTGGGGGTTATTTTGTGCGCTGATTATGAATCCGATGTCCGTTTTTGAAAATTCCACCGATTTTGGTATGTTTTGGATTTTCTTCTGGACCAGCCGTCAGAGCGGCCTCTCGGCCGCAGCTTTTCAACGGGTTTCGCCGTGCTAATTACTTGTAATCCATTCTAGCTGCTATCTCTGTCATTATTTCCGCAGGAAGAACACCTTAACTACATCGAATTGGGCAAGTTAGAAAGGGTAATGAAGAGAGGCTGCTATTCTAGAGACATTAATTACTACTCAAAAAAGATTGACCTCACAAACTATAAAATCACACGCAATTGTTTCGACATTATAGTGACGACGCGCTGAAAAAAACATTTGTGGTAGATTTTCATGTTCTTTCACAGTATTTCCTTGTGTTGGAGCCAACCAAAACGTTTTAACTGTGAGGAGCAGAGCAACAGATCCCGTGTCGAATTCGAATTAGCCAGGTACCATAAACATTTATTGACAAAGGCAGCTCTTTTCCATTTTTCCTCAAAGTTCCAGAACGGGCCAGCGGAGCTAAGCCGCGGCGCGACCGCGTTGCAGCCGCTGATACCGAATAGTCTCTATTATTATTAATCAGCTGCGAGTTTTTCGGCCGTCGATTATGTGATATGTGGCGTTGTGTGCTGTTACAAAACGCGTTACAGTGGGTTATGAATTTCGGGAGCGCCTACGATTTACAATCACATCAACCAAACTTGTATGTGGTATTGTTGCTCTACTCATATTCTCTCATATACCAATTTTTCGGGCGCGTGTAGCGCAGTCGGAGGAGGCGCGACTATCGCGTGCACCCGATACCAGGTTCCTGGTTCGGATTTCCCGCCCAGGCCAACCAAGCCTTCCATCCTTCCGGGGTCGGTGAATTGGTACCAGACTTGTCTGGGAAGGATAAAGCGCTGACTTGTTCATCGGCTGGCCACCGCAAGTCATTGTATGGCCAAATACGCATTCATGTCGCCTCCACGACATCCCGTAGAAATAGAATGCGCTGGCGCATCCCAGAAGGGATTGAGTAACGCCGTCCTTTATCCTTTTTTTATCCTCTACCAATTTTTCGTGACTGAATGTTCTTTTTGTTCAAGATGGCTGCTGCAAATGGTTTGCGCACTGTAATGGAGGAACTACATGTCGAAGAAAAAAACTAACTATAAAACTACCTAGAGGGCATCCTGAAGAAAGACATTTTCCTTGTGAATCTGTGCCTTTAAGAAAAAGCGTTTAGACATATAAACAGAATTCCGCGCTCGCTCATAAGGCTAAAGTGGTACAGCAGTTTTGCGCTGAACAACCTTCCGGATTTCATCTCAGCCGAAGAGTAGCCTGCGCTCAACCCAGACCTCAATCCGATGGACTACAAAATCTGGTCCATATTGAAGGGTAAGGCCTTTGCAACATCCGTCACAAACAATGCTGGACTTCAAAGAGCCCTGAAGAAAGTCTGGGAAGAGATTGATGAAGACCCCTGCGTGCCGAACTGGATGGGCTCCCCGAGCGATTGAAGGCGTGAACTCGTGCTAAAGGAGGCCATTTTGAAATCTAATCGATTTTTTATATGTGCCTGGGCAATTGTAATAAATTTTATGAATATCACCTGATTTGCGTGAAAACAGCCGTTTGGGCGGTCAATTACATGTGTCCAAGAACTTTTGACGCACTCTGTATATATAAGGTAGAAGATAGGCTTTAATAGGGTGAATCTCCACCTTCATTATCTACTTGGGAGCAGTGGGTGTAATTATCCCCCGCGTGGGAAGGGGTCACACGCGCCAAGCAGAAATTAGGTCACTGAACTCTTTTTCAGGCGCTGCTAGGCGCTTTGCAGCTCATCGGGAAGAGGGCTCAGTGCTGATCACGAATATGTGCTTCAATTTACAATGAAGAGCGCTACAGAAAAGCGGCAGAAAAACCGGTTTTCCACCGCACAACCGGCATGTGGGAGTTTACGAAAGTACGATTGAGTAAGGGTGGCAGGGTCAGGTCAACCGATTTCGTCTTAAATTTCGTCTTCTCGTCTTGCCTCGAGAATATATGACTCGCTTTGGGTGCTAGTGCACGTGACGGTATCTATAGCGGTGCCTACATTTTGACTCATCACACCTATATAGCCTTACCTACCTATCGTCAATTGTCATACTCCATCGTTGCATGAAAAGCGGATTTCAAAACAACAAACATCCTTTAAACGAGGATTGGACGGAACTTTGTTTCCATCTCCGGGATCGTGAAAGTACAACAGTGCTTATTACAAAACTACACAGATAACCAGTTGAGGTCAATGTTGCCCGCGCACGCAGTGGAAGACCTCAGTCGAATTGCAGCAACTCTTTTCTTGATAAGCTATCCATAATGTGATTGGCCGTGATCTTTTACGGACTTCATGTACGCGTGCACCTGTGAGATTAAAAGTCCTGCACAAATGTTTCATAAAGTGTCGAGCGTGATTACAGAGCTGAGATATTGGTATGAATCACAAGCTACCGACAAAGAAGCGAGTGGCAAAAGCTTTACACCGCAGCAAGCCTAAATCGGAGAATAGATATGTCTCCAGGTAAGTTCGGCAATGAGGTAGAAGTGCAAAAGAGCGACGCGATGCGAAAACCATACCTTCCACATCACATTTGTGAAATAGAACCTCTAGCACTGTGCCACCCTCCCCGTCCTAATAGAGCACCCAGGAGCGGTGAGTTCATGTCTGCGGATCATTATTGGTTGTTGACAATAATGGAAAACTTTCAGTGCCCTTTACTCGTTTGCCTAAAGGATTCGTCAAAAGTAAATGGAGAATGGAGATTCCTTCAATGGGGTATTCGCTCTTTCTGCCGCAGTGCGCCGCTGAGGCAGTTGCTTTGTTTAGACCCTTTAGACCTGGTCCCCCCCCCCCCCCTTCATTGTTTAATCTAGTGGGACCCACGCCCAACATTTAACCGAAGTCCACTGCGGCAGAAAGCCGCGGAGAACTACACCTGCATATTAACATAACACGTTAAACGTTAAACCATATACGTTCGAGAGTTGCTCCCGCTGAAGGATGTGATTGAGCTTCGGTAATGGCGGCAGATCTCTATTGTATTCCCTAACCCGTTGACGATAGGGCCATTTTCACGAGCCTGGCCCGTGGGACGAAGAGCGCCGCACAAACGAGACACGACACATTGTGACCCAAATTTCGTCTAAGAATAAATTTGGAATGCCAAACACGATGCTAACGTTCATCTCAACAGTCACGGCCGGTTACCCCTCCCGCCCTCCCCCCCCCCATCCCCCGCTGGAGCTTGTACGAGGTGCTCCAGAGGTAGGCAACTGGCGTTTCGCAGTCGCCTACCTCTGGAGCAGCTCCGGCAGGCTCGTTAAATGCACCATCTGTCATGGTGCATGGTCCTTCCCAGTGTTCTCTGCTTCTTCCTCGCTGTCATCTGAGATATAGGAATCAGACTCATCAGTGTCATGAACAACAGCAGGAGCCATATGGTGTCATCCACGCCATCGCCAGCTTCAACGTCGCTGTCAAGCAGTAAATCCTTGAAGCTTTTTCGAGTTTCTCGACATCGGCAGTCGGAAAGCTCATGATGTTAATTTTCGACAGCGAATGTGGAAAATTCCATTCAAACTTCATCCATTACCCTTTAGTTATGTCACCAAAGCAGAGAAAGTAAGGAGAATTCAAAGGAGAAAAAGAAAACTATTGGAGATTATTAAGAAAGTGAAATTACACGCATTTATAAATAGCGGAGGCAAAAGTTGTTTCCATCTTTTCAAATAATTCTTACACTGAGTTTGGAGAAAGCGGTGGTCCTAACACGACTACCGATTAAGAGGGAATTCGGCCGTAGTCGTTCAAATGGACATCGGCATCGTGTTCAGCATTTTGAATAACCTCTCTGGACGAAGTTTCGATGGACGCTTTGCGACGGATTAATCCGCCACAAAGCGTCGCATTCCCATAACTGTTTTCAAAGTTATTTGTTTAAAATCTAATTAACACTATTACAAGTCCCGTCCCATTTTCTATCCAGCGATCTAAACATCACCTAAAACGATTGCACATTGACCTAGTTATGAAGCTTTTGCTTCCTCGGCTCCGTTAATTGATTTACGTCCCCTCCGAGATCCCCAGGGCATGTCCTTAAGGCTTTCCGTTGACGAGGTTCATCGAAACTCAGAAATCCTCTATTGTTTCAGTAGATCTGTATTTGTTACGCATCAAGTGTCATTGTGGTACTAAATAGTGCCAAGTTTGAATAACGTGGGCCCGATTTCAGATAAGCGCAAACGCGCGGAAACCTCAGATTCAGCTAAGAATTATCCCAATAGTAGCGTGCTACAGGGGAAAGTATTCTACTATTCCATTGTGCGAATGGTGGTCTTTATAAAACGTGTAAAATTTCTTTGAAAAATGGACAAAAATTACTAGATTTTCTTTTTTCCAACAAGGGATTGGTCCAATCTCAATATGTGGCATAGGATTTCTCCTATCTTTAAACTTCGGTTGCTCCTGTACAGGATAAGTACGAAAGCCGTGTTCTTTGTGGTCTACAGTAGACCACAAGCACATTCGAATCTAAGAAGAACAAATAGATTTTGGCCGTTTAAAGTAGATCTCTATGCGGCCAAAGTTTGACGAAAACAAAAGAAAATTTTGTTTCAGTCACTTACCATTTTATGGATGAGCTTATTCGAAAAATCAACTGCACAGCATCATTCAGCTCGCTGCGAGCTTTCCAGAGATGTAATATTGTCCATATTCAAACTGAAAACCATTTTCACCTCTTCAGCCGCCGAAACAAGCTTGGGGCTGCGCTTCGGCCCGAGTGCGGACACAGCGGCCGTCTGCTCGCTGCCCTTACGACCTCCCGCGGCACTCCACATCGTCTATGTACCGCGGCGCAAGAAGTGTGAATATTGTACATAGGCGATATACGAGATGAGGAGTGCCGCGGGAGGTCGTAAGGGCATCGAGCGGGCGGCCGCCGTGTCCGCCCGCACTCGAGCCGAGGCGCAGCCCCAAACATTTGTTTCGGCGGCCGTAGAGGTGAAAACGGTTTTCAGTTTGAATACGGACAATACTACATCTCTGGAAAGCTCTCAACGAGCTGAATAACGCTGTGCAGTTGATTTTTCGAATAAGCTCATCCATAAAATGGTAAGTGACTGAAACAAAATTTTCTGTTGTTTTCGTCAAACTTTGGCCGCGTAGAAATCTACTTCGAACGGCCAAAATCTTTTCGTTCTTTTTAGATTCGAATGTGCTTGCAGTCTACTGTAGACCACAAAGAACACGGCTTTCGTACTTATCCTGTACAGGAGCAACCGAAGTTTAAAGATGATAGGAGAAATCCTATGCCACATATTGAGATTGGACAATCCCTTGTTGGAAAAAAGAAAATCTAGTCATTTTTGTCCATTTTTCAAAGCCATTTTACACGTTTTATAAAGACCACCGTTCCCACAATGGAATAGTAGAATACTTTCCCCTGTAGCACGCTACTATTGGGATAATTCTTAACTGAACCTTGAGTTTCCGCGTGTTTACGATTATCCGAAATCGGGCCTATGTTATTCAAACTTGGCACTATTTAGTACCACAATGACACCTGATGCGTAACAAATACAGATCTGCTGAAACCATAGAGGATTTCTGAGTTTCGATGAAACTCATCAACGAAAAGCCCTAAGGATATGCCATTGGGGATCTCGGAGGGGTCGTAAATCAATTAGCGGGGCCGAGGATGCAAAAGCTTCACAACTAGGCTACTGTGCAATCGTTTTAGATTACGTTTAGATCGCTGGATAGAAAATGAGACAGGGCTTATAATGGTGTTAATTGGATTTTAAACAGATAACTTTGAAAAAAAGTTATGGCAATGCGACGCTTTGTGACGGATTAATCCGTCGCAAAGCGTCTTTTTTTCAAAGAATTTGAGCGGTATTGTATGCATTATGTCTCGTGACATCGATGGTATGGCTTATTGGAAAGACACGAGTTTCTTCGCCAATTTTTCACTAAGAAGCTGTAAACCGTTACGAGTAACCGATTAGTAGCAGACAACTCTGTAAACTGTATATCAAGAGCATTTTACGAGTTTCACCAGCTAATGAAGATATAAATACGACTGGTGCTGGTATAGGTGAACTCTGGCGTGATTAGATGTCTCCTTCATCAATTCAGGACGTCACAATTGTTTCCACCCCTAAACCAAAACCAAACCCGTTCTATGTAGAGGGAGATTGTAGAGACCAATTTTCAAGGTATATCATAGAGTTGATCACATGTGTGTTAGTATCTTCAGCTAATCGAAATATTGATCTGTAAGGTCCCCATGGCGTCATCCTAAAACCGTATGTCGTCCTCTCCTGAATAGTTTTGTGAAAGTGCCACATCATGCCTAATACAAGTACATGTGCATAGCTGTGCCTGCACGTAACATACCATTCAGCACACGACAATTTTCGCCTACTGGAATTTTCTGGGGAGTTTCGTTGCTAAAGCAGTTTCTTGAGCAAATCCACGCACGCTTACGATTAAAAGTTTCTTATTTCGAATAACGTTACTCAAATGTGAAAGTATGAGACTCACCAGTTCAAAAAAAAGTTCTTCTTGACGTTCTTTCGAGCGTTCTTGAATTTCTGACAACGCTGGTGTCTAAAATCGAGTTTCTTTGAAAGATTCTCAAATTCAGTCACCTTTTAGCATAACTACCAAGATTTCAAAATCTACTGCAGTGTGTAAGGTAAAGTAGACCAAAAACTCTGGGTGTCGCTTCCACAACACAGCATCGTATGCAATAACGCTTCTATTTCGCGTATAATCGACGCTCTGCAACCGATCTATTGATTCCTCGCTTCAGTAAAAATTATCTGTAATAGTAAGCGGTAATTTTGTTCAAAGTGAACTAGTTGCAAACCATTTTCCTCGGAGCGGCCGATAATTGGTTTGCGACTCCTCAGAGTACGGCACTAATGGGGTAGTTCCCTACTCAGAGAATTGCGTTTTTGTACCAGTTTCGTTTTCTAAATGCTGTAATCGTAAGCGATCGTAAGCGCTAACCAAACCACTGAAATTGAATCTGTTCCACAGAATATTCGAAAGTAGTCTTCTTCATGGATTATCCCTTCCAGCAAAAACTGGCTTCTGCGATTCGCGAAAAAAAAACATTTTTTCTTCCACCACTTTCAGAAGTGCCTTTAAATCTTCAATAAGTGTCCAACTTTTCGAGCTCCAAATCCTTGACATTTCGGTCTTCGGCAAGGAGTTTCCTTACCTTTATCAAGCTATTACATTCTACTACAAGTATCAAAGGAGTTGAGCTTGTTTTCAGCAATTCTCTGCGTAGGTGGTTTTGAGGCAGTGGCCATGGAAAAGTTCATTTCCTTTTCGTTTAGTATTTTCAAGTGCCTGAATTTCAACAAAAGTTCCTCGTTTCCCTTGTTTTCTACTCCTACTACTTCGCTCTAGCTTTATTTGGAAAACGGTTGCGCTATCAATATTAAGCACAGCAAGAGCTTTCCATCGCTACAACGCTGTGGAAAATTGAGAACTCTATATATCATTATCAATATCAATATTTTGCTGTTTTCAGCCGAGTTCGGACTCTGCTGCGACTTGATCTGAACGTTGCTTGCGCCTGGGTGTGAGCCCCAGTGGTACTCTGTGCCCTATCGAGCAGGTAAAAAGGCAGAGCAACGTGCACATTTAGAGGTATAAGAAGCAATCCTTTCTTGATCTCTTAAATCATGACATTTTTAGTTTTTGTGAAAATTCAATCAAATCCAAGACTAGGAGGCTGCTGTGACGCCACACAACTTTAAGCGCGATGCGCGCCTTCAATGTATCATTACTAATCTGTTGAGATTTTCGGAAATCTGTTGCCTTTGTTCTGATAAGGAAAGAAGTCAGAGTAGTTGGCTCATTTGCAGCTGAGTCATCAGATCAATGGGTATGAAGTATAGAGTGAAGTTTGTCCATTTTCTTATATCGGGTGGTAATTCAGCTGGGTACTTTCGGCCACATATTGAATTAAGCTAACATTACTTGGGCTCTTAGCAGTTCCTCTTACAATTTTGCATTCTGAGTAGCGCTTTTCATTACTGTAAGTTATTTCTTGTTCAGTGTCTCATCGTACATCAGTTCATAAGCCATCTCTTACATACTTAGGTAATTTCCGATTAATTTTTGACATAGCATTCAAGAGATTAACCGCAAAGCTTTACGAAGGTATGCTCTCGACTGTCTCGAAAAGTAGGTTAAGTTCTCCTAATTCTCTTCGGCCGTATCAAAGAGTAGGTCATTCCTCAAATCGCAGAAGACAGTTCATATGCAATTAAAACTACATGTTCTTCTCTACATATATCCACGAAAAGCGCCTATGCCATCGCGGTGCCAAGACCTTAAAAGGAAAAACCATTGAAGGCATTAATGCATGGAAATTTCGGTCCAACCTAGGAGCAACTAAAATTGTTTATTATAATAGCCTGCACAGTGTTTCGGGAGAATTTAAAGATATTGTCTAACGTATACTATAAATTGTAGTAAAGGAAAACAGCTGTTTGTGAGAACGAAAAAAACCTGAAAACATCTGCACCTCGTGGGGCAATTCTGTTCATTCTCGAAAATACACTAAAATAAAGTCTCTTGAAAGACGACAGGAAACTTAATTTGATATTTACTTGTTTCGATAACAGCTATTATTCTGGATATTAAAAGAAATGTACTTGTAAGCATTTGAGATCCTACGTAGATGTTAAATCTTAGCCAACAAATCTGAAGTGTTGCTTCCGAACTATGTTATATTTACATGTCAACTTTGACATCCATATATTGCGACTTCAGATTTGTACTGATCTCTGTACAGCGAAACGACTTCTGCTCTCTCACTATAAAATCAATAAAATCGCTCTATCGTAGGAATGGCATCACAATTACTGGCACAATAAATGACACCAATCTCTATTTCCTTCAGAAAGCAAGAAATCAGTCTGCAGAAGAAACTGTTCAGAATGCTTTTCAGCTGTGGCATAACAGCAGTCTACTGATTTTAGATTTGATTGAATTTTTACAAGAACTTAAAATGTTATCTTTTAAGACGATCAAAAAAGGAATCCTTCCGATGCCGCAAAATGTGCACAATGCTATGCCTTTTGATCTTCTCCGTAGGGCGCAATACCACTGGAGCTCACACCCAGGTGTGAGCAAGGGCAAGGCCATAGAGCACTGGTTCAGGTAAAGTCGTAGCAGAATCGCAACTCAGCTAAAACGAAAACAGCAAAATATTGATATTGATAACAAAATATTGAGTTTTCAATTTTCCGTAACTAAGCTCTTGCTGTTCTTAACATTGATAGCGCAACTGTTTTCTAAATAAAGCTAGGGCGAAGCAGTAGGCGCAGGAAACAAGGGAAAATAGGAACTTTTTGTTAAAATAAAGGTACTTGAAAATACTAAACGAAAAGGCACACCATTTCCACAGTCCGGCTAACTTACTGGATATCAAAACTACGTCAACAAATGCGCAAACTCGTACAGAAATTCGTGAAATGCCAGAGGTTCAACAGCCTTCCATACGCCTACCCAGAAGCCACAGACTTTTCCAGCTCATCGAACTGGATTTCTTCGACATATCGCGTCATGCCGGTTCTTCGGTAAAATTGCGCTACTGCGAATATATCGTCGATACACCATAACTCATTTATTTCACATGGAGGTGCTACAAAGCATGAGTACGGTAGACGTCATAACTGCCTTACAACATTTCGTAGCTCGGCGAGAAATCCCGTGATAACGTGTGTGGGATATTCATCCTTGCAGAACAGCTCAAATAACACACAGCTTGGCTACGAGATAGCAAACGTTCTTGCAAACAAAGAAATCCACTGGAAGCATATCACACTTACGCACCGTATCACGGCGGATTTTACGAACGCCTTATCAAATCCGTCCAACATACGCTGTACAAGGCTTTGAGAGGAGCTGCACAACACACTGGTCTTCTTCGCACAATCTTTACTAAAGTCGAAGCCTGTCTGAACTCCAGACCTCTAACCTATCAATCGGCAAACCAAGAAGATCTAACCTCACTACGACCAATAGACTTCCTACAACCGGACACCAGCCTACGCTATTTCAAAAACTGGTCAAGCCTATTGAAGAAGGACCCCTATTACTTGCTACCAGAGATCTTCGACCCCCTGCAGGCACAGGACGTAAACAATGCGCTGAAATCGTCAAGTGAGACCAGGGAGCGATTTTGGAAAACCTAGCAAGTACAATGCCTCAGGAACTTGTAAGAAAAGCAGGAGGCATCATTGACAAATCGTCGTCAGGATCAAGTCATCCTAAAAGCCGGAGACATCCTAAAGGCCGGAGACTTAAAAGAAGTCGAGCTCTTCATCGAAAAATTCGGCGCAAGGTGAACCTGGTAATACAGCTCGTGATCGAATTCCATAACGCAGACAACGGCTCTAGCGATCAAATCGAGGATGACGACTAAACACAGAGCGACAAATCAGCCCCAGAGCAGATCACCGCAGGATACAATTTTCGTCCACGTCGTCCTGTGAACTATAGGGAGCCGACAATCAACTCCATTTCCACTTAGAGACTGGAACCACTACCGGAACCACTAGCGGCAAAATGGTTCCTGTTTAACATGATGCTATTAGCCCTGATCTCGCCAATATATGGAGAAACAGCACCTCACATTCAGATTACGTGTACCGAGCAAGCTATCCTAGTTAACACTGGCCAGACAACCAGACATTCGAATTGTGTGCAGAAACCTGCAATCTCTATGAACCACACTCGAATCCGATGTTGCTGAAGCTGCCACCGCACGTTACGTTACACGACCACTCGATAACGTTGAAGCGGTATACAGACGGAAAACTAGCAGTCATGGAAACCATATGCAAACGGTTAGATTCTTGTGAGCAAATTGACAGCTGGCTATACATCACATTACTGTTCAGATCAGGACGCTTGTAGATAGTAAAAACTCATGGCCCCAGCGTGTGCAAGAAGGTCGTTTTCTCGCACCAATGATCGACCAATGTGCCTTAAAATTGTGCTCATTAGTGCCTCATTATGACCGCGCTGCAGAACATCACGAGCGTCTCGGAAACTGCAGCAACAACGCTGACACTAGTTACAGTTCAACATCGTCTCTTTCACGATCGCCTCCACTCCGTCACTGCGCAGCTACTTGCTTCTAAGCCGCCGTTCGAAGCAGGGCTCGGGCGGAGCCAATGCGAGGTATCGAAAAAGGAATGCATACGATCTCCTGCAGTGTAGTCGACCAGAGTACGCAGAAGTGGCCAATGGTACAAGGACTCAAAAATCACAGAGGGTGGCTAAACAGACGACCAAAAGGACACAAACACGACGACCCAAATTCACGGAAGAAAAGACGCAGACCGCTTTTAATTGTTGCATAATTTTAGCGTGTGATAGTCATGTTTGCTGCTACAGTGCTTAGTTTATGACGCGTCATTAGATTAAGCTAGAATAAATAAATAAATAAATAAATAAATAAATGGGTCACTTTTCACGTCAGATTGGACACTCTTCTAAACAACGCTAACGCTTTTAAAATAAATCCAGCTGAACATCTTCCAAATCAAAACGAGCTCCTTTTCTATTAAAATTAAAACTTTCCTAAAAAGTTAGTTATTTCTTCTTCAATGAAAATTTTAGTACGGCTCACTTTTAATTAGCTACTCAACAAGTGAACAATTTATCTCTGATTTTACATAATTCTCATTTTTAATCAAAATAATGGCTTATATATTGATTTTCAAAAGGAGGCAAGCAGCCATTTTCAGTGAAGGAATTGCGCCATGCCCTAAAAGACACAACAACGACAACTTGCGACTTCTTAAATTCGTAGATGTAACGTTGCATAATTATATACTAAGAAACTTACTTGGCTAGCTTTTGTTCTTTGATAGCCGAGAATAGCACTTTCCTGCAGGCCGGCATAGCACTGAAAACCATCAATAACTGAAATGCAATGTGACTTCGACAATAATAGGTAAGATCTCAACTTGGTCATACTTTGGGTATGATCTGGTATATTTTTAAATTTCGACGAGGTCTAACGTTGTCCTATTATATACTAACCAGACGATCAGCGGCCTAGTGGCCGCCAAACGTCTTGTTGGGGGCTTGGCCCCCAAACCCTGAGAATAGAACACCCCCGCCTAGGCCTTCTTACTCGCGTTACAGTTGAAAACTGGTTTTACGGGAAAGCGGGACGATAGAGCACAATCTTCAAAACTGCTTCTATGAAGCCTTAGCACCCTCTATCGCACTTACGCCGATTTATACTCCGAAGTACAAATTCTCGACGTGGCGAGGAACAGATGGTGATAATCTTGTGATGGCTCTATACCGCTAAATATCCGACGGCAATAATAATCCTCCAGCCATTCTCCCTACCCCCCCCCCCCCCCGACATTACACAATACCCCCTTACTCATGTGCAGGTAGATACAGGCAGAAAAATGTAGTGAGCATCAGTCAGTAGTGACAGTGAGAGGCATGAACACGCACACGCTGCCTTTCAAAGGTCATCTGAAAATCCAACGCACGCTCCGCAATGTTTGATCTGTGACACATCTTCTTGATCTAGATGCACGTCGTGCGACATTCCTGTCACATAAATAGACGATAGTGAGAACAAAGTACTGGTTCGCTCTTCCAGGTTCCTTCCACCGATCCCGCTTCCTATTACTGGTTCCACCTTCACTGGTCCCCTCTTCACTGATCCCCTCTCTTTTGGCAGCTCCTTCACTGGCCCCCATAAATGGTCCCCTTTACCGGTCCCTCCTTTACTGCCCCCACCCCTTCACAGCTCCACCATTACCGGTCTCACCTTCACTGATCCCCTTTACTGCTCCCCTTCCCCTTCATTGGCAGCCATTAGTGGTCCTACCTTCACTGGTCCACTCTTCACTGGTCCTCCGTTAATGGTTCCCCCTTTACCGGTTCCCCCTTCACAGGACCCTCCCACTTTATTGGTTTCCGTTCACTTCACGCCACCCCCCCCCCCAACCCTCACCTTAGTGGTATTCTTTATTGGCCGTCACTGGCTCCCATTAAAGGTCCTACCCTTACTGGTATCCCTCCCCCTTCACTGGTCCTCCCACCGTTCACTGGACCCCTGCTTTCTGGTCTCCCCTTTAATGGTCTCCCATTACACGTGCTCGGAATCCTGACACCCCTTGCGCGACACAGGTGATAGGTGACATCCCTTCTGAACCCAGACACCGCTTGCATGAAAACCGTAATACCTCTTCTGAGCCCAGACACCCCTTGCGTGACATCGCTAACATGCCTTGTGAATCCGAGCGCATGTTGCACGAGGTTGGTGACACATCTTACTTGTACTTATGTCGTAACAGCGGCGCAGTTTCCTGCTGCACCCGCGTATGGGATCGCGGCGCATTTGCTGTTTGTGATGTGACCACCGACATGCGTGGATGTTGCGTCGACTCCCCCCCCCCCCCTATGGGCACTTATGGGCATGCGGCGTATTTGCGGTGGGTCCTACTGCCGCAACAATATATGCAAATAGAGCGGACAAATTGCGCGCGTTTTTCGCGGATTGATTGCGTTCTAGAATGTTCATGATGCACATATATGCTCTCTTGGGATAAGGCGGCTCAGTTCCTTTCACGGTAGCCGTCCCTTTCGTTCGTTTTCCCCACCTAGGCCTTACGTTGTGGTTTCCTAAGTGTGTCTTGAGTGCTAGCATGTTTTCCCGTGTTATATCGTGACTTGCTCGCACCGTTTCGTTCTGTTGTGTTATCGTCACGATTTTCCGATTTTCTCGTTATTGACTCGAGCGAGTCGTTGGAATAGATCCGTTCTTTGCTATGAGTCTTTACAGGCCCAGCTAGTTTACTTCCTTTGTGGTGATTCATGGGATTTGCTGTAAGGTCGTCAATTTTTGTGGACTTGTATCCCAATACAGGGCAGTTTAAGTCTTTTTATTTATTTTTTAAATTCTTTTAAAACCTCTTTCCTCACTGAGGAGTGCCAGGGAGTTTTACAGCTTCTTTTTAGTGTGCTCGTCTGAGGTTAGGGACGAAACGAGCATATTAGTTCCATAGCCTTGATTCTTTTCACTTTAATACTCGCTGTTTTTTACCTTATTCTACGGGGTCTAACGTTGTCCAAGCCGGACGTCTGTTGAAGGACATTGCTGACATGTCTTATGAACCCGAACGCCCTTTGCGCAACATGGGTGACACGTCTTCTTACGCTCTCAACCCGACATGGGTGACACATGGTCTGAACCCGGACGTCTGTTACTCGACTTCTAGGAAAGGCCAGGCGGATGAGTAGACGGACGGACGGACAGACGGACTATCCGGACAACCGCTTACTCTTTTATATAAAGAAGGGTTATCTCACCTCTTCGTCAGGTGGATTTAACGTGTCTGCAATGTCTGCGCGATTAGCCTCGTCCGCCGTGTCCTGAAAACAATAAATGCAATGTACTGTTACTCCAACAAACCGTGCTTCGTAAGTGGCACTCTTAAAAAAATTAAACCCCTATTCCTGGGAATAATCACATCTTTTGGTGATCTTCTCAAAAATTTGGAATGGAAATTTGTAGAAGTTAGGCGACATCTAGCGGGTGGAGCCCCAATTAATTAAATCCCGTTTCGGCCCTAAGAAAGCCGCCTCATCAAAACTTTTATCGTTTGGTAACTTCGTGAAGAACTGAACACATAAAAATGCCCAAAAATATTGCTTTCTTAGAAAAACAAGAAAGGAGAACTTGGAGAAGAGGTAACTAGGGTAACTAAGACTGCTCAACTCGTACTTCTGACATATTTTGATAGCCTTCCCAAATTCTTGCGGAATTTGAGAAGACTATCAAATTATGTCAAACTATGTATATCAGTTAGTTATCGCTGATTGCTTTTTTAAAGATCGGAAAAAGAGGTATAAAGATATGCTTCGGTGGCACAGACGGTAGGAGTGCTGTCCAATTTCGACTCCCAATAAACCTTAGCATATTGACTTCAGATCTATGTTGTCTTGTTGAGCTGGTAGCCAAAGTTGTTATCACATTTATTTAACTCGGCTTATGTTTCGGTGCCTTCGTCAGAGCCTGAATCGTCGAAAAACACTCATGAAAGTGTCCTCCTAAAGTCCATTTTATCCTGCAGAGTAAAATCTAAGTAAAATCTGTTTTCAGGGCAGCCCTTCGAACCAGGATGTGGTCGACTTCCGTCCTTCTTCCTCCGCTAGCATAGGTCACCTTCTGGCTCTCGCTCTTCGCGAAGAAGGTGCTACAGACAGCCAGGTCGTGGGCGATAGCCAGATCCAGAATTCGTTCTCCATCCGGGTTTATCAGGCCGATCCCTTTACCTCCATGAACCCTTTCCACTCCTCTTCTGCCACTCCCCACATGCCCGTTCATGTCCCCTGCTATGGACAGGTAGTCGCCTTCTGGTACGGACCTTATGGCTTCCTCAAGCGAGAGGTAGAGGTCATCCTTGTCGTGCTCGGAGCATCCGGTCTGCGGAGCGTAGACAGACATGATGGTCCAGTAACCCTCCTTCGTGTCCAGCCGCAGTGACATGATGCGGTCGTTTATTCTTTGGACAGCCGCTACTGAATCCTTGGGGGACTCCGCGACAGCTATCCCTACCCCATTCCTCTTGGTGTCCTCTCCGTTGTAGTACAGCTTGACCCCTTCTCCGATCTCCCTGGCTTTCGCCCCTTTCCATCGCGTTTCCTGCAGACACAGGACTAGTATCCTTCTGCGCTTCATCAGGTCAGCCACTTCCCTAGATCTTCCGGTCAGCGTTCCCACATTCAGAGTCCCCAGTCGAACTAGCTTCTTTAGCCGAGGTCGTTCGGCCCTCGGTAGCCATCGCATACTGACCACAAAACTCGGGCCGGGGTTCTGTGCGCCACTTCCGGGTGACGTCCTAGCCTTTACACTGATTCTATTGAAACTTGTGTTCATGGTTTTGTAACGAGGTTTCTCCATCAGCCGGCCTGTCAACTTGGGCCTGACGCTGGAACCGTTGCCATTTTTGCAATTTTTGCAGGGCATGGCGCGCCGGAGCCGGGAGTCAAACCTGTGACCGTTCGTGCATGAAACCACACTACTAACCACTAGGCTAACTCGGCTCTTATTATGCGACTTCAATAACAGAATGAAACAGTTACGAACCCTGATGGTTGATAGTGGATATAGCAAGGATTACTTTAATATGTCCCTGCTCAAGTGTATTAATAAGAATAACTTCGTAAAATTTAAATATTGTCTCAGTCCCGATAGTGGAGATAGAGAGTTAATCAGAATATGTAATTAAGCTTATGCTTGTTCTTCTTGTTGTGTAAGACTTAGGCTCTGTATTTTAGTTATACTATGGGGCGATACCTAGAATTTCAGCTCTCGACCGTTCACTTCATGTATAATCCGAAATTGCATATTCACACATATTTGAGTTAGTGCGACTCGCCTCTTGCTCCGATGTACTTATGTCGTAACAGCGGCGCAGTTTCCTGCTCCACCCGCGTATGCGATCGCGGCGCATTGCTGTTTGTGATGTCACCACCGACATGCGTGGATGTTGCGTCGACTCCCCCCCCCCTCATATGGGCACTTATGGGCATGCGGCGTATTTGCGGTGGGTCCTACTGCCGCAACAATATATGCAAATAGAGCGGACAAATTGCGCGCGTTTTTCGCGGATTGATTGCGTTCTAGAATGTTCATGATGCACATATATGCTCTCTTGGGATAAGGCGGCTCAGTTCCTTTCACGGTAGCCGTCCCTTTCGTTCGTTTTCCCCACCTAGGCCTTACGTTGTGGTTTCCTAAGTGTGTCTTGAGTGCTAGCATGTTTTCCCGTGTTATATCGTGACTTGCTCGCACCGTTTCGTTCTGTTGTGTTATCGTCACGATTTTCCGATTTCTCGTTATTGACTCGAGCGAGTCGTTGGAATAGATCCGTTCTTTGCTATGAGTCTTTACAGGCCCAGCTAGTTTACTTCCTTTGTGGTGATTCATGGGATTTGCTGTAAGGTCGTCAATTTTTGTGGACTTGTATCCCAATACAGGGCAGTTTAAGTCTTTTTATTTATTTTTTAAATTCTTTTAAAACCTCTTTCCTCACTGAGGAGTGCCAGGGAGTTTTACAGCTTCTTTTTAGTGTGCTCGTCTGAGGTTAGGGACGAAACGAGCATATTAGTTCCATAGCCTTGATTCTTTTCACTTTAATACTCGCTGTTTTTTACCTTATTCTACGGGGTCTAACGTTGTCCAAGCCGGACGTCTGTTGAAGGACATTGCTGACATGTCTTATGAACCCGAACGCCCTTTGCGCAACATGGGTGACACGTCTTCTTACGCTCTCAACCCGACATGGGTGACACATGGTCTGAACCCGGACGTCTGTTACTCGACTTCTAGGAAAGGCCAGGCGGATGAGTAGACGGACGGACGGACAGACGGACTATCCGGACAACCGCTTACTCTTTTATATAAAGAAGGGTTATCTCACCTCTTCGTCAGGTGGATTTAACGTGTCTGCAATGTCTGCGCGATTAGCCTCGTCCGCCGTGTCCTGAAAACAATAAATGCAATGTACTGTTACTCCAACAAACCGTGCTTCGTAAGTGGCACTCTTAAAAAAATTAAACCCCTATTCCTGGGAATAATCACATCTTTTGGTGATCTTCTCAAAAATTTGGAATGGAAATTTGTAGAAGTTAGGCGACATCTAGCGGGTGGAGCCCCAATTAATTAAATCCCGTTTCGGCCCTAAGAAAGCCGCCTCATCAAAACTTTTATCGTTTGGTAACTTCGTGAAGAACTGAACACATAAAAATGCCCAAAAATATTGCTTTCTTAGAAAAACAAGAAAGGAGAACTTGGAGAAGAGGTAACTAGGGTAACTAAGACTGCTCAACTCGTACTTCTGACATATTTTGATAGCCTTCCCAAATTCTTGCGGAATTTGAGAAGACTAACAAATTATGTCAAACTATGTATATCAGTTAGTTATCGCTAATTGCTTTTTTAAAGATCGGAAAAAGAGGTATAAAGATATGCTTCGGTGGCACAGACGGTAGGAGTGCTGTCCAATTTCGACTCCCAATAAACCTTAGCATATTGACTTCAGATCTATGTTGTCTTGTTGAGCTGGTAGCCAAAGTTGTTATCACATTTATTTAACTCGGCTTATGTTTCGGTGCCTTCGTCAGAGCCTGAATCGTCGAAAAACACTCATGAAAGTGTCCTCCTAAAGTCCATTTTATCCTGCAGAGTAAAATCTAAGTAAAATCTGTTTTCAGGGCAGCCCTTCGAACCAGGATGTGGTCGACTTCCGTCCTTCTTCCTCCGCTAGCATAGGTCACCTTCTGGCTCTCGCTCTTCGCGAAGAAGGTGCTACAGACAGCCAGGTCGTGGGCGATAGCCAGATCCAGAATTCGTTCTCCATCCGGGTTTATCAGGCCGATCCCTTTACCTCCATGAACCCTTTCCACTCCTCTTCTGCCACTCCCCACATGCCCGTTCATGTCCCCTGCTATGGACAGGTAGTCGCCTTCTGGTACGGACCTTATGGCTTCCTCAAGCGAGAGGTAGAGGTCATCCTTGTCGTGCTCGGAGCATCCGGTCTGCGGAGCGTAGACAGACATGATGGTCCAGTAACCCTCCTTCGTGTCCAGCCGCAGTGACATGATGCGGTCGTTTATTCTTTGGACAGCCGCTACTGAATCCTTGGGGGACTCCGCGACAGCTATCCCTACCCCATTCCTCTTGGTGTCCTCTCCGTTGTAGTACAGCTTGACCCCTTCTCCGATCTCCCTGGCTTTCGCCCCTTTCCATCGCGTTTCCTGCAGACACAGGACTAGTATCCTTCTGCGCTTCATCAGGTCAGCCACTTCCCTAGATCTTCCGGTCAGCGTTCCCACATTCAGAGTCCCCAGTCGAACTAGCTTCTTTAGCCGAGGTCGTTCGGCCCTCGGTAGCCATCGCATACTGACCACAAAACTCGGGCCGGGGTTCTGTGCGCCACTTCCGGGTGACGTCCTAGCCTTTACACTGATTCTATTGAAACTTGTGTTCATGGTTTTGTAACGAGGTTTCTCCATCAGCCGGCCTGTCAACTTGGGCCTGACGCTGGAACCGTTGCCATTTTTGCAATTTTTGCAGGGCATGGCGCGCCGGAGCCGGGAGTCAAACCTGTGACCGTTCGTGCATGAAACCACACTACTAACCACTAGGCTAACTCGGCTCTTATTATGCGACTTCAATAACAGAATGAAACAGTTACGAACCCTGATGGTTGATAGTGGATATAGCAAGGATTACTTTAATATGTCCCTGCTCAAGTGTATTAATAAGAATAACTTCGTAAAATTTAAATATTGTCTCAGTCCCGATAGTGGAGATAGAGAGTTAATCAGAATATGTAATTAAGCTTATGCTTGTTCTTCTTGTTGTGTAAGACTTAGGCTCTGTATTTTAGTTATACTATGGGGCGATACCTAGAATTTCAGCTCTCGACCGTTCACTTCATGTATAATCCGAAATTGCATATTCACACATATTTGAGTTAGTGCGACTCGCCTCTTGCTCCGATGTACTTATGTCGTAACAGCGGCGCAGTTTCCTGCTCCACCCGCGTATGCGATCGCGGCGCATTGCTGTTTGTGATGTCACCACCGACATGCGTGGATGTTGCGTCGACTCCCCCCCCCCCCTCATATGGGCACTTATGGGCATGCGGCGTATTTGCGGTGGGTCCTACTGCCGCAACAATATATGCAAATAGAGCGGACAAATTGCGCGCGTTTTTCGCGGATTGATTGCGTTCTAGAATGTTCATGATGCACATATATGCTCTCTTGGGATAAGGCGGCTCAGTTCCTTTCACGGTAGCCGTCCCTTTCGTTCGTTTTCCCCACCTAGGCCTTACGTTGTGGTTTCCTAAGTGTGTCTTGAGTGCTAGCATGTTTTCCCGTGTTATATCGTGACTTGCTCGCACCGTTTCGTTCTGTTGTTTTATCGTCACGATTTTCCGATTTTCTCGTTATTGACTCGAGCGAGTCGTTGGAATAGATCCGTTCTTTGCTATGAATCTTTACAGGCCCAGCTAGTTTACTTCCTTTGTGGTGATTCATGGGATTTACTGTAAGGTCGTCAATTTTTGTGGACTTGTATCCCAACACAGGGCAGTTTAAGTCTTTTTATTTATTTTTTAAATTCTTTTAAAACCTCTTTCCTCACTGAGGAGTGCCAGGGAGTTTTACAGCTTCTTTTTAGTGTGCTCGTCTGAGGTTAGGGACGAAACGAGCATATTAGTTCCATAGCCTTGATTCTTTTCACTTTAATACTCGCTGTTTTTTACCTTATTCTACGGGGTCTAACGTTGTCCAAGCCGGACGTCTGTTGAAGGACATTGCTGACATGTCTTATGAACCCGAACGCCCTTTGCGCAACATGGGTGACACGTCTTCTTACGCTCTCAACCCGACATGGGTGACACATGGTCTGAACCCGGACGTCTGTTACTCGACTTCTAGGAAAGGCCAGGCGGATGAGTAGACGGACGGACGGACAGACGGACTATCCGGACAACCGCTTACTCTTTTATATAAAGAAGGGTTATCTCACCTCTTCGTCAGGTGGATTTAACGTGTCTGCAATGTCTGCGCGATTAGCCTCGTCCGCCGTGTCCTGAAAACAATAAATGCAATGTACTGTTACTCCAACAAACCGTGCTTCGTAAGTGGCACTCTTAAAAAAATTAAACCTCTATTCCTGGGAATAATCACATCTTTTGGTGATCTTCTCAAAAATTTGGAATGGAAATTTGTAGAAGTTAGGCGACATCTAGCGGGTGGAGCCCCAATTGATTAAATCCCGTTTCGGCCCTAAGAAAGCCGCCTCATCAAAACTTTTATCGTTTGGTAACTTCGTGAAGAACTGAACACATAAAAATGCCCAAAAATATTGCTTTCTTAGAAAAACAAGAAAGGAGAACTTGGAGAAGAGGTAACTAGGGTAACTAAGACTGCTCAACTCGTACTTCTGACATATTTTGATAGCCTTCCCAAATTCTTGCGGAATTTGAGAAGACTAACAAATTATGTCAAACTATGTATATCAGTTAGTTATCGCTAATTGCTTTTTTAAAGATCGGAAAAAGAGGTATAAAGATATGCTTCGGTGGCACAGACGGTAGGAGTGCTGTCCAATTTCGACTCCCAATAAACCTTAGCATATTGACTTCAGATCTATGTTGTCTTGTTGAGCTGGTAGCCAAAGTTGTTATCACATTTATTTAACTCGGCTTATGTTTCGGTGCCTTCGTCAGAGCCTGAATCGTCGAAAAACACTCATGAAAGTGTCCTCCTAAAGTCCATTTTATCCTGCAGAGTAAAATTTAAAATCAACTAACACGGAGAGCCTCTGGAGTGGTGGTGAGCTTTTGCGATGCAATTTTTACAGGATGTAGGGTCGCGTGTGGGGAGTTCAAAACCATAGTTACGTTTTTCGGAATGCTCTTCTGTGGTAAAAAAAACCGTATGTGGACGCGTGAGCGCGAACATTTTCATGGCACATTGCTGCCACGCATCCTAGTGGTAGCGGTGTCGTCTGCCGGGCGCACCGAGCGAGTTTGATGGTTTGGTCGCAGGTGTCGCCAATGTTTTTGCACACATCGGACCGTTATTATTATGGGCTTGCGTAATCACAGGAGTATTTAGACCTAGTCTTTTTTTGGGCTTTCATTTGATTTACCCCTAAATGGATCGTGTATCATTCTATTGGTCCGCTATCATAAGTTTTTTTCTTGCTCACATGAATTAACTCTTTTTATTGCTGACAATGAAGTGTGTTCATATACGTTGTTATGATGCCCACGCAACACTGCTCATGTAATAAGTAAATAAATAAATAAACATAGGAGCTATACCATTTTCTTTTCAAAATGGACTATTTTTGTCTTAAGGCGGACCCCTTTCGTTCTAAATCAAGCAGTTTTCAAGCAAAAGTGAACCTATATTATGTCAATATGGACACTTTATAGCAAAGGCAAATCATTACTCTGTTCAAAAAATTATATGAAAAAGACACCACTTCTTATGCAGGTGTTTTATGGAAAAGCATATGCACTCTTCAAATAAGAAGAGAGTTTCTATTTCTTCACCCAAAAGATCGCCTTTAGTGCATTAGCAAATGCTCCATCACAAAGAATTGTTTATGTAAGGGATTGTGCCATGCATTAACCTTGCTCCTTGAACTGGCTACTTGAGTGAATGCACATATGTTATGTTGTGAATGTCGTTTACTGGCACTTGCGCAGTGGAAAATGGTGTTTGTTTCTCCTATTGCGATTGCTTTTGCTGATCATTGCTTTGCAATACAAAAGATAAAGGACGGCGTTAATCAATCGTGGTGAACGCGCGACGCAACACCCGGCGCCTATTCCGACTACGCCAGCCACATTCTCTGATTGAAAAAAAGTGTTGCCTACTCTAATGTGAACATAAAATGTATTATTTCAAATTTTTTTAGAATAAACCTAAAGAAGCCCCTTTAAGGATGACGAAAAATCATCGCCCCTGGAGATGTGCGCCTACACACTCTGTCGTTATCAGCGAGGAAGTTACCTTGCCTAAGATAGCACGCGGAGAGATGCTTCCAGATGATTAGCGTCCCGAAAAGGCAATGCAAGCAGTGTTTCAGTTTGCGGTGCTTATTCTAACAGAAGGATGACAAAGACAAGAATGATACGGTGTTGGGACAAAGAATGAGAAAGGATAAAGGACGGTGAGAGCCAATACTTTTTTTGCGAAATGTCGGAAAGGCAGTTGAAATGAGTATGTGGTCTACATAGTGACATGGAGTCGCCAGTCGATGGAGTCTCCCTTTTATCCTTGCCAGACAAGACACCGGGCCTGAAGGATATAAACATTAGATAGCCTGGAAGGAATTCTAGCAAAGAAACTCGATTCGGAAAAACGTCAGCCGGTACCTCCTCCGGCTGCGCTACCGCACGTCATGATGGTGGATTAATCCTGCTACATATAAGCGAGAACGGTCGTTCGATTGTTTGTTTGTGCACAGAAGTGCTGGAGGAGTGTGTTGGGGAAGTGTGGGGTGGACTGTTAACAATAACCTTTATGTTATCTCTGTGTTTTGCTATGTAAGGGTCCATGAGGCCGTGTAATCTACACGTGAATAAACGTGAGGGGACAGATTTATTACATAAGCAACAAACTTTCAACTCGGCTTCTGAATTGTCTCCGTGTCAAGGGGAGCTGAAGGTGCTTAGAGAATTTCAAGTACAAACTACCTGCCCTATGAGTGAAAGGTATTGCTCGCGAAATGGTTTTTTTTTTCAGAACTAGCCTAACTTAGCAGAGTCACCTCTTGTGTGTGTATGAAGTCTTCATCTTCGACAAAGGCTAGCTTTGCCTACATTCTGCAACGGGTTAGAAACGATGTTTAAATTCAAACACTGATCCCCGCCGTGACCAAAATGCACTCTGCGTTGACATAATTGCAAGAATCGCCATCAGCAACTTATAAGCCCCAACCCGGGTTCGATCACCTGATCACTCTACTGCGAACCCACCGCGCTATCCACTCGGATATCCGACTGCTGCAGACATTGTGGTAGGTGCCTTCCCTGAACGTGCCTTCTCGCTTCCTTTAAAAATTTGTCAAATTCCACGTTCTAACCATAATTGAAGCTCCAAGCCTTTTATAGGATGATTTTTGAGCACGACGAGAATTTCCTGGCGTCAGTTTTGCGTCAGCCCGCACTGAAGCGCTACAGTATTTGGCTATTTTTGACCTTCCCAGAGGTGTGCAGGAAATTTTGAAACCACTACGGTGCTCCTTTGACAATGTCCTGCAATCCTAATAGGTCGCTTTGAGAATGTCCACGGCCACTTCATTGTATTCCTCGTGAGTTTCTCCGTCGATTACGTCTGGCAATGCCTCAACGCCGCACCGAGTCACACGCGGGTGAAATTTTCTGTACAACATGGGATGCTTCGACAGCGGGGGAAGCGAAGCCTCTTGGTGCTAGATATCAGATTATCCGTGTTGATTATAACAATGTGACCCATCTTCTGAGGGGACCAGTGTTTTTTCTGCCCCACGCTAATATGGTTACAATTAATAGAAGATTTTTTATTAAAGAATGCGTCGTGGTAGCGGAACAAGAATAGCGATCAAAATGGGATAGGTGTGGGATATTGGAATGAAACACGATAGTTCTCTCTTCCAATGTGTCCTGGATTAAACTAATTTTGGATATGGGATCCGGCGCTCCCACGGAACAAGTTCAATCGAAGGATTTCGAGCGATTTTCGTCGAAAACGCCAGACTATTAGCAATTTGTTGTCAATAGACATTGCAAACCGCATCTCTGTTTTCTGTAGGTACTCCTAAGCAAAATTCCTTTCAAATGCCATGAACCGCGTCGAGAGAGGAGTATTTGTTCGGTACATATTTTGCTATGCTACTGCCAAAGGAGGTATCCGCTGAGCATGCACGTTTTTTCCAGTAGAATTGTTTGTTACTGCTCCTTTACTAGAGTAAAGAATATAATCATATCATGCAGTACATTAATATAATAAACGACAGTCTAGGATTATCCCGGCGTAGGTGTTCATTGACTGGCTGGTTGCTCTTCATTCCGAAGACCAATGAGTCCGCGATTTTTTGTTGAACACGCACCAGGCCTCTTCCGAATTATGTACTAGACGCACCCAGCAAATCCACAACAGAGAAGTCCAGCGTACACTTGGTGGGAGAGGAGAGCGATGAAGCAGACCGCGTTCGAAGGAATTTTTGATAAAAGTGATGAAGCCTTCGGAGCAATGCTCACTAGGGGGAGGGGACAGCATGACACTACCATATACCTCTAGCCACTTCACGACACGCGCAATTTTTACGTGACTGCCGCATGGGACAGAGCGTATTTTTTCAGCGAGCCGATCATTTGTGTTATTTTATTTGCATTATTTGTTAGATATGAATAAAGCAGTGAGAATGAAGTTTTCCATGGAACATCTTGATGGTAAATGTTAGTGGACTCAGTAATCCTCGGGAACTACAATACCGCTCCTATCTTTTGGCTTTTGGTGGAACAAACGCAAAAAACCGCGCCGTTTCCCCTAACTGCTCTCAAAGTGGGCTATTCAAAAAATAATTACAATCCGAATACAATTAGGGTAAACTATCCCATCATGTATGTATCATCCTGTGGTTTCAGAAGTTTAGTTTTGGTGACCTACAAAACCTGGTGGCGGCAAACTTTCTGCTATCGCCCGATGTACATAAATGCACCGAGAGGGTCCAGGTTTTATAGGATGTTCTGCTACTGCTACTGCTGCGAGTTGTTGAATCTATTCTACCTTTCTGCTGCCCTTCCTACATCTCCTTAATGCCTTTCATTCCTGGCTTATTTATTCCCGGTAGTATCTTTACAGCATTAATTCTATAACATCTTAAACTTACTTCTTTACATTCAATTGATGTTAGCCAAGTCCAGCATCCACAGGAGGAGCTCAGGTTAGTTTACAGCAGCAACACCTTCTTCCTTCCCCTCCCTTACTGAGGACCACAGGAGAAGGATACTCTGTCTGTTTGGTTTTGGTCTAATGGCCCGTGCGAAACGAAAATCAAACGAATTCTTTGTTTTCCATACTTTTATAATTAAACTATCATAATTATACGGCTTTACTCATTTATCATTTATAGAACTCAAATCATTTTTTCTAAAGCCTTTGAATGATACCTACATCATTGACTTCGGATGGTAGCTTTTATTTCTTGAATAGGCCTCTTTGAAGCGGTTGTGAGAAAACGGCGAAAGCGGCAGTTTTTTACGCCTATCCCGCCCAAGAATCAAAAGACAGGAACGATATCGTACTGTTTGTTTCTTTAGTAGCAGAAGGTCGAAGCTGCCATACAATAGCTTCATTGTTTGCTTTATACACCAAAACAAAACACTCCTTAAATTAATTAGCAGGTAGTGAAGTGAGCTAAAATAAGGCCAACTTCTATGACGTGGAATAAACAAAGGGAATGTGCGGTTGCTTCAAATGAGATGCAGCTACAGCGAGGATAAGAAGTGCAGCTTCGTCCAAAAGCACTGGTGACTAACAGCTTCGGAATTGCTGTCACGTCAACAAACATCATGGAGACAAATGTCGTCCCATTATGAAATCCAAGCATTCCCTAGTGTCGCGACCCCGCGATCGCTCCTCGGCCCTGTGATTGGCCGGGCGCGCTGTTTCCCACGATGGCTTGCCGATAAGGCACTTAATCCGGCCAAGGCATGGGAAAGTGGCTGACGTCAGCAGCCGAGGGCGCAAGCTCCGCCCTTCCGGCACTGCCAGTCTCCATCGATCGTCCCTGCGCAGCGGCGGCGCAGGCAGCCGCTCTCGCGCCTATACTCCGTCCTGCTGGATAGCCATCGTGGGGCCCTGGATCTGCACGACGTTTGGATCGCTCACTACGAGGGGACAGCACCAGGAGGGGCCGTGGAGTCTAGTGAGCTTTACGCTCACCCCCGCGGCCTCAGGGATACTCCGTCAGTATGGCCGAGGAGGACTCCTGCTCTATTCTCTATTCGACTTATGGTATTCGCCGCTCAACGAGGACTGCAATAAACCTTATGAACTTGCCGAGGAAAAGGGTGAGTCCCTTTTGATATCTTTCAGGCCACTGCGGGGACGGCGAGCTAGCCGCCCCGCAGATTGGGCCGCGGTGTCCCATGTACATATTGTGTGGGTGTAATTTCTGTTGTGTCCCTTAGCTAGTCTGGGTTTTGGGGTCGTCTTACCACGGACGCATGGGGAGGCGCGGAGTGGAGTGGCAGGAGGCGAAGGAGGGGGCAATCGCGATAGCTGGAGTTCTACCAATACGACGGGCGGCAATACGTTATGGGCAAGGTCAACACGCGGAGATCCCTCTTCAATCTGGGGTTAGGGAACATCTGGGGACCCTCCGGTGCCTGTGGCGCGACACGGAGCTTCCAAAGGCCAATTTCCTCTGCCTGCGGGGCCACCGATCGCAACATGGTGCATCGGCCGTTGGTAAGCGATCCCGTTTGTCAGTGGTGGTTACCCTGACCGTAAAAACGGCGTTACCACGCCTCTGTGCGAGGTGATCCCCCCCCCCCCGCATCCCCCTGGGAATAGGTAACTAGAAGGTTGGGGCTCTTGTGTGGGTTGGAGCCAAAGCGCACTAGGTTTGTTCGCGCCCACTGGCCCCGGTGCGGAAGTCCGGCTGGACTGTGGCAACCAGCCATCTGAAGAGCCGGGGGCCCACTTGGGTTGCGCAGCGCCTAGGAAACCAGCGATGTGGAACATTCGGGGCGGCAGACGGGGCTAGAGCAGCTCCGAGAGGGGCAAAAGGACAGTGAGGTCTAGACCGCTAAATTCTGTAAATGCCGGAGTGGTTTTTCTCCGGCCGCACCTAGGGGAGCTCCCACATCCTATACCATGCGGATTGGCCATCCGCTGAGGTAGTGTGGATCGGTGTTATGGTTGGTTCTGTCCTTGCTTGGGCCCCGCTGTCACTTTGGTGGTACTGTTTGCGCGGTACGCGTACAGTCCCTTTACTTGTGCACAGTGCCCGCACTTCCCTTTCTCTTCAATACGGTTACCCCTTAGCCTTGTCCTATTTTAACACCTCGATACGCTTACCCGTTTGTATCCCAGCTGCGCTGCCTCGTCTTGGCTGCTTACTCCGCTGCAGCCTCTCGTCCGTGGCCCTTGGGGTTTCCTTTCTTTATCCACCCACCTACCCACTTCTCCTTCTCTATTCTATCTTTTTTGTTTAACTAGGTGTCTCACGCTCTTCCTCATTCCTACACCTGGTTGCATCTTCATAGGGCTTATTCAGTACGTTTGCAGCCATACCCCTTTCTCAAATCCTCCTAGTCTTAGTCATTCTCTCCGTAGTTTCATAGCTGTCTTTAGTTAGTCTCTACTTTCTTTTCATAGCTGTTTTAGCTTCCTAGTCTCTCTACCTCCTTGTCAGCAGTCTTCTCTCTTCATATCCTCCCTCCTCAGTTACGGATTCATCATATTCCATCTTCATCCCTCCCTTCATGCTGTTTTGTTCGGTCGCTCATTGCCGTAAATGTTGTGGGCCCGTGTAAGATCGATACGTGCAGGAGAGTCCGACGATCACCCCCGTCATCAATATCGATCGAGCACCAAGCCCAAAGTGCAACCGGCAGGCCCCTTCCGAATGCGGCAGTGAACCGTGGAGTAGAAGCGGCGCGAAATTGCGCGCCAGCGAGGCGCAGGGACCAACCCGTGCTACAGTACCATCAATACGAGCTGGCGTGTCCAAGCCCGTCGAGGACCGATCTGACCATGGACGGACGGTACCAGCTCGAGGGACTTGCACAGGCCAGCCATAGGCTGCCGGTACACCCCCAAGCGGAGAGATCCTCACTCGAAGTTCCTGTTTCGTCCGGCTAGCGGAGTCAGTAGCGGCGTGGCTGCTGCTGACCTACGCTCCGGGCCGCTTGTTAAGGTGCGGAAGTCCACACATGGACCGAACATACGGCGAAACCCCCTTCACGGAATCCTGGAGCTGTCAAAATAGCCGGAAGTGTTCATACCGGCGTGCTTGCGACAAAATGCCCCGACATTTTACCATCAGTCTTGCCGTGAAGAGTTCCAACTAACCCGCCGTAAGGTCCGCGAGTCATTACGTACACCATCCAATACGATAACCAGACGCGACCCCCTTTTTTGCCAACGTGCTCGTGTGACGGCCTATGCGATCGAAAACAAGGTTTTCGACACCATGCGCACGAAAGACCGTCACACGGACAGGTTGAACCTCAAATAGCATGACGCGTCTTCAATTCACATTACGAGCCACTGGAGAGCTGTAAAGATGCGTGCCATGGAACCATCCGACTCCCTTTAAGAGCTTGCAGGCCGGAACAAGTTTCCGCCGAGTATGAGACCGTAATTGATCAACACTGGTAACGTATGCTGGCCCTTGTTCTTCTCTTATCTTTCACTTCTCAGCTGTAGCTTTCTTTAGTCATTCCTTCTTGCATTCCCGTCGTTTAGTCTTAGCCTTTCATAGGTTTTCTTTAGGCACTCTGTTCTCTTCGTCTTGCTTGGTTTTCCTTTCGCTTTCGCTATCACTCAACCATACTTATCTAATTCTCGTCGCCCTTTCAGGTTAATTGTTCTTGATTTCCCTCTCTGTCTCTTCTATTCTTCACTTTGACTGCTTATCTCCTATCCCCTTAGTCATCTTTCCTCTATACCTCTCTAGTGCTCTTAGAATCTCTTCCTCATGTAGCGCTTAGCACTTTTTATTTTTCCGCTTCTCCTCCTCTCACTCTCTCCTTCCCTTTTTCACATCTTCTTCATTCTTCTATTCTACCTCTTCTTCCATAGTTAACCCTTGCCCAGCGTGAGCATCTTTCCTTTTCTCTTCTCATACACTCTGCTGGTAACAACTTCTCCACTCATGTCTCCTACAAACAGTCCAGAGACGTCACTGAGTGACCGTGCCAATTCAATTAACATCTCCGGTCACCGCACGCCGTCAGTCGCATCCATCCAGCGACACCTTAAGCTCGTACCTCCTCTCGCTCTGACACACAGCCAATCCAGGGCACGCTACTCAATACCGTCTCCAACGAGACATATATACTCACTACGACAACTTCAAATCATTACAGGGAAGTTGAGACAAAACAGTCTAGAGTTCTAGGGCAAACGGACGGCAGACTACGAGCAGCAGGATGGCGCCTAGGTAAGTGAAATGTAGGAATATTACAGTGTTGCAGGATACGCCACGCACTCGTTGAGCTAGCTGGTCAATAACACCGACCGGAAGCCATCCAGCCGCACACCACCAGCAGGCATAAGCCCGTCTCTAGTAGGAACATTTCCTTCCCTTAGTCAATACGGTTTTTTATTTACTTGCAGATTTTTGTCATTACGGCATGCGGTGAATCCGCATGGAAACCGGCGCATAGCATAGGGCCATAAGACGCCGTAACGGTTCACCTAGTTTTAGTTCTCCTCTTTCCTTCTCTCTTCTATCTAGTGCACCCTCAGTTTTCTCTTCTCTAACTTAGTTGCATGCGTAGGTCCTTTCCTTTCTATGTAACTGCACGCGTAGTCATATAGTAGTTCTCCTCCTTGGTTAGTTGCATGCGTAGTTGTAGTAACTTTTCCTTCTATTAGTTGCATGCAGTTAGCTTCTCTATTAAGTCAGTAGATTCTTCCAACCTCCTCCTCCTTGAACGCATGTGATATGATGATTCTAGCCAAGTACGATGGCGATGCGATGATCAATCTGGTCGGGCTGTGCTTCCATGAACGAGGATGACACGATGGTTATGGTCGAGGACGATGGCCGCTCGTCGAGGCGCGGTTGAGCTAGTACGTCCTTGTGACGGAATGCTCCCACAGCAGCCCTGACTCCCCTCGTCGCCATGACGCGCATCAGTGCTCTTGTGTCCCTGTAGCTATTGTAAAGTATTCTTCTGTAGCAGTATTATAGTAGTGTTTTGTTGATGTTTTTGCGGTTTACTCATGCGGTTCGGCTCGACTGAGAGCCTCGGCGCTTCATGCCAATGTGTAGTTTATAGTAGTTCCTTTACATTTGTTGTCCTTTTGCGTTGCATTCCCCATTTGGTAGTCGTTTATCGTATGTAGATTCCCGCTTTTCATGCTAGCTTTTTCCTTGTAGTGATCTACTAGTTTAGACGGTTTCATCATAGTAGTTTCACATGTTGTAGTAGTTGATTAGTTTCGTTAGTCAGTCAGTTCGTTTCTTCGTTGCTCTCATCCCTTCCTTTCCATTCACTACGCTCCTGTGATCGACTCTGTGCCCTAGGTAAGCGGCCTCATTTCGAATGTGTTTGCCAGAGGCCTTGCAGGTAGCGGTAGGAAGTGAGTTTGAGCAAACTTTATCTCTATCACCTGAAGTGTAAAGGAGTCCTGCTACCGATCACCCCAGTCTTTTCCACCTGGGGTTGTGGCGTTGGGTTGTAGCTGTTTCACAAACCCCGCGTCTTCCCCTCAGGGTGCTGCAACCTCCCACCAAAAAGGCAATAGGCCACGCAGGGGGCAGCCGACGGTGCTACTTTCTCATAGGGATTACGCCCATGCCGTCACTTTTTCTGGGCCGGGAGTGTCGCGACCCCGCGATCACTGTGATTGGCCGGGCGCGCTGTTTCCCACGATGGCTTGCCGATAAGGCACTTAATCCGGCCGAGGCATGGGAAAGTGGCAGACGTCAGCAGCCGAGGGTGCAAGCTCCGCCCTTCCGGCACTGCCAGTCTCCATCGATCGTCCCTGCGCAGCGGCGGCGCAGGCAGCCGCTCTCGCGCCTATAAGCCGCATGCACACTTTGCAGCGGGCAGCGGACAGTGGAATGTGGGCGGAGCTGACCCGCACACTGCGGCACTGTTGAACTGCGCCGCGTCCGCACGCAGCGACAGTGAGGAATACCCGGGTCATTCCTCGCTGCCACTGTCGCTGCGGCCGCTGCCGGCAGCACTACGGCAGCGAAGTGTACACACCCCCTCACTGCGGGCTCCACTGCCGCAGTGTGACTCCGCCCCTCCGCGCTATGCTTCAGCGTGGCTGCCGCACTGCCGCAGCGGAGTGTGCACGCGGCTATACTCCGTCCTGCCGGATAGCCATCGTGGGGCCCTGGATCTGCACGACGTTTGGATCGCTCACTACGACGGGACAGCACCAGGAGGGGCCGTGGAGTGTAGTGAGCTCTACGCTCACCCCCGCGGCCTCAGGGATATTCCGTCAGTATGGCCAAGGAGGACTCCTGCTCTATTCTCTATTCGACTTATGGTATTCGCTGCTGAGGACTGCAATAAACCTTATGAACTTGCCGAGGAAAAGGGTGAGTCCCTTTTGATATCTTTCAGGCCATTGCGGGGACGGCGAGCTAGCCGCCCCGCAGATTGGGCCGCGGTGTCCCATGTACATATTGTGTGGGTGTAATTTCTGTTGTGTCCCTTAGCTAGTCTGGGTTTTGGGGTCGTCCTACCACGGACGCATGGGGAGGCGCGGAGTGGAGTGGCAGGAGGCGAAGGAGGGGGCAATCGCGATAGCTGGAGTTCTACCAATACGACGGGCGGCAATACGTTATGGGCAAGGTCAACACGCGGAGATCCCTCTTCCATCTGGGGAACATCTGGGGACCCTCCGGAGCCTGTGGCGCGACACGGAGCTTCCAAAGGCCAGGGGATCTCCTCTGCCTGCGGGGCCACCGATCGCAACATGGTGCATCGGCCGTTGGTAAGCGATCCCGTTTGTCAGTGGTGGTTACCCTGACCGTAAAAACGGCGTTACCACGCCTCTGTGCGAGGTGATCCCCCCCCCCCGCATCCCCCTGGGAATAGGTAACTAGAAGGTTGGGGCTCTTGTGTGGGTTGGAGCCAAAGCGCACTAGGTTTGTTCGCGCCCACTGGCCCCGGTGCGGAAGTCCGGCTGGACTGTGGCAACCAGCCATCTGAAGCGCCGGGGGCCCATTTGGGTTGCGCAGCGCCTAGGAAACCAGCGATGTGGAACATTCGGGGCGGCAGACGGGGCTAGAGCAGCTCCGAGAGGAGCAAAAGGACAGTGAGGTCTAGACCGCTAAATTCTGTAAATGCCGGAGTTGTTTTTCTCCGGCCGCACCTAGGGGAGCTCCCACATCCTATACCATGCGGATTGGACATCCGCTGAGGTAGTGTGGATCGGTGTTATGGTTGGTTCTGTCCTTGCTTGGGCCCCGCTGTCACTTTGGTGGTACTGTTTGCGCGGTACGCGTACAGTCCCTTTACTTGTGCACAGTGCCCGCACTTCCCTTTCTCTTCAATACGGTTACCCCTTAGCCTTGTCCTATTTTAACACCTCAATGCGCTTACCCGTTTGTATCCCAGCTGCCCTGCCTCGCCTTGGCTGCTTACTCCTTGCTCTTGCTCCAGATCGGACGGCTGTGCATGTTTCTTCTGAAAATGCTGAATGCTCCTCGAGGAAACACGAAAGTGGATAACACAGCCCAATGGCATGTTCATTTGGATCAACGGCAGCAACACTTTAATTTTTTGCTATATCTCGGCGGAGACTAGAAAAAAATGGAACAAAATTTGGTTGCGTTATATAACATTGCAGGTAAGTGAACTGTGTTAGCTTCGTTTACAACACGCTTTCACCTGTTTTAAATTCTAAGCATTTTTCTGGTTTTCCCCCTATTTCACTTTCCGAATGTTCATAGCCTCACTGCTCTATATCAAGCAAAAAGCGGACCTTCCTCGAATTACCTCTAACCGTCCTGTCCTTCAGAAGTTCTTCAAATCAATCAACCATTGTAAAACTGTTGATAAGAGAAAAGGATGACAAATTGCATTCGAGCAAACGAGCGACAAGGTTGTGTGAAGGCCTTCCCGGGTGACTCGACTGTAGGGTCGCTTATTTATGAAATTGCTTCATTGAGGGTCCTTGTCGAATCAAAGGTGGTCCAACATCAGCATTTAGAGTAAGATATCAAGACTGCTGGGCGCAGTCACGTTTCTGGTTAGTATCGGCCATGACCAACCTGCCACAGCAAGTCATTGTATGGCCAAATACGCATCCAAAACGCCTCAAGGATATCCCGCAGAACTAGAATGCTCCGCGCTCTCAAAAGAGATTGAACTTGCCAGGTGTTAAATGATAAGGATAAAGGATGGAATGAGGCCATCCTTTGTCCTTATCCTTTAACCCTTTCACGACATTGTCCGACGATGTCGTCGGACAACACCACCATAAAAATAGTTCATGGAATATTACCAAGGCACAGTATTAATCGCGGAGTCCACTAATATTTACGGTCAATATAGTCCATGGGAAACTTCTTTTGTTACTGTTTTTTCATGTTTAATAAATAATGCAAATAAAATAATTCAAATTATCAGCGCGCGGGGAAAATGAGCGCTGTCCCATTCGGCACTCAGTTGAAAATCGCGCGTGTCGTGAAAGGGTTAATGCATTTTGGAGATGGAAATTCCCCAGGCACGTCAACTATTCCACAAAGATACTGGCCTAACCTCCTCGTAGGATATGCGTGTCCTCACCTGGCGCTGCTTATCTCAGAATATTTTGTACGCCATCTGGAACAGTTGAGGGGGAGGGAATGTTTCCGGACGCTGGGCATATTTTAACCGATTTCATAAAAACGCTAATAAGCAAAACTAATTTTCCTGAACGTTAACACGTTGACGACGTGTAACAACTTTTCGGCAATTTGGGACCATGCGACACGATGCCGTGTCATGGTCCCAACGTTGCAGAAAATGGATTGGTCTCACACATCAGGCACTCAAAATTCGTGCTTTCGACAACGCGTTAACATTCCACTGATAGGCTTTTAATTGTATCTTTATTAGTTCTCTCTGTACTTAACGTGACGGTGTCAACAAGATTGTATATGCTCGCAGAACAGTCGGACAAAAGATCTAGGAAAGGGGGAAACTTCGTGTACCTCCGGGTACTGATCGAACATTTTAAGATGCCTTGTCGGTGATCATCTTGAATGATAATTCCACACCTGTTCTTATTCAGCACTCTGTAGATGATTTGTTGCTGAACGATTGTCCATTTTTCCGTGCTTGTCTATGTTGAACAGTTCATTTTACATTGCAGTGTTATACTCCATTCCTTGAACTTTAGCTTCTGACCTCTTGATGTTGAAACGTACGAGGTTCTCCTTAATTTTTTTTCACTTGAAATAATGGTTGGTTTGCAGCTAGTTGCCTTTTTTAACAAAATTTAACGATTTACCGGAAATTTAACGAAAATTTCTTTAAAAAAAACTTCGTTAAAAAAAATTTAACGCGCAGAATTTCGTGCACCCCGGTACTACCTACACAATCAATCTGCCACTTAAAAGAAATATAATAGCACGCCTTACCTTGGTCTGAAGAATGGTGGAATAGTAATCGTTGCTTTCGAGTCTGTTCATACTTCGCGACAGCAGCGACAAGAGCGACGAGAGCGCAGCGTGCGCGGCGTGCGCAGCGCACGAAAGTATGAACAGGCGACAGCAGCGACTGGAGCGACAGCGCCGGCGCTCGAGTATGAACACTTTTCGGCGGCGAGCGCTTGGTTTTAATCGTTATGCACGCTTTGCACAGGCGACGAATCGCTGTTGTCGCGAAGTATGAACAGGCCCTTCGAACACTAGTGCGCTATAGTGTAATTACGGGCTTCACGCTCCGTCCGTCGGCCTAGTCGCCCCAGTCGCTCCCGTCGTTTCCGGAAACTTTTTACTAATATAACTGTTTGCTTGTGTCTGTTTCAGTTTCCAAAAACTAATGCAATTGAAGTTGAGGTTAGACGTGAAGACTTCTATGCACTTGATATTTTAGGCCACGAAGTAGACGTTATGGTGCAATTACGTACACCACACTACGCCCGACGCCCCAGTCGCTCTTGTCGATCTTATCGCTTCAGTCGCTCTTGTCGCTCCAGTCGCTCTTGTTGCTCTTGTCGCCTGCTCATACTTTCGCGCGGTGCGCACGCTGCACACGCCGCGCACGCCACGCGCGCTGCGCTCTTGTCGCTGCTGTCGCGAAGTATGACCAGGCCCTTAGGACCCGGCTAAGGCCTCTGTTATACTCCCGCGGGAGCATCCGCGGAACGTCCGCGGACCAATGGTGCACGGCGGAGGCGGGCTGGCGGGGAGCGGCGATTGGCCAGGTGAGGGATCTCGGCGCGATTCCTGCCCTTCCGCGGATGCTCCCGCGGGAGTATAACAGAGGCCTTAGAGCCTGTTCATACTTCACGACAGCAGCGACAAGAGCGCAGCGCGCGTGGCGTACGCGGCGTGCGCACCGCGCGGAAGTATGAACAGGCAACAACAGCGACAAGAGCGACTGGAACGACTGGAGCGACAAGAGCGACAAGAGCGACTGGGGCGACGGACGTGGTGTGGTGTACGTAATTGCACCATATTTGTGGTGCCAAAGCGGTTTTTAAACTGCGTCGATGTTTCATCACTTCCCTACTTGCGTGCTTCATTGTCGTCACGTTAGATCTGGAGAGTGTTGTCTGGGTGACCGAGTTCTTGTAGAAAAAAGGTAGAAACAATGCTATAGCTCTGTTCTGTGCTCTCCTCCACTCACGCGGAGGAGGGCACAGATTTGGGCGGGGAAGGGACTCCAGAGTGTGACTCGAGTGACGCGCCCATGTTAAAATTGCCTACATCCTGGAGTTCCCTCGCTTGCCAAATTCGGAAGCAGATAAAACACGGATATGTGATAATCAACCGTTATGATATAGAACTATAAAACATTTAAAACATAGTCGCTTATCACACCAGCAGCATCTTACAAACGCGAGGGACGAACCTTCCTCTCCCTGACAAGGCATTACTAATTCTTCTCCGTTGAAGGCATAAGCAGCAGCCGTAGAGAAGGGCCCCGGGTGATCATCAACATATCCATTCGCCACCGAAGCGTATGCCAGACATGGGCGTGAATACAGGAGCGCAGAACTGCCGGTAGTTCTAGCTTATAATCAGCAATCGAATAAATGCGTGCGAATGAAGTCCAGTTCTTTGCTATCTACTTATTTTCAAGATGCCGTGTCCACAGTATGTAGCAAATTCCGGGTGATGCTGTGTCACATAATCATGCACCCGTCAGATGTACCGCTTGAACAATCGAAAGAAGTATACATTCAACGGCTGGCAGAGGTAGGTTGCACCAGCTGGAATGTTCATCAGGCGAACTTTTTTCTGTTGGGCACCTCTGACAGCACATTGATGTGGTCCTTAACTCATTCGCGACGGTGTCCACACATATGAGTGGACAGCGGAGAGGGTGCGATGGACGGTGTCCACTCATATGTGTGGACGGGAATTTTTGGGAAAAAACTTCCTTTTTAGATGTTTTTGTTCGATTTTCTTTTCAAATTCCCAAATTGTAGTAACAAACCAATGTTCAGATCTTCTTCCAAAGATCGATTAAAATTTACTTACAGAAAGTAACTCTCGCGAGGGAGGATGTCCACACAAATGAGTGGACACCCGCGCGCGCCAACAAGGCAGCGGGCCGTCGCGCGCATTGTGCGCGAGAGCGCTCTCGTCGCGAATGTGTTAAATTCATCCCAGCTATCGACAAGAAGGATTGTGAGCGGAAGGCCTGACGACCCAGCCACACACTTCCTGACGAAGCGGGGCACCTGGGATTTCGTCATGATATGTGTCGTCCCTGCCATCAGCAGGTTCGGAGCTTGCCAGTGGCCAGTTTGGGGGAAGACACTGAGAATCACGAGGAGCTTTCCTCCAAGCTGATCATCGGCATATAGCACAGGCATCGCCGTGAAAGAGTGAACCAAATTCATACTTATCCCGTGAAGTTTATGTGTTTGTGTGGATTTACAGTACCGTTGCTGATATGATACAATGTAAATATTAGGTTGTCCCATAAGTCCCCGCTGTTTTTTATTCAACGATTCATTGCGGATTTCGCCAGCGGTCTCTTGCAGGGCGCTATGCAGCTTTTGAAAGAAAGATTTGCTCTATCAGAGCATATTGCATTTCTTTTTTCATCCTGAATCTCATCAATTTTTAGGTAGTTAAAGTGAAAAGTGAAAAAACGAATAAGTTGCCATCTGCGCAGCTGTTCTATCCACTCAGCTTTGAAATTTTTTGCGCAGTTTTTTATAACATTTTAAAGACAATGTTATGTACTACAACGATACGTGCTAGTCCTATTTACTCACTTATCCTTTATTGATTTTTAGGTAATCAAATTGGGACGTATTAGAGGGTATTTATGTCGGATTGTCCTGCGGGGTAGGCTCATTCACCCACGTTCAAGTCCAGCTTGGGGTGACTGATGGCCCTTCTCGGCATCCACCTATAAGGTCAGCCCTTCCTTCATAACTGTCATGCTGGTCTTGTTGTTATCTCTACTCAAAATTAGTACTCTGCAGGACGAAATAGTGTCTGTGAGGACAGTTTCACAAGTGTTTTTCAACATTTTCGGTCTTCGACTAAGGCGAGGTCGCCGAAACGTAAGCCGAGTTAAATAAATGTGATAACAGCTTTGGCTACCAGCTCAACAAGACAACTCCGATCTGAAGGTAGGATTGGTGCCTCATAGAAGCGCATCTGGTGGCTTTCATGGTTCGAGTTCGCGTATGACCATATTTTTTGCACATATTAGTTTGTTGTTATTACTCCTTCTCGTGATCACAGGAGTCAATTTTAGACCACTAACGCTTACCGCTAACCAATACAGTCTATTTGCGCCATCACATGTACTAATTTTACAACGATACGTATTTGCACCATATCATTTCTCTGGAAATAAAAAATCTTACTGCTCTTGCTTTTTAGTCAACAGCTATGGTAAAAAATTATGAAACAAGTAAAGAATAACCGTTTTTTCACCAGCAGCATTTTACAAAAACATCCAGTGAGGGACAATCTTTTCTCTGGCAAACAATGACCACTTCGTCTTCGTTCAACGCGTAATCTTTGGGTGTAGAGAAGTTCCCTGCTTGGACATCGTCGTTACCAGCTGCCACCTACGAGTGTGACAGACACCTTCGAGACACACAAGCATTTATGGTCTAAGATTGACTCTTGTAGTCATGAAAAAGCGCACTGTGCAAAAGTGCTGGCAGTACGCTGACCCGAACTTAAAATCCCGTCGGTCTTACTCCTACCGTCTGCGCCATCGAGGCATATCTCGAGAGGTGTGACGGGGTTGATGGTTGTTGCGCACACGTTTTACATTTCTTTTTCCGGTATTTCAAAACGAGTTGAGGTTTTATGATCATTGACTCCCGGATATACCACTATGTGCTGATGCGATCAAGAAGGAAATTACTATACTACTAGCTCTCCTAGAGCGCACCTACGAGTGCAATAAATACATAAAGAAAGGTCCATTCCATACATGCGACGAACATCAGATCCGACACTGATTCGAATAGTTTGGATGAGAGCTTTTTGAAACCATGCAAGATTTAGCCTATTTTAATCAAGTTGTGATGAGATTTGTTCCTTCCTTTACACGTTGATGACCACCTGACACGATATCGTGTCGCAGTCTTCTAATTTGTCATTCCGGTTGGATTAAATTCTTACGAATGATCGTTTTCTGTTATAATTCATCGTCTTTAGACATTGTATGGTAGTAGAAAGTGCGGCCCTCCAAAACAATGTTCGGTTACAGATCTATTGGCCTTCTAACAGGTGATGGCGCCATCTAACAAACGACTCCCGATGATGCGAAAAATCAACTAGTCTCACGCACCAGACACGCGAAAAAATCGCGTCGACGTGTTAACAAAGAAAAAGATATCATCAACGATCCCCTTTATCTAAAAGTTACCATGATTCGGCTTATCAAAGCACACCTGTACCAGGTTCCATGGATCAATGTACTCAAATTCCGCTTGATCGATGAATTCAAATTATATAAATACGTAATTTAAAAATTTAAACGTTTGTGTATTACGAAGTGTAGTACATTTGATGTCTCTGTGGAATTCGGTTCGCATGATAGTTGCTATTAGATTGTAAGGAAAGTTTCCGTCCACTCTTTTTTCTATTCCGCCAAATGCAAGGTAACTCACAAAAACTCTAGTATTTCCCATGGCATGTTTTGTCCCATCGACCGTATTCAGCGAAGCTTCCTCCAACGTGTTTCTTTCGTTAACGAACTATTTGCAGGAAAAACAATTTAACGACAAGGAGCAACTTGAAAGGTGTCTGGTTGAGCTTCCTCGTTAAAACCCCAGAAATTCTAAAGAACCGAGATCTGTAAATTACCTGAGAAATAGCGGTATGTATGTTGCAGGATGCTTTCTTTAAAAGATAAGGATAAAGGATAAAGAACGGCGTTACTCAATCCCTTTTGGAATGTGCCACGCATTCTACATCTACGGGATGTCGTGGAGGCGATTTGAATGCGTATTTGTCCATACAATTACTTGCGGTGGCCAGCCGATGAACAAGTCAGCGCTCTATCCTTCCCAGACAAGTCTGGTACCAATTCACCGACCCCGGAGGGATGGAAGGCTTGGTTAGCGTGGGCGAGAGATCCGATCAAGAAACCTGGTATAGGGTTCAGGCGACAGCCGGCGCCTCTTCCAACTGCGCTACACGCGCCCGAGCTTTCCTTGCAACCTAATAAATCAAGTCCTAGCGAGCTTTGATAGAGCAACATGTTCTCTTTAGAACTAGATACAACACTGTTCAAAAAATTCACCAAAGGCTAGGAGCTGCTGGTTAAAATAATTTATGTCTTCTAGACATCCCACTTTAATGCCTTCAAAATTAAAGAAAATTGAAATTAATGAAAAACTCAATACTGCTTCTTGTAGAGAGAATCATCCTCATTTGAACGGTTTATAACGTTATGTAAAAAACACTGAGCGGAAATCAATATAAAATGTTTAAAAAACGACGGAGACTTACTTTCCAATCTAATAGTTCCACAGGAAGCCGTAGCGGTATCCCATATGACAGATAAAGGAAGAAAAGGATAAAGCACGACGTTATTCAATCCGTCATGGAATGCGCCACGCATTCTACTTCATATGGATGTCGCCGACGCGATTTGAATGCGTTTTTGGCCATACAATGGAGGGATGGAAGGCTCGATTTCCCTGGGTGGGAAATCCAGACCTGCGATGGCCAGCCGATGAACAAGGGTCAGCGCTTTATCCTTCCCAGACAAGTTTGGGGTCAATTCACCGACCCGGAGGGATGCCAAGGCTCGGTTGCCCTAGGCGCCTGGGCGGACAGTCGAAACCAGGAACCTGGTATCGGGTGCATGCGACAGCCAGCACCTTCTCTGACTGCGCTACAAGCGCCAGGACAGATAGGGAACGATATTGAAATAAGGATAATGTAAGTGAAGTGTACGCTAGACCTGCTCGAAAACAATTCAAGAAAATCGTATCGAATACTATCGACTTTAAGGCCGAACCCCCAGTCAGTTGCTGGTAAAGGATCAATGTCTATTAGATTTCTGTATACCAAAAGTAACAGAGTAGAACGGGTAGAAGTAAATTCTAGAAGCGTTAGCCCGATGTCAGTGAAGAAAAATGGGACTTGTCGATAATGTGGCCTATATTAGCAGGCGGAAACGCGTAGTCAATCACGGCCAATCAGAGCACCAACCGAACACGCGCCAGTCAATAAAGGCAGCGACTGAGCGCGCCCGCCTGGATGAATTGCCCGCTACGTGTGGAATGATTGGTCCGATATACTCCCGCCTTCTCATGTAGGCCACATTAACTACAAGTACCAAAAATGAGTAACAGTAAAAGTCGATAGTCCATCTCAACTTCAACAACAACAACGTCAGAAAAGAATTTGAAATAGCAGAGAATTAACGCCAAAAGAAAGAAAGGTAAGGCGGAAATTCTTCAGAATCTCACCTCAGATCTAAGCTTATCGATGCGGTCGACGATCGCGAAGCGTACAGCTTCATACTGCTCCGACAGCGAGCTGACGACATCAGTGCCGTCCGTGTCGCCTGAGTGCACCCTGACCATAGCCAGATCGGTGAGTTTTGTCCACGCCGGCTCGTGGCTTTCCAGAGCAACCCTGGTCTTCTGCAGTCGGTCTACATCCGACGTTCCTTCGAAGAGAACGTTTTCCGCAGCATCGGTCGCCGCACGAAGTTCATCCACCAGTCTGTTGAAGTCGGCATCTGAGGTCGTCGGTGCCTCTTCCTCGGCTGGTTGCTGGAAAAGAACTGCTAGTATACGTAAAGTGTAGCACATATAACGCTGCTTTATAGTAATGCCACGCCCTTGGTAAAATGCTGGGATACAAGTCGTTAATGTGGCCTACATTGAGAAGACAAGGATGTACAAACGGGTCTCCGTCAAGCAGGGTTGTCTGAGGTCGGTGCTGTGATTTGCCGGCGCGTTCCCGCATCATCATGTAGGCCACATTCACGACATATACGTTCAAGTACGCTACGTATTCACCTAGTTGACCTACAGGACAGATAGATAACATTGCCAAGACTAGGCCTACGCTCTCGTCTTACGGTTAGATTTTAGAACCCAAAGAAAGCTCACAGAATGATTTACAACCGTACTTCATGAGCCATGTCATCAATGCGGTCCTCGATAGCACAGCGTACCCCCTCGAACTGCTGTGCCAAGGAGCTGACAACGTCGATGCCGTCTGTGTCGCCTGACTGTGCCATGGCCGTAGCCATGTCGCTGAGCTTCGACAGTGTTGGCTCGTGGCCTTCCAATTTCTCCTTGGCCTTTTGTAGCTGATCAGCTTCGGCAGTGTAGTCTTCGAGTACTTTTTCCGCTGAATCCGCTGCCGCACGAACTTCGTCAGCCAGTTTGTTGAACTCGGCGGCTGAGGTTGATGGTGTTTCTTCGATTGGGATCGTTACGGTGTCGGCTGGGCGCAGAAATTGGGAAAACGATGGAGAGAAGCTAACTGACGACACCCATCTTGGGTTGCTTACCCTTAGCCCCAGTGGACCTTTTTCAGCAATGGTAGTTAATATTAATAATAGTCCGTTAAAGGGCGCGTGTAGCGCAATCGGATGAAGGGCAGGCTGTCGCCTGCACCCGATACCAGGCTCCTGGTTCGGATTTCCCGCCCAGGACAACCAATTCCGCTATCCCTCCGGGGTAAGTGAATTGGTACCAGACCTGTCTGGACAGGAAAAAGCGCTGACTTGTTTATCGGCTGGCCACCGCAAGTCATTGTATGGCCAAATGCGCATTCAAATCGCCCCCACGATATCCCACAGATGTAGAATGCGTGGCGGATCCCAACAGGGACTGAGCAACGTCGTCCTTCATCTTTTAGCCTTTAATAGTTCGTCGTTTAGATACCTCATTCATGATAAAGGGAAGAATTCTCCCATGGACTTCTAGAAAGGAAAACCTTCCAGCGCTCTACCACATGTCCTCGACGGTATCACTATAATGCGAAAATTTCCTTCTGAATCTAAAAGGGCCAGCAATGTGCTGTGCTACACTTCCTGTTAAGTACTAAACGGTAAGAGTCAGTAGTAGTCCGGATCGAAAAAATTCGAATATTCGAATATTTGACGATTCGAAAGCCGGATAATCTTCAACGATTCGAAATTTGACATTTTCAAAAACGAATGTTGTTAGCTTGCTTGACAACTAGGTCTTTCTAAAACCTATTCAACAATTCGAAACTCGATACAATGAAAAATGATCTCTAAAATTCGACATTTACAAAATTGATAGTTCACATCACAATGATTCGACATTCGATGTTTCGGAAAATCGAATATATCTTCTTCTTAACTGGGTAACAAATTGTTGTTCCTTACTCAAGTATCGGCCTAACGTAAGTCTTATAAGCTTTAACAAGGACAGAGCGGTTCTTTGTAGAAAGACTTCTAAAGAGATTGTGTACTACCCCTCTGGTTTGTTCTCCTTTCTATTCTTCATTTTTATCGCATGTACTTTCTACAACTACTACTACTTTGTCATTGACCGTGCTTTATCCTTCCCAGAAGGGTTTGGTAGCAATTTCTCGGCTGATCAGAGGCCTAGCTTCGAAACGCGAAGCAGGAACCTCAAATCGAGTGCACGTAACAGTCGGCATCTTTTTCAACTGTGCTACCACGCACATCATGTGCTATCCTATAGCAGCGCATAAACAAAAAGCCTTGCCACGCTATGGCGAGAAGCCTTGAAAGGCCTGTTTAAGCTCAAATCTGATTCCTGAAGGCTTTGGCGAGAAGAGTACATCTCAGCTGGTAGGATGTCGTCCTCCTCAGCGTCGTCGTCACTTTCCCTATAGCAATAATTGTTACAAAAATTGTAAACTCACCATGCTTTGCTCCAATGCCGCAAGTGGTTGGTCACACACTTTCTCATTAATACCATGAAAACTGGAATCCGATGACGACCTAAGTGCAGACAGAGGTAGCGCGTCATTTACGACGTCGGCGGAGTTCGAACGCTGCAAATCGTAAAATGAAAGCACAATCGCGAGGACGAGTTGATCGGTTGTTGATTTGAGTTCGTATCACGAAGACTTGCTCTCGAGGGGTGAACAGTATCTGCGATCTCGCCTTCGTTCCCAACATCAAGTGAACTCGACCGCTGACCGTTCAACTCATTCCGCGTCGAAGGCCTGTGTTAGCTCTGTGTGAAACTCACTATGTTCTGACGAATGGCAGCAAACGGCTGTTCAGTGGTGAAATTCTTCTCCGGAGCGTAGAGATCTTCAGGACCACTCATGTTATTCGCGAAGACTGTTTGCAATACAGAAGCACTGGAAAATAGATGCTTCGAAAAAACGTAGCCGTGACACCAGATTATTGATTACCGAGCATTATGCGGCGACGCAAGTATAAACACGGCCTAAGATCTCATACAGAGCCTAGCGGTATGCATCCCTGTCCCCATTAGGCCTATGTTATACTCCCGCGGGAGCATCCACGGGACGTCCGCGGACGGAAGGTGCACCGCGGACGGCAGGCGTGGCGGGACGCGGCGATTGGCCAGCTCAAGATCCCGGCGCGATTCCCGCCCGTCCGCGGATGCTCCCGCGGGAGTATAACAGTGGCCTTAGCGAGGCGTCGACCACATCCCTCAGCGGGAGCAACTATCGAACGTTTATGGTTAAGTTAATGTAGCTGCAGTTCTCGTCGACATTCTACCAGAATTTCTGGCGAACGAGATTGCGGTGCGGTGCCGCAGATCATGTATGGAGCCCAAATTCTCGCTGAACACTCCATCATGCACGATCGATGGGCTCACGTCAGATGAAGGGTGACAAAGAACTCAACCACTGAGGAACTCAATTTCTTTCTGGATATTGAGTGCCAAAACAATACCAAATTCCATTATGAACTTTGCATCATAATTATGTTAGCATTATGTTATTATTATGCTGTTTTACTATGTTATTAGTATCCACCACTATTTATTGCGTTTCGCTCGGCACACAGGACATATGGAGCGTCGCGTTCTTTGTGTTTTAAGGATAATGCCAGCAGCTTGATTTTTTTGCGATGGAAGCTATATCGGCACTATTGTATGTACTTTCCCGACTCCAGAGGTGGAGGATAGGTGGGGAAATTTTTCCCCCCAAACCGCGCCCGAGGGGGGGGGGGGGGTGGGCTATTTGGGGTGGTATGTTATACTTCGGCGACGCTGTGCTGTAGGAGCCCGCACATCATGGCCTCGCCGGCGACGTCGCCGAGAGCTCCGCAGGGGGTGTTATACTTCCGCCGCCGACGTCGCCACATACGAGCTGATGACGTCAGCGTCGCCGACGTCATCCAAGGGTGGCAGAAAATGCGCTCCGGTGAAGTGCTATGATTGTGAGTTGGTTCTTCGTTTCCGGAACTGCCATCATCACCACCGTACTTCGAATTACGAAATCGAGAAGTGCAAAATACGCCGTCTTGAGAAAACAAAAAGTGCAATTCACTAGAATACTGAGTGTTTGGGAGGGAGTGGGCCCTAAAACTTAGCTCCCCTTCACTTTGTCACTTTTCTTCCTTTTTGTGTCCTTCTCAGCCGTTCTGTTCGCATTTTCTAGGCCTATCTGCTTCCTTGTAGAGCAAGTAATACTAAATAGAACTGTGTAGAAAACAAGTAGTGTTTCCTCGCTTTCTCAAATGGTAATGCAAACCTCTGCGAATAGCTTTTTCGAGATAGAATTCTTACTAATTAAGAGTTAAATTTTCCTTTGAACTTCGAGAATCCCCCGTAATTTGGAACTAAATATGATTTAACGAAAAAGCTCTTTGCTAAACCGAAAATGCTGGTAAAATCGTTAAATTGATAAATCAATAGTCGTCAAGTCTCGAAACATGTTAAGAAAAGCACGCAATGTAAGCAAATTCGAGGCAGATGTGATCACCTAGCCTTTCTATGGGCAGACTGGTTACCAAATGATGAGGCTGAAAAAGCGCTCCGATGCTAAAAATGCGCTCCGATGTTCTCCTGTCAACGACGTCCCCGGCGCCGCCGCAGAATCTGTTGACGACGTCGCCGGCGTCGGTGGTGACGTCAGCGTCGCCGACGTCGGTGTCGGGCTGTCGGTGACGTGACGCAGCGTCGGCGACGCGTCGCCGAAGTATAACATAGGCCATATCTATCGCAGACGATATCAACATGCGTCCGAATTCAGAACACATGACCCAGACGTCGTACAACCTGCGTCCAGATCCAGAAGTCGTTTCACAGATCATACTCTGCACAGCATTCATGAGAACTTTTAAAGGCTTCGTTCGACAAGTGTGCGCGTACTTGACTCTCACTACGCCTTTATTATTTATTTTTATTTCACTCCGGCACAACTGTAAGGGGTATTGGCGGGGTTGAGAGTGAGGGTAAGGAGAATGGCTAAAGTTATCGGAGGAGCATGATTGCTGTCGGACAGTTAACGGTATCGAGCGGTCTACCGACACCCATTGGTTTCATTTATGTTTCCGCAGATTAAGCACTTTGGATTGAGACTCTCGCAGTCTGTTCCTCAGGACTTAGTAGAACGTGTACTTCGGAGAATGAAATGAAAGTAAGAGGGCCTTAAGAGGGAAAGAATACGGTCTATACTCGGGGTTTGGGGCGAAGCCCCCAACCAGGCGTTTGGCGGCCGCGAGGCCGCTAAACGTCTGGTAATATATAATACAACATTTTATGATGTGCTGTACGAAACATAAAATTTTATGGAGCACTGGTGTATTCTACACCTATAGTGAACTAGGCTAAGATATTTCCAATGTAATTGGGCATTAATACGCATTCCTACCAAGGCAGATAATCGCTAGAACAACGCAGCCCTCCCCCCTCCCGATCTTATTTGCGCCTAGTAGACATTGGATCCCAAGCTGGCACGGATAATTTGGATACGTCATTTTCTTCAAACCCTGATTAAATATACTGTGCTTACAAAGGGACTTTTGAAAATCCCAGATATTAGGGCGATTCAGATAGATATGACTTTCAACAGATCGAATTTTCGGGTACTTTAGAAAGCTGATTTTGATCGGAATTCTAATGGCGGATCTGATTCGGATATCCGATGTGAGGACTAAAGATAAATCAATCATTTTAAAGCTACTCTTATCCGAATCACTCCCAAAAGCTTTTGAAAACGTCATTATCAAAAAAGAGCTTTTGAAAATGTCATTATTGGAATAATAGTTTCGACCGGGTTTGAAAAAAATGACGTATTCTAATTATCCGAATCGGCATAGGATCCAGTGTTTAGCGCCTAGGACTCGCGTCTAAAGCTACACGGTAGTGACGAGTTTTTCAGGGGGGATAGGACGAGTTTTCGCGCAGTATGCATGCGATCGTCGCGGGACCCAAGTGCTCCCGCGACGATCGCCTGTACGAACTATGGCGCTATTTTAGTTGTGGGGAGGGGTCACAGTATAAAAAGTGTCACTAATATGAACAAAATAAAATGATGGCACACATATAATGAAGAAAACAAACAAACAATGCTATAGCTCTGTTCTATGCTCTAGATTTGAGGAGGGGAAGGGACTCCAGGATGTGGCTGGAGTGACGCACCCATGTTAAAATTGCCTACATTCTGGAGTTCCCTCCCTCGCCCAATATGGAAGCAGACAAAATACGTATCTGTAATCGAAAATAGGAGTTAAGACTGCATTTACATTCGCAGTATGTAGCTACTCGTCACTCCTGCATCCCACGGTATGCTATGGTGACCCCTCCCCCAACTACCATAACGCCAAACTATTTTTAAAGCAGAAATCTCGACTGGCTGGTTCCAAGCTTACAAGAGCAGCTGAAAATTAAGTAGCCCATCTAAATAACAATGGATATGGTCTTTTGCGCTCCGAAGCAACGTTTGAAACCTTTTGTGGTTATGGCTTTCCTTCTGTGCTGGCATCACCCACAACGTTGCAGCTGCAAGGACCACTGCAGCAAAATCTTCTTCGAATTCGAATAAAAATGCTATAATCGTTTATTGATGAAGAATGTCCTTTTCGTCCCCGTCTGCAGGTCCAAAAACAACAAAGGAACATAAAATATAGATCGATTTAAGAACGTCGGAAAATGGTTTCAGCAAAAGTGTCGGCACTATTTTACTTCCACAACTTAAAGGGTCGAGGAGAGATCGAAAAAAAAATTTTTCGCCCAAACCTTCGGCGAGGTGGGTTATTTGGGGTGCTGATAACGAATCTGACATCCGTTTTTCATTTTATGCCGGAGTTTGGGCGAAATCGGTGACCATTACCTTAGTCACCCGTACCTTCCGTAACCTACCGTACTCCAGCGTAAAACGAAAAACGGATGCCAGATTCGTGATCAGCACCCCAACCCTCTAGACAAAGTTTCAGCGAAAAAAAAATTTCGACCGAAGTCTTGTCGGTGTAGTCGGAACTTTTAACTATTGCCGGTACTAGTGTACTTTTTGTACCGCACTAAATCTTGTTCAAAATAGGTCTACTAGGGGTAATCTGCCATGGGAATAACGAATATCGTAGTCGTTTTTTGCGGAAATGCCTTATAAGCGCGTTATATTCAGTTGAAATCGCCCAGGGCCTTGCGAAATAGCGCGCGCTGGTAAGAGACGCAGAGTGTGCGCCTCCTACCGATGCGCACTATTTCGCCGTCTCTAGCCTGCAGCAGAGGTTAGCCAGAGCATAAGCCTTGAAATCTCGAAAAGCCTTGAAAGCTCTGTTCTGTGCTCTCCTCCGCTGACGCGGAAGGGACTTGGGCAGGGGAAGGGACTTGGGGGTGTGGGCTCACTAGCGCACCCGTGTTAAAATTTCTTTCATCCTGGAGTTCCCTCCCTTGCCCAGTACGGAAGCAAATAAGACGCGGATCTTTAATCGAGACGAGGAGATAAGACTGCATTCACATTCGCGCTGTGCAGCTAGTCGCCACGGCGTGCCCACTCCCCCCTCGGAGACGGCCGAGAGTGCGTGCTGGTAGGGGCGGAGTCTCTGCGTCTCTTACCAGCGCGCACTATTTCGCAAGGCCTTGAGCGATTCTAACTTAATATAACGCGCTTATAAGGCATTTCCGCAAAAAACGACTATGATATTCGTTCTTCCCATGGCAGATTACCCCTAGTAGACCTAGTTTGAACAAGATTTAGTGCGGTACAAAAAGTACACTAGTGCCCTATTGCCCCACAACGTTGTAGCTGCAAGGGCCACTATCTCCTTCCAATTCGAATAAGAATGCTATAATCGTTTATTGACGAAGAAGGTTCTTTTCGTTCCCGTCTGCAGGTTCAAAAACAGCAAAGGAACATAAAATGTAGATCTATTTAAGAACGTCGGAAAATGGTTTCAGCAGAAGTGTCCTACCGCTTTTAATTCGCACTTAAAACTAATATCTTTCTCTTGATGGAACCTAAGGATCGTAGGTACACTTAGTGTTACTCGCGAGATGGAAGGTCTTATATGTGCGTAAACATTGTATTGCATTCCCACCCTTGATCGAGTCACGGAACAGTTCAGCTCGACACTCGCCGATACACTTACAACCGGAAAAAAAACCCCTCCGAATTGTCCGGGGTGCAACGCCCACTGCCGCGCGATTCAAACAAGGTTTTTATTAACCATAGAACACCCTTACTACAGGCTTTATACGTTGGAGCCAGGGAGGACACTAACGACGCTCTATGGGATTTTCTGCCCATCAGAAGCCCCCACCCCCCACCCTATTTGCGACGGAGAAGCATGCAAGCAAATATCACTAGCTGCAGCGACTGATTAGCAGAAGGATAGGCAACTCGGTCCCGTGACGATTTCCCTGAATTCCACTCCGAAACTACGGTGATTAACTCAGACAGGTCCATTTCCGGTTGTAATTTTATCAAACACTCAGCTCGACGAGGTTAGGGTTCGTTGCGATGGCGTCGCAGCCGCCATTCGGTCCCGCTACGATCATAACGGAGCACAACGAGAAGAAATAATAGAAAAAAAAAACAGAAAAAAGACGCGACGGACGGCACACCGCCGCCTGAGGGCATGCCCATGGATGGCACGTAAAAACACCCCCACGTGCAATCGATTGGGTCAGGCCTTCGCGACGGAGCGCGCGCACCAAGCAGTGCAGTGGAGCCGACGACGCGGCATAGTCCACTGGCTTAAGCAGCTTCGATGGAACTGGAAACGATTACAACACTTGGTGCAGTATTTATTAGCACACGGCAGTACTACTGAAGACCGAATAACCCGTGCAACGTGCGAGCAACGGATAACGCGTAGTATCATGTAGTATCTGATGTAATTCACTTTGATAATGTACATGTCCATGTACATTGATACAAGTGATGTAATTTAATTTGATCTTTTTAAAGCATTCGATAGGATCGACCATTCTAGAATTACGCAAAACCCTGAACATCTGAAGTTCCACCCTTAGTGTGTAAATGGATACAGAATTAACTTTCAGAACGTAGTGTTCATGTCAAGATAGGAGCTACTTTTTTAGTCTGTAAGCTAGTGAAGAGCAGATTTCCCCAGGGAGGGGTCCTTTCTTCAGTTCTCTTCGCTATATACGTAGCTGAGCTGACGTTAATTCTTGACGAAAGCGGCGTTCTTGTAAGCAGTTTGCAAACGATATCAAGATCTATAGGAAAATTGAATGCGGAGAGAATACATCGTGCATTGGAAAAGTTCTATGAGTGGTCAAATCTGGAAGTTACCTCTTGCCTCCGAGAAAAATGTACACATGAGATTGAGAGGGTCGGAGTGCTCTGCTCGTTAAGCGTTGCAGTTCACGTACCTTATCCTTCGATGTTTTGGAATAGACGATAAACAACGTTTAGTGCACGCATATAAAACATGTGTAAGACCAGTAGTGAAGAGCGGAGACTCTAAACCTAAGGCCAAAATTATGAAGCCAACTCAAACTACCACGTTTCATCCCTGGAAGCCTTCCATTTGATAACCGTGGAACTCCAACCTTTGACATTATCACCAAGGGCATGTAGATTCCTTCAGCTTTCATTAAGATTAATTCTGAGCAGGGGTAACTGTTTAAATCAGGCATTTTGGACCAAACCCATATAATAACGTCGAAATTGGTGCGATTCTTCTAAAAAACGTGGATTTCAAGAGGTCTGTATGAGCAAAACTGAGTGTGTGACGCATACACTCAGTAAGCAACTGCATTTACAACCACGAATCGTAAGAGCAGTTTCAAATTGCATTTGTTTAGCATCTACCGTGTCTCAGTTTCGTAACAGCTCTTGCAAAGTGCTTTTCCTTAGCGTTTACTGTGAAATACGACGGTCGTGAATGTAATTTCGAATTACGTTAAGTCGGCACTGTCTTCCATAATGTAAACTCCTGTCCTCCTCGAAGCTGCTAAGTCAGTGGACTATGCCGCGTGATCGGCTCCACTGCACGGTGCGCGAGCGCGCCCCATCGCGAGAGGCTGACCCAATCGATTGCACGTGGGGGTGTTTTTACGTGCCATCATGAGGCGAATGAAGCCGACGCCGCTAACACGCACGCAGACGCCTCGCACTCCCGCGAATTGCAGTGGAGCACCTTTCCCCACTGTCAGCTGTTACCTGTCGTCCCGTTGATCATTGAATTGCTCGAGCGGGTGCCAGCAATGTCTCCATTCGTCCCTGTCGCGTGCCAGAGTGGTCCAATGGATTCTCCTCGCTCGAGGGACACGAAGAGCGTCATATCGGTCGTTCAGGGCTTTAACGAAGAAGTCCGACCAACGCGTTGGTGGGCGTCCTGGTGTTCTTTTGACATCCCGCGGAATCCAGTCGGTGATGGCTCTCGTCCAGCGGGTGTCTGCGAAGCGCATTACGTGGCCGCCCCACTTAATTTTCGACAACTTGGCCCACGCGACAGCGTCTCTGATCTTCGAACGTCGGCGAAGCTCGGAACTCGAACTCCGGAGGCCTTCTCTCACGTGAGTCGTGTCACTCCGAGCATCGTCCTCTCGATTCCACGCTGCGCGACGCTGATCACGTGTTCATCCTGCTTTCGTATAGCCCAGGTCTCCGAGGCGTACGCTAGCGCAGGAAGAACTGTGGATTCGAACCGAGATGGGCACGGAGTCGGACGTTCTTCATCTTCTTCTGCGCTCTTGAAAGCTCCCCAAACCGCTCTTTTCCTTCTGCCCGTCTGGTCTGATATAATACATAAGGAAGCGTTTGTGGACCAGGGGTTTGTAGGTCTGTCACACTTCGGAGTATAAATCGCATGAATTCAAGGAGAAGCTTCGTGCGAAACGTCTTGAATAAACTACCTGACCGTACTCTACTATTCAATTCTATTAGGTTGCCTGAAGAGTTGTAGCGATTTCGTCTGATTCACTTCAAATGATCGTAACTTTCGTCGTACTCACCAGGTTCAGTCGAAATAAGCACCATTCGAGACAACACATTACTTTTTCTTTTTTTTTTTGACGCGACACTGGTTGAATAATTCCACAAGCGAATTGGTCGAAATGCGACAAATTTTAGAAGGGCTGTTTTTGCGTGGTCCTGATTTGCGAATGTTCCGCCAGCGATGAAGTTCTGAGAGTGTTCGAAAAGGTAGTAGTCGGTTGATGCAAAAGGTCTGGTGAGTATGGCGAATGAGGCCTTACTTCAACTCCTAGTTTGTTCCATTTTCGCATGGCGAATTGCGAAACGTGTGTGTGGGGGGGGGGGGGGGGCGTTGTCATGTGGGCAAATTGGGCCTCTTCTGTTGATCAGTGCCGTCTGTATCTCACGCAATTTTCGGTACATCTCGTCGTTTCGTCACAGCAGCACTCTGCTGTGATGGTTCGGGCTGGTTCCAGAAGGTTGTTGTGAATCACGTCGGCCGCCGACCACCACACTATTACCATCGTCTTCTTTTGGTGAGGTTTCGGCGTTAGGAAGTGCCTTGGGGTTCGTCGACATCAATCCGTCCTGATCGTCTTTGGTCGTCGTAGAGGACCCACTTTTCATCACATGTGACGACTCGATCCAAAAACGGGCTGTTTTGATTCCGGAGAGGCAAAGAGGGGATATGGCATCCTATTGCAGAACCCATCTCCACACGTTGGCTGCGACGTCGAAGGAGAATGGTGAGGTCCTGGTCGTGATTCCACTGTACAGCTCGCGAAGTACATTGGTGTACTGAGTAGGAACACCATGTGTGGCGAAGGCTTTGATGACCGCTTCAGTCTCGATTCCGATGGCTAACCGGTGTCAAAAAGCCGTACCCACGGATCAGATGTGTTAGTTGATTCAGCGTGCCCATTCAGTGATCTGGTAAGCTAATCCGTCGTTTACGATTAATTCAAAATTTATTGATTAATATGTATTTGTCCCTACATTTCTTAATTCTTTCTTGAAGCGTAGTGAATGACAGCTCGGTGAGACGGAGATTGGTCCGGTCAATTCACCGTGGTAGGGCTAGCAATGTGCAATTTGTATACATATTCAATTTTGTTAAGGCAAAAAAGTGGTGTTTAGAAGACTTGTATAAACCAGTCTATCTAGGAACTATTAGTTTTGCCAAAAATTTCAAAATTTCTGTAACATTCGGGAAAGTAACATTGTTAAAATATGGCATAGTATAGCATGGTGACATATCTTGTTGGTTTCAGCAGATGGTGTAATAATTGTTCGCGGAATTCGTTCTACTTGTTTTTTTCTGTTTCGTTTAGTTGCACAGGTTAATTTTACAATTGTTACTATCACCAGAAAACGGATGTGTTGACAGATTGAAGGGGAGTGAAACGGAAGGCAAAAAAGCTGCAATAAAAGGACAACATAGTCCATAAGGAAATCGTTTAGGAAATGTTTTGAACACTCGAAAGGTGAAGCCAGGTGTCAGTCTTTTAATCTACCTTCGCTGTTCTCTTTTCTAAAGTAAACAGCAATGCATTCTAATTATAATGCTCTCTTTGGGATGAGCATTCCAGCCCCACGGTGAGATTATTGAGAAAGTTTTGAACACTGTTCTTGTTGTCTCTACTGCTCTTGAAGTCGTTGCCATGCGGAGTGAGGCCAAAGGTTTTTTTTTGAATTTTGGAAACTCCCCTTCACGTTCCTGGCCTTTCAGACACTGTTTATCGAACCTGATGACTGATTGAATTGATCAACGAGGTGGTGACCTACTCGATCTCCGTATTGCTGAAGCAATCTATCCAAATCTGCTAATTTTATTAAGCTTGTAGCGCAGTTTCTGGAATGTTTTTAGAAATCTTTGTTCCTGCTAAACGCCGATGTGATGGTGGATTTTGAAAGGACTGCAACATCTGTAAAAACAAAACTGTATATTCACCAAGCCAATATGGCGATATTCTGTGTGATCCACCGTAGTGGACTTTCTTCACTCCTCAGACATACTCTTCTTCATTTTATAAAGTTTGTAATGCATTCTATGAAACGTATCGGTAAATCTTTGCCTTTCCTAGCCGAGGCCGTGACTGGCGACTTTGAAAGATTTTCTTAAAAATAACAAAGAAACCTATAAAAATGTGGACTTCATTGAGCTGCTAAGGATGCTGAATATGAGTGTGTACTGCTATTCACATTAGAAGAAATGGCGCTCCTTCTCCGACTTCGCTACCACGCGCCCATTCTTCCAGATGTGCCACTAAATTCAGAATTGTCTATCACGCCTGGTGTCTTGCAGTACTCCTGTGGTAGGGCATACTAAAGCGCTCTTGAGCTAGAAGGATATTCATTTTTTCGACTCTCTAGGTGGAGATCCATCGAACATAATGTAGAGCCCATACCCGCATTCCGTCGAAGATCTTACCGTAATGATCCTGTTCATAGTGCGTGGTGGCACTGTCTGTGTCACCAGATGTTGCGTAAAAATCGATTAATGCAGAGCAGCCGCTCAAAAAACGATCCATGTGCTTTACTTGATCGACTCTTGCGGAATATAAGGATGTAATTGCAGGAAGAATTAGGAAGGCCGCTTAAGGCGGAATTTTCACACTTAAGTCGATGATGACATGACGATGGGAAAGTACCATTATCGTTTTCCTACGCCACACAATCGATCTTGCCTGCTCTCATAATGCCGCACAGCTCCGCGACTGCAGTATAAATCCCGCCCTAGGCAAGATTTACTTGTACCTTTCTCACTGAGCAGAATTCGTTAAAAGAACGGTGGATATTTACAGAATTGCAGTAGGGTGCGGCTGCAGCAACCCAATGCTGACAACGATTCTCAGTAGTTTTCTTCTCTTGTGTCAAGTGTTCTAAAGAGATTTTACAAGCTTAGGGGCTGCTTACTGTCTGGGGATGCGATAAGTCACTCAGTCTTTAGAAAGGATTTTGATCTTTTAGCTATGTGTTATCCGTGGATGTTTCCCCACGCTTGCCATCTCCGGCCATAATTCAATGTCAGCTTGATGGAAGGAAGCCCGAGGCGTGATTGTCGAAGGTAGGCTACATTTGTTCTATTTTATTCTTTGATTCTTCTGCGTGAATCTGAGTTATATCTAAGGATTTCATTTTGAAGGATCTCTGGCCGGGCACGGGAGTCTACGTCGATCCTATATATCTACGACTGTTCTGTACGGTACGTAGACATTTAATGGCTTGATTGTTTCGATTTGAACTAGTTCTTTGTTTTCCATACTTTTATAATCAATCTATTACAATTATATGGCTTTACTCATTTATCATTTATGAAAGTATTCCGTCGAAGATGCTGTATAAAAATAGTATTGTATTAGGTCGTCCGCAACCTTCTCAGCGTTTTGAATGATTCACTTTGAACTACCATACCTTTCTCAAAACTTATCGGATTCAGCCGAAATAAGTACCGTTTGAGTCAGCACACTTTTATCAACGGGCCAGCAGTCGACTTATTCCATCAGCGAGAAAATTAGATGGTCGAGATTCGACAAAATCCAAGAAAGCTGTTTTGGCTTGTTCCTGATTGGTGAAGGTTTTACCAGTGAGAAACTCCTGAAAGTGTTTGAAAAGTGGCAGTCGGTAGGTGAGAGATCTGGAGAATATGACGGGTGAGGCAGAACTTCAATCCTTAGTCCGTTCAGTTTTCGAATAGTGATTTGTGAAACGTGTGGACGGGCGTTATCGTGCAAAAGAATCGGGCCTCCTCTGTTGCCCAATGTTGACTGAAGTTCACGCAATTTTCGGTGCATCTCGTCGACTTCCTTACAGTAGGACTTTGCTGTGATCGTTTTGCCTGCTGCCAAAAAGTTGTAGTGGATCACACTCGACCACCACACAGTGACCATTACCTTTTTTGGTGGAGGTTCGCGTTTGAAAAATGAATAGGGGAACCGTCGGCGTCCAACCACTTTCCGGAACGTCTCCTGTTATCATACTGAATCCACTTTTCATCACAAGTGATGACTCGATCCAAAAACGGGTCAATTTTGTTGCGTAAAAGTAGAGAAGAACAAACGAAACGTGACAATTTTTCCGCTCACTCAACTCGTTGGGCACCCACTTTTCGAGTTTTTTCACCCTCCCAAGTCGTTTCAGAGCATCCGCAACAGCAGCCTTACTGACACCTCACTCTTCCGCGATCCCGCAAACTGTTTGGGATGGTTAGCTTCCACCAATTCCTTCAATTCGTCGTTCAGGATTGCTCTAGGTCGATCGCTATGTGGGGGGGGGGGGTCATCTTCGATGCTGATATCGCCGGTCAGAAGTTTACTGAACCACTGACGCACAAACAGTGCTTTCTCCAACACTTTTAGGCCCACACTTGGTTCATTTGTGGAGCTATCTCGGCTGCGGATTGTCCCAATTTGAAGTCAAAGTAAAATATCGTTTAGAATTACTCCTTCGACATACCTCAATAAGCTCTTCAAGAACAGAAATATTAAAACAATGTTGAAGCAAATTATTTAGTCAAATAGAGCGAAAATGTTGTACAGAAAGTAGCATTAATGCGCAATGCAGGTTGAATTTTTACCTAATAGTAGTCGAATGAAAAATAGTAACAGAAAACGCTGAGAACTTTCTGGACAATCTAATAGATCACAGATGTGCCGACTACCGCACCAATTATGCCAAATATCCAATCTGTGTGTGGGCATAGACTAGTGCTTTTTGTTTGCTGGTTTTCAACTGCGCTTCTGAATGCTTTTCAAACAAATATAGGTGTTTATGGCTTATCGCGGCAATGGGGCTTGCGCGGCAGTTAGACGACAGCCGAGGAATTACCTGCAGATGTCCTTCTTTTACTTTCCTGGAGTCTTGGATCTGAAAGGCATCCCAACATGAAGCTACCGATGTTTGGCTATTGATACTACCGTATTTTTCCTCTTCTGGGATTTCTCATATTCTCCTTGGATGCGTGGTAGCGTAGTCGGAGGAAGCGCTGGCTGTCACGCGCTCCGCAAATCGAGGTTCTTGTTTCGGGTTTCCCTCCGACGACAGCCAATACTTTCGTCTGTTCGGGTTTAGTTAATTGGTACAATAGTTGTGTGGGAAGGATAAAACATTGACTTGCTCATCTAGGTTGGTGCTGTGTTATCTCCTGGAGTTATAATGCGCGGCACATTCCAAAGAGGAAGTGATTTCGGTCTTACTTTTAGTGTTTGAGTAACTGCTGGGATGTATTGCCTTTCAAATGGAGTATGTGCTAGAGCATGTAATCGTTATGGTACAGGAAGGAATGTGTGGATGATCAGCCGATTCCAGTGCCCCAGCGGAATATGGTCTCGTGATTTCGGTGTCGTTTCTTCGAATGCTCGCCATCACTTTGTTTCCCCGATAGTGAACGACTATTCGACAGCTCCTTTGGACGAAAGTGGAATGCTGAAAGTTATTTCGTTTATTCCTCCAGCAACTCTACGATAATCGAGCTCCCATCCAACTCCACAGTTGACCTTCCAAAGTGGACATCAGTGCTTCAAAGAATCAGTGAGTTGTTCAAGAGCTGCTTGGTTTATATTCTTGTTTCCGGAACTCGTCAGCATCATCTAGTGTACGGGGCAGATTAAATGACTTTCTAGAAATTGGGGTTTCTAGGTGGTTCTCTAACAGAGGGTGTTCCTATTCTGAAAAACATATCGCAGTCATGAACCTTCTGTTATTGTTACGCATTGTCCCCTTTCAGTTCTTGCGATAAGTTTTTGAAGAAGAATTTTTAAGAAAATTACGCGTTGTCGACTCATCAGCGACTCAAGCCCAAGTGTATGCTATGTGTAAGGAAGGAACCATACCCACGGTGCGGCATTCATATACCTATACCTTACCGTATACCTTACAAACACATTCGTCCGTATGCTGCTAGGTGAAGGATACCCGAACTCCTCGTGGCAATCTTCGCTTAATCACGGCAATTTCTTTTCCTTTACCCTGAGACTGATGTATCCGGCACCTGATCTCTAAATGCGAAATTTGATTCATCGTTGTTTTCCTCTTTTTGATCCCTTCTCACTGTTCATTGTTTCAGTCGGAATTTCGTCTCATGTTTGCCGCGAAGCCAGCTGTCCCATCTGTGTCGATTTCTTTGCGATTCCAAATAGAAGTATGAATGCATATGTCCTCTGGGATATGCTATCACCAGTGAAAAGTGGGTCAGTTTATATTTAATACATCTTTAGCTTTGAGATGATTTGTACGAAACCTGCTGTGACCACTACGCGGCCACATTCCCTCAGTTTATTGCTTTTACATAGCGTTTCTACTGAAAAATTATTGAACCAGTGAACTGTCCTCCCGATTTTGAATTAACCTATCTATCTAAACAGCCAGGTTCTGAGTCCTGTACGTTCGAAGCAAGGCTGTGAGAGCAATCATAGATACTCGAGTTTGCTGATCTAACAAAGGACGATAAAGCAGACCAAGAAAATCACTCAACTTCTATACATTCGTTGAGATACATTCTAAATCTGCTACACCCAAAATGCGATGCTGGGGATACGTACCAAAGACTGAAGTCTTTATATGAAGTATCTATCCTATTCAAAACATGGTTCAAGTTACGCAAAAACTCTGACTGCAACTTGCGACCATTTTGATTACTTTTTTTCGGAGAGATTGCCGTTCATCATTCCCGCTTTCATGTCTCGTTCAGCTGTTTCCATCCAATTTGAGTGCTCCCGTTATGGCTTTCGTCTTTCACATTTTTTCGGTGGAATTTTCGCACATTCCTGCTGATGTCGAAACTCTTATTCGGAATGATATTGCGCTCCGACACGGGGAAGCTGTGTGTCGCGACGCGTCAGCCGGAATTATCAAGATGTGGCCGTCCCTCGTTACGGTAGTTGAGCCTAGTAGTATGATGAGTGTTTCCTAAGGCTACTCATTCAGTTATTATGCTTAGTTGTAGTATAGCTGGCATTATTGTGACAGCTAATGTGACCGCGCCGGGACACCAGCTGCCGTCGACTTTGTGTCATAAGTCATATCCCGGATCTATCCCAGAGGGTGGGAGGAGACTTCACACTATATTTTTAACGACGCGGAATTAATTCATACCTTCAATTATACAATTATATTGGAATGAAAATGAATTGAAATTAGACTTTTTAACAGGGATCACATATGGGTTAGCCCATAAGAACGTTCTTTCTATGCGGTTTTCTACTAGGGATAAGCAACCCTGTTTGTATTTCTCGGTTTGCTAGCGGTGCCCCCTCCGACTAGGATAGACTCCAAATCGCTACCGCCTCCCAGTAATGAAGAGCATCCACATAGTTGCTTCCGTAAATGTATCTTTCTCATGCTGAATAGATTCCTTTCTTTTTTGAGCCCGTCTACGTGTATTCCAAATGCTCCGTGCCGTTCTTGGCAGTTCGCTTTCGACGATGGACAGTCTTGTGTTCACTCGGCAAAGAAATGTGACGTCGTAACGGATTGCGCGTGAGTTTCAGCGAAGTTTTTTTCTGCAGTGAACAAGTCTTTTCGATTTGTCTTTGAAGCTTTTTGGAGTATGGCAGCTTTTCCTTCTTCGGGGTTTGAAAAATCGGAGTCTTTTACGTGACTATTTGTCCATAGATCGCTTCATCGCATATAGCAATTTTTCTAAAGAAAATTGAAACAGAGTCAGTGATGGAGGTTGAAAAGGACGACTGAGTTTACCGTATATTGCCGTAGAGGACGGCTTAACACTCATAGCTAGAAGGAAAAGAACATTACTATATAGTATGACTCGACAATTGAGCGAGTAGCGTTACGAATATTTCCTACGCTTCTATGCTCTTGAGAAGACAAACTTGTCCAATCATTGTCCACTATAAAGCCGTTTTGATCTTTATCAACAAGCTAGAGGTACGAGGAGAGACTTTGCCCTCTTGGTGATACAATTCCGACAAACGAGCACTAGGACCCGTACAACCAGTTGCTATTGTGGTGAGAACCTGTTGCAGTGGTTGTGCCGGGCTGCGCCGATTGGCCAGGTGAGAGCTCCCAGCGCGATTACCTGCACCCCATTGATTCTTCTGTGGAAGTATACCATTAGGCTTAAGGGTCGGCTCCTGTTGCTAGAGTGTTGCATTATTCTTGTGCAGCCGTATATCTACATAAATCTAACTCGTACCTACATAGTATATACAGGTATATACATATAAACATGTTGTCACCACAATAGCAAGAAGTTGTACGGGTTCTAGATAACGAATGTCTGGGAGGCATAAGCCATCCCCGTTAGGATCGACTATCCCACATTCAACTACTGCTCACGGACACTTCAATTATAATAAACATTTTTACCAATTTAAATTATTATTATACTAAGCTATCATGTATATTGAATCTTGAATAGGAGTGGCCTATAGATCTCAGAATAACCCGTTTTGAAGATAACCTATTGTAAGAATTCGCCTTTGCATGGTGCCCTAAAAGAAATTTGGCCATACTATCTGAATATGTAGAATCAAATTGTTATCGTTTCGACTAGAACAGCATTATCATGATTATACTAAAGTGCTGGGAAGCAAAGCGTTTACCGGCGTGTCATGTGCAGAGATTGTGCCGTGTACCCATCTTGTGCACTCCGCTGTTTGTCGTGTTGAAAATGTAGATGCTGTTTACATGCGGATAAATCGTAGAAAAAGCGAAAACAGTCGAAATGAGAGAAAAAACGTGCCACAGTTTTCACGGCGTAACTTAAGGTAAACACCGCTTACGCTCTCGTTTGAATAAGCATTGCGATGTTTTGGATTTGTACACGGCGCAATCTCTCCCAAATTCGTTATATTAGAGTACTTCAGAATAAATCGAAAAGTACTGCCGTTGCCAAGAGGATTAATACTTTGTGTTCATTAAAAAATGTAGTCATTTTGTCTTTCTTAGGCCTCTGTTATACTCCCGCGGGAGCATCCGCGGAACGTCCGCGGACCGAGGGTGCACGTTGGACGGCGGGCGTGGTGAGGCGCGGCGATTGGTCAGGTGAGGAGCCTCGGCGCGATTCCCGCCCTTCTGCGGATGCTCCCGCGGGAGTATAACTCAGGCCTTAAGGCCCCCACAGAGTTCTGCGGCAACGCCGCTCGCCGCAATGGTTAAGGATAGGGCAGGGACGCCGCCGGCGGCGAACTCTGCGTCTCTGCCCTATGGTTAAGCATAGGGCCGCGGCGCCGCCGCAGAACTCTGTGGGGGCCTTTAGACTTCTTAAACTTCTTCTTGGACTTCCTCTCTTTAAGCTCCTTGTACAGGGGAGTTTTTATTCTGGAAAATTCTTAAACAGAGGTCTATAAAGGTTTCCTCAAACATAAAGGTGTTCAATATTTGCTTTACATAAAAAACCTCTACATTTACTTATTAACATATCACAGCATTAACATAATCGTTAAAGTCCTTTGATGAAATATGTCTCTTTTACTTTAAATACTTCAGTTTTGGTATAAACGGGTTTTGCTCGAAATGGAAAAACTTCAGTTTGATTTGAGAAGCTGCCGTTTTAAAGAGAAAATCGTTTGGCACTTCTCGCCCCGCAGTCCTCACGTCTGAGCACTACATTTCAGAGATGAAAGCGATGAATCACCTTTGCTTTGCCGAAACTTTGAGCCCTGATCGGTGGCCATGCGATGATAGTGCCAGCACAACAGACTGTACACTTCTACGTTTTTGCTTTCTTGATGCAACATAACATAAGCAGCCTCCACTGCTGCATTGAAGTGCGTTCCACAGTCCGAGTGGCGTTTATGCTTGCTCTCTCGAGCGTGTCTTTTCAAGTTATTCTTTTATATTTTTTATCGCAGTTGGTGGTAGAAATTCTTAATTGTGTTTTGAAGAAAAGCTTCGATTTTAAGAAAACGGATGCTACGTACAGCTAATTTCAGTTATGCAATGGACAAGTCGACTGCGAAGATGGATCAGATGAGCGGCACTGTCGGTATGAAATTTGTCTCCGCTTTTATTAGTGTGTTTTGGGGATCACCGTCGAGATTAATCACATATTGGGTTGATACCATGTTTGTTTGAAAAAATCGATCAACGCAGCTACGAATCGGTTTCATATTCAAGCGTGGGTCGAGAAGCAGGCGTACTGTAGTTTTTGCAGGCTAAACTTATTGATTGTAAATTAATCGAAAATCGAGGGAGGCTGCTCCTATGGCAACTGGAAGGAAAGGATCGTTGAGAAAACAAGCTGCTTCCTGCTAAATCCTTCAATTCTTGGAGGATCAGCTTGGTTAGAAAACAAATTAGAGAGCAACTGTCGCTAAGTTAGGTGTCTAGAGACGCATGCTTTTACCATATTCGCATAATTTTCCACTCCATGAAACCTGAAACTGCGCAGAAAATGCACAAAATTGAAGCCAGGGTTAAAACGTCATTTCATTCTTGCGTGCGTGTCGGCCCGCAAGCGGCGGCGAATCTTAGTCTCTGCGCCATATTGTTCGACTCGTGCTACCTAATTTGTTACCGACTAGCACCTGATTCAGAAGTGCTCTTCTATACTCGCCGTCTCAGAGTCTAGCCTATTCCTGCGGAAACGACTGTTGTATTCTCTGGCCAGGTGAAACTGATTCAAACGGCCTGTTTTCTTCTCGCCGACCCTTCTTCACATAATCGATAGCCGGACTATGTGAGATCACCTGCTGACCTGCGAGCGATTATGAATACTCCGGTCTCTCACACTTTCAAGTCAGGGAAGCGTCAGCGGGTGGAGACTCCAGAAGGACTGCTCACGTCGCCGGAGCTGGTGAACGTCGTGAAGGAAGTCAACGACTCCACGGGAGTCCCGGAGTGCGTGAAGAGGCTGTTGCTGACAATAACCAATCAGTTGAACACCGTCCTTTCGGAGAATGCTTCGCTGCGTTCTCAATTAGAAGACATTGCCAAAGAGAACGAGCGCCTTAAGCAGCAGTTACGTAGCTATGAGGATAACCTTAGAGTTATGAATGTGCCGCCTGCCGTTGTACCTCCATCTGACACACATATGGAGAATGCTTCCTATAGTGAGGTTGAAAGAAGGCGTTCAGTTGGTGGCGATGTCCGCTCCTTCACGTGAAGCCACTGGAAACTGTTCGCTTTTGCGAGCCGAGCTAATCACGGACACTCGAATGCAGGCGACAGGCCCTAGTGACAGGCCGGCCTATCAACAGCCCATGTCACATCATATGGTTGATGGTGCTGAATGTTTCACGAGATAAGGCTACGGCGTCCGCGGGAGCCGACGCGCATTCGCAAAGCCCGGCGAGTGTGAAAAGTATGCGAGGGTCCCTCATGCGAGGACGGCATCCGGGGGGGGGGGGGACTGAGCTAGTTCAAAAGTCCCGCAACGTAAGGAAGACCCGCGTAGCAACGCTGAATGTGGGCACGTTGTCGGGCTGCTCCTTTGAGTTGGCAAAGGCACTGGAGCGAGGGAAGATTGACTTGTGTGCGGTGCAGGAGACGAGGTGGTCCTGTAGTAAGTCAAGGGACATAGGCCGAGGCTATAAAGCCGTTCTGTGTGGCAGTCTCAGGACCACCAGCGGTGTTGGCACAATCGTCTCTGAACGGTTTCGAGACGCGATTGCAAGCGTGGAACGTTTCAATGACCGCTCGATGAAGGTCGTAATCGCTGCAGAACGGCGGCGATATCATCTTTTCTCTGCATCTGCTCCACAGACAGGCTCTGAGCGAGCCAAGGATGAATTTTGGAGCCTGCTTGATGAGAAGACAGCAGAAGTGCCGTTATAAGACGTAATCGTTGTCGCAGGTGACCTGAACGGACACGTTGGCGCTGCGAAAGACGGGTACCGCTGTCATGGTGGTCTCGGTTTTGGTTCACGTAACGCAGATGGTGAGCGCATCCTCGAGTATGCGGAGTCGCACGACCTCACCATCGTGAACACCAGATTCCGAAAACGTGAATCCCACCTTATCTCATTCTACAGCGGGAATTCTAAAACGCAGATCGACTTTGTCCTTGTGCGAAATCGTGACCAAAGGCTTGTCACGGACGTGAAGGTCGTGCCGTATGAAACGGTCGCCACACAATACCGCCCACTGATCTGCACTATGGAGATCACACCACCGATGTTTAGGCAGGTTGAACGGAGCGGTCCGTTAAGGATCAAGTGGTGGCGTCTGAAGGAAAAGGAAACAGCTGTGACTTCGCGCATTCGGTTGCCGACGGTCACGACCGTCGACGAAACATGGAAAAATGCCGGCGTCGCGATTCGAACTCGACACTACGAAACCGGGACGGCGTAAGGTCGATAAACAGACATGGCTGTGGATTAACGAAGTTAAGGAAACGTCCGAGAGAAGAAGAGAGTATACCACGCATTTCTCGACGATAAGATGACGATGGCCAAGGAAGCCAAGAAAGCGGCTAAGAAGGCGGTAGCCGTTGCAAGAGCCACTCATTACGATGATATCAAAGGGAGGCTTGAGTCGCGCGATGGCGAGCGATTTCTTTACCGACTCGCGAAGGTCCGTCATCGCCAGACTGAGGATCTTGAGAGGTTCTTTAGCATCAACGATGAGAATGGTCATCCACTCATGGACCGCAAGATGGTTTTGAACCGATAGCGCACCTACTTCGAGGAAGTCTCGACAATAGAGTTCGCTCATCCGAGCATTCCATCTTCTTCTCCTGTACACGGTCCCGTTCAGAAAATCACCGTAGATGAGGTAGAAGGGGCTCTAAAGAAGACGAAGCCGGACAAGGCAACGGGCCCCGATGAATTGGCAGCCGACTTATGGAAGTCGAAATCCTGGTACCAAACGAAGAGGCTACCGACGTTCTGCAACCAGGTTATTGCGGAGAAGAAAGTGCCCGATATTTGGCAGAGAAGCACGACGATTCGGATTTCGAAGAAGAAGGGCAGTCCTGCAGACTGCTCCAATTACCGTCCGATTCGCTTGCTTTCGTACAGCATGAAGATCTTCGAGCGGATTGTCGACGGGCGCATTCGTGATGTTGTCCAGCTCTCTACCAATCAGTACGGTTTCGTAGCTGGTTGTGGCATAGTCGATGCCATACACGCCGTTCGTCTTCTGATAGAAAAACACCGGGAGAAACAGAAGCCGGTGCATCTTGCCTTCCTGGATTTGGAGAAGGCCTTTGATCGCGTTCCGCGTGAAGTGATATGGTATGCCTTACGGGAACATGGAGTCCCCGAAGAGCTCATAGAGTGGGTACGAATACTGTACTCTTGTCCAAAGAGTCGAGTGCAAGCTGCAGCAGGCACGTCGATGGAGTTTCCCATCTCTATCGGAGTACATCAAGGGTCTGCGCTCTCCCCTCTACTCTTCGTGTCGTTATGGATGCCATATCGCGTGATCTTCAGCAGTCAGTCCCTTGGACGCTGCTTTATGCTGATGATGTAATGCTCACTAGGGAAGATAAGATTGAACTCCAGCGGCAGGTACAGCTTGGTGCGATCGCTTGGAGAGATTTGGACTCAAACTTAATATCAAAACCGAGTATATGACGACTGACGAAGATGAGTCCAGCTCCATTAAGGTAAATGGCATTGAGCTGCCACGTATTCAATTACTTGGGATCAGCAATCGCGTCCGATGGCAGTTTACTCGTTGAAGCCAACTCACGCGTGAATGCAGCGTGGTCCAAATGGCGCTCACTGACGGGAGTGCTCTGCGACAGGAAGATACCAGAGCGTCTAAAGTCGAAGATCTAGAGAGCAATCGTCCGACCTATTTACGAAACTGAGTGCTGGCCCGTTACCAAAGAAATTGAAGGGCGCCTCAGCGTAATGGAAACGAAGATGCTGCGGCGGACGGCCGGAGTTACGCGTTTGGATCGAGTACGCAACGACTCCATACGGCAGAGGTTCGGTGTCACCCCGATATTTGAGAAGATGCGCGAAGCTCGTCTGCGATGGTACGGCCACGTCCTTCGCGCAAAAGGTGACACTGTCCGAAAGACTGGTCTTAACCTTGATGTGCCCGGTAGGCGGCCACGAGGGCGACCAAAACAGCGGTGGCTTGATACGCTGCATCAGGACTTGAAGATGGCTGGGTTGCACCCTGATCAGGCATTTGATCGGGAAAAGTGGCGCCAACATTTCAGGAAAGCGGACCTTCAACTTAGCGGGACAAACGCTTAAAAAGAAGAAGAAGAAGAAAGAAGGCGTTCAGTTGTGATTGGAGATATTCCTGAGTGTCGTTCTGAGTTTTTACGTGATTGTCAGCAGTACGACTTTGATAGTGTTGTTAATATTTTGTCTCACCTTGATGTTGATTGCTTTCCTCACCCAGCGCCGGTCGCCGGCTTCGCCGGCAACCAACGCTGGGTAAGGAAGTATCCCTAGCGTCGAAGTCGTACATGTTCAAACGAACGCCTACTACAGATCGAATGATGCTTTGCTGAATATCAGTAACATCCCAGTACAACACTCAGGGAAATGTCCGCAGCACTCCTGCTTCGTCTGGGGTTCTGTTCACAGCCTATTGCAGCTCGTCAAGCCTATCGAATTTCTGACGTTCCTGTCCAGTCGTCGTGCTTTAAGCCATGAGGTGTGGTGAATTTCGAGAAGGGTGACTTACGACAAAAAAAATACTATCCTCGTCTGCATATAATAGTATGGAAACTGGTCAAAGCACTGCCGAATGTTGAGGACCAAGGTGCAAGACTTGGTTAAAACCGTAGTCGAACTGAGCGTAGGTCCGACGAGCTTTCTTCGCTGACCTCTCCTGGTCCACCCCTTAAAATTGGAGGACCTGGCAGGTAGAAATAGCTTAGTCATCCAGCGCGCGAAGTACGTATGCTCTTGAGATCAAAGTGAACAATTTCCAAATCAAAAGAAGCGTCTTCCAGACCAAGACATTGACCAATCAATAATATCGGTTGATATTGATTGCTTGATGGAAGCTTCAACATGGTGGCTGATTACCTGGTCAACCTTCCGTAGGTCATCATAATCACGGAACACTCGCCCGATTAAGTCTGGCGAGAACCAATAGCTCCGCTCAAGCGATGGAAAATATCGATCGATATTGACTTTCTGAACGACTAATAGGACCGACTGCCCGATCGAAACACCATCGGCCACAACAATATGCCGTTGCTAATGTTAGATAGCTGATCGAGGAAGTACACGCCAACAGATAGGTCATTCGAAACCTCATGAGTTGTTCTTTGATTTCCATCCCTCTGGTAGTTGGTCGACAAACACCCTAGATGTGATCAACATGCGCCATCTACAGAGACAGGTCAGATGTCGTTGGCAGTAAACACCCGCTGTCGCCGCGGGCCTCGGGCAGCGCGGCGAGCCTTGGATAGCGCGGCGGACCTCTTACAGCGCGGTGGGCTTCAGAATGATAGTAGTGATAATGATAAAGATGATAATGATGACTCCGTAAACACAGTAGATGCTATAGGCCGATCAACGTCTCCCGTCAACACCTCATTTGCCGTCAGCAGGGCAGACCTGCTGTCGCCGCGGGCCTCGGACAGCGCAGCGAAGCTTCAGACATGACTCATGCCTCTCCCGATTATATATAGTAAAGATATCTATGAAACCTACTATGGGTTGATTTGTTCACGAACTTGTCACCACAAGCCGTTTGCAGACCAAGAACGCGTACAAGCTGCCTTGATAATATTACTGGCGGTCACAAGTGGAGGGCCAGGCATATCCCAAGATGAATTGCTTAGGGCCGAATTAAGCGCCCTTTTCCACGATGCAGGGTGTAGGTAGCATACGAAAGAGGTATCGCCGCCGACGACGATGGCAGGGGCGGGGCTTATTCCCAACCCACGTTAAGGGACAATTTCTCTACCTGGCTACCAAGAGATAAACACGTTCCTCTTCTCTCTGCTTCTGTACATATTCCCTATAAACCCACTGAACCGCACATTTTAGTGCATCGGCCTAATAAGCCATATTGTAAGTCTCTCGCGTCCCTAGGCCTAGAGCCACAAGTCGATCTATTGCAGATCGCATTCTCTAGAATAAAGAGAATCGTAAGTCTCTCGCGTACCTACGCCTAGAGCAGCAAGTCGATCTATTGCAGATCGCATTCTCTTTAATAAAGAGAATCGTAACTCTCGCGTCCCTACGCCTAGAGCCGCAAGTCGATCTATTGCAGATCGCATTCCCTATACTAAAGGGAATCGTAGGCCTCTCGCGTACCTACGCCTAGAGCAACAAGTCGATCACAAGTTCGATCGCATTCTCTATTTAAGAGAATTACTCTCGGTTCACACCTTGAGTTGGTCCAATTACGACCACAGCCTCACTAAGAGACTACAAGACTTCCGTATACATTACGAGGAGCAGGAGAGAAAATTCTCACTCCGTTTCTTGAAAAAGCAAGAACGACACCTTTTTTTGAAAACAAAATGGCGCTTCATTTTTATAAGACGCCTATTGTATTGAGTGCGATGACACTCAAAAGCCTGGTCGATCGTTACAGCGATTATACCGCTGTGGTAGATTTCAGTACCATAGATGAAGAGACCTACGAAAAATGTAGGTCTACCATAGCCCTCTTACAAAGCGGGATTAAGCAGATCAGAGAGGGGCAAGAAAAGCTCAAAGTTGTACGAAGAAGTCAGAGTCAGAGAAGAGTACAATAGCTGTAAAAGCAGAACAGAAAGAAAGGACATCATGCATGAAATCGAGCAGATTGAAAATGAATCGAAACTGCACACTACCACAGCAGAATCTGATGATCTTATGTTTAAGCTTATTGCCCGTATTGATGAAGCCAAGTGCGTACGTGACAGAATGGACGTGAAATTGGGTTATGTTACGCCGAGAGCCCAGCGGATCGAAGCCAACAATTTGAAAAATTCTAATGCAAACGATCGCGAGGACAGCTGCGTTCAGAGCAACTCTGACAATGCTGCAGCAGTCATACCCGCAGAGAACGATATTCCTGATGCTAGTGGAAGTTTAAATCACACATCAGCAAGACCCTGTAGATCGATCAGATCGGGAGGAATTTCCTGAGTATTGGGCAGTTTTTGAATCTCTTGTCCACAAAAGCACTGAGTTGGACGTAATGGAAAAAATACTGCTGCTCAAGGAAAGCCTAAAAGGCAGGGCGCAAAATTCCATTAAAGGAACTCGACTTGTGCCAGAAAACCACAACTGGATAGTCAAAACGTTGTGCGACAACTACAACGACAGCGCTGCAAACTGTCCCCAAATTGTTCAAAACCTCGTAAACATGAAACCAGCGAGCGGTTCAGCTGAAGAATGCTCCTTCATATATGATGAAATTCAGGTTCTAGTGAACCAAATGGTCTCTGCTGGATACGATGTCCGTAAAACGTTCGACCCCATGTGGTCTGAGACTATTCTAGCGAAGTTTCCGCGGGACATTGTCAAAGCAGTTCTCATCCTGTTCCGTACGCAATCTAATCAAAGTATTGAGGACCTCATGAGTGCTCTCAAAAATGAGATAGCGGCAAAAGGATACGTCGAAAGCCGCATAGGTCACCAGACGCACGACAGAGTCAACATGGTTGAGCGCACCTACTTGTGACCAATAATAACGACAGCTGTGTCTTTTGCCATAGGGACAATCATCCATCGGCGGCATGTCGCATAGTATCGGATCTAAACAGCCGCCGAAATACCATAAAGGACGGCAACTGTTGCTGGAAATGTTTCTCGTCAAGCCACAACAGCTTCGACTGTCTCAAACCAGACTGCTCTCAATGTGGCCAGCAGCACCATGTTTCTTTATGCTTTAAAAGATATTCGCAATCAAGGAGCCGGAATAGAACATGGGTCACGCCTCAAGATCAGAGGCACTGGGCAGGTCAAAGTCAGCCCAGGCCACTGTATAATCGTGATACCGAGCGCCGCAGTGAGAATGTGAAGTATCCGAACAGTAGTTCCCAAACATATGAGGAAGTTCAGCGATTCCCTGGGATTCAAAATGAAACCACCCCTTCACAGCTGATCCTAATGACAGCTGAGGGAAACGTGTGGAATCCCAGAAAAAAGGCGTACAGTAAAGCCCTATTTTTCTTTGACTCTGGAGCACAGAAAACTATTATAGAGGAGGCTCTAGCTATAGAGCTTGGTCTACCCCGAGAGTCCACTGAATTCTGCACGATGTCCGGCATTGGAGACTACGTCGAGAGGTTTGAAAGCCATATCGTTAACGTCAAAATGGAGGCAGCCTTTGGCGAGGAATTAGACATCAAATTTCAGACCAAGCCTAAAATCACCAAGGGCTTTCCAAGTGTAAAGCTTGAATTCTCGGATATCGAGTTCTTGAAGGTTCATAACATATGTCTTGCCAATTCGAAATTACGTGGCGAACATCAGATTCCTCTTATTCTTGTCGGCCTAGATTACCTTCACGAATTCGTGACTACCCCGACAAGTGGAATGAAAACTCCTACAGGATTACATATTTCAAACACTGTTTTTGGACCCACAATATGTGGTAAAGGAGCAATCTCCTCGGCCAGTCTAAATAATACCGTCTGTTATGAAATGACAGCAATTTTTAAACCTAATGAAAAGGTAATTGGAAGAGAGATATGTAATTTCAGACAAACAGAACTCTCTAAGCAGGAACCGCGAAGATATAGCTTGTCATTTGAACACGATAGTGTAAGCGTTCTAACTACGCTGAAAAAAAGCATCACTAGGTCACAAAATCGAGATCGATGTCTAGAGGGAATCCGAAAACGATGCCCTAGTTGGCAAAGACCGTGGTCCGAGAATGGCAAGGTCATGTTAGTTGAACCAGTTCTGTTGCCTAGAGGTAGGCCTTCTCGCCATCCCAGTTAGCAGAGGTCATAACACCATCTGTTGCGATAACAAGGCCCGCTAAAACCCGAAAGCCGAACATGTTATATTCAATGCCAAAAATGCTGCAAGCAAACAGGGGCTGCGTTGGCGAGAAATGCTGCCAACGTCACCATATAAGTATATAAAGCATCCCCATATATGCACCATCCATTTAACTGTGAAGGTAATTTATGCAACTGCTATAATAGTATTCATGCAGTTCGGTAGAATGCGGGCTCAAGGGCCACGCTCACACCAACGGTCGCCCCGTCCATATCGATTAAAACTCATCCCAGACGACGGCGGATAGGCCAGCGTATAGCCTATCATCTACCCAAGCGGGTCACAGGTTCAGGCGGCTGCCTGGCCACCGCCGGCGATGGACCTCCACGCATGCATGAGATGTGGTCACATCCTGAAAGTTGCGTATGCATAACAAACGTACCCTAATCCATAGTTTGTCGCTTCCATTGAGGTGGCTGGACGAGGTCCCCAAGTAGTTGTCGTATCCATGGCGGATATCGCAAGAGACGGGACGCGCAAAGTGGCCAAAACATATGGGTGGCCGCGAGGCGATTCCGTGCGGCGTATGTCCCGCGGGTCTAGTCCCAGCTTCCAATTTGGTTGAGGAGTCTGAGTGACATACGAACCCACGGCAATACCCAGTTCTCACAATCAGTTTCTTCCATGTGGCCCGGATACTTGCGGCGCCCAACCACCACCCAAAAATCGCGCCCTTAACTAAGTAATCGAGCGCCTGCACTAGCTGTATGCTCCTGGGATTCCCACATCATGTGGCTGTCGTGCATGCAAGACGAACTCGCCGCCGCATGGTCAATATACCCTTGCGGCTGTGGCGTATGTGGCGCGGGTCATGACGCGGGTTCAATATATCGTAAATGTGCAAGAAACCCTCTTTATAACGCTCTTCATCTTCATCTTCCCCTTCTCCTGTCTTCATCACTCAACAAGCAGCTCCCTCGCCCCGTCGTCAAACTTCAACAAGCTGTCCTGCATGCCTTCTACTGTTCTGCTGCCAACTCCACCTCCCGTCCAACTCTGAAGCCGCCGCAGTCTACACCGCCCGACCACGATCGAGTCTTCAATTCGTCGCCACGTCGATCTTCAAAATCTACATGACATGATCTATTATTTTGTACTCATTGAATGCATTTATGTAGCGCCGCGCTGGCAGTATCGCCGCCGACGACGATGGCAGGGGCGGGGCCTATTGCCAACCCACGTTAAGGGACAATCTCTCTACCTGGCTACCAAGAGCTAAACACGTTCCTCTTCTCTCTGCTTCTGTACATATTCCCTATAAACCCACTGAACCGCACAAAAGGTATTTTAGTTTTTACTGATAGACTATTGTAACGCATTAAACACGTACAGCTAAGCAGTAATGAATACAAGCAAAATGGGCACAGGTTCAATCTAAATGAGTGGAGAAAGCTACCTCCTACAAATTTTTGATGTGTGTTTATAGAAACGATTTTCTGAAAGCATTTTCTGTACGCTGGTACTGGTGGTACCTCCGTAATGTTAAGGAATTGATCCTCTCTATTAAAAGTCAAAATATGCAATTGAACTGTACTAAACGGATTCCCCACCGCGCATATGGGAGCTTTATTTTAATCTAAGATTGTCCTTTAGGGACATTCTACTTCTGCTTTTCTAGTTTTCATATCTCTTTGCATGTGTATTGGACTGCACAATGGCTAGCCTGTAGAAAGCTGGTATTTCATCCATCGCATTCGACGTTCTCCTTAGATCTTGGGGTACTCCCGAACAGCAGTATCAGCCCGCATGAAGCTGCGAAACTAATATTGTGATGCAGACTTTATACGGCTGAGGCGGCCTATCATAGAAAAGTCAAGAGGCGTTGGAGGAGCCATTCATCCAAGGATCATTCTGTTTGGCCACAGCCTTAATTCAAAAAGAAAACCGGACGATTGATCAGTAAAACAACCCAACAATGGAAACTTACAAAATATGTACCGGCAGGTTGCTCTTCAATGAAGGAAATGTGAGCGATTAAGGGGTGAATGAGTCTCACATTCTCTCCCTCCAAGGGCGACTTATGAATGTTTCTATACTGTTAGTTGGGCTGTTTTATACATCCTTTGTCTCGTTCTTCCCATTCGTTTTAATGGCAAACATTTGAACATTTGTGAATTGTGCTGTGGAAATGTGCTTAGATGAACAAATTCTCAATCTCTCCTTATCTTTTCCAGACTTTGATTAAGGTGATCATGGTGAAACAGAGTAGAGCTTGCAAAACAGTTTTACTTTCACAGCTTGATGGTCTTGTTTGCGGAATCTGGAGAAATTGCCGCTTCTTCCTTGCCATCCAAACCGATGTCAGTTCGCAAATCGAATTGAGCATCGGTTTGGATGACAATGAAGAAGCGTTTTTTTACTGAAGTTTTGTGAGAATCCCATAGGGCCCTGTTAAAGTGACTGCACTGCGTTTCAAAAAACCCCATTAAAGTCGTTAGAAAAGATTTATAATTTGACAGCAGTCGCGCTTCATGTCTGCTGTTGAAACTAGAGCAGTTTAAGCCCAGTTTTATTTTTGTTGTTTGTTCGTTATCCGTTTTTCCGTTATCCGGCGATTTTTTGGGCAAAATTATCCGTTATCCGTTATCCGGGTTTCAAAATTTTGTTATCCGCTCATCCCTGATACAGATCTGCCCCTGACATTAATAGCTGAGCCCTTATTTTTGATTACCTACCTCATCATTAGTGTAGGATTTGAAATTCCCAATTCTGATAATTTTCTAGGCTAACTATAGTTACGATGAGTTCGTCCACCTTTGAACGGTATCTATAGCTTGCTGAAGTCATTATTCACAAGTTTTTGTTTGAGGTTAGGTAGTCTGCAAATTTCTAGTATTTCGCATTGGAATCCTGTGATAGAACTGGCAGCTTATGTTATGTGCAATCCGCGGTGTGCGCGGGAGACATAGAACTCCTTAAAGAATATATTCCTTGAAGTCAATATAAGTTCATACTTTGTTTGCTTTTTCTTCATAGGTTCTTTTCTTCTGCCTGGTTTCTCTTTTAGGCTTTGATCTGGAGCTTCACTTGATCTCGTCGTACCAGAAGTAACAGTAGTTGAAGTAGTAGTGGTAGTAATTGTGGGTCTACGTGGTTTCTTTCTTGTAATCTTTTTCGTATGTGGTCGCGGAGGTAGCCGAGGCGGACGTAACACGGTCGGAAGTCGAGGTGGTTTTGGTCGCGGTGCTGCTGATGGAGGAGTATAAAGTAATGGTGGTAGGATAGGCAGAGTTGGCACTGGTGGAGGTAACACAGGTGGAGGTGGCAGAGGCACTGGATACACACGTGGGGGCTCCACTGGTTGAGCCGGTTGAAGCGGAGGTGACGGTGAATTTCGATGCGGTTTACCTCTGCGTGGTCCATGGGGTTGCTTAGCCTTTCCGCCCTAAAAGCTGACAATAGAAGAGAGATATATCCTCTAGCCAGTAATAAAAATCTTACATGTTTGCCTTCATGTAGATGTCTCTCTGGACCATGCACATTTGATCCGTGTACGCTTGTGCGATTAGCAGCGTAGCTGGCGTCTTCCTTAAATTCGGCGACTATTTTAATTACCCGCACGTAATAATAAAATAAGAGTGCACTTTGGCGGAAGTAGTGAACAGAGGAAGGTATTTTTCTTATTTATAACGTCCGTAGAATCGAAGTGAGACACTAAATGAAGCCACGCTACTCGGAGACTTTGGAAGGACATTTTTTCATATATTTTTGCTACAGTACTTCGGTGACGGGAGCATATATCTCCTGCGACGCTACCAGTGACAGAGTTGCTGGCGCGCTCGGCTACAGTGTTGCGCGGTTGCCAAGCAGTGCGTAGCACCCGCCCAGCACATTCAACGAATGTCGCTGTCGGCGACGCCTCGCCGAAGTATGATATATGCCTTAGGCCTAGTTTAGCGTGCGCGCGACGCGCGACGCGATGCCATGTGTAGCCGAATTGATCGAGCGACGCGATTGATCAATTCGGCCACTACACATGGCATCGCGACGCGCGTCGTGCGACACTAAACAAGCCCTTAGGCCTATGGTATACTCCCGTCCACCGCAGCGACGCGACATTGTACAGCGACGGCGATGCCTCGCGACGAGCGGTCGAAACAAGTGCAAAAATAGTGCACGATAGGCGCTTCCCCCTCCGCGATCGTCGCTCGTCGCTGTGCACTGCACGGCGACAAGCGACGACCAGCGACGGCCGTAGCGCGGGAGTATGTTCAGTTCCCGCCACTTGGAGGTATAACACCCCTATGCGACGCGTCACGGTTGCGACGGCGCGGCAACTGACAACCTCGACAACCACTGCGCCGTTTGCCACTGCAGCGAAGGCGCATCATTGGCAACCCGAGCCCGCCGCCAGAGCGACGCGTAAGTATACCATAGGCCTTAGTGTGGCTACCGCACTGCCGCTGCGGGGTGCATGCGGCTTATGACTATTGGGCCGCGCGCGGGAGGAAGGACATAAACTGACCATCAAGATGGCATCCAGCGATGAAAGTACGCCCTGGCCAAGTGGGGAGGGAGGAGTTGTGCTGATGTGAATATGACTTTCCTCCATCTTGATTGCTACAGTCTCATATTCAGTGAACGGCACCATTGGAAGCACAGCTTTCTGTCCTAAGAAATCCATGCCTAGGAGGGATTGCTTCCCTCTTAATCCGCATACCGCCCACGATTGCAGCGAACCTGGGGTCTAACGTGGAGAGTATCAGGCTCCAGTCACGATTAATGACAGTTGGTTGCTCTGTCGCTGATGGGTTCGCGGAAGTATATAAGAAGCCTCATTGCCACTGACCTGCCACTACGCTCATTAATATCCCTCGCCGCGCTTAAACAGGCTGAAGACTCACTCACTCTCTAGAACCGCACTTCTGCAGATTTCCACTAAGCAATTACACAAACTTCGCTTCATCACACGTTACAACCTCAAGTCTACACCCTAGTTAAGGTGTAGTCTATTACCGTATAAGAGTACCAAGAAACTTTACGAACTCACAAGTAGGAATACAAGTAAACATAATTGAAACACGAGTTGATATTCTGAAACCAGGATTACTGCGTGGCTAGGCATTGAAGATGAAGAAGTCACTTTATCTACATTATACTTCTTAAATAGTGAGAGGAAGCACGAAGTAGAGCCGACGCAAAAGTTCTATTGAATGGAACTGGGGAGAAAATGTCCGCAACTGTGGAAAAAATGCCTGCAACCAGAGGAGAAAATGCCCGAAAAAATTCCAGGATCGACGTACAGTACACCTGAACGAATAGTGTGGTCGTGTAGTATAGAAAACACATATAGTACACCAGAGTATAACATCATGTGAGAAATAGCAAAGATGTGATGGTAAAGCAAATATACCTTTGTCCTTGGGAAAAAAATTTCGAATTTCGAATGATCGAATAATATTCGATTTTCAAAATTTCGAATTTCGAATGATCGAATAATATTCGATTTTCAAAATTTCGAATTTCGAATAGTCGAATATTCGAATAATCAAATGAACACTATTGTTTACTGTCGTCACCCAGTGGTTGACATTTAATTATTTTTTATTACCCACTGTGAAGGAAATGGATGGCTGCTCCATCCGTTTCCTTTACGAGACCAAAGGACAATAACAGCGGTATAATGGCAATGAAGCACGCTTTGCTTCCCTAAGAATTCGTGCACCGAGAAGAGAGAAACACCTTGGGTAGGCAGAGCTAGATTGTTATAGGTCTTTCTCTATATGTTGCTATCTTTCCTTATGTTATAGCGAAGCTTCCAGGTGGTAAAAGAATGATTATCATGGGCGGAGAAATGACACAAAGGCGATCTGGTGCAGAAAGGGCGCACTGGAGTCTCATGAATGGCATTCAGTTTGTGTTCTAGTTCCGTTGAAGAGAAACGGACAATGGAATCTAATCTGACAAGACACTACGACTTGGACAGTGTTAGAGCGAAAATGGGGATGGCTCACTTTCATAGGAAACGAAGTATGACTGGCTCTTGTACTCCATAGCCATTGCTCTTCCTCTCTCCTTCAACGTCTTTACTGGCAGAAAGCAGGAGCTTTCTAGGCCCCTGAAAGTTCTACCTCCCTACCGCAGCCCCCTCGGCTCTAATCGTTCCCTTGTTGTAACTGGGGTAGAAATACAAAACGAAGATTCTCCCGTAGTATACTGAAGGTAAAAATATCTGTGTACAGGCATAACCCTAATCACTTGCGATTCACGTGAATGGCCACAGCGCGCTCGACGGCCGTTTACAAGGATGCAGATGCGCAGCGGAGGGCCGCGCTTGCAGCGCTTACTTCGCGTCAACTCACAAGGGAGGTCAATGTACTTCCCGTGGGAATCTTATAAGTGACCTATTGAGCGCTGTGGGGGATTGTCCGAGAGGCACCCCAGTGGTTTAAAACTGAATGCAGCTAAGGGACATTTTATTTAACGAATTTACCGAATTTACCTTTTTAACGCGAAAATTTTTCGTTAAAAAGTGGTCGTTAAAAATTTACCGAAAAATTTAACGCACACCCCTGCTGCCCATCGCCTCCCCACCACTCTCTGCTAATCAAAGGTTTAGGAGCTTGTACACCCACAACTCCGGAGATCGAAAGCAGGTTTCGCCCAAACGTCGTCTAGAGGGCTAATTGAGGTGCTGATCGCAAATCTAGTAAACGTTTTCGCGTGATCGCGTGATTCCACATTTTCATGAGTGATCAAGTTTATCAGTTTGAGTACATAGAATCGCTTTCTTCACCTACATATGTGATCAGACTTGCTTTCCAGTCTTCGACTTTGAGATGGAAAGTAGTGCACGAAAAATGGATAATTTAGAAAAAGAAATGACAGATTCGTGGCAGCAGCCTAAATAATTTCCTAAGGCGAGGGAAGAACGAAATCAGTGGTCATGACAACCCCATCCTTACTCACGAACACACACTATGAAATATCGTAAGCGGCCAAATTGTCGAAATTGGATACCATATTCGTGCTCAGTATCCAAAATAACAGTACAGGCGATGTTTGGGCGAAAAAATCGACCTCCACTCCACTTTTGGAGTCACAATAGTACAACGCGGCCGGTTATTCTGCACCTTTTCTCGCACATAATCACCGTCGCCTATTGTGGTCGACGGTAACACCGAACGCGTTTGCCAGCTTCGTGATCAGAACCTCAGTCAACCCTCAGGACAACATTTGTACGAAATTTTGTTATCTACTTACGAACTCATGGGGATTAATACAAGTACCTACGTTTGCAAAGCCCCTCCCCCCTGTCAGTGCGGGAGAGTGGCCGAGGAAGAATAGGCTGCAAGAAGACCAATAGAATAAGCTAATCATATATGTAAATTTTAATACTCAAACAGCTTTTAATTCAATTATCTCGATACTCACTTAACGTCATCAACCATGTGATGTGACATGGGATCTCCATAGGCCGGCCTGTCACTAGGGCCTGTCGCCTGTACTAGAATGTCCGTGATTAGCTTAGCTCGCAGAGGCGAACAGTTTCCAGTGGCACCACGTGGAGGAACGGACTTCGCCACCGCCATCTCGATATGGAAGAAGAAGGGCAGTCCTGCGGTCTGCACGAATTACCGTCCAATTCGCTTGCTCTCGCACAGCATGAAAATCTTCGAGCGAATTGTAGATGGACGTATTCGCGATATCGTCCAACTTTCCATCAATCAATGTGGCTTCGTAGCGGGCAGTGGCACCATCGATGCCATGCTTGCTGCTCGTCTTCTGGTAGAGAGGCATCGCGAAAAGCAGAAACCGCTGCACATAGCTTTTCTCGACTTAGAGATAGCATTTGATCGTGTACCGCGAGAGGTTATATGGTACGCCTTACGACAACACGGTGTTCCCGAAGAGCTTATTGAATGGGTGCGCATACTTTACTCTGGTCCAAAGAGTAGTGTGCGAGCGCCAGCCGGCACATCGGCGGAGTTTCCTATCTCCGTTTGTGTTCACCAGGGCTCTGCGCTTTCCCCGCTCCTATTCATTGTCGTAATGGATGCCATTTCGAGAGACCTTCAGAAGCATGCCCCCTGGACGCTGCTGTATGCAGATGACGTAATGCTTGCAAGCGAAGAGAAGAGCGAACTCGAGCGACAAGCGCAAGCTTGGTACGACCGCTTGACGATGTTCGGGCTCAAGCTAAACGTCAAAAAATCTGAGTACTTGACGACAGACGTAAACGAAGGCGGGTCCATTGAGATCAATGGCACTGCGCTAGAACGAACGACAAACTTCAAGTACCTTGGATCTGCAGTTGCGTCTGATGGTAGTCTGACGTTCGAGGTGAACTCGCGCGTGAGCGCAGCGTGTCCAAATGGCGCTCGATGACAGGCGTTTTATGCGACAGGAAGATACCGGAACGCCTTAAATCGAAGATCTGTAGAACCATCGTCCAACCAGTAGCGATGTATGGAGCTGAGTGCTGGCCTGCAACCAAGGAGGTTGAGACTCGCCTCAGCGTAGTGGAAACGAAAATGCTGCGATGGACGGCTGGTGTTACGCGTCTGGACCGTATTCGCAACGATGAAATACGCCAGAGGCTTGGTGTCGCTCCAATTGCTGACAAGTTACGTGAAGCTCGCCTTCGGTGGTATGGCCACGTTCTTCGAGCTAGTGGTGACACTGTTAGGAAGATTGGCCTTAACATAGATGTGCCCGGAAAACGGCCTAAAGGGCGGCCGAAGCAGCGATGGCTTGATACGTTGCATGTGGACCTAAAGGCTGCTGGTATCCATCCCGATCAAGCATTTGATCGCGTAAAGTGGCGTCACCGCACCAGAATAGCGGACCCCGCCTCGAAGCGGGACAAACGCTGAAGAAGAAGAAGTTTTAAATTCAATGTCTAAACAACGAAGTAGAATTAGAAATAACCTGGGGTATACATGAACTCTAAATCACTCTGTACTATAACAAACACAAGTGGAAAACAAGCAACAACTAAAACAAGTAATAACTACAACAATGGTAACAACAACACTAAACATGTTTTGTTTCGCCTCTGCCTTCATACAAAACATGTTTATAATTAGTCACCCCGAGGCTCGTCAGTGAAGAAGGTGACTAATTAATTTTGTTATTAGTACTGTATTTGGTGTTACATGCAAATGCTACGAATACTACGGAGTACAATACTACGGAGTGGGTCAAAAATGATGCATTTTATAAGAGATGCTAAAATTAGTAAAATTTACAAGAGAAACGTTCTCTATAGGAACCCGAAGACTGATCAGCACATCCCAGAGATGGACTGAAGCAACACATTTCGATCATGTTCGTAAATATGGTTAAAATGAGAATATGTTCTACATTTACCAAAACGCACAGCAATCCGTAAACAACTCTCCTAGATTCGAACCTGGACCTCTCCCCGCTATCCACGCCCCGACTGCAGTGAATGATTCATTTGACCTAATAAATTGTCACATTTCTAACATCTAACTATAATTAAAGCTCTATAGCATCTGCATGTTAATTTCTGAGTATTTCAAGCCCATTCAAGGCATCACTTTCGCCCTATCAGCCAGCACTGAAGTGCTACATTTTTTGTAAATTTTGACCTACCCAGATGCCCTCAGGACATTTGAAGACCACTACGGTGCTTCTTAGACACACCCTTATAACAACCAATAGCTCATTTTGGAAACCTCGACGGGAAGTTCATTGACTTCTCTTGTCAGATTACGTACACACAATTCGGCGCACTTTGAGCGACGCGCGAAACTCAAACATCGTTTTTTATCATAAGGTCAGACTTCCCTGGTTTTCGAAGAAGAGTGCCACTAACTTGTTAAGAGATTGATAAAGAATATTCGAATATTCGACTATTCGAATATTCGATATTCGAAGCCTTCGAATATTCGAATGCTCGAATCGCTGTCGCTGCCCGCTCGAATCGCTGCCCGCATACTGCCACCGGCCTTGCTTGGAGCCACCGCATCTCTAGAGCCGTCAACCATCGCATCGCTAGGGCACGTTTTATCGGCGTGACCCACATTGGCGACCAGGTTTAAGTCCTTGTTCGCCATCATTGCCATCGCATCATCTTGCTCCTGACAAGTCAAGAGTGCTTGTCGGAGTTCTCGTACCTCTTCTTCCAAGATACCTGTTCGAGCACTGGTATCTTCGCATAGTTCCTTCAAATATTGATTAGATATCGTTATGAATTTGGTTTATGTTAAATCGTTATTCTACCAATCGTTATTTTTCCGACCTTCTGATGAAAATGTTTAAAGTTACCTCGAAATGAGTTTTTGCGGGAGTGTATTCACTGTCGTAATCATAGTCCGAATTTCCTTATGTTCTTATCAGTTCTACGGATATCGTTATATTTTGTAAAATGTCAAAAATATTTCGAAATCGTTATGACTTTACCTTTTGGTAAATGACGCGGCTTAGAACAAAACTTGCTATTTCGTTATTCATTTTCTTCCAGTAAAATCGTACGTGAATCTTACTGCAAGGTATTTTTACTGCCGAAGTAACCTACGGCAAAGGGGTTTTTGTGATTCTGCTACAAAATCCCTTTTTGGTGACCTTCGTCTACTTTACCTAACCGAATATTTCCCCTTCGTTATAATATAGGGCGCTATTTTGTAATAGATTTTGTAGTAGATTTTTATGCCGTCACAATGACTTTTAAGTTGTGAGGAAATTCATTAGAATAATCCCGATATCGAACGTTATCATTTTGTCATCATAATTTCTCACGTAATTGTGAGAAGCGTTATTTCTAGGGATTTTAGGATCGCGTCCGTGATATCCACGTGGGCTTCGAATTCCTCCGTTATTGTAGTAACCGTTATCGTTATAGGATTGAGGACTACGTTCGTAAAATGCTCTACCATTGTTCCAAGGTGGTGAAAAATTTGGTGATGCACTAACAGCAGGGTATGGCGACTGATTCCACTGTTGACGCTGGTAGTGCCCTTGATTTTGGCAATTTCGATGCGGGCAGCTTTCGCTAATGTGTGCGTTTTGAACGGCTTCCGTAATTGCATTTGCAAGGCGTTATCAATTACTCCCCTCTCACTCGTCACAATTTCAAGAAGACGACTTTCGTTTTCTGCAGTTTGTTGCAGATCCTTGAAAGTCTGGGATGACTGCCTTTTTTCATTACCGCGATTCGAAGATTTGTGGTCAGGCCGCGCACAAATGTTTCACACATTATTTCTTCAATGGCGATGGGATTGCTTTCGGCAAAAGCGTCGGCAACTAAATCTCTCACCCGTTGACCATAAACGATCACGTTTTCATCGGGTTCCTGCTTCACGTGATAAATTTTTGCTTTCGCTATTTCGACATAGTTAAGGCTACGAAAGTCTTTCTTTCAACTGGTCAACAACCTTTCTGTAATCCAGCTTAACATCGTTATCATAGCTCTCGTATTTTATTTTGGCTGCTCCGCTTAATTGCAGAGGAAGGAGCCTCGCCAGTTTCTGCTCGTCATATCCCGCTGCATTGGCTTTTTCGTTCATCTCTCTAACAAACTTCACCACTGACATGCTAGTTCCGTTGAAATTCGGCCAGCACTGCAATGCGGGAAAAAACAAATCCGCTATTTTGACCCGAATATTAAGAGATCTGTCTAAGCTCCCAACAGATCCTCGATTAATACGTTATCAGATCTCGCCATGTTCGAAATGAGCAACCGTTCTACTATTCCCCGTGATTCGTTAATAAGTCGACTCGTTATTTTCGTCTGATTTCTTTGCTCGGTGCGAGCAAACCGTTTCTCAGCTGGCGAGCTGTTCGGCACTAAATGAGTACCCGTTATGTTGATGAATCGCTATTAAGATGAAGAAATAGGAGACAGGAAGAGAGCTGAAGAAGCAGTAAGCAAAGAACGCAGTTGAAACCAACCGTCCAACTGCAGTCACGAAGAAGTAATGCCTCTTACCGTTAGATGACCTCAGTATGGGTTACCGCTTTCTTTTCCCTACGAGTGGGATTATCATAGCCTCGTTGACGCCGCTATTTTTAAGTGGGTACTTACGTGAGCTCTGGTCGACGCCCTCGAGTGTATGCTCGAAGCCACGTTTCGGCTCCTTTGTAATTCCGACATTACCTAGTATACGGTAGTGTAGCCAATGGCGAAGTTCTATTAACATCGAATAAAAATGAATCTAAAATTTTTTTCTTTCGGATTTTTTTTGGACGTCCTATGTACAGATTATATACAAGCTAGCGGTGGCATAAATGGTAGAGTATACTGTAGAAGGTGAATTGACGATAAGTTAGGCATTGAAGGTTAGAAACATGAGCTATAAATTAGACGTTTTAATAAGCTAATAGTGAAAGATTTGATTAAGCTATTAAAGTGATAACGAAAACATGAATGCAAAGAAATCATCTAGGACGTGCGCAAAAGGAAAAATCGGAAAAGTACGAGGTTCACAAGGGAGGTAGTTTGCACTCGGCAGTGACTCATGTGAAGAACGTACTTTCCGCAGACTTAGTGTTTTTGAGGACGCCAGGTCGGAAAATACGATATTCGCTTCAAATCGCTGTCGCGAATAGCGAAAATCGTACGTTTCGCAATCGATAATTAGAGTTTAAAAAATAGCATAGAGTAAGCGGCTCTAATTCTTTGAAAATAGTAATAGTAATTCTTTGAAAAATAGCTGTTTAGTTACATGCCCTGCCTCATTCATGCGCCACGATGAAGACAAACGAGAAAGTGGAAATGATAAAAATCATGCTCAGTACAACAAAAAAAATCATGCCAGCATGCTTCGTGAGAAATGTGCAATGTGCATGCGGTGTGGTGTGTATATCTCGAGATATAAATACGTTTTGATGGCCGTCAAAACGGAGTCTGTTAACTTCTTTTAGAAGTTCTGAGCAAAAGTCTAAAACGATCTCCCCGGGACCTCCATGTCATGCTCCTGCCTGGGAGTGAGGATTTACAAACCTTTATTATTAGTCTATATTATATACAACAACCATCTAGCAAGAATGAAGTTAGGGAGACTGCCAACCCTCCAACCCATGTAGGGGCGTGGCTTACAGAGGCGGTCGCCACTATACCGTGACTCGACGTGTTTGGCACGTCTACGGCTCGCCATGCATGGTTGCCGACGTGCTCGGCACGTCTACGGCATCGCCAGGCACGGTTGCCGACGTGCTCGGCACGTCTACGGCTCGCCATGCATGGTTGTCGACGTGTTCGGCACGTCTACGGCATCGCCAGGCACGGTTACCGACGTGCTCGGCACGTCTACGGCTCGCCATGCACGGTTGTCGACGTGTTCGGCACGTCTACGGCATCGCCAGGCACGGTTGCCGACGTGCTCGGCACGTCTACGGCTCGCCATGCATGGTTGTCGACGTGTTCGGCACGTCTACGGCATCGCCAGGCACGGTTGCCGACGTGCTCGGCACGTCTACGGCTCGCCATGCACGGTTGTCGACGTGTTCGGCACGTCTACGGCATCGCCAGGCACGGTTGCCGACGTGCTCGGCACGTCTACGGCTCGCCATGCATGGTTGCCGACGTGTTTGGCACGTCTACGGCTCGCCATGCAGGGTTGCCGACGTGTTTGGCACGTCTCCGGCTCGCCATGCACGGTTGCCGACGTGTTCGGCACGTCTACGGCTCGCCATGCATGGTTGCCGACGTGTTTGGCACGTCTACGGCTCGCCATGCACGGTTGCCGACGTGTTCGGTACCTCTCCGGCTCGCCATGCACGGTTGCCGACGTGTTCGGCACTTCTGTGGCATCGCCAGGCACGGTTGTCGACGTGTTCGGCACTTCTGTGGCATCGCCAGGCACGGTTGTCGACGTGTTCGGCTGCCGCGCCCCAACTCAAAGTGGGACGGACGGACAGTGTGACGGTGTGACACAGTGACACACACACACACGCTTGCTCCTTTATATATATATAGTAGGATCCCAGTAACTAGTCCTCCTTGATTTATCTAGTTTAACCTTTTTCGTCCTGATACCAACAAACAAACAACCGTTCAACTGTACCACGATTAAGAGAATAGAGATGTTACGATAACCACAAACTCCAAGAAGAAGAAACGGCATTAAAGGAGGACTAGGAAAAACGGTTGCCTGATTTTACACAAGAAATTCTATGGTTCATTGGCGTTAACCTTTAGATACTAACAATTAAGCGCTTTTCCTCAAATAAAACTGGTTTTATACTAAACATCTGGACAATTCTGCACTATTTCTCATCTCTAATCAGCTGGGGAATTATTCCCAAAGCATGCTCCTTGTACATCGCGTGAAAATTCTGGAGCAGGGCGGTCGTGATTGCACAACACACCGCTTGCGCAATTTTGGGTTACGGTAAGTCGGCACTACATTTCCCGTAATCTAGATTCTTGTCGTTAGTACGTTGCTGGTTTCGCGTCGCTAGAATATTGAAAAAAATAGTTGTAAAAGCATGGAGAGGCTCCAGCAGCGTAATCCGCGTAATCCCTTTTTTAAATTCCCGCTCACCGATTACGTTCAACGTGGGGAGACACGAAGAGGCGACTAGGGATGCCTGGGGCGTTTTGAGGCGTGGGACGTTTTTGTGTTTTTTTTTTGGCTGAAGCATTTTTGTGTCTTTGTTTCTCTTATTGTGAGTTTTATTGGTTGTTTTACTGATTGGCCTTCCCAGGGGACTCTGGGGCCACGTTATAACTGGAATTACGTCCCGGAACGAGCAGTTGGACGTCAAATCCCGTTATAAGGTGCCACCCCCCCCCCCTTGGAATTGAACCGGAAGGTAATAAGGGGGATGCAGAAAACTAGTCAACGTTTTTACGAAGTCCGGAGGCCCCCTCGTCGCCTGCCGTAATCTATGACGTTGATACAGCAACGCTCTCATTCACGAATTTTTTTCAAAAACGAGACTCTCAAAGCCTAGCAACACCTGTAGCTAATAAACGCGACATAAACCGACCTCTTATACAGAAGTAGATCTGTGAACTGAGAACTACCGAAGTGTAAAATCACGAGAGAGTATAAAATGTAAGGTTTGTGCCTAAGATCCATATCAGTATAGAGAGTCTTATCATGTAATTTCATGGGCAGTGAGGTTCAATTTATGCATTTCTAGGTTGTGTCCAACAGTGCCCATCTTGCTAGCTAACAACAATGTTACCCTGACACCAGGTACTGGCCCGCTGAAGAAGACACATGGCCAACCCGGAGTCAGAGCTAGGCATGAGAAAACTACAGAAAAAAACTGCAGCAGCAAAAAATAAAAACCGGAGCAGCTTAGGCAGTTTATCAAAACGTAGAAGAATAATTGAAGAAGACGAAGACGTCCGATTCCTTGGCGACCCGGTCGACTTCACTGATCCTTCTGCGTACGCCTCAAAGACGTTAACCATACGAAAACATGATGGACACGCGATCAGCGTGGAATGCGAGGAATAGAGAGGACGATGCTCGGAGTGACACGACTGAACATAAGTGAGAGAAGTTCTCCGGAGTTATGAGCTTCGTGGACGGTCGAAGATCAGAAATGCTATCGCATGGTCGAAGTCGTCAAAAATTAGGTGTGCCTGCCACGTAATGCTCTTCGTAGACACCCTATGAACGAGGACTGTCACCGACTGGATTCCTCCGGATGTCAAGAGGACACCAAGACACAGGACAGGACGAAAGGAGAAGCTGTTAGAGGCTGCTCGAGCAACTTGATGATCAAATGGACGACAGACCACAGAATCCAATTAACCCGTTCATTGGGTAGTCTCTGGACGGCAGTCACGAGCCTTCGTCTTGTATGACTTTGTCAGCCATGGGAGACACTGGGCTGCTTCGACACGTAACAAAAGTGGAGACGACGCTTCTGAGCAAGCTGACTGCCACTTGAGACTTGCAGTATAAAGGCCCCCGCAGACTTCTGCGGCGAGCGGCGGGTGAAATCGCTGAGCGGCTTGACTCATCATCAGTGGGAGCAGTGGCGGCGAGGTACTGTACTGTTTCTAGTCGGGACCGACTGGTGCTTAACAATAACGCGCCCCGATGACGATCGCGCGCCCGCATCGACCGTCTCCGCTCCGGATCCCGCCGCGAAAGGGCAGAGCGCAGACAGACAGACGCTGGAGCGGCGCCGCCGGGTGGAATGATTCAAGTCATTTCCGCCAGCGACGCCGCTGGCGGCGAGCTCTGCGTCTCTGTCCTATGGTTAAGCATAGGGCAGCGGCGATGCCGCAAAAGTCTGCGGGGGCCTTAAGCTTAACCACACAGAAAGGTGGGATAAAGGCTGCCGTTAATCATTACCCCTTGGGATGTGCAACACATTCTACTTCTGCGAGATTTTCGACGGCAAATTTACATTGTAATAACTCAGCTGAAAATAAAGCAAGAACCGTTACAATCAGTGCACCTCTCCCAATGATAAACGAAAGCATTAATTCCATTTCGGAGAAATCTAAACCTCTATTACCAGTGAAACCCTTAGAGGCAATTGCGATATCCGTTTCGTTGGAAAAGATTTTCCATTCAAGGAAACTAGCGAGATGTTTTAAAAGATTAAAATTTGTCAGGTCTAGGTCCGATGAATAAGCAGGAAATGGGAAAACTTTATACCTCAACTGGTTTAATTTCCGGCTGGTCAGATGCGGGACATGTGAACGTGCGGCACCTTTGCTCTTCCTTAGTTGGTTTGTGGGGCTCGCACTTATCCTGCTTTTTCTCCCTCCCTATCACATCGAGTGCCTCGGAACGGTTGTACGACTGGCCAGAAGTTGTCTTCCCATCTCGCGTACTGTTTCTCGTGCAAAGGGTTCTTGTATTTCTTTCAAACATCCGTCATCACGCTTGAATGGTCGATCCTAACGGTCCCCGCCTTCGAAGCCCACTTCTCCGAAACAGACTTTATGATTCAATTTGCGCTCGATGCGCTTATTAGCGAAGTCCTCTCCTCAAGCCTTCTTGATGTTTTGATCTGCATCGCTCACACTGTGGCAAAGTTTGAACTCACGAAGCATTATTGCCCGGAGGTGCATTTTCTCTATGGTTTTGTCCAGCACATAAAACGATGCTATGTTTACGACTTTTCAAAAGCAGTATATTTAGTTTTATAGAAGGAAGCAAGCGCTTTAAAATGGTATACAAATTATACACAGTTATGTTCTCTGTCCATGAAAAAACTATAACAAACTAACTCCTATCGTAATCGAACAGAACTTGTGTGACAACCTATTATTATTCCTCCTAAAAGAGTTCTGGTACCATATCCTTAACTCCGAAAGCATGGAAGGCTTTCGTTGGCCTGAACAGAAACTACCGAACCATAAAAGCACCCAGAGCTCGAGTTAGACAGCGTCATTTGCAAACGTGTGCCGATTTAGAGTGCCGTAAAAGTCTTCCATATTTCTTATTCCTAGCTGCATTTTCCCTGAAATTGGTTAGCCCTGAAAAATTGTGCGCCCGCCCAGCTAGAGCGACTATTTGAATCACTGGTTGATCTTCAAACTGCAAGCTGCAACAGATGTGTAATTTATTGTGGAAATTTGCTGACGATTATAAGCACGAACCTTGACCTGAGCGCCACATGGTGATAACGTATCATTGTTAACTCGACACTGTTCTTCGGATTGCTCTTTGTCAGCACCGCTATTTTACTACTGCTGGAATTATACGAACAAGGTGAACTCTTTTTAACGCGGTATTTTAAAGACTGATTTCACACAAATTTCCTTTTATGTCAAACATGTATATTCTTGGAGAATTCTTTCCTGGAAGCGCTGCTGTCCACTTACTATTTATTTATTTATTTATTTATTTATTTATTATCCTTATGATAGGAGTATGCTGTCCTGTTTATAGTCGTATGTAAAGTATATACAAAATATAGTTACAGTAGTATGTAGTTTAGAATAGAGATATGCGAACGGACCAAATAGACGATTCAATTACTGCAAAATACTTTGTTAAAAGTAAGTAAAAATATTAAATCGAAACACTCAAGCCATGAGAAACAATATTCCACGCCGTCGTGCTTCACATGCCAGGAAAGTTAAGAACTCAAATTAAAATTCTGAACTTAAAAAATTAAAAAACACTTAAATTAAGATTAAATTAAAAATCTTAAAAACTTAAATTAAAATTCTGAACTTCACTGATCTCTATAGGTGGTGTTTACAGATCTGGAATATTAAGGGTTCAGAAAATATTAACAGAAATATTAGCATGAATTGTTTTGCCTATTCAGGAAGATTAGACACTTTCAAGGAGAATCAACCATATTCTAAATAATGGTAGTTTTTAATAAAATTAGGGGCTACTTAAGTGGATTAAAAGATCTGCTCCGTTCTATTTTGTAGGAAACTTTATAAATGACTTGCACTAAAAATAAACAATTTAAATTTTTACGATTTTTTCCAGACATAAAAACGCGTTCAAGCTTGGTTTGAAGTGCAGAAGAGCAGTGGTTTTCGGGTCTGTCGTAAGGGGAAGTTGCGCCGTGCACTCGCGCACGATAAGATTTTTTGGCTAGTGAAAAAATCATGTTTGAGTTGCGTTACACACTAATCAACGGAAAAAAAATCAGCTGTGAAAGGAAAACTTCGGCATGCGCTACTGCACAGCTCAGCTTCAAGTACATATGCAGCTTTTGGACTGCCAAGCGGATAAACACAAAGATTTGTTGGACGAGTTCATGCCCCGATCTCTTCTTTTAATGCGCTTAGAAATCCTACAGCAGGCGTGGTTCAGTGGCGAATGTGTATTGGATTCGCTGGACCACTCTGGCACGCGACATGGACGAATGGAGACGCTGTTGGCGCCTGTCGTGCAGGTCGATGAGTCGGGTGATACAGGTGATGGTCTGAAACATGCGAAATAATAAGATGTGTCTTTAGGAGTCTACCTTTTTATACTCCTGTTTTTACTCTTATTCAAGCCTTCACTAGCTTCTATTATTTGTTTGTTTGCTTTTTTGCATGGATTTCCGTGTATAGAATAAATAAATAATTAAAATAAGAACTGTGCAATTTCTGAAGATGTTGGAGGTAGGATGAAGGAAGTTTGCCCTTAAGCACGGTTTCAAAAGTAGCTGTTCGAAGTGGCTATTCTAACAACCTCAAAATTCAACATCGACGATTTTCAGGAGCGACAGATGAATGGCAGTTGATGGCGGGATCGGTATGGCAGTTTGCTGCGGAAACATCCTACTGCTACAAGATCAGCCCAAAAATTTATCAACCCGCCGATGCTGTCGGTTACTGCAGAACACAAGGCTCTGATGAGACCATCATGTCAATGCAAATGGAGATCGACGCACTTCTACCTAAGCTGCTCTTTAAGTTCTTGTTTTCTTGAGGTTAGATAGATATGGGAAATGCGGGAGTAGATGTATGCTTGGGTTTTTGCTAGGAGAAGGGATTGTTTGGTCCAAGCCCATAGTACAGTCTGCCATATATCGTGCCGACATTTTATAGTTCAACTACGAGATTAATTGGTAGCATAGAAGGCCCAAGTTCGAACCTCAATCGAGGTTCTTGGTTTGGATATCTCGCCTAGGCCAACCAGTTCTTCCTCTGCTTGAGGTTGTCGAATTGTAACCAGATCTGCCTGGGAAGGAAGAACACCGACCTGTTCATCGTCGGGTTCCCAAAGTCATTAGATATCACTTCTTAAACGCTTGAGCGGCTTTCACATTGCCGATGCTGCTGTTGCAGCAGCGAGCAACGAAAAAAGGGCGGAGTTCGATGCTTGTTGCAGCAGTAACACGGTGAGATAATGAAATAAGACCTGTGATATACCTCCGTTGGATCATCATCAACAAGAAATGATGGCGATCATTCCTTGTTGCTGAGGCCGCGCAACCGTTGCGCAACCGATGCCGGTGTTGCTGATGCGGAGTTGCGGCAACAGCTGTGTGAAAGCACCCTCGTTGTTGTTGTTGCTCCTCTACGTCTCTGCGGGATGATTGATAATTGCGGCATCGGTTGCGCAACAGTAGCAACGGCATTGTGAAAGCCGCTTTACATTTCCCGTCTTTATTGATTGTGCGAGATACAGCACCGCTTCCATTTCTTTTGCTTTCTCGCTCGTCGTCAACTAAAGGCCGGACTCACGATTGGTAAGGTTAATGGTAATGGATAAGTATACCAACAAAGGTTATGGGCAGAGCGCAAGTTTGGTATTCATGACATAATACAATTCGGTGAATTGTGTAATTCTACTCCACCCTTCACCCATCTCAACGCTTTTGTGAATTCTATTTAATACTTCAAGTTCTACCCTCTACCCACATAACCTTGGGTAAAGTTATTCATGCATCCCAACTGAAATGCCAGTTAGACAATTCGTGCGACCCATCGGCTATCCTATTGGAAATCTTCCACGAGGACGCATTGGGTTCCTGGAGAAATTAAAAACTTATTCCGGCCATCGTTTCCATTGAACCCTATTGATGTGACCGGCCCATCGGCTCATTTAGCCTACTTTATGTAACTAATTAGGCCGCGTAGATGCTTCTCATGTCAGAGCTGCATTGTCGATCCTCTTGTTAGGTCGTCGGTTGTGCTTCACAAGACATCACCCTAGTGTTCTGCACGTGGTCCTTAGGGACTTTTAGGAGAGTTGGCTCGCATCTCCTCCGCGCAAGCAACGCAGGAAGAACAGTCGAGTCGAGTAGGATTTTATTTGAAGATCAGATGGCCCGTAGGCTGCGGGCCGTACCCTCCTTGAAGGCTTCGAAAGTGGCCCACGCGGCTCTTTGCCTTCCATGCAGCTTGTTCGTCTAACATCTCTTTTATGAGAAATGTCAAATTGGCTGTCATTCCTAGAAAGAGGAACCGTGTAAGCGTATTAAAACCAGACCTTCCGTGAAAACTTTATACCCCATATTACGCATTCTGATTCTTGGCAGATTCTCCAAGGCCATTTTGTTTAACCCTTTCACGACACGCGCGATTTTCAAGTGACTGCCGCGTCGCACAACGCGTTCTTTCCCGCGCGCTGATTATTTGTATTATTTCATTTGCATTATTGTTAGATATGAAAAAACTGTAACAAATGACGTTTTCCATGTACCTTCTTGACCGTAGTTATTAGTGGACCACAATTGGTGATTAATATTTTACTATTAAATGTTTGATAAGTTTCTATGAGCCACTCGTTCGATGGTGTCTTACGACATCGTCGGACATTGTCGGGAAAGATTTAAGAGATTGCTTATAAAGCAATGTGTGGTTATGGCTGAGAGCTCCCTTGCCATTTTGAATAGTTTCGTTTTACGGAAGCAGCTCAGGGTAGAATTTACACCTGTATTTCCACCACACAGAAGGCGTAATCTTCTTTTGGTGACTGTTGGCTTGGGTGTCGATTGTGGGGGCGCATTTTGCTTGGTCCATGATCGCTTCCGGACTAAGTTATCGTAGACAACCCAGCTCTCATCATCCGTTGTGGTCGTTTCGGTTGCGGATTTCCTTATTTGTGTAGAACCAAATTATCCAGGTACCGGATTTATCAACGACTTACAGCAGTTTAACAGAGAAATTACAACCACAAATCCTGGAGACGCGACTTAACAACAATCTTTACGGTGAAATCTCTGCGAAATTCTCTGTAAAAGATACGACGTAGCAAGCTTCGGCTTTCGGCCGAATTCTAGACTCCGTTGCTTTCACAGCGTTTTTGATGAATCATAATTTCTCTGTAAGACCGCTGTATTGCGAATCCGCTGTAGAATGTTACCGCTGTAACATTGATGAATCTCGCTGATGAATGTTTACGTAGCCATGCTGTTGTGACTGCGAGTAAACGGCTGAGTTCGATATGACAGGTTTCTCTGCCTTCTCTCGAATCGCCAATCACTGGTTAGTTTCGATTGACGCCTTTACTTTGTCGTCATCAGAAGTGATTGCACGACCATTATGTGAAGCATCTTGCGCATTAAAATCACATTTCTGCTACGAGCTTGCACCGAATTTTTGCCCTCTCGGAAATAAAAAAATAAAATATGTCGATTATGCTCTCTTTGGTGGACCGATTTCAACTTAGCTTGTTCTACTAATGATGCTCAGCTTTTGATAGAAGATAGCCTATAGTATAGCCTTTAAAGTGATGTATAATAGTGTGAGCCACGCAATCACTACTACTCGGACATTCGGGTTCGACGAGCCGAACCGAATAGCAACACGAGCCACGCGGTCGTGAGGCTCGAGTTGGGGACGGGGGGGGGGGGGGGGGAACAGCTGTTGCTATCCGAGAGAAGCCGCTCAACTGAGGGGCAGCTCGTGTTGCTATCCTGTTGCAAATAGCAGTTGCGCTCGGTTGCTATTGTGTTGCCGTTCGGTTGCTAGACGATTGCAGGGTAATCGTTCCTTCGGTCCGATAACCGTGCCTTTTCCCGATACTTGGGCAGCCATATATCCACGTATATCCAGCTCGTACGTATTACGTCCATATTTATGTGTACATATGCATGTATTCACATGTGTATACACGCATGTATACAAATGTATATACATTATATATGCGTAAATATACGTATATAAATGTGTGTATATGCTTGTTTACACACGTGTATATACTATACTTCTGTCCTTCCAAAATTTTTTCGAATAAACGAATAATCGAATATATTCGGTTTCACGAAAAACCTAATATTCGAATAATGAATATATTCGAATTTTGGACCTTGTCGAATATTCGAATAATGAATATATTCGAATTTTGGGCCTCACCGAATATTCGAATAATGAATATTCGAATATTCGTTCGAAATTATTCGATTCGCTCCGAAGTATACGACAGATGTATTTGAATTGAAAGTAAAATTGAGCCCTAGGCTAAATGCCTTTTCTAATTTCTTCTGTAAGATCGTGTCTTCAATTTTCAAATCCAAACCCTTCTAATCTTAATGAATTCCGACCGTAACGCACAACTGACATAGTGCCACAAAATTTACCAATAGCGCATACTTTGGTTGAAATTGTAGATATTCTACGGCTTCTAATGACCCTCGGAAAGCAAATACAGAAATAAGCGTAATCTCTAACACGACATGTTATTTAAAGGCATTATGTTAATATGTATATGATGTTTTATGTTACAAACCCGGACAAGAAAAAACAACAATTGAGTGAGGAAACACCTCGTCGTTAAGCTGAGAAATAAGGTCTCCCACAAGTGAATCACAGAAAAAGACTTTGAGAAGGATGAATGATGCTGTGGCAATTTGGGGTGAGATCGCAGCCAGTTTATACCCTTCCGACTGAGAAGATGAATGTCAAATAGTCCGCCCATGCGACACTTTTCGAACGGTACGACTGGAATATGGTCTCCCAGACACATATTACTATTAGCCAGAAGATCCCTGCTATGGCACTCAGCATGACATACTTCCGATTGGTATTGGTGGCCGGTGATTGCGGTCGAAGAAAGCCTCAACCAATGAACCAGATTGTGTTCCTAAGCCACACCAACGGTAGACCAAACAAACCGACGATGAAGTACTTTCGACAGAGGTCGACCTTGGCCGCATCGTTCATGTTTCTCAAGTCCATCATTGGTCGGCCTTCATGCTTGGGTAATTAAACATGTTTCCAATTTCGAATAATTTCATGGCTCCATATGAAATATGTATACCAAACGATCGTGCTCGAGCTGCTGAGCTCAAGTATATCCTTGGTCTTTCATATACTTTAGGCGAGTTATATCCAGAAGGCGCAAAAACTGACTCCCAGTAGTCTATCTCAGTAGCGTCGAATATATTCGAATATATTCGAATTTTGGGGCACGTCGATAGTCGAATAACGAATATATTCGAATTTTGGACCTTGTCGAATATTCGAATAACGAATATATTCGAATTTTGGGCCTCAGCGAATATTCGAATAATGAATATTTTCGAATTTTTTGCCTCATCGAATATTCGAATAATGAATATATTCGAATATTCATTCGAAATTATTCGATTCGGTCCGAAGTATACTATATACGTATATATACAATATGTACATATACGTATATATATACATATGTGTATATGCACATATGGACACACACATACATATGCGTGTATACACTGTTTGAAAGGTGACAACTTTGCTCAGGAAAGGTACTGATAAAGTTAAGAGCTCATATGAAGTCCTAAGAAAATAGAAATTTTCTGGCAAGCGGTATGGAATGCGCCATGCTCTTGTCCGAAATTTTGCATATAACACTCGATTGATTGTGTTTCGATTTAACACTTATTATACTTTGGCCTTAGAAAGTGGCCGTATCGATGGATTTGTGCTTCTTTTAAGGTTCAGGACTTGAATGGACATTAATGCATGCGAAAAATGCAGGGTATCCCTTAAAAGTGCAATTACTGTTTGAAAGGTTCCGGCATTGCTGCTAGTGAAGTTTTTTTATGATGTTTGAGACTCATATGAAAGAAGAGGGTAATGAGATTTCTGTGACTTGTGAACAGTCAAGATTGCGCCATGCCCCGCCTGAAGCCTTGCATTTCAGACTCGATTGATTAAGCATGGGCTGAATGGGTATCACCCTTCAAACAGTGTACACAGTTTTTTGAGACACCTTGTATACATAACTCTCTCTCTCTCTCTCTCTCTCTATATATATATATATATATATATATATATATTTATATTTATATTTATATTTAATTATTTATTTATTCATTTTTTTGTATATATTTTGAAATAAGAATTTATTTCGTACGAAACTAAAAAAAAATTGCAGCATTGGTGTGTTTTCCACCGCGATGAACTGAGGTAGGCCATTTCTGATGTAACTGGACGTGCCTTCTATCAAAGCGAATATTCACTGAGTACATGGTGACCCCCCCCCCCCCCCCGTCCCCCCACCGACCCTATTTGCGTCAAATTCTCTAACAATTCCAAAAAAACGCAATCATTACTTGAAGTGGACTGTCCCACACACTGCAGACCGTCCCACGCTCCCCGAATTCTTCGACACCTTCACAGTTGCATTCCTTATTTCACGGCTGAAACCACGCGAGCATGCCTCTTGAAGGCTTCATTAAACTTCATATGCAATAAATAGAAATGTCTGTAGTCTAGACTAGACGGCGGCAGCAGTATTGATTGCGCCAAGACCGCTTCGATAAGCTTCGCGAGCGCGAGAGTACGCACAGACGCATGCGCAGGGCGCGAGAACGCAGAGGCCCTGGCCGATGGCGCGGTCCCCCAACGAGAGACGCAGACAGCGCGGGAGACGACGGCGCGCGACCCATCCAGAGCGCAGACAGCGAGAGGGCGCAGAGACGGGGGCGCGGGACGCATCAAGCGTGCTACTCACTGTGCCCGAATAGCAACAGTGTGTTGCGAGCCTCCAACAGGATAGCAACACACTGTTGCTGTTGCAACAGAATATCAACCGCAGTTTCTGATGGCAACTGCAGTTGCTATTGTGTTGAAGGAGGCATGGCTGGGAGAGACTGTTCGGCTTGTCGAACCCGAATGTCCGAGTACGTAAAAAAATGCAGTTCACGCCATCTATGAGAAAAATGACATTTGTTGAACCCAAAAAATCTTCCTCTAGAAGATGTGGGAAGGGAGGCACCAAGATATCTTCGCATGCTTACGGCCTTACAACTTTGTACTCGATATTAAAGTTTCGCTCGAAAAAATAAGGCTTCTCGGCTACCTGATATCTTTACACAAGCGAATGTCACTTGCATGGGCTGCTGCAAATGGAAGTGATGACAGTGAACGGTCAAAGCGCTGGACCAAGTTTAGAGACCTTAACAAAAAGTTTGAAGATAAGTTTCGAAAGTATAATGCCTCCATTGAAAGGAAGGCGGTAAAAAGTGTAACAAATGAGAACTTTTAACTATCTGACCATTAGGATACAATTCAAATTGGGACTAGGAGTCCTTAGTGGACCCGAAATTTATATAGCGAGAACCGATCTGGAGAATGCCAAGCTAATAGCAGATACATTTGAGCAAGTTTTCTCTACCCCAAGAGATGAATGTCATCTCCAAAGACAATTGAGCTTTCCGGTTATGAATTATTCCTTCTGATGTAGAAGAGAAGAAATCCTTGAATTACCCTGGAAATGGCCAAAGTCATCATCTCTTACACCTGATCATATTCCGCTTTCATTTTTTTCAAGCCGTTGCCGTGTGGAAGTGATAGCAACACCCAAAGCAACACTCAAATTCATCTTTAACCTTATGATTAGTTTCAAGTAAGCCAAAGTTCCTCGACGATGGAAGATGTCACATGTAACCCGTTGCCAAAGAAACCGCCTTATCACTGTCCAAAAAACGTTCGGTCTGTAAGCATAACTTTGTTGTAGCCAGACTGTTTAAGAAGCTATTGAAGAAGAAGATCGTCAACTATTTAAGCGTTAACTGTTTAATATCAGCAGACCAACAAGCTTTCCAGAAAGGGAGGTCAACCGTCATTGCCATGAGGGAAGTGCTGTAGATGTAGTGTATTTTGGTCAGAGATCTTGGGTTTGCAGTGAGCGATGATCTGAGATTTGATAGCCACTACGAATATATTGCCGGTAAAGCAACTCCACTGATATATAACACTTTCAAAGCTCTATCAACTCGCAAACATGGAGTAACTTTACAAGCGGATAAAACCTACGTTCGTCTGGTTCTGGAATATCGTATTCTGTCCCTATAAGAAGGAACCGATTTTGAAGTTAGAAAACGTTCAAAATAGTTTTACGAAAAAAAATATGATTAGATCTCTAGGGTCAACATACGACCTAATCGTAGATGGGACGGCGAGAAATATCAATATTGGACTCCAATCCTTAGCCAAGAATGAGGAATGACCCATTAATGTTATATAAAATCATATACTGCCTGGCAGAATGTGAAGCCAATGAGCTATTTAACTTAAGGCTATCACGCACAAGAGGAGGAACTTTAAAAGTATCTGTACCAAAAGCCAGGACGAACATAAGAATTTTTTTGTAAACAGAGCAGGTGCAGAATTTGGTGAATTCAGAAAAACGCAGCGGGTTGCTTTATGTTTTTGCCTTTTAAAAAGCAGCTGGATAACTACCTGGAAGATAAAATAACAAATGATTGATTCAATTTTTCGGCTAGTCCATTGAGGGCATCTATCCTTGTTGGAAGGGGGGGGGGTCACATAACTAAAAATTACGCAACTAGTTGACTTAGGATTTACAGAGCGGAAACTTCACAAGAGAGAACAGAATAGGACCCAAAAAGCAAACAAGAAGCACACAAACAAGCAGAAAACAAACAAATGCCTACGGTTGTAAAGACGTCCCGGTGTGCAAAGCGTGTTCAAGCACAGCTGTCCGCCGACTAACATGTTACAACCGGCATCTATCATAGTGAGGTGGGCATGTAAAGGTGCATACCTCGGGCCTTTTTGAAAATTTCTGACATGTTTAAACCAGGATCCGTCATGGTGAGGTCGCACATAGCTTTACAACAATGCTGAACTTTCATGTTCTTGTTGTGATTTTTTTATGAATTTTGTCAGCTTGAACCATATTTTATCCTCTAGAACCCGCATCCCCTAGCCGCTTTGTCACATAATTTTTAGTAATGTGTTGAAGGGCGTGTGGGGTTAACTTTTACAGTAGGTTATGTTGTGTTCTCCTTACTCAGGTATTTTTTACATGGTCATCCATGTAATAAGCATACATGAATACAACTTATTCTCATTGCAGAGCTTACTAATGGCAACCGACTCCCAGCTTGGGTTGCAGCAACTCGGGCCTCGAACAGCTTGTGGAAATGGAGTAACGGCATCACAGTGTCAAGCACGTTCTGGGCTATAGGTTTGCTAGCAATTGTACTGCAGTTGAATTTCTGAGTTTGTTCATGAACAAGTTTATAATTTTCACTCAAGAGGATAACTGTGTTCTCCTTTTGTCCACGAACGGAGCGTTTCAGGAGAGCCGTCTATCTACGGTGACTGCGCAACGCTACGCGCCGGTTCGAATCCTGGTATGACCGCCTGCCCTTGTTACAATCAACAGCCGGCGCTCTGCAAGTTGAAACCAGACTTGTACTGTTCAAAGTTCTTCAACAATCAATAAGTTGTTCTCGCAAGGTTCTTCAACAAATCATAAGCTCTGTCTGAGCGACATAAAACTGATGTTAGCTAAGTTTTGGTAACTAAGTAGTTTAAGTAAGGTTTAATCACCCAAAGTTAAGAGTGCGCAGATGTCGAAGGAAAGAAGGCTGTCTTGTAAATTATGACAATGACACGGTGGTTCGAACTCTAAAGGAGAAATATGGCTGCACCGTAAGAAAAGCGTTTGGGTCCGATGATTGCGAAAGTGATGCTGTTTATCTGATAGGCGATTTTGAATATCAGGAATTTGTGGACTTCAGATCGTCGCGTCCCAACGCCGCCGTGTTTGGGACCATGGTCATCTTGGTGGAAGCTACGATATATGGCGATCACGTACGGAAAGAGATTGTCTCCACCATAGCAATGTTTTTGACAACACAAGCGAAAGGCAGGGAATGTTCAAACCAGGGTGCGTCATGGCGAGGGCGCACATAGCTTTAGAACCGTGATGTAGTTTCTTGTTCTTGTTGTAATTTTTTATTCTTTGTGAATTTTTTCATCGTGAACCCTATTTTATCCCCTAGAACCCGCATCTCCTAGTCAATTTGTCGCATAATTTTTAGTAATGTGCTCCCTCCCCAACTAGGATAGTCACCGCCTATTTGCTCATTTTTCTTCTTGCAGTTTTCGATTTCAGTACTACTTCCAGTACTTTTGAAGTTGATGGTTTGTAAGCCAATGGTAGTCAACGAGACATGAAGACGACAGATTTATTGAGCACTTCATATCCACAGGAAATGGCGATTGTGTCGGCCGATGAAGCCGGTGTCGTGGGGCAGGAGCCGAAGTCAGGGGCCTGGTAGCGAGCTGCTCAACAGTTTTGCCGAATGTCGACTCCCGTGCGCCAAGACTGCCGCCTCCTGTAGTCAGAGCCTTCATATAAGAAGTGACACAGCTATAGGAATTCCACTATTGATTGTCTCGAACCGGGTATTAGAGAATTCCCGCGGCGTTGCCGCACAAGTGTGTGAGGATTAACTTTTACAGCATGTTATGTTGTGTTCTCGTTACTCAGGTATTTTTTACATGGTCATTCATGTAATAAACATATAGGCATACAACTTTTCTCATTGTAGAGCTTACCAATGGTAACCGACTCCCAGCATGGGTTGCAGCAACTCGGGCCTCGAACAGCTTGTGGAAATGGAGTAACGGCATCACAGTGTCAAACACGTTCTGGGCTATAGGTTGGTTAGCAATTATAGTGCAGTTGAATTTCTGAATTTGTTCATGAACAAGTTTATAATTTTCGCACAAACGGATGACTGTGGCCTCCTCTTGTCTACGTACTGAGCGTTTCAGGAGAACCGTCTATCTACGGTGACTGCGCAACGCTACGCGCCGGTTCGAATCCTGGTATGACCGCCTGCCCTTGTTACAATCAACAGCAGGCGCTCTGCAAGTTGAAACCAGATTTGTACTGTTCGAAGTTCTTTAACAATCAATAAGTTTTTCTTGCAAGGTTCCTCACAAAATTGTAAGCTCTGTCTGAGCAACATAAAACTGATGTTAGCTGAGTTTAGGTAATTACGTAGTTTAAGTAAAGTTTAGTCGCGTCCCATCGCCGTGTTTGGGCTCATGTCATCTTGGGGCGCATTTAAGGAGTTTCCGTGCATTCGGCCACGTCGACCAATCTGTGATGAACATCTCAAAGACGTCACCACCGCTATTGGCTACGGTGATGAAATGGAGCGGCGACATTGGACGAAACTGGTACTATACGCGGCCACGTACGAAAAGACTTTGACTACACCACAACGATGCTCCTAACAACGCAAGTGAAAAGCAGGACATGCCACCAGTTGGTCTCTCTTGGACAGTTTGTGCTTCTTTCCCAATGGATTGATGAACGCTGGATTAATCGAGACAACTTACAATATGGCTGTGGTCGAGACGCACAAAGTTTTCGAGAAGTTGACGATCTTTTTTCATGGATTTGAAACCAAGGACATATTAATGAATGTTATTGAAAACGGAGGTTTGGTTGCGATGTCGCCAGACGTAACTACTCATTGTGTTCTAAATAGCGCTGTCGTCGAGATGCCGCTTGCTGTGAGGAAGCATTTCAGGTTGTTCAGTTCCACTCAACGGCTGGTAACCAAAGAGTGGCTTTGGAACTCGATAAACATTCAGTACTTTGCCAAAGAGAAACCGTACATAATTCACGACATACAGAAGGAACAGGAGGTGACGTCAAGTTTCCGAGCAGTGACGTCCTTTTAGCCAACTGACAAGAGAAGATCGGACGAAAGATCATCATCGGAGACAGCGCCAAAGAAGACGAAGCTACAACATCTTGTGGAAGAAACGCTTTGTAAAGATATTTCCTACGTCAACGTCTTGAAGCTCCTGGATGAGGTGAAGTGCGACCTCGAAAAGCTCGCGGACCACCCGGCAGAATTTGTGCATCGCCAAGAAATCGCGCTGACTTTGGAAAAGTATTGCTGAATATACAGGAACGTATTAATGACGGACGGCACAATAACGCTGTAAAGGTGTGGACTGAATCATTCGATAAGCTGAGCAATGTGTATTCCCCATTTTCTAACAGTTTCGCCGTTGCAAACGAAACCTTGACTAAAGCTGACAAGTCGAGTCCCAGGATTCGCGACTTTTTTAAGGTTCGCGAGTGTTCGGCGAAATTTAAGATAAATACGCTCAATGGTTTGCTTACAAGACCTGTACAGAGGTTGCCAACGTTAATGGCTTTACTGAGAGAATTTCAGGAGGTCGACAAGAGGTCGAAAACCATGGAGCAGGCAATTCTGTTGATTTTCAAAGTTATAAGTAGAGCGGATAGCGTCAGAGCTAAGAACGATGATGGACTGGAACAACTGTCGTTCTTTAACGATGTCAGAAGCGTAATGGATAGGAATCCAAAAACTGGAGCAGCCTCATTCACGAGTACTGACGTTGGCGCGGTGAACCCCTTCAACGCGATGATGGGTGCGATTGAGGAAGTCAAGCAGTCAGCCACTATTTGTCAAAAAGGCGTTGGACTCACTAGCTAGTCAAATGCTCTCAATTTTACAATCTCAGGACATACTCATTGATGTTCTGCGCGGCGGGAATAAGCAGCTACGTATGAAGCCTGCTCGTTTTGAGATGCCAATTCAAAATTCATCTCAAGCTTCACCACTCCATAATGTCCCTCTCTAGTCGCTGTTCTTGTGTAATCATGCTGTGGATGAGTTCCGCGAAGTCAAAGAGGCATAGCGCTCTTGAGATACTCCGCATGTCAATGATAAGAAAAATTCTGGAACAATGTTTTTTGCTTGTTCGTACAGTTTCGCGTTAAAAGAGAAAAGAAATAAATAACAAAGGTTTAATATAGATGCAACGGAGGTCAGTTCGGTGGTGCCAATATTCGCTCAGGAAGCATCAACAGCGCAGGCTTTCCGAATCAGTACTACAACAACCTGGACTGCTACTATCAAATTGAAGGTAAATAAAAGCACTTTACCGCGCATTTCACCACGCTTAGTGGTATGCAAAAAAATGACATATCCAAGATCAGCGTTATTCGGCCAATCTGTGGTGTGTACCACAAATTTTATTTCAGTGGGATTCCATAAAGGCAACTCAGTTGATACAATCGCATTGTTAACACAGTGTGTAAATTTGTTCAATTGTAAAACTCCGTTGTTAATGTAAAAATATAAAACAATAATATATTGTCCTGCACTGTACTAACAACTAAGGTAATGAGTTATCCTTCTTCACTGATGAGCCACCGAGTAACTAATTCTAAACATGTTTTGAATAAAGGTAGAGGACATGTTACGTTATCTTTATTACATAGGTGGGATACCCACACGTGTGAGAATACTGAACAGTAACAAAAACAGAATCCATCAATATCCAGCACAACTCATAAACAACCCCTAACTGAAACGGATTAAAATATCCATACATCAAAAGGAGAGAAACTTAAGACAGGACATGTTTTGTGCTATTTTTGGTTCTCGTATTATTGTTATTGTTACTTTTTCAGTCACGATCATTATACTTTTTGTTTAATGTTATTGTACTAAGGTGTGCAGAAAGTTTTGCAAGAATTGTGTGATTTTGTTCAACAAGTAGTACCAAAATAGAAACGATGGATCACTAATCGCACTAGTCGCCATCTGTAACCACGACCTTCTTCCAACGATCAGGTGCAGCGACGATCCTGTCTCTCCAGAAGGAACGTGAAGCGATCCATTCCTCCACCTTGCGCTTGAAGTCGTTACAATCGCTGAAGGCGAGTGAAGGTCTATCCAGATCTTCGCAAATGTGAAAGAGCCACGGCGTGGATCAAGTTCATCATTCTACAGGATAAAAAATGATATCATAAGAGAATCCTGAAAGAAAGCTGCAGTGGCTTCCTGTAGATCGCAGGCCAGTCCCAAAAAGACGAAGGCAAAAGGAAAAAGGAACTGCTGTCATTCTTTTTTTCTCAGATGGCTGTCTTTGCTTTTTGCAAGAGATGGTTGCCCATGTCCCTTATTCCGCGCTGGGATCTACATGATCATGGACAACGCGAGATCCCACCATGCGAAGGCAACATAGGACGAGCTGCGCAGGCTGGGTATCATATGGTTACCACACCCGCCGTACTACCCAGATCTTAGCATCTGGGGGTATCATGCCTCCAGCTTGCTGTGCAAGCGAGAGCTTCAACTATCATAAAGATGTCAAACGTGCGGTGGAGGTTTGGATCGCTTCACATTCCTCTTCGTTCTGGAAAGACGGGATCGCTGCTCTACCTAGTCGTTGGAGGGCGGTCGTAGCTACAGGTGACGACTACTGTGAATAATGATTCATCGTTTCTATTGTATTTATTACTTGTTAAATAAAATCACTCAATTCTTGCCATAAAATTTTCAAAGGGAAGGACGATTACTCGTGAGTTAAGCGCTTTTTATTCTAACTCTTCTTCTTTTTCTCTACCTGTTCCTCCTCTTTTTCCTTTTCATCTTCTTCTACATCTTCTTTATCCTTTTTGAGAAAGTATGTAGGTTATGTGGGAAAAACCATTTTAATAGTGTATTAATTCAGGGCCTCCAGGCACCTACATCACCATCACGTTCGACACGTTTATTCTGGAAAGTCTTCTTGACTACGTTGAAATCTACAACGGAAATTCAACGACGGGAACGTTCATTGGCGAGTGAGTTTATACGAAACAGACGCTCTCGTTGCTATAAAGACTAATCAATCTGAATAGTCTTGCAGTACATCGGAAGGAAAGGAAAATTGGGATGAAGGATAAAATCGGCGTTGATGCGTATTTAGGATGCGCTGCGGATTTTACTTCTACAAGATATCGGGAGGTTTTTTGAATGCGTATCTGGTCTGCACAAGCACCTGTGGTGGCCAGCCAATGGACTAGTCCCAGACGAGTGTAGTTAATACCGATTCATTAACACGGGATAGATAGGGGCCTTAGCTGGCCTGGGCGGGAGGCGCCAATCCATGGGTTCTCGAAGTACATGCGAGAGTCGGCGCCTCCTCCGTCTGCGCTAGACGCGCTCGTAAATGTAAAGGAAATTAATTGAAAACATAGCCTGAATATTTCATCTATTTTGATTGCTTCATGACCGGGCTACTTTGAACCGACTAGACGTTGTACATTTTCACTTCAGTGTTCAAACCACTATTTCAGCTTGGATCGACCGATGCCGAGCCAGGCGACCTTCGAGAGCACGTCGAATCAGATGCTTGTCTATTTCCACACCGACAGCATGATAACTGACAAGGGGTGGTCGGCGCAGTGGAGTGCCAAGTCAGTTTTATTTTATTCCACGTTCTCTTTGGGCTGTATAGTCGTACAGTAGAGGTTTTCCTGCATTTTGCAGCTGGAAACAAACCAGAATTAGGCGTTACCTTTATTTAATTATTTGTTTACTTCAGGTGTGAATTACAATCAGTCACACCCGTAAAAAGCAGAATTGTCTAAGGTCCCGTTTATGCTTCCATCGCCGGGCGACGCGATTCGAACGGCGCGATGCGTCTAATCGCGTCGCGCTGTTTCACACGCCGATGAGCACTCTGAACAGCACTACGCACTTGCACACATGCAACTGTGCACACATTTCCGTGCCCACCTCTGTTTACTCATTTTTTCTTTGTATTTTTCTCTTTATCGCTGTAGGCTTTGTTCGGTGGTTGTTGCTGATGTTCTTAGCGCAAAACATATAAAAGGTGTCGCCGACGAAAGATAAAGCAAAGAGCAGGAGCAAATGCGAGTCTGCACTGCGAAAACCAGCTGATAGGAGCCAACCGCGCCATAATTCACTGCGATCCATCGCATCGCGCCCATTTCTAGCGCGACGCCGGTCGACGCGATCAGTCAATTTGGCCTCATTGCGTGGTCATCGCGTCGCGTGGCGATGAAGTATAGACGGGGCATAAGAATTGTAGCTGGAACTGGAGCCGAAACCATCTATAAAAACCCATTGCGAGCTAAAAAAAGCTTTAATTGAAGCACAAGCGTATTAGTCTTATTAGCAAAACACAGCATTGCCAAGAGCAGATTGGTGTCTTCAAGGTTGCGGTAATTGGTATTTTTCCGCTACTTTACTTTCCTCCTTTAGTGAGGCATACCAAATTCCATGGTTTCAATGAGAATTCTGGTGTGAGAATTTTAAAGAACACGATTACGCCTGCCCCATTCCTTCTGCTTCATAGACAGGATAAGCTAAGTTGCAGACCCTTTCCGCTCCATTAGGAATAATGGAATAATCCAGCATAAAGCATTTTATAAATACTTGTGTGTAACTGTTATTAACGAATTATTGAATATATGTTTTTTCAGTGAAGGATCCAAAAAAGATTGATCGTTTATATGATCGTGAACAAGCTACAAATTCGATAGTTGTTTGTGCTTACAAGAGATTTGTAGTGTAGATCTAAATGCGAATCCCTATGTATATGTAGTTATACCCTCTATAGTCCCCAAATTCCTTTTATCATTCCAATTTTGAGCCATGAAACACCAGCTGTTATTGTCGTCGCTCATCACTTTAGGCCTAAATCTCCAGCGATAACTCAAAGTGGTTCGGATGGTGTGATGAGCTCGCCCAATTATCCGAGCAACTACGACCCCTTCCCCGAGCAGATGTACTACATCAATGCTGACCAGAATTCTAGGGTACGTTTGGAGCCTTATTGTTGATTATCGCGCAACTACTTGCTAGAATTTTTATTTACTTTTTTATTCTTATTAGACTTCAAAGAAAGAGTTGCATGTCGATGGCCCCAGTGCAGCGGCTGTGCCGTTAACACGTGAGACACCAACATGCCCCATGGGACACCCGAAGCCGCCAAGGCCTAGTGCCCCGGGGAGGGAATTCGTCCCATGCCCTGAAGTGCCACTTCCGAATTAGGGATTCCCTGGGCCTGTCCCTTCACTTCCGTCTGAATTGCATCCACTTAGCCCTGAGCTGCAGCCAGCTTGTAACGATGGGGGAGACACTACCCGATGATTGAATCGCCTGCCTGGATCCCGATGACACTGCCCTCGCGACGTCCATGCAGAGGGCCAGACCCTGCATTCGTCGACAACCCAGCAATAACACACAGTAATGCCAATAATACCGAATATCTGTAAGATACGAACAGACTCACCTCAAAAACTATTTCATTCGTTCGCATTTAAAATTTACCTACCTTTAGCGACATGGAATTTGTTGGGAGAGTGGGGTCTCTGCCGATAAAGAAAACCTGCTCTTTGGCAAGTCGGTTGTAAATGCCTGTTGCTTCCTAGTTCTTCGATGGTTTACTGTTCATTTCTGTCTTTGAAGTCGATCCCGCTTGGTTGCTCGCCTGTTTCCAACTCAGTGGCACAAGAATACCAACTAGACCCGCGCGGAGTTGTTTTTGACCAGAAGCGGACCTTGAACTTGGGTAATTAAACCATTTATATTGTATTTTGAAGACAATAACAACAAACGCATAAATCAGGCAATGTTAAGTCGTTAAACAGGACAGTCGAACTGAGATATCAACTGAAGTAAACAGGACTTGAAGTAGAAAATGCGGAGAGATGTATTAAACACAAAAACAAAAGACAATCGTCCTCACGGTTGCATATTTATGCAAAAAGAAATGTTTACAGACGCCCATGCGTCTAATCTGCCGTCTCGATCTCTCCGCAAAGAACATATCCTATTGACTGTCGAATTACTTGTCTTTAGAAGGCGATTTGTCGTCAGTCTTTCTATTTTTTATTTTCTATTGCAGTTGTCTGTTATTCTGTTCCCATACATTGTTCCCATACAGTTTAAGTCTAGTTTTGACTCGTCATTTTCTCGTCATAAATAAAATAAAATAAAATAAAATAAATAAATAAATCGTCATAAATAAATAAATAAACAAATTTGGCATAGCTCCGCTAATGAGAGCCATCTATAAGATTTTTATAATTGCGAGCAATTGGGCAGATAGAGATCATGAAGGTTTCAGAGATAAACTAGTTTCACATCCTGTTGTAATAAATTTTTGCTCTAATAGCTTTCCAAAAAATTCAAAAGGAAATAAGTCTGTAAAACTACAAGCTTGTAGATTAAGCAGAATTAGGCAACGCTTGATTTTTTTCAGTTTCTGTAATATTCGTACCGATGAGTTTGACGACGTATTATTAGGAGTGACCGCGCTGAAGGATACTAGCGCCGTAACTATCCGTTTAGGTCACATGCATCTGATTATCGTGGTTTTAAGCCAGACGCCATCAGCATGATCAGCTCTGAAATAGTGGTTTACTCTGTTTTTTAAGAATTTTTTTACGACAATAGATTTCTAAATGTCAAAAATACCATTTCGCTCAACTAAGAAGATGGCAAGATATAATGTTCCATATGAAATGGCTGATTTTGACTGAAATATTTGAAAAATTATAGCCTTACTTGTAAACGATTTCATTAGCTGATATAAGCCCCTTACAATTAATGCACTTTTCCAACGCAGCAATAGCTTAGACATTCCATCTTTATAAAAATCGGAACTACGAGAATTATTTAAGCATATGAAGTCATTTTCAGCATCATCTTGGTTTGCTGAATCTTTCCTTCTTCACATGACGATCTAAATCTACCACTATATAATTGAGTTAACTCCCCGCCCTGTAGAGTAACCCACTCAGTTTAGAAACCTGGCTGAGATGCGCCTCTTGGAACCACGCGCAATCTCATGGCACCCCTTGCGACGCCTCTGCGTACCTCGCGCGGGCAACGTTTGTCGTTCAACATGGGATGTTGTTGCAGCAGAGGACGCGTAGCCTCCTCCTGCTTGACACAACGGCGTCTGCGAGCGTTTCTGAGCGTCTGGATCCAGAAGACGGGTCCCCTTCGTCGCACCAGCCGTCTGGAGTCAGAAGAGGAGACACCGTCCACTATATCTATCTAGCCCTATATAATTGAGTTCGCGGTCGACGACGTTTGAGTGATCTAACCTAAGTGAGATACACCGCACCTTAAACAGCGGGGGCGGCCGACTGATCTAACTTTAGTGATATACGCCTCATCCTCTACTGCAAAATTTGCTAATGAACGTGGATGTTACTGCAGAAGGGGAAGCACAGTGCTTTAGTGCTTAACACAACGGCACCTACGCGCGTTTCTGAGCGTCCAGATTCAGAAGCCGACTTCGTGCCATTAGCATTAGAAAACCAATAAAGGGATAAGAGTAGAAAGGGGACTTCGAGGGTGGAGAACAGACAGCGACCAGGAGGGAGCCACCTCGAGAAGGCATCAGGATGGTGGGGGGTCGATAGCGGGAACAATGAAGCAGGCCAGGAGGTGGCACCAAGAAAGGTTCAGGCAATGAGGAGGGACCAGTAGGTAGTTACCAATCAGGGGAGAGGGGGCAGTAAGGAGGGTCAGCAAGGGATCCATTACCAGTAAGGAAGACCGAGTTTAGAAGATGTGACACCGATGTCGCGCACTGGGTGTTCGCTCGGCGTCTTTGCACTGAGCGTGGGAGGGCTACTTAATTGGGTTAGATTAATAAGGAGAATCCCGAGGGGGAGGAAGGAACCTGCCTGGAAGAAGGGACCTGGAGGCGGGACCAAGACGGGGAACGAACAAGAAGGGAACACTCAGGGACTTCATACGGAGAACAAGGAATCTGCCGTATGCATAGCCTCTTCATGCTCGACACAGCGACGACTGCGCGCGCTTCTGAGCTTCTGGATTCGGGTGGCGGCTTTTCTGAGCTTCTGGATCCAGAAGACGGGCCCACTACGTCGCGCAACAAGCGTCCTAATTGTGAATACGTGTCACTGACGTCTGCCGTGAGCATGGAAGAACCACTAAGGGGGTTGTGGAGAAGGGCAGTAAGGGTGACCTCTAGGGTGGACCAGGAGAGCGACCAGGAAGTAAGGGAACAGCCTGGAGGAGTGGTCAGGACGGAAAAACCAGCAAGAAGAGACCAGTAGGGGTCAATAGTGGAAACAAAGAAGTGGGCCAGGAGCTGGGACTAGGATGATGGGGAGGGAAGTCCAGTAAAGGCGGACCAGCAATTAGATCCAGTAAGAAGAAACGAGTGAGGGGAACCTCGCTTCGGAAGACATGTCAACGATATCCTGAAAAGCTAGCTGTTGGGCATGAGAACGGTTGCGGAGGAGCAGTCTGAGGGACAGAAACACTGCGCAGCACAAACCAATGACATTAATGGCCGGTCCGGAAAGAACGTCTATGATGAAGGTACCGAAGTGGTGAACGGCTTGATGCCGATAAAGTACACACCAAATCCTAGATGTTAGCGAAATTATGTTTTACAAAAACTACTTTCCATAGGTCAGTGATGCTGTAAAGTCGCGCGAAGCAAGCAAGTGCGAGACACGCCGTTAGGCGTGTCGGAGCACTTGTATTAACATATTCGAACAACTTGCCATTCTTAAACTTAGATTAGACTATATTCCTTGTTCTTATTGGTTGTCACTGGCAGTTGTGCATCCAGCTCTTCTTTATAACCTTTCTTTTTATGAAAAGTGGTCCGCTTAGTGAGGGAAACGCAATTGACACTTATTGTATGCCAAATATTTTTTACTAAAGTTTTGCGCTTCATGTGCGCTAAACTACCACTCAAGGCATGAATTGATTTGAGCTAGTATACAGAGGGCGTGACGAGGACGTCGTACAACGAGCGATCCATTTTAGAAGCTGTGGTCTAGATGTCATCCATGGATCTCATTCGATAGATAGCTTTCGGGGTCTCTTGTTAGCACCTGGAGAAGACGGAGAGCAAAAGTCAGAGCAGACGAGGGCTCCCATATCGATAGCTGAACTCGACAAATCGATGTGGTCGCTTATGATGACAACTTCACAACCTATTCTGGAATTGATACGCCGGTCGACTGAGAAGTAGCAATGATGAGCAACGGTACTATGGGGAAGTTGTGCCTGGGCGTGTACGGGGGCGAGCACTAAGGAGGAAACAGCCAGTACCTGGTGCCCGCCTCCAGTACACGCCCAAGCAGAACTTCTCCAAGTACCTGAAAGACATCAAAATGCAACGAAATGAAGTGAAAAAGCTATGGCTCAGAGGCACAATACAAAGAACATGGACAGATATCAGAGAGCAACTTGAAAACAATGAACGAGCAGAGAGCATCTTTGCGGTGGAGGATGCGAGACACAAAGCACCAATCTCGATAGATTTGGACTCGAGGAAACACAGGGGGTTAAGAGGTGGATACGCCAAGAGGACGAGCGGTAGTACGCACGTCCCGTTATAAGGCGAATTGCTCTCAATGGAATTGCACCGAAACAAGTAACGTCGACAAATCCCAGAACAACACATTGAAAGGGGCATTCACTCCAGCTTTTGAAGTGATATGTGAAGTCTGCAATATATCTATTAAGTAGGACTCCCATCCTCGTTTTAAAAGTAGAAGTGAATGTGAATGTCTAGAGACCACAAGAAGAATGTTTCGCGCGCCATCCTGGATGGTGCAGTGAGTTTGGGTATCGGATTGAGTGCGTGCGGTGTGAGGGATCGTTTAGTGTCCACGCGGTGCGCGGCGCGATGTTATGATTAGCTCCCATATCGATCGCAGGACTCGACTAATCAATGTGGTCGCTTATCATTACATCGCGCCGCGCCTCGCGTGCACACTAAACGATCCCTGATGGTGTAAATATGCGTCTGACATCTACAGTACGCTGATATTCATTTTGGCCTCCTGGTTGGTACATACGCGTACTGAGGCATCTTATGATGATATATTAGCTCTGAACATAAATCGCTTGGGTCCAATGGACTACACAGGTAAGACATGAGAAAAGGAGATAATGCTGTACACTTAATCTTCTCATGCCTTGCATATGCAGGCCATAGGACCCGAGTGATTTAATGTCATCTCTACAATACATCATCTTGTAACGCCCCAGTGCGCATATGTTCCAACTAGGAGGCGAAACAGCCGTAGCAATTGAATATCAGCATAATGTTACGCTCCCTTTTGAATCGAGGTTAGGAGTCCTATTTTATAGATATATTGTACACTCCGGTTCGGAGAGAATGTCTGTGGAATCTGGCATACCTCCAAGTCGCTCCAGTGATTCTCCGGATCGCTGCGCATTGCACAGCGATTGCAAACGCTGCAGCTGTATCGGTCCGCGAAAGGCGGGCATGGCGAGGTCGGCGATTGGCTAGATGAGGGATGAGGGATCGACGCGATTGTCGCGGGAGTGAATCGGAGGTATGTCAGATGCGTATGATGAAGGTGCCGAAGTAGTGAACGGCTTGATGCCGATAAAGTACACAACAGGTCCTAGATGTTAGCGAATTTTACGATTTACAAAAGCTGATTTCCATAGGTCGGTGATGCTGTGAAGTCGCGCGAAGCGCGCAAGTGCGAGACACGCCGTTAGGCGTGTCGGAGCATTTGTGCTTGAAAAATTATAACCGAAAGGGACAGATCAAGCAAACATGCTGGATGTGGCAGAATTTCGTATCCCACAGGGGATTGGGCCTCTTCGACTGACCAAAGCGGCTGTTTTTCAATCAACTTCTTGCACATCACTTCAATTTCGGCACAGTACTTCTCCGCTAGTACTTCTCTGTATTCTTTGAATGGAGGCTTGGTTTCTGCATCTCCTTGGGACTCTCATCCTTGTCCAGTCATTGTGCAGAGCGACAATGGTTGTGATAAAGGACCCACTTTCCGTCGCATGTCACCATCCTGTCCAAAAAAGGCTTCTCTAGATTGCACAGCCTTAATGGAACGCAGATGTCGTGGCGCTTCAGCATCTGTCCGGCAGTCAGTTCTGTCGGGATCCCTTCATCCAATTTCTTCACTTTTCCGATCGCATCTAAGTGGCGACTAATAGTGCTGCCGTCAACGCCGAAGTACTGTGCTAGCTCTCTCACAGTTTGACGATAATCTGCTTCCACTTCGCTTTGAGTTCGTCATCGCTAAGGGGTGATGGCGGCCTACCTCGGTCTTCGTCTTCGAGACTTTCGTCTCCAGACCAAAACCCTTCGAAACAGTGACGAATTGTGCGTTCCTTAGCGATCCTCCCCAAATGAAGCGTCGACGTTACGAGCTGCGGCCGTGGCGTTGTGTACACTTTTTTAAGGAGAGCATCCAAATACCACGTCGATTCGGACGGTGAAAACGACGTCAAAACTCGACAAGAGACAATTATGTAACAAAAGCTATAGATTATAAGAAGGCGGAGATTCTGTGCTTTCAGATACTGTATACAGTGCTATAAATAAGAATATTCGTAGCCAAAAAATCGACCAGAATTTTAGGTAGCAAAATTGCCCATTTCATATGCAACATCATAATAGCTCATTAGATATATCAAAGTAGCTTGGTGCTCTTAAAATTTGCAGATTTAAGTTATGAGGTAGGACAGCAACTAGTCTTCCGTCATGAGCTATACAATACGAGTGAGGTTTAGGTAGTGAAGAACACTTTAAATGATTTTTTTCTTCAAAAAATTATTGAATATTTTTGCTCGTCGATGTGAAAGTCGATTATGTTCGTGGGATCAGGATTTAATGGTAACTTTAAGAGAACGTTCTCAGGTCATCCACCTAGTTCAGATATTCGCCACGTTTGACACCTTCAGAACAGAGGACAACGTTGACTATTTGGAGGTCTACGACGGCGGCGACATGCAGTCAAAGCTACTTGCTAAGTGAGGCTTTTATATTGTCAAGGGCGTTGTCATGCAGAACATCGACGCTTTTCTGCTGCGGGCATTTTACCGCATGACGTGAAAGCGCTTCTGTCTGGAACAGGCAAGTACTCTCACCATGGCACAGGATTCTAAAAACTACAAGTGGAGCAATGGCGAATCCTACCAAGAACATGGTGGTGCATCCCAAAAGAGACTGAATAACGCTGTCCTTTATCCTTTATCCTTTACGCAGTAGGCTTTGAAAATGTGCTGTAAATTCTATGTTTTAGAAGGTCTGTCAAGTTCAAGAGGATATATGTTGCGAAGGTGGGCAGCATGGGGGGGGGGGGTCGGAAACATGCTAGCCAATCAGATCACATCGAACTGGGTTTACTATTCATAGAGGACTTGTACGGTCGATATCCTAATTCTCCGGAGTGTGCTCGCTCGGTACTCTGCTTGATTATGATCGGCTGGCGCGCTCCCACCCTAAAATGCTGCCCATCTTCGCGACATGTATGTACCGCCAAAAGGTTTTAGGATCTGAAAAACTTCTACGCAGTCTAGCTAACGTCTGCTTAGATGTTCATTCACATTATCCCAGACACATACGCAATCTCTTCGCCCAAAAGCAACGTCTGTTCTCGCAAATGAAACATCATGAAGACAATAATCAATTCCTTTACAATAAAGTTTGCACCGACCTTGAGCTTCACTTGAAGAAATTTCTCGCATTCCGCGTTAGTAGATTAGCTGTTGATGGCTCCTTAAAAAGACTTTATTACCATATTCGAACTAAACTAAGTGTTACGGCACCGTGCCCACATTAGTTGATGAGGATGGTGTAAGATATCTCAGTGATAGTGATAAAGCTACAGCCCTTGCCTTTCATTTTGTCAAGTCATTCTCCAGCCCCCCCCCCCCCCACAAACCAATGTGGAGCTCCAGACCCATGTTCCTCCTAAGTCCGCTCGCGCTGATGCTCTCTACTTTCACCCTGAAGAAATTGCGTCAATCTTGAGATCTATGAAGACATCTCTATCTGAATCATATGATGGCATCCCGCAACTGGTTTATAAGAAGTGCCACTCGTCGCTAGCAATTCCTCTTTCGCTTATCTTTAATCTTTCTTTTATGAATGGTGAGGTCCCCCAAATCTGGAAAGAAGCTATTGTCACTGCTATACCCAAAAAGAATGGCACCAACCTTCTGAATAATTTCAGGCCCATTTCTATTTTGCCATCTCCGATAAAGGTCATGGAAGGTATCGTTCGTAAGCGTATTTTTTCGTTTCTTGACAGAGCGGGTGTTATTCCTAAGGAGCAACATGGATTCCTGTCTGGAGCCTCCACCACAACTAATCTTGTCGATACCCTTCATGATATTTCCTATGCTCTCAACGGTGGCAAATCTGTTGACATGATTTATATTGATTTATCTAAAGCTTTCGACAGAGTTTCGCATTCTAAGTTACTGGATTGTGTGGCTAGATTAGGGTTGGATGTTGAAATTGTTCGTTGGCTACGTTCTTATCTGCATAATAGGCATATGACTGTAAAGGTTGGTAACGCATTTTCTAACAGATACAGTTTGTGTCAGTGGAGTCCCACAGGGTGCTGCTCTTTCACCCTTGTTGTTTCTCATTTATACCCTTGAACTGCCCCATTTCCTAAGTACCAGCCCATCTATTAGGTCCAGATGTTTGCAGATGACATTAAAATTTATGGCATATATGATGTTAACGACTGCGATGCGGTGCGTGCAGCCCTTAAAGCTTCGTTGCTGAAACTGTCGCAGTGGGCCTCCCTTTATGAAATCCCCATCAATCTGGATAAGTGTAAGCTTATGCATTTCGGTGGGGGTCAAACCACGGAGTATGAAATTAGTGGGCATGCTGTTGAGCGCTGTTTTTCTTTCAACGACCTTGGTGTCATTTTTGAGCCCACTTTATCCTTCAGTAAACAAATCGACAAGTGATGCTCCAAGGCTTATGCGGCGCTGTTTCTCATCTTTCGTAATACTAAATCATCTGACCCCAAGATCTTTATCCGTTTGTACTCGTCATATGTACTGCCACATCTTGAGTACGGTTCACAGGTTTGGAACCCATGCACCACTAAATCCATCTCAAAAATTGAGAAAGTTCAACATGTGTTCACACGTCTATTGTGATACAGGTGTTTAAGGCAAAATCCATGTGAGATGATTCCCTCTTACCCTGAGCGCCTAAAGATGTTTTCACTACCCTCGCTGCAGTCTAGAAGAATAGCTGCTGATCCTATTTTTTGCCTTCACATTCTGAGGGGTAGGTCGAAACTGAAGATGAGCAAATACTGGACGCTCGTGCCCTCATCTTGTAGGATTGGTGTATTAAACCCCCACTACTCTAGAATTCGCAAAAATAACTATTCAGTGAGGTTTAACAATATCTTTTGCCGTTTTGCGAGATGGGTAGACTTGCTTCCTAATGATTTGATTACTTCTGATGACATTCCTAGCGTGAGAAATAAACTTTTAAAGCTTGATCTTATTCAATGCTTAAATATTTCATATAATGCAGCTCGGGGTTAGTACTAACTCAACCTTTTCCAGTCGATCAAATGCTCTGCTGACATCTTTCATTGCCGATTGTTGCACTTCGGTCTCTCCGGCTTACCTTCTACCCGGTCTTCCGTCTTGGGCATGTTTACCGGTCGCGGCCGTGCTCGAACACAATCGCTCTGAGTGGCTTAATTGACGGCAGTTATGTGATCTCTTTCATTGTTGTTGTGCTGCCCATGATCTGTTTCATCCTGCCTTTTTTCATTTTTCTTGCAGACACTGCCGTGCGGCATGAGTTACACTTGTTTAATGCTATAGTAATGTGCCTTCTAACAGCGAGGCTTTTTCCTTTTCTAACGAAACTGTTTCTTTTTCGCTTTGTGTTCTCTGTTTCTTTGTTTCCTAAGTGTATTCCGTTTCTGGATGCTGAGAGAGTGAGGGCGATACCGTCGTTGGCGTGGGCGCGGGATGGCCGTGCCTAGGATGGGTTCTTTTACAACATGCTGGTTACATGTCCGCCACTTTTCCTCATTATTAGTCATCTTGCCATGGTTTCTACAATTTGAAGTCTGGAGCACTATCACTTTCACTTTGCTTCATTTTTGCTACATCTTTAAGTGCCTCAGGATGATTATCAAAATTACAGCCAGTTCCTACAGCCGCCCCCCATTATGTGTCTATCGGGCGTATGGTCTGTCACATATATGCATACAGCTGGCTTAGGATAATTATCTTCGTTGGCACTAAGTAGCATTTATTACACAGGCCCTTCCTTTTGCGGTGCGACATGACTCCTGAGCATACTGTGGGCAAGTTTCCGTTTAGTCGTTTTTGTAGTGAACATGTTGCCTGTGTGTTGGTGTTCCTGCCCTACCTAAGCCCTATTCCCTTGAAGTCCACGCTCACTGATGGTGATTCTTCTTCTCGACGCGCTTGCTCTATTTAGAAGGCACTAAGTTTTTTTTTCTTCATATTTTCTTTAGTTTTCTCCTTTCATTGTTGTCTTGGTTTCTTCGTTTGCTTACACGCATGATGGTTAGGCACATCCTTATGGGTGTATTCATAAATAAACAAATAAATGTTGATGCGGACTCCACTAATGAATGTAGCGTTCATCGCCATTTTTCCAGCTTTTCGGGATCATCACTGAGCGAAGACACTCTACAAACCACCGGCAATACAATGACGATGCGATTCATGACCGACGGTGCGATGCAGTATTTCGGCTGGCATATGCACTAGACAACGGATTGATCATGTTATTCAATACTTTAGCGCTGGTCCATAAAGAGTTTTACGGTTCAGCCAAATGTTACACAACTATAAATGTTTGGCATCGCGGTTTAAAGTGCTGCAGAGAATATTAGCGATGGAAACTGTAGCCCAGAAACAAATAGTAGTAATGATGCAAACTGGGCAGAATTCTTGGTGAAATTATTATCAAATGTTGGCTGATCCTTTGTGTATTTGCTTATTCTATTGTTATTCTTTAATTAGATGGATTTGTAGAATCATGTTTATAACGTATTAGGATGATTCAATTCAATTTCTTTAAGCCTTAAGTGGTTGGTATGGAGGTTGTAAGCTATCACAATAATGTCTTGTTGCGATCAAAACTCTGGCATTAGGCGGGACTCCAACCCGCACCTCCTGCTGACCGGGCGATAATGACCGACGCCTTATTTGGATGATCGAAGAACTATGCGATACAGACAGAACAGGTAACACAACAAACATCAAATCTCAAACTGCATTAATGATAAAATCGTTACTCAAATATGAGGCTCTTCCCCATTTTGAGGCCAGCCTTTTCTCGTCAGAATTCCGAAGGTTATGATAAGAGAAAGCTGAGAGACCTTGACCTCAAGTTAGTGTCGATGCTCGAACTCTCTATCTCGGTGATGCTTTTTCAGCGCTCCAAATAATTGCTGATCTGAAGAAGCGATGTCAGAAGAGTACGGTGGACGAGGTAGAATTTCCCAGCCCAGTTGCCAATTTTCGCGCGGTCCACTTTCGCTACATGAGGGCAGAATGTGGGACCGTCCTTTGCGAGAACGCCTCGGGATTGCTGGGAAGCGCTGATCTGTTGGTTTCGTATCGCTGTTAATGATTTCAATGCGTCAATGGTTATCGTCCTAAATATATATTTTTGCTAAACTGTGTCTACCTTATTAGTATTATTTATTATTTATTACAATGCACATATTTGTGCGCCATAAATAATATATATGAGATATATTAGGTTGTCCCATAAGTTCCCGCCGTTTTTTCAACCATTCACTGCAGATTTCGCCGGCGGTCTCTTGCATAGCGCTGCATAGCTTTCGAAAGAGAATGATTTGCTCTATCAGAACGTGTATTGCATTTCTTTTTTCATCGTGAATTTTGTCAATTTTTATGTCGTTGAAGTGAAAAGTGAAAAAGTAGCCATTTGCGCACTTGTTCTCTCCGCTTAGGTTTGTAATTTTTGCGCAGTTTTTCATAGCATTTGGAAGACAATGTTCTGTACTACAAGAAACTGTGTCAGTGCGATTTGCTTACTTGTCCTTTATTGATTTTTAGGTCATCAAATTGGAACGTCCGACTTTCCCGTCCGAATTTTTACCAAAACTTCGGTTCTGTGGTTGGAATTTTTTGTTTGGTGTTATATGTCGTTTGGAAGAGGATGTCTTGCTCAGTAAGAATTTGTGTCGCGTTTATTGGCTCACGCTGATTTCTGTCGAATATCAACAACTGAAGAAGGAGAAGGAGTTGTTGGTGAAGACGATTTTTCTCTTTTTGGCATTTTGTTGATATTCAATAGAAATCAATAAACGCGACACATATTCTTATAGAGCAAGACATTCTCTTTCGAATGACATATAACATCAACCCCAAAAAGTCTAACCACAGAGCAGGAGCTGTCGGCAAAAATAACCATCCTCCTTCGGACGTCCCAATTTGATGACCTAAAAATCAATAAAGGACAAATGAGCAAATAGCACTAACACATGTTCTTGTAGTACGGGACATTGTCTTTCAAATGCTCGAAAAAACTGCGCAAAAATTACAAACCTAAGCGGAGAGAACAAGTGCGCAAATGGCTACTTTTTCACTTTTTCACTTCTCACTTCAACGACCTAAAAATTGACAAAATTCAGGATGAAAAAAGAAATGCAATACAAGTTCTGATAGAGCAAATCATTCTCTTTCGAAGGCTTTACAGCGCTATGTAGGAGACCGCCGTCGAAATCAGCAGTGAATCGTTGAAAAAAACGGCGAAAACTTATGGGACAACCAAATATATACCTAGATATAGAGGCAGTATAGTCGTTAAAATCGCGAGAATAGTCGAACAATATGGATATAGATAGTGTCGTCGTTATAGTCCGCGAAAATAATGTAAGGAAATTGTAAGGGGATGAAAGCCTGCAGGGAGATGGGACGTAGGCTACGGTAGAAGAAAAGGATAGCCAATCCACGGGAGATTGATTAGGTCACCCAGTAACGCCTAGCCTTGTCTTACCCGACGCCATTGGGCCCCATTAAAACTACCCGCGCGGGAGTTTGCCCACTGGCTATCGGGACCCCCATTAAGCCACCACTTAGAGCCCCCGCAACCCATGGAGTACAAAAAAACGCCCTCCCGGGTTGACAGTGGTGTTTGGGCTCGGTGGTGCTCGGCCGTCAGGCTGACACCTGCCCTCTTTACTTTTGGTGTCATTGCACCTAATATTTATGTATGAAATTGTAATAAACTAATGCGAGGACTAAGCGTTTTGTCCGTAAACTTACACTGCATAAATAAAATGAAATAACAAGTAATAACACCGGGCGTTCACCCGCTACACTGTCGAACACAGTGGGCGCTCGGGGTTATTATATGGAGGTCCCGGCTCGCATTAGTTTATTTTGCCTATTTTTGATCGGTTTCCTCGTCCTTTCTTCCACCACTCTATTTGTATTCTCTCTAACTTTCAAAAAGGAAAGATGTTAATGCTGCATGAGTTTTTTACACTTCCTTCTAGTGTCACTGCGTAAGTGCCCGGCACAATTTAATAAAAAATAGGCCATAAGAATATTTTCTTATAATTTTTTCATACTGTTACTTAGTGAAGTAACAGTATCTAAAGAAAAGGCGTTTACTTTGCAAGAATTGAATCTCACAGCAAGTTGTCTTAACCTCATAAATTTCTGCTTATGCTCAAAATGCTCTCGTGTCCCCTGATTTGAATACTATGCCGCCACGTTTTTCTATTTTTGCGATCTATTGTTCCTTTTCTCTTACAGAAAAGATAGCGCCAATGTCACACCGCTGCTCCACCTCTATTCCGCGAGGCAAAAAGTTTATATATTCCGTTCATTTGTGTGACAGGGAGAAAAACCCCTCTAATCCGGTATTTGAGCAGTGTTACGATGAGTCCTGGCCAGGCTACGCCACCCTCGCGGTAAAGTACTACTAATAAATGTACTGTGGTCGTATTTGTTAATGAAGCGCACAACAAAATTCATTTTGAAGTAAGGCGATGAAAATATACAGTTTAAGAATAAGTAAAACCGAGCAAGCAAAGCACGATTAACACTAGTTGTCTCTCTCTCTCCACCGTTCTCTCATTTCATATTCTACTATCCACATTCTATACCGGAATTGTCTCACTTTTCGTTTCGTCCCCAATAAATTTTAGAGGTACAATAGTACCAACTATAAAAGCAACTTACTGTGACATCTTGCCAATCGACTCATCCAGCATCAACTCAGTCTTCACAAAGGACAAAGGAAACGTGATCTCTACACTTAAAATTTTTTCATCTCAAATTTTTTGTCATCTTATTTTTTCTTCATTTCTTCTTACTTTTGGTAAGAAAGGAAGTGCTGGTTAACACATCGCTTGGACTTGTTTTCGCAGTTCAAAAAATTTCGACCTTAGTACATTGACGGCGCGAAAACAATTGTCATAACAGACCACGCGCCATTAAAATCTCCTCTTCACAGGAGAGATCTTACTGGTCGACTCGCCAAATACCAAATCGCGATACAGGAATATGATATCACGATAACTTATCGGCCCGGTAAAAGCAACATGGTTTGTGACGCACTTTCTAGACACCTTCCCATTAACCACACGGATATAGTATAATCAACACGGTCACATCCCAACTATTTACCTTAGATAAAGTATGCGAAGAACAAAAAAACTGTTCCCGCACATCTCTCATTAGAGAAAGTCTTCAGGCCAACCCAAATAACCCCGCATTTTCCAATTATTTCATCGCTAATAATATACTATACTATGTCCCCATGAAAATAAACCAAGACCCCGTTATAGTCTTGCCCGACAACTCCAGCCTTAGAACTACTCTGTCAAACAAATTCACTCATCCCAAATGGGAATGGCCCACCTTGGCGTCAGAAAGACCCTTACTGCTGTTTCGAAAATTGCTATATGGAATAAAATGACCCACGATGTAACCGCCGTGGTATCACAGTGCCCCCAATGTCAGAAACGTAAAGACCCCAATGCATACCGAATCAACGAACCGTTATGCAATTTTGACCTGCCAGTACGTCCTTGGGAAAGAGTCCACTCAGACGTGATTGGACCGCTACCTCAAACCCTGGATGGTAACAAGTTCATAATTGTTTTTGTCGATGCATTCTCGAATATATAGTAGCTGAACCCATACCAGACCAAAAGGCGCTTACAATAATAAATACATTCATGAATCGCTTCGGGTCTCGTTTCGGACCGCCAGCGCTCCTGGTAACCGATCAAGGCTCAAATTTCATGAGTGACATTTTCCGTTCTACTCTTAAAAACCTTAAAATAGCTCATAAAACTAGCACTCCGTATCATCATGAAAGTAACGGACAAGTCGAGCGCGCAAATCGCACCATTGAAGAACTTATATCCATGGCCATAGCAACACGTAACGATGAATGGGACAATGTTATGTTCTTAGCTATTCATGCATATAATTGCGCAGAGAACTCCACCACTAAGCACTCTCCGTACACTGTGATTCATGGCTACGAACCCTTCAACATCTTCCGTAATTCCTTGGAACTACCTGTTCGCAAATTTGCATCAGAAACAGACTATGCAAATCAACTGACCCCAATGCTTCGTGCTATTTGGAAAACAACTTAAGCAAATTTGGAGATAGCACAGCAAGAACAAAAACGTCACTACGATTTGAGGAACCGCACACAACCCTCAAATTTGCAAATAGGTCAACAAGTTTTCGTACGGCAAGACATTGGAAACAAAATAGCACCTCGTTTTCAAGGTCCCTTTGTCATTGTGGACATAGAGCGTCCCAATATTACCATTCTCGATGGACGTCGAGAACGCACGGTCCACATGAACAGGGTAAAATTGTATAACTCTGATGGAGAATAGCTGCAAAGTTTCTTCTAGCCACAAACCCGCACCCTTTTGCAGACTTCGAAACCTAATTTTCTCTTTCTTCTCTATTTTTTACGACTTTCTGCAAATTTTCTACGTTACAAAATCGTGCCGTCACTGCGCAACGCGATTTCACGCAATTGAGCACGGCTCTAAAATACTCAAGTAATCAGCCACAGACTAACGACATTTAAACTTGTAGTTGGAAGCGATCGATAAACATAGGAGCGCAAAACGCTCTTATAACGGTACATCACGGACATAGTGTCACCTTCGTTCTAGTTCACACTACCTTCATGGAACAGCTTCACAAATTACATAATAAGTTAGCAGTTAAGTATCTATTCGAGCACAAAACCAAGACGACAAACTATCAGTCTTTGCATTTAGTAAGAGAACTCGTGTCCATGCTTCATATACAAAAACAAGGCTTTACGTTTGCAACAAATCCAAAACTCACTACTTTTATACAACTAGAAGAGAAAAGCAGCTCTACATCAACCAGGAGTTGTTTCAACTATAACAACAAGTAACCCAGCTCCTGTTCCATGATCCCAACACCAGGGGAAGAACAAATCACCACCTGGTTGGCTGTTTTGTGATCCGGAAAGTTGCATATGCATATCGAGTAGTGTTTTGGATTCCTTCTCGTCGCCTTCATCACTTATACCTATACGGACCACGAGTGCTTTTACTTCGAAGCACCATGTTTTGGCCTCCATCCGCTACTTAACTCTGCCTTTTGTGTAATATAACTGAATCTAGTTCCATAAATTTTCTTCACATGCGACGATAAGGACACCGTGTCTACCAAATGTACGTATTTTGACAACTGTCGTTTTTTAACGAGTTACTGTCCTTAATCTCGGGCTACATTGATTTTGATCTGAGTGCATTATTTACGTCTCTAATGCGCGCACAGTGACGCCATGATAAATCTCACAACTCGGTCTCATACTAATACTGTGTGAGATTCCTTTATCTTTATTGGAACATATGATACTATGCACATGCAACTATGACAGACAAGGGTAATGGCAGTCGAAACTCCAAGACAATATTATTTGAAACAAAAACTAGTCTACGCGAAACTAATTATTCCGTATATCTTTTATCAATACCTCAATATCTCCATCCTCTTTCTTATTTACGGTATCACACATAACACCACTGGTTGTGAGTTGTTTTTTTAGTTTTGTATTTTTTGTTCCTTGCAACAGCTCTCACTTATACTTACAGCCACTCAGGACGACTCAACACCTTTCACCATCACCACAACTCAACTGCGATGACCTTCTACACATCGGAACAACACTGATCTCTCTCTCATTCGATTAGCTTATCAACCACTCATCCCATCCCGTATAACCTAGGACCCGGGGACCGGGTCTCTTTCGCCGCCGTGGATGTAAGGAAATTGTAAGGGGATGAAAGCCTGCAGGAAGATGGGACGTAGGCTACGGTAGAAGAAAAGGATAGCCAATCCACGGGAGATTGATTAGGTCACCCAGTAACGCCTAGCCTTGTCTTACCCGACGCCATTGGGCCCCATTAAAACTACCCGCGCGGGAGTTTGCCCACTGGCTATCGGGACCCCCATTAAGCCACCACTTAGAGCCCCCGCAACCCATGGAGTACAAAAAAACGCCCTCCCGGGTTGACAGTGGTGTTTGGGCTCGGTGGTGCTCGGCCGTCAGGCTGACACCTGCCCTCTTTACTTTTGGTGTCATTGCACCTAATATTTATGTATGAAATTGTAATAAACTAATGCGAGGACTAAGCGTTTTGTCCGTAAACTTACACTGCATAAATAAAATGAAATAACAAGTAATAACACCGGGCGTTCACCCGCTACACTGTCGAACACAGTGGGCGCTCGGGGTTATTATATGGAGGTCCCGGCTCGCATTAGTTTATTTTGCCTATTTTTGATCGGTTTCCTCGTCCTTTCTTCCACCACTCTATTTGTATTCTCTCTAACTTTCAAAAAGGAAAGATGTTAATGCTGCATGAGTTTTTTACACTTCCTTCTAGTGTCACTGCGTAAGTGCCCGGCACAATTTAATAAAAAATAGGCCATAAGAATATTTTCTTATAATTTTTTCATACTGTTACTTAGTGAAGTAACAGTATCTAAAGAAAAGGCGTTTACTTTGCAAGAATTGAATCTCACAGCAAGTTGTCTTAACCTCATAAATTTCTGCTTATGCTCAAAATGCTCTCGTGTCCCCTGATTTGAATACTATGCCGCCACGTTTTTCTATTTTTGCGATCTATTGTTCCTTTTCTCTTACAGAAAAGATAGCGCCAATGTCACACCGCTGCTCCACCTCTATTCCGCGAGGCAAAAAGTTTATATATTCCGTTCATTTGTGTGACAGGGAGAAAAACCCCTCTAATCCGGTATTTGAGCAGTGTTACGATGAGTCCTGGCCAGGCTACGCCACCCTCGCGGTAAAGTACTACTAATAAATGTACTGTGGTCGTATTTGTTAATGAAGCGCACAACAAAATTCATTTTGAAGTAAGGCGATGAAAATATACAGTTTAAGAATAAGTAAAACCGAGCAAGCAAAGCACGATTAACACTAGTTGTCTCTCTCTCTCCACCGTTCTCTCATTTCATATTCTACTATCCACATTCTATACCGGAATTGTCTCACTTTTCGTTTCGTCCCCAATAAATTTTAGAGGTACAATAGTACCAACTATAAAAGCAACTTACTGTGACATCTTGCCAATCGACTCATCCAGCATCAACTCAGTCTTCACAAAGGACAAAGGAAACGTGATCTCTACACTTAAAATTTTTTCATCTCAAATTTTTTGTCATCTTATTTTTTCTTCATTTCTTCTTACTTTTGGTAAGAAAGGAAGTGCTGGTTAACACATCGCTTGGACTTGTTTTCGCAGTTCAAAAAATTTCGACCTTAGTACATTGACGGCGCGAAAACAATTGTCATAACAGACCACGCGCCATTAAAATCTCCTCTTCACAGGAGAGATCTTACTGGTCGACTCGCCAAATACCAAATCGCGATACAGGAATATGATATCACGATAACTTATCGGCCCGGTAAAAGCAACATGGTTTGTGACGCACTTTCTAGACACCTTCCCATTAACCACACGGATATAGTATAATCAACACGGTCACATCCCAACTATTTACCTTAGATAAAGTATGCGAAGAACAAAAAAACTGTTCCCGCACATCTCTCATTAGAGAAAGTCTTCAGGCCAACCCAAATAACCCCGCATTTTCCAATTATTTCATCGCTAATAATATACTATACTATGTCCCCATGAAAATAAACCAAGACCCCGTTATAGTCTTGCCCGACAACTCCAGCCTTAGAACTACTCTGTCAAACAAATTCACTCATCCCAAATGGGAATGGCCCACCTTGGCGTCAGAAAGACCCTTACTGCTGTTTCGAAAATTGCTATATGGAATAAAATGACCCACGATGTAACCGCCGTGGTATCACAGTGCCCCCAATGTCAGAAACGTAAAGACCCCAATGCATACCGAATCAACGAACCGTTATGCAATTTTGACCTGCCAGTACGTCCTTGGGAAAGAGTCCACTCAGACGTGATTGGACCGCTACCTCAAACCCTGGATGGTAACAAGTTCATAATTGTTTTTGTCGATGCATTCTCGAATATATAGTAGCTGAACCCATACCAGACCAAAAGGCGCTTACAATAATAAATACATTCATGAATCGCTTCGGGTCTCGTTTCGGACCGCCAGCGCTCCTGGTAACCGATCAAGGCTCAAATTTCATGAGTGACATTTTCCGTTCTACTCTTAAAAACCTTAAAATAGCTCATAAAACTAGCACTCCGTATCATCATGAAAGTAACGGACAAGTCGAGCGCGCAAATCGCACCATTGAAGAACTTATATCCATGGCCATAGCAACACGTAACGATGAATGGGACAATGTTATGTTCTTAGCTATTCATGCATATAATTGCGCAGAGAACTCCACCACTAAGCACTCTCCGTACACTGTGATTCATGGCTACGAACCCTTCAACATCTTCCGTAATTCCTTGGAACTACCTGTTCGCAAATTTGCATCAGAAACAGACTATGCAAATCAACTGACCCCAATGCTTCGTGCTATTTGGAAAACAACTTAAGCAAATTTGGAGATAGCACAGCAAGAACAAAAACGTCACTACGATTTGAGGAACCGCACACAACCCTCAAATTTGCAAATAGGTCAACAAGTTTTCGTACGGCAAGACATTGGAAACAAAATAGCACCTCGTTTTCAAGGTCCCTTTGTCATTGTGGACATAGAGCGTCCCAATATTACCATTCTCGATGGACGTCGAGAACGCACGGTCCACATGAACAGGGTAAAATTGTATAACTCTGATGGAGAATAGCTGCAAAGTTTCTTCTAGCCACAAACCCGCACCCTTTTGCAGACTTCGAAACCTAATTTTCTCTTTCTTCTCTATTTTTTACGACTTTCTGCAAATTTTCTACGTTACAAAATCGTGCCGTCACTGCGCAACGCGATTTCACGCAATTGAGCACGGCTCTAAAATACTCAAGTAATCAGCCACAGACTAACGACATTTAAACTTGTAGTTGGAAGCGATCGATAAACATAGGAGCGCAAAACGCTCTTATAACGGTACATCACGGACATAGTGTCACCTTCGTTCTAGTTCACACTACCTTCATGGAACAGCTTCACAAATTACATAATAAGTTAGCAGTTAAGTATCTATTCGAGCACAAAACCAAGACGACAAACTATCAGTCTTTGCATTTAGTAAGAGAACTCGTGTCCATGCTTCATATACAAAAACAAGGCTTTACGTTTGCAACAAATCCAAAACTCACTACTTTTATACAACTAGAAGAGAAAAGCAGCTCTACATCAACCAGGAGTTGTTTCAACTATAACAACAAGTAACCCAGCTCCTGTTCCATGATCCCAACACCAGGGGAAGAACAAATCACCACCTGGTTGGCTGTTTTGTGATCCGGAAAGTTGCATATGCATATCGAGTAGTGTTTTGGATTCCTTCTCGTCGCCTTCATCACTTATACCTATACGGACCACGAGTGCTTTTACTTCGAAGCACCATGTTTTGGCCTCCATCCGCTACTTAACTCTGCCTTTTGTGTAATATAACTGAATCTAGTTCCATAAATTTTCTTCACATGCGACGATAAGGACACCGTGTCTACCAAATGTACGTATTTTGACAACTGTCATTTTTTAACGAGTTACTGTCCTTAATCTCGGGCTACATTGATTTTGATCTGAGTGCATTATTTACGTCTCTAATGCGCGCACAGTGACGCCATGATAAATCTCACAACTCGGTCTCATACTAATACTGTGTGAGATTCCTTTATCTTTATTGGAACATATGATACTATGCACATGCAACTATGACAGACAAGGGTAATGGCAGTCGAAACTCCAAGACAATATTATTTGAAACAAAAACTAGTCTACGCGAAACTAATTATTCCGTATATCTTTTATCAATACCTCAATATCTCCATCCTCTTTCTTATTTACGGTATCACACATAACACCACTGGTTGTGAGTTGTTTTTTTAGTTTTGTATTTTTTGTTCCTTGCAACAGCTCTCACTTATACTTACAGCCACTCAGGACGACTCAACACCTTTCACCATCACCACAACTCAACTGCGATGACCTTCTACACATCGGAACAACACTGATCTCTCTCTCATTCGATTAGCTTATCAACCACTCATCCCATCCCGTATAACCTAGGACCCGGGGACCGGGTCTCTTTCGCCGCCGTGGATGTAAGGAAATTGTAAGGGGATGAAAGCCTGCAGGAAGATGGGACGTAGGCTACGGTAGAAGAAAAGGATAGCCAATCCACGGGAGATTGATTAGGTCACCCAGTAACGCCTAGCCTTGTCTTACCCGACGCCATTGGGCCCCATTAAAACTACCCGCGCGGGAGTTTGCCCACTGGCTATCGGGACCCCCATTAAGCCACCACTTAGAGCCCCCGCAACCCATGGAGTACAAAAAAACGCCCTTCCGGGTTGACAGTGGTGTTTGGGCTCGGTGGTGCTCGGCCGTCAGGCTGACACCTGTCCTCTTTACTTTTGGTGTCATTGCACCTAATATTTATGTATGAAATTGTAATAAACTAATGCGAGGACTAAGCGTTTTGTCCGTAAACTTACACTGCATAAATAAAATGAAATAACAAGTAATAACACCGGGCGTTCACCCGCTACACTGTCGAACACAGTGGGCGCTCGGGGTTATTATAATAATAAATATCGGAGTCCATGAGCGTAGTAGAGCAATGTCGGGAACGCCTGAAAAATTGTTATTATTTATCTTTATAGTAAGATGCTAGCGTTAAGTAATAATAATAAGGTAGTCCGTCTCGAGTATTGAGCTAGAAACGGTATAATTATTGTAGCCTGTCTTCTTCTTCTAAAGATTTCTTCTTTTCTTCGTGTAGCAGCATAAATTAAGAGCGAACTTCATGTTTCATATGTCGGGCTAATCAAGATCTCTTGATTCTGAACTTCATTGATCTTAGGTACATATATTATACGTATTATAAATATGATAAAAGTTGTCGCCTCGTCAGATAGAGTTGTCGGGATAGACCGGGACCAGAAACCATCACACATCCATTTAGTTCATATCCTCAATCCAAAGTATTTGTAAAATATTTAGTTTGCGCAACTTATTTGTGAAGTACTTAGAATTCCTACATGAAATCAAATGCTGTGGAAGTTGATTAAGCTATCTAGCGGTTCGCAAAAAGAATGAATTAAATGCAATATTTCCGATGGGACGGTTCAATTTACGGTGTTGTATTGCTAGAACTGTTGTTCTTCCGCGACTTAGCTTAAAAATCCAGTATTTACTGGCCCTCAATTTAACTTCCATGCGAAAAATGCGAAAGGAAAATACTAAATCTTTAACAACTCTTCTGTATTTCAGACTTTTTAGACAGAGCAAGTGAAGCCGATCACTGTAGGATGGTAAAGTTCGCGGGTAATTTGGATCGGGAAATGCTCTATAGTACACTATTCTGGTGAAAAATTTTTGAACTTTTTCTAATTGCCGCAGGTATTTCTTAACATAAGGATTCCAAATAGTAGAGCCTACTCCAAGTGTGGTAAGACATACATTTTATACAATTTGACCAGAAAATGGGGTCGTTGCACTGTATATTCCTTAAGGCCCCGCAGACTTCTGCGGCGAGCGGCGGGTGGCGAAATCGCTGAGCGGCTTGACTCATCATCAGTGGGAGCGGTGACGGCGAGGTACTGTACTGTTTCTAGTCGGGACCGACTGGTGCTTAACAATAACGCGCCCCGATGACGATCGCTTCCGTCTCCGCTCTGGATCCCGCCGCGAAAGGGCAGAGCGCAGACAGACAGACGCTGGAGCGGCGCCGCCGGGTGGAATGATTCAAGTCATTTCCGCCAGCGACGCCGCCGGTGCCGCTGGGCGGCGCCGCTGGCGGCGAGCTCTGCGTCCCTGCCCTATGGTTAAGCATAGGGCAGCGGCGTTGCCGCAGAACTCTGTGGGGGCCTTTAGAATTAGAAAAAGCGATGACAGTGCCTTTCTTGTAACGGTTCCTATATGCTTGCTGAACTTTAAAGAAGAGTCAACCATAATACCCAGATCTCTAACATGTTCGTCCTCTCTTGGCACAAAGTTGTTGAAACTGTATCTGGGTATTGGAGGAGGACCTAAATGTAAATTAACTGTTTTATTGAGGTTAACAGGAATTTCCCACTTGTCAGACCATTCCATCATTTTCCGAACAGATTGTGAAATATAGTCGTTAGCTAACTTTTGGTCACAAGGCTGGTAGGCATAATAATAATAATAATAATAATAATAATAATAATAATAATAATAATTTATCTTATTAAATCCGGTAAAACCTTTGGCTTCTAATAACCTTTTGGGATCCTTCTTATATCTAAATGAACTTAACCGAAATCTAGAGCTAGAAACCAGCTGTCTTGCCAGGAGGTTTTTATGTTCGCGAAAAAAAGCCCGGTGAGCAAAACACCTAGGCATATCTAAAGTAAGGCGCAAGAGGTAATCTATGTATGTGATTCAGGCATGTTTTCTAATAATTATTCTCACTGTTTCCTTATTATTATTTGCCAAATCGGTACTAGTTGGAGTGGGTCGTAACTTTACGATACCTTGGAGCTGAATGTCTTTATTGCAACCACTAATGAAATCAAGATAATTTTTGTAGAAATCATTAAGAATTTATAATACTAGACGAATGGAAACTCACAGTTGCAGAAGTCTCCCTCCCTACGATGGACCTGGGAATCCCCCGGTGGCCAGTTCCACAACGAGATCGACCACATCATCTTCAATCGCAAGTATTGCCTGACCGACCTTTCCGTTGTCCCCAAGTTCTACACGGAATCGGAACACCGCCTCCTTCGCGCAAGGTTCCGCTTTTCGCGGCAAGGAGAGAAGGCCGTAAAGTTTAAGAAGGGGAATCCCAGAACGACCATCAACTGGGACCTCTACACCTCTCTTGTCGGCTTTTGGGAAGATACCGTCATGGACAACATCGACGAGGAATACGACCACTTCGTGCACCATCTCCGCGATAGTGCTGAGGGAGCCGAGAGCTTGAAGACCACCAAGAGACGCCTGTCTCCGGAAACTCTCGAGCTGATACGCCAACGTGGAGCAGCACGAGCGTCAGGCAACTACCAACTGACGTCCGAGCTTGCGAGGCTATGCGGAGCGGTGGTAAAGGAAGATCTTAAGGAGAGAAGGGCGGAAGTGTGGGTTAAAGCTGCAGAGGCAGGTTTGAGCATCCGCAATGCCCGCCGGAACTTCGCCAACTTCAAGATCAAGATGACCGCTCTCCGACGTCCCGACGGAACCGTCACCTCTTCTATAAGGACCATGGAGAAGGTCATCCACGACTTCTACTCCGATCTCTTCGATAGCCACGTCGAACTACCCCTACGCCATCTTCCGCAGGATGGATACGTCGTCCCCTCTGTTCTCCCTTCCGAGATCCGACACGCCATCTCGTCGGTGATGAAGTGTACAGCACCCGGGGATTTCAGTCGACCAGCACAGCAACAAGCGGCGAGCTAACGGCATATAAATAGAAATATATTTGAAAAATATAGAAATTAAAGCTAAAAATAAGACAAAGATGTGAATATACCCAAGGGATGCAGCTAGCAAGCCAAGATTAGCATATACCATTTTCACGTCGAATTGGACACTGACAACTAGTCCACTCCGTGCCTCCGTGTTCACCAGCTCACACTCGCCTTCAACTGCTTCTAGCATGTATTAGGTTGGTGCATAAGTTCTCGGACATTTGGGGCATGAAATATTTATTATCACAACACACGGGCAACAATATCAAATCATTTGAAGTAACCACCCTTTACATCAATTTTCCTTCGCCAACGTGCTGGCAAGTGATGGATGCCTTTCCTCCAAAACGTGGCCGGTTGTGATTCGAAAAATGTGAGCAGTGAATCCTTGACATCCTCTCGGTTCCTAAATTGCTGGCCGTCCAAATAGCGTTGAAGGCTTGAAAACAAATGATAATCGGAAGGAGCGAGATCTGGTGAGTGAGGTGAATGTGGAAGAACGGTCCATCCGCAGTCCGCCAACTCAGCCGCCGTCGCTCTAGCAATATGCGGTCTAGCGTTCTCGTGTTGAAAATACACCTTCACTTGCTCTCCCCGTGTGGTTTGAAAGTGGGCCCTCAACTTCCTCATTTGGTTGACGTAAACCTCTGCCGTCACTGTTATCCCTTCGTCCAGCAGCTCCCAGTATTCTACGCCAAGAACGCTCCACCAAATGCATAGCATCACCTTTTTCACGTGAAGGTCGGGTTTCGGAACGTGCTCTGCTCTCCAGTTGCGTCAACCCACTGTGCACGCCGGTGATAATTAGAGTAGAGTATCCACTTCTCATCCCCGGTGACAAGGTTGTCCAGCCATCCGTGGGTACGTCTGAGGGTAAGGAGAGACAGAGCGACATCGGCTCTGCGATATACCTTTGTCCTTTTCAAATCCTATTATATAAAGCAGAGAGGCATGAATCACTGACGGGAGACGTCTGTCGCTTTCTGCCGACATTCCGTCTGTCGCTTTCTGCCGACATTCCGTCGACATTTCTGCCGACAGCCGTCGCTAGACCCAGCCGTTCGTCGTATCGCCGCCGCCAACCGTAAACACCACAACATGGCAGCATGGCAGGCAGCCATGACCGCCGTTGTTTACTACCCAGGCAGTCATGACCGCCGCTGTTGACTATCACGACGCCTCGTACGTTCCCTCTAAATTAGTGGCTAAAGAAGTCACCTCCGGAATTCGCCACACCTAGCGGCTCGAAGCACGACGACTGGACAGAAGTGTCAAACATTTCTTTAGGCTTGACAAGTTGCAATAGGCTGTGAATTCAACGCTAGATGAAGAAGGAGTGCTGAGAACATTCTTCTGCGTGCTATACTGAGTAAGTGGTACCAAGCTAGGAATCAAGCTAGGTTTCGGCTACGTCCCTAGCGTGGCCCGCGGATGCGATGCCGGCGAAGCCGGCTAGCCTGGCGTGGCCCGCACACTCCAGCGTCGGCGCCGGCGGAGCCGGCGACCGACGCTGGGTGAGGAAGCATCCGTAGCTAGGTTTCGGCTACGTCCCTAGCGTGGCCCGCGGATGCGATGCCGGCGAAGCCGGCTAGCCTGGCGTGGCCCGCACACTCCAGCGTCGGCGCCGGCGGAGCCGGCGACCGACGCTGGGTGAGGAAGCATCCGTAGCTAGGTTTCGGCTACGTCCCTAGCGTGGGCCGCGGATGCGATGCCGGCGAAGCCGGCTAGCCTGGCGGGGCCCGCACACTCCAGCCTCGGCGCCGGCGGAGCCGGCGACCGACGCTGGGTGAGGAAGCATCCGTAGCTAGGTTTCGGCTACGTCCCTAGCGTGGCCCGCGGATGCGATGCCGGCGAAGCCGGCTAGCCTGGCGTGGCCCGCACACTCCAGCGTCGGCGCCGGCGGAGCCGGCGACCGACGCTGGGTGAGGAAGCATCCGTAGCTAGGTTTCGGCTACGTCCCTAGCGTGGCCCGCGGATGCGATGCCAGCGAAGCCGGCTAGCCTGGCGTGGCCCGCACACTCCAGCGTCGGCGCCGGCGGAGCCGGCGACCGACGCTGGGTGAGGAAGCATCCGTAGCTAGGTTTCGGCTACGTCCCTAACGTGGCCCGCGGATGCGATGCCGGCGAAGCCGGCTAGCCTGGCGTGGCCCGCACACTCCAGCGTCGGCGCCGGCGGAGCCGGCGAGCGACGCTGGGTGAGGAAGCATCCGTAGCTAGGTTTCGGCTACGTCCCTAGCGTGGCCCGCGGATGCGATGCCGGCGAAGCCGGCTAGCCTGGCGTGGCCCGCACACTCCAGCGTCGGCGCCGGCGGAGCCGGCGACCGACGCTGGGTGAGGAAGCATCCGTAGCTAGGTTTCGGCTACGTCCCTAGCGTGGCCCGCGGATGCGATGCCGGCGAAGCCGGCTAGCCTGGCGTGGCCCGCACACTCCAGCGTCGGCGCCGGCGGAGCCGGCGACCGACGCTGGGTGAGGAAGCATCCGTAGCTAGGTTTCGGCTACGTCCCTAGCGTGGCCCGCGGATGCGATGCCGGCGAAGCCGGCTAGCCTGGCGTGGCCCGCACACTCCAGCGTCGGTGCCGGCGGAGCCGGCGACCGACGCTGGGTGAGGAAGCATCCGTAGCTAGGTTTCGGCTACGTCCCTAGCGTGGCCCGCGGATGCGATGCCGGCGAAGCCGGCTAGCCTGGCGTGGCCCGCACACTCCAGCGTCGGAAGCATCCGTAGCTAGGTTTCGGCTACGTCCCTAGCGTGGCCCGCGGATGCGATGCCGGCGAAGCCGGCTAGCCTGGCGTGGCCCGCACACTCCAGCGTCGGAAGCATCCGTAGCTAGGTTTCGGCTACGTCCCTAGCGTGGCCCGCGGATGCGATGCCGGCGAAGCCGGCTAGCCTGGCGTGGCCCGCACACTCCAGCGTCGGCGCCGGCGGAGCCGGCGACCGACGCTGGGTGAGGAAGCATCCGTAGCTAGGTTTCGGCTACGTCCCTAGCGTGGCCCGCGGATGCGATGCCAGCGAAGCCGGCTAGCCTGGCGTGGCCCGCACACTCCAGCGTCGGCGCCGGCGGAGCCGGCGACCGACGCTGGGTGAGGAAGCATCCGTAGCTAGGTTTCGGCTACGTCCCTAGCGTGGCCCGCGGATGCGATGCCGGCGAAGCCGGCTAGCCTGGCGTGGCCCGCACACTCCAGCGTCGGCGCCGGCGGAGCCGGCGACCGACGCTGGTTTCGAATAATCGAATTTCGAATAAATTCGAATTTCGAATATTCGAACATTCGACTATTCGAAAAAAGTCCAATATTCGAATTATTCGATTATTCGAATATTCGAGAAAGTCCAATATTCGAATTATTCGATTATTCGAATATTCGAGAAAGTCCAATATTCGAATTATTCGTTTATTCGAATATTCGAAAGTGGCCAATATTCGAATATTCGTTTATTCGAATATTCGAAAGTGGCCAATATTCGAATATTCGTTTATTCGAATATTCGAAGGCTTCGAATATCGAATATTCGAATAGTCGAATATTCGAATATTCTTTATCAATCTCTTAACAAGTTAGTGGTACTCTTCTTCGAAAACCAGGGGAGTGTGACATTATGATAAAAAACGACTTTTGAGTTTCGCGCGTCGCTCAAAGTGCGCCGAATTGTGTGTACGCAATCTGACAAGGGAAGTCAATGAACTTCCCGTGGAGATTTCCAGAATGACCTATTGCTTGTTATAAGGGTGTGTCTAAGAAGCACCATAGTGGTCTTCAAATGTCCTGCGGGCATCTGGGTAGGTCAAAAATTACAAAAAACTGTAGCACTTCAGTGCTGGCTGATAAGGCGAAAGTGACGCCTTGAATGGCCTTAAAATACTCAGAAATTAACATGCAGATGCTATAGAGCTTTACTTATAGTTAAATGTTAGAAATCTGACAATTTATTAGGTTTCCCGAAAGGGACTGCAGGGTACATTCAAGTGCGACAAACTGGGGGTGTGGATAGCGGGGAGAGGTCCAGGTTCGAATCTAGGAGAGGTGGTTACGGATTGCTGTGCGTTTTGGTAAATGTAGAACACATTCTCATTTTAACCTCATTTACGAACATGATCGAAATGTTTTGCTTCAGTCCATCTCAGGGATGTGCTGATCGGGCCTCGGGTTTCTATAGAGAACGTTTCTCTTGTAAATTTTACTAATTTTACCATCTCTTATAAAATGTATCATTTTTGACCCACTCGGTAGTATTGGTCTTCTTGCAGCCTATTCTTCCTCGGCCACTCTCCCGCGCTGACAAGGGGGGGGGGCTTTCCAAACGTAGGTACTTGCAGTAATTCTCAAGACTTCGTAAGTAGAGAATAAAATTTCGTCCAAACGTTGTCCTGAGGGTTAACTGAGGTTCTGATCACGAAGCTGGCAAACGCTTTCGGTGTTACGGTCGACCACAATAGGCGATGGTGAGTATGTGCAAGAAAAGCTGCAGAATAACCGGCCGTGTTGTACTATCGTGACTCCAAAAATTGAGTGGAGGTCGGAATTTTTTTCGCCCAAACATCGCCTGTACTGTTATTTTGGATGCTGAGCACGAATATGGTATACAATTTCGACAATTTGGCCGCTTATGATATTTCATAGTGTGTGTTCGTGAGTAAGGATGGGGTTGTCATGACCACTGATTTCGTCCTTTCCTCGCCTTAGGAAATTATTTAGGCTGCTGCCACGAATCTGTCATTTCTTTTTCTAAATTATCCATTTTTCGTGCACTACTTTCCATCTCAAAGTCGAAGACTGGAAAGCAAGTCTGATCGCATATGTATTAGAAGAAAGCGATTCTATGTACTCAAACTGATAAACTTGATCACTCATGAAAATGTGGAATCACGCGAAAACGTTTACTAGATTTGCGATCAGCACCTCAATTAGCCCTCTAGACGACGTTTGGGCGAAACCTGCTTTCGATCTCCGGAGTTGTGGGAGTACAAGTCCCTAAACCTTCGATTAGCAGAGAGTGGTGGGGAGGCGATGGGCAGCAGGGGTGTGCGTTAAATTTTTCGGTAAATTTTTAACGACCACTTTTTAACGAAAAATTTTCGCGTTAAAAAGGTAAATTCGGTAAATTCGTTAAATAAAATGTCCCTTAGCTGCATTCAGTTTTAAACCACTGGGGTGCCTCTCGGACAGTTCTCCACAGCGCCCAATAGGTCACTTATAAGATTCCCACGGGAATTTCATTGACCTCCCTTATGAGTTGACGCGAAGTAGGCGCTGCAAGCGCGGCCCTCCGCTGCGCACCTGCTTCCTTGTAAACGGCCGTCGAGCGTGCTGTGGCCATTCACGTGAATCGCAAGTGATTAGGGTTATGCCTGTACACAGATATTTTTACCTTCAGTATACTACGGGAGAATCTTCGTTTCGTATTTCTACCCCAGTTACAACAAGGGAACGATTAGAGCAGAAGGGGCTGCGGTAGGGAGGTAGAACTTTCAGGGGCCTAGAAAGCTCCTGCTTTCTGCCAGTAAAGACGTTGAAGAAGAGAGGAAGAGCAATGGCTATGGAGTACAAGAGCCAGTCATACTCCGTCTCCTATGAAAGTGAGCCATCCCCATTTTCGCTCTAACACTGTCAAAGTCGTAGTGTCTTGTCAGATTAGATTCCAACGCGGGTTCGTTTCTCTTCAACGGAGCTAGAACACAAACTGAATGCCATTCATGAGACTCCAGTGCGCCCTTTCTGCACCAGATCGCCTTTGTGTCATTTCTCCGCCCATGATAATCATTCTTTTACCACCTGGAAGCTTCGCTATAACATAAGGAAAGATAGCAACCTATAGAGAAAGACCTATAACAATCTAGCTCTGCCTACCCAAGGTGTTTCTCTCTTCTCGGTGCACGAATTCTTAGGGAAGCAAAGCGTGCTTCATTGTCATTATACCGCCGTTATTGTCATTTGGTCTCGCAAAGGAAATGGATGGAGCAGCCATCCATTTCCTTCACAGTGGGTAATAAAAAATAATTAAATGTCAACCACTGGGTGACGTCAGTAAATAATAGTGTTCATTTGATTATTCGAATATTCGACTATTCGATATTCGATTATTCGAAATTCGACTTTTTGAAAATCGAATATTATTCGATCATTCGAAGTTCGAAATTTTGAAAATAGAATGTTATTCGATCATTCGAAATTCGAAATTTTGAAAATCGAATATTATTCGATCATTCGAAATTCGAAATTTTTTCCAAGGACAAAGGTATACTCTGCGATCCATGTCATGTTGTGTCCAGTCGTGAGGTACCCAGCGACCCAATTTTTGCACCTTGCCAATCGACTTCAATCCTCGAACGACTGTTGAGTGACTAACACCGAGAGTGCTTGATAGTTCGCGAGTGGTTTGGTATGGGTCCGCTTCCACTCTACTTCGGAGGTCATCCAAATCCAGTGTCATCGGGCGCCCTTCCCGTTCATTATCTTCAACGGAGAATTCACCAACTGCAAACTTCGAGAACCACTGGTACACAGTACTTCGAGCAGGAGCACTCTCGTTGTAAACATCCTTCAGGCGACGATACGATTCGTTGGCATTGAGGCCAGATTGATGCAGGAATAACATGACGTGCCGAATATGCGTCTCAGTTGGGATGAATTGCTTAGCCATAATAGCTGACCTTAACAACGCAGAAGTAAATGTTAGAAACAGTTTTGTAGCCCTTTCCTTTCTCTATCGATCGATCATTTACGCGTTGATACATGTGAGAAATTTGGCGGGAAAATGCGCTTTCAATTCAGGAGGGATCAAATGTCCGAGAACTTATGCACCAACCTAATAGCATAAGCAACGTATTTGTATCGATGCAACTCTCGTCTCGAATTTACTGCCAATTGCTTTATATTTTTATATTTTACTTTCTTGCGAATTCCTACGAAATTGAGAAGGGCTCTGAATAAAACTCGGCGTTAGTTGTTCTAATTGCGCGATGCGCCATGCATTCTATTTCTGGTTTTTGGTGGCGATCTGAATGACATGCTGTGACCCTTGAACGATCATCTCAAGGTTTTACTCTACCCAGACTGGTCTACCCAAACTGACCTGACTGAGTAGACCAGACTGGTCACGTCCACCCAGACTGCCCTACAAGCCACTTGCACAACTAACTCAATCATTTGAATGTCTGGCTAAACTGCAGTTGATTCGAGGGTACTAGTAGTTAATATGGCCAACATGGGGATATGGGAACGCGCTATCCAATGAGAAGGAACAGATCATGAAGCGAACACGCGCCGCCAGTAGGTTACCTGCCTATTAAGCACGTCTTCTGGCTGACATCCCTATGAACCCCAATGAGTCCATGCAGTCTGGCCGGTCTGGTTCGATCCCTTCTCATGTAGGCCTGATTAGTGACTAGCGCCGCTTCAAGTCAATGGAACTCAGTCGCTCAACAGCAGCTTCACGCACTTAACGGACAGCTTTAAGGCTCTCTGGCAATGGAAGGTCCACCTTGACATAGGAAGAAGCATCACTCTGTTCTTCTGAAGCTATAGACCGTCACTGTAAAACACTGTTTTCTTCTACTGTTTTCTGATGTTTCCGTAGATGTGGCCTAGCAGGATTGGCAGCTCGGACCTGGTTCCTGAGAACTGAAAAGTTGGCTGTAGAGCCGGATTGGACATCTCATTGGTAGACACTTAGTGGTGAGGTGTTCCAGGTGCGGTATTACTGCAGTTGTGAGCATGAACCTGCTGACCATGTGCTTCGGATCAGCCCAATTGACTCGCCGATTTTCACCGACGAAGGTCAGCGATGCACTGTGATGCCGTAACATTTATCGACGGTCGAAATGAGATAGCTGGGTGGTCATCCAAGTGCGGCTCATTCATCGTAAGGTAGTTAAGGTAAGGTGCAGGAAGCAAGCAAGGCGATATCATTCCTGGGCCGACTCTTTTTCCTCTTCAGAGTGGGGTTAACTGGACTGCCTCATTCTTTTGCTGATTCAAGGCAAGGTTAGCCATGATAAGACGATAAAGAACGGCGCTACTCAATCCCTTTTAGGGTACGCCACGCATTTTACTTCACCGGATGTCGTGGAGGTGATCTGAATGCGTATTTGGCCACACAATGACTTGTGGTGGCCAGCCGATGAATAAGTCAGCGCTTCATCCTTCCTAGACAAGACTGGTACCAATTCCGCGCCATCCCGGAGGGATGAAGGCTTGGTCGGCCTGCGCGGGAAACCCGAACCAAGAACCTGGTATCGGGTGCACGCGACAGCCGACGCCTTCTCCGACTGCGCCACACGCGCCTTTAGCCAATTGAGCCTTAGGCGGTTGTCTATTCCTTGAATATTTAAATGAAAAATAAATCACTTTACAGCTTGTGAATTTCCCAGTTACAGCAAGGTGCATGGAATGGAGACTCGCTGAAATTTTCTGCAACGAACCAGCTGACGCGTTTTCGTCATCCATTTGAAAAAAAACTCTGTCGACAGCCTGCTCGGGGGCATAATGTCGACTGTGCTGTCAACTGTCTGAGCAGGTACTCGACGAGCTTCGAATTAGGCGGCACCCGGAGGAGTCTGCATAAAGCGACACACCACACGTGCTGCACGGATCCGTGCCGGCTGAGCCTTGCTCCGACTGAACGCAAGTACAATGTTCGATGGCTGAGACCTCGCGGTGCACTCTGTCGCTCCCACAAACGCCGACGAGCGTCCCGTAGTGCGGTGGCGGTGCCGCTACATCGGCCCGGCGACGTCGTCGCGACGCTGCGCGTCCGCCGTCGCAGCGCTGTTTCGTCGCTACGACGAGCTGCGGCTCGTCGCGACCACCGACAATGCGACCGAATCGGCCAAACATCGCCGTGCTCTCGGTCTTCGCGTCATCGTCACGTCGTTGAGTGTCTATCATTTGTTGCTACTGCGCTAGTATTCCGTGTCGGTGTGCGTATTCTGAATGGCCCGGATGTGACTTCGAATCCGCGTCGATCTTATTGACGGTGTCAAACGAAGTGATAGCGTAGGGGTCACCATCGGTCGGTCGGTCGCGGCTGCCTTCGTTACAGCCGCCACCGTCTCAACTCGATTTGCGAAGTCATCTGATGACGACGAGCGGTGGCTGCGTCGAAAACACCGGTGGCATCCGCACGGCCACCGACAGACAGACGCACGCACGCGCACACTCGCACGTGCTGCTGCCTGATCGATCGCGCTTGTTTTGACGTCCTGCAACATTGTGCCTGGTCGCGTATCGATTTCCCGCTGAATGTGTGAACTTCAAGCTCAAATGGCTGCTGCCGCTCTTAGGAGAACCCCCTGTCTGGCGCCGTAATGTTTCGCCGATCGCATCAGAGGCCCCCGTATCGTCATGGCTTCGAGGTCTAGTCGCTCTCGTGGCCATCGTCTCCTCCCGATTTCTCTCGCTCTCCGAGCTGCAGCTCAGTGGCGCCTATCCCAGTTGGGTGGGGGCGGAGAATTTCAATGCTCCACCTAGGATGTTGTAGAGCGCATCCTAGCCGGACCTGAAATGCAGGAACAATGACATCTTCGTTCTAGGCCCACCTAGGATGCGCTCTATCATATCCAAGGTGGACCTCGCCAAATCTCTGCCCCACCCAAGACAGCTCCAGCTTTATCTGATGGCGCTGTAGAGGACGAACACCTTTTTTCAGTTTTCCACGCTAAAAAGTAGTATACGATCGGCATTCTTCACGTGTCCAGGTGACACTGAGGTTCTGAATTATCAAAGAAGCACGCTTCACCAATCTTAATGAGTCAGCACAAAATACTTGTTGACCACCATCTTCAGGGCTTTTTTTTTGGAGTTTATCGTCTTCTATTTATTACCATGTTGCGTTGTCCATTCGCTGTTATTTTGGCTCTCGCTACGTTCCTTATTGTTTGTTTGCTTTTTTTTTTTTGCATGGACCTTCATGTATTATGGTAAAATTATAATTGTAATATAATATGAATAAATAAATAAGCAAACATAGAAACAGTTCAAAAACACCTATCCACCAATGACGTCCATGCGAATAAACAAAATTGAAATCGAACTGCGTAGCTTTTACGGGGGCAGAAAGATTCGTGAAATTTTGAATTGGCCTCCTCTAGGCCTTTGTCATACCATCGCTCACCCCGAGCGACACCTAATGATATGCTCCCATATCGATCGGGTGGCGCGATGGAATCGATATGGGTGTATATCGTTAGGCGTCGCTCGGCGTGAGCGATGGTATGACAAAGGCCCTAGCGTCAGTATTCTGCCACCGAAAGTTGCTAAAGAAGTTCCATTGGCCACTCCATTGTTTTTTCAATTTCATTAAGACAGAAAAATGGCGTTCGAGGAGAGGTGGACGGTGTCAGATGCCGATGTACCTAGATATTTGATTTTTCGGCTGAAATATTAGGTTGTCCATAAGTCCCCGCCGTTTTTTTCAACGATTCACTGCAGATTTCGCCGGCGGTCTCTTGCATAGCGCTGCATAGCTTTCGAAAGAGAATGATTTGCTCTATCAGAACATGTATTGCATTTCTTTTTTCATCATGAATTTTGTCAATTTTTAGGTCGTTGAAGTGAAAAGTGAAAAAGTGAAAAAGTAGCCATTTGCGCATTTGTTCTCTCCGCTTAGGTTTGTAATTTTTGCGCAGTTTTTCATAGCATTTGGAAGACAATGTTCTGTACTACAAGAAACTGTGTCAGTGCGATTTGCTTACTTGTCCTTTATTGATTTTTAGGTCATCAAATTGGAACGTCCGACTTTCCCGTCCGAATTTTTACCAAAACTTCGGTTCTGTGGTTGGAATTTTTTGTTTGGTGTTATATGTCGTTTGGAAGAGGATGTCTTGCTCAGTAAGAATTTGTGTCGCGTTTATTGGCTCACGCTGATTTCTGTCGAATATCAACAACTGAAGAAGGAGAAGGAGTTGTTGGTGAAGACGATTTTTCTCTTTTTGGCATTTTGTTGATATTCAATAGAAATCAATAAACGCGACACATATTCTTATAGAGCAAGACATTCTCTTTCGAATGACATATAACATCAACCCCAAAAAGTCTAACCACAGAGCAGGAGCTGTCGGCAAAAATAACCATCCTCCTTCGGACGTCCCAATTTGATGACCTAAAAATCAATAAAGGACAAATGAGCAAATAGCACTAACACACATTCTTGTAGTACAGAACATTGTCTTCCAAATCCTCGAAAAAACTGCGCAAAAAATTATAAACCTAAGCGGAGAGAACAAGTGCGAAAATGACTACTTTTTCACTTTTTCAGTTTTCACTTCAACGACCTAAAAATTGACAAAATTCATGATGAAAAAAGAAAAGCAATACATGTTCTGATAGAGCAGATCATTCTCTTTCGAAAGCTATGCAGCGCTGTGCAAGAGACCGCCGGCGAAATCTGCAGTGAATCATTGAAAAAACGGCGAATACTTATGGACAATCTAATATTAAGGACTGGCACGAGGCTCTCTGAACTAGAGGTGAAGGATAAACGACGAAACACGGCGTCAATTAATCCTTTTGGCATGCGCCACGCAACCTACTGCTACGGGATGTCGTGGAGGCGATTCGATTGTGTATTTAGCCATACCATGACTTGCGGTGGCCAACCGATGGACAAGTCAGCGCTTTATTCTTCCCAAACAAGTCTGATACCAAGTGACCAACTCCGGAGGGATGGAAGACTTGGTTGGTCTTGGCGGCAAATCTGAACCAGAAACCTGGTATTGCGTGCACGTGACATCCGGGACCTCCTCCGACTGCGCTACAATCACCCATGCGAAGAACCTCATTCAAATTGCCTCCGACATTCCATAGAAGTAGAGTACGTGGTGCATCCCAAAAGAGGTTTATTAAAGCCGTCTTTTATCATTTTCATTCAACTTGTATGAGTGTGTATTCTATTAATATTCGTCTTTCTGATAGTAACACCCTCCCCGCTAGGATAGATCCGCCATGTCCGCTTTCCACCTTCGAATTGTCGTGCTGAGATCTAACCTTGCTCCTTGTAGGAGCGCCTGAAGGCATTCTGTGAGGAGGACAATTAAATTCCATTCGCGTTTAAATTAATTACTCCACGGCGGCGTGCATTCTAATACCCACGACTAGGCGGTGTGAAGTGCACGGCGCAAACTAAGGCTGCCGATTCCGCACTTGAATGACTTGTTGTTCATGTTCGTAACGTCCTGTAGTTATTATCGACATTGGTGCACTCATCTGCAGCGACTTAACAGCGAACGTCTGTGCATTAATTCGTCCTAGGTCGACGATTATCCTGAAGCAAAAAAGGGCCGAATGAGCGTACCTGGTCGTACCAAGTAACATCTGGAAAAGTACGATTGTATGAGAGGTGACAGGAGACCTGTAGTGATGTTAATGTGCTCGATTTACGACCTTTGTTTAGTTTCAGGGTCCTAGTCGTGAATATAGGCAGCATTGGAAGGTGCAAACACGGCAGCTATTCATAACCAATCAGGGCGTCGAACGAACATGTTCCTAATAAACACGGCACCGACGGTATGCTTTCCTTTTACTGGAACGCCCGAGCGAAATGGCCTGTTTGGCTGGCGCTATCCGACGTTCCAGTGCTGCTCACATTAGCGACATGGACCATCTTCTGTTTTTACGGTTCTGTCAAGTTAAGAGCGGTCCTCCATTGCATTGTCTCTGTTATGGTTTTGTCATCGTCAGCCGAACCGCGAAGTTTTCTTCAGGAACAAATTGTTGCTACACGGGAATGAAATGGATTTAGGCTGTGTCGGTGGTTAGCACAAAAAGCGCCATCGATTTAGTGCAACGTTGAAACCCCACAGTTATTCCCACTTGAATATCGACAGGTTCTTGAACTTGTATACTTGATGACCGGTCACCCTTTGAACGCTCTCGATCGATACCGTGTTTCTAGAAAGTTTCTAGAAAACAATTGTGGAGTAGACATGCGACAAAACGTTGAGCGGGCCACTTTTCTACATTTATGGACCATAGTTTTAGAACTTTTTTGCCGTTCCAATCTACGTTGGAGGTTTGCTAGGTGGCGAATTTTTGAGCGGTCTCGCGATACTAGTGGTAAACATGGCCTACGTAGGCTGCATTAGGTAGCCCTTTGAACAATATATACATGTAAGGCCAAATTGATCGAGCGACGCGATTGATCAATTCGGCCACTACACATGGCATCGCGTCGCGCGTCGCGCGCACACTAAACAAGGCCTAAGGTGGGTGGCTACCGCGAAGTGCCCTGATTGGCTGAAATTGGCGGGCGCGTCCGCTCCTCTCTGTGTGGGCCACTTTATCGACTAGTACTTCTCAGATTGAACCAGAAGCTGGAATGGACGTATCATATGCTTCCGAAAAGGTTACAAGGAGTGAGTGGAGTCTCGAATGGCCACCACAAGTTACTTTTGACCGAATACCCTGCGAAACCCTACGTTCAACCAGAAGGTGGAAGGTTTAGATGAAGTAAGGCACAGGTTAACCCTCTTGACACGATAGTCGATTTGCTCGCCAGTAGTGACCATGTGTATTCCTCTCGTGTGCTAGAGTAGCCCAATGAGCCTTTATCCTCGAGAGACACCAGAGTCTCATGTAGTTTGTTCAAGGCTTTAATGAGGAAATCTCTACTGAAGCGTGGCCAGTGGTCCTCGGAATCAAGTTGGTTACGGCCTCCGTCCAGTATGCACTGGGGAACAAGAGGGAGCTGGCCCACCTAACTTGCGTCGAAGTGCCCAAGCGACAGTGTGTTTGATATTTGCAGGTAGAGCATACAACGAACAAAGAATCCAAAAGCTTTTGACAGCTTCATTAACAGCAAGTTCAAGTAGAAAACAGCTTCATTGTATCTTCCACGAGAACGGTGGGCTTTATAAATCTGATTTTGAGAAAGCAAACGTGTTCGTTTAATATGATACTTACATCAAAAGCATCCGTAGGTGAGCTACGATTGTCCAAAATTCACTTCTTCAAAATTAAAAAAGTTTTTGTTAATAATATATTAATTAAAAAGTTTTTGTTAATAATATATTAATAATGACCTAGTTTACAGAGCATTACTTAGCTAGCTGGCCTGCTCGAATCTTCCTCCACCTCCCCTCCCCAATAATATTCCCTTTCTTTTTCTTAAAAACCGCTCTAGAACCTACTCCAGCGCTGCCAACATTCCCGGAGCTTCTGAGATTTCTGGTAATTATGTATTAGGTTGTCCCATAAGTCCCCGTCGTTTTTTTTCAACTATTCACTGCAGATTTCGCCGGCGGTCTCTTGCACAGCGCTGCATAGCTTTCGAAAGAGAATGATCTGCTCTATCAGAGCATGTATTGCATTTCTTTTTTCATCATGAATTTTGTCAATTTTTAGGTCGTTGAAGTGAAAAGTGAAAAAGTAGCCATTTGCGCACTTGTTCTCTCCGCTTAGGTTTGTAATTTTTGCGCAGTTTTTCATAGCATTTGGAAGACCATGTTCTGTGCTACAAGAATATGTGTTAGTGCTATTTGCTCATTTGTACTTTATTGATTTTTAGGTCAACAAATTGGGACGTCCGAAGGAGGATGGTTATTTTTGCCGACAGCTCCTGCTCTGTGGTTGGACTTTTTGGGTTGGTGTTATATGTCATTCGAAAGCGAATGTCTTGCTCTATAAGAATATGTGTCGCGTTTATTGATTTCTATTCAATATCAACAAAATGCCAAAAAGAGAAAAATCGTCTTCACCAATAACTCCTTCTCCTCCTTCAGTTGTTGATGTTCGACAGAAATCCGCGTGAGCCAATAAACGCGACACAAATTCTTACTGAGCAAGACATCCTTTTTCGAACGACGTATCAAAACAAGCAAAAAAGTTCAACCACAGAACCGGAGTTTTGGTAAAAATTCGGACGGAAAAGTCGGAATTCCCAATTTGATGACCTAAAAATCAATAAAGGACAAATGAGCAAATAGCACTAACACATATTCTTGCATAGTACAGAACATTGTCTTACAAATGCTATAAAAAACTGCGCAAAAAATTACAAACCTATTCGGAGAGAACAAGTGCGCAAATGGCTACTTTTTCACTTTTTCACTTTTCACTTCAACGACCTAAAACTTGACAAAGTTCGTGATGAAAAAGAAATACAATACAAGTTCTGATAGAGCAAATCATTCTCTTTCGAAGGCTATGCAGCGCTGTGCAGGAGACCGCCGGCGAAATCTGCAGTGAATCGTTGAAGAAACGGTGAAGACTTATGGGACAACATAATAGAACGATGGAGCACCGTTGTGGCGAAAGTGAGTCTCGAGCTCCTAGTCGCCTACGACATAGGGATGAAGATGGCAATTTAAGATGGCGGCATAAGCTGGCGCATAGTTTGCTGAGTCTCCTAGTGGCTTCACAATTAAGAACGCTCTTGCTAAATTCGTGCTGGACTTTTGAAGAACTCGGTCACCAACGCGCGAAAAGCGGGTCTTTTGTCGGCGAATTTCCTAGAATGAGTATTTGCCGCGAAGTGCACCCACAGTTGACCGCTAAGGATTGCAGACTTGTTTGTTGTTGCCAAAGTTGTGCTCCGTAAGCGCCGGCTTTCTTTCCATCTTTCCCCTCACTGAATCGTGTTACTACGGGTAACGTCGTAGAGGTTCCTCATTGTGTGGCGCTAATCAGGCGTTCGCCTTGACTGCGTAGGGCCCAATTCTTTGAGGCCTGTTGACCGAAAGCTCTTGGTCTTCTTCACCGCTTCACAGACGCCGTTGAATGCCCTTCGAACCGCTCATCTCTCCCTGCGCTGCTCTGGCGCCCGAATTGGGTTTGCGGTCTGGATCAGACACTTCTGGTCAGATTTTCTTTCCACTGAGCGTGGAATCCAACGGAAACTACCCTTTTTCCCATGCAAAGTTCCGCGTGGACGATCAAGGTCGGCGAGCATTCCGTTCGCGTGGTTGATGCTCTGTGATATGGCAGTTATTGAGCATGACGTTGTCGCAGCAGCCTTGTGGTTGTCGGCCGTCGATTTCCAGCGGCGGTTTGTACTCTCGCGGTGTTCCGATGCGCTTCGCCTCGTTGCACCTGTGGTCGATCGTGCTGAATTCTTCCCACAATCGGCTTGCTCCTGATTCTATTCAGCATGGTTCTCGTGTATGACTAAGAACGATGCTAGTCGCTAATGTGGCCTACATGAGGAGGGGGGACCCATTAGACCAATCAAGCTGTTTTGAATGGGCATGTCACTCAGAGCAGGCGTGTACAGCCGATGGTTTGATTCGCGTAGGTGACATTCGGTAGATGCAGGTGAAGGCAATTTCTGTTTCTTGATCTCCTTGGTAGATGTCGCGAAGACGAACCGCTGCAGTGCAGGAACGCGTCGTTGCTCCTACCGTAACGCGGCAGTCAATCAGGCAGAGCACATGATTGGCTGCCCGTAGAAACAAGCGCGTGTTTCCGCACCCCCGCGATTCGCCTGCACGACATGTACCATTTCCTCTTCTTCGTATGCTTGAAATGTACCTAAAAGACAGAATTATGTGATCACGTTAAAACTTCAACTACTAAAAGTTTCCGCAAGATAACTGTATGGTCGCGCGCTTCTACTTTACTTTTGTGAGACAGTGTACGTCACACTTCGTTTATGAGCAGACTATAGCTATATTTTAAGAATAAAGGCACAGACCAGAGAGAGAATTACAGTGAATATTGGGTACTTGCTCTTCAATGTGGCCACCATAGAGAGGGGGAGATCAATCAGGCTCATTGAATGGGCGTGCCACCCAAAGGGGGCATGTATGGCTGGCCCCGTGCTCTGATTGGTTGTGATAGGCTGAGGACTTACCAGTTCCCTGATGTAAGCCACATTAGCGACTACTGCTCTAAGGACAGTAAACAAATCAGACTATTGTTACAACCTTTCTACGTGGGCGAGCGAATCTGACGAACATTCCGTTCGCTGGTTGATGTTCGGCGTTAAGAGCACGACGACCTCTCGGGGAAGTCTACATAGATGGAATGGTTCTCGCCTTCTTGTCTATCCATTCTGGGTCTCGAATGATGCACTGAAGGCACTGAAGGGAGAGTATACGTACCTTTGCTGGACAGCAAAATTGACCAAAACACTCCAAACCTCTGCTTCAACACTAGATTCACCTCATCGTTACGGTACTCTGTGAAATAGTTTTGCAGCAAAGCGCTTTACGATAGAATCAGCACTAGACATCACGTCGCCAAAGTTCGACCACAACATTTACGAAATCATAAAGTTCGAGGTTATTGACAACTGAAGGACTTATGATCCGAGCCAATAGAGTTCGACTTCGAGATTCACATCACTGTAGCGGATTGAAGTATCGAAGGCGAAGCTCGGGAATTCAACATATATATATATTTTAACACATTTGCTTAAGCCTGGGGCGGCTGGTAGAGAGGCTGTATGTTGTTACAGGATGTTTTGTTGCGATCAAAACTCTTGCGCCAGGCGGGACTCGAACCCGCATCTTCTGCTTTCCGGGCAGCTATGTTCGCCTTTCATCACCGGCGCTGCTTGACCGAACGCAACATCCGCGATACCCTCCAGGTCTGTCATTGTTACTAGTAAGGTCTTCAGCTTCACCGCTTCCATGCTGATATCAGCGGCCGGCCCATCCCCGTATCACGGGTGGGTGCTGATAGACCTGGAGGATATCGCGGATGTTGCGTGCGGTCAAACAGCGCCGGTGGTGTAAGGCGAACATCGCTGCCCGGAAAGCAGAAGATGCGGGTTCGAGTCCCGCCTGGCGCAAGAGTTTTGATTGCAGCAAAACATCCTGTAACAACATATCAACAAATATAGTTATGCAGCGGGATTGGTCTCCATACCGTTCTGCTGCTTTGGGGACAGCTCATCGAGG